>OW386286.2:505000-1705000 GCA_936432065.2 Rutpela maculata | reverse complement strand
CTTTCTTCGTGTAAAAGATCCTCATTTGCTTCTTGGCACATAAAAAGAACACAAGGAGAACTACGTTCTACAACTGAAATAAATTCAATAATATCATACCAAGTGTTCCGTTTTTCGCGTAACATTTTGTCAACTTCAAACCGCGAAAACTTGTTTAGGTCAAATGGAACACCCTGTATTTTTTTACGTCAAGTTGTGTAAAATTGAATACCCTTTTTTCTGATATTAGCATTGTGGGGTTAAAGTTTTCAACTTTCTGAAATATTGTCAATTTTATTAGAAATTCATGAATTGTTGTAATCATTTCATCAAAATAGCCATGATTAGAAACAACCATTCATTATCTTATGTCAAAAAATGTCAGCACGTTTAAATTACACCCACGAAGACTTTTTAAATTTGTTTATTATTTATGGAGAATGTGATAAGGTAATATCAAGAACTTGCAGCACATTTGCTAATCGATATCCAGAAAAACGGAAAATAACACTAACACTGCGTAACATGCGTATTAATCGAATTGAAGATACAGCATGAACTAAAATAGCAGAGATAAGTTCGATTTAGAACATGATTCCATTTTAATTTAATAATTGCTCAAAATTCCGCCCTCGAACCTCGACAAATTTTTGCACCTTCGGATTAGTTCCTCATGGGTAGCTCTTCTAATTGAATCCTGTGATATGTTTTGAAATGCATTTCTTACTCTCTGCATACAATCTTCAATGGTTGTTAATGGGCTCTCATAAACTTTATTTTTAATAGTTCCCCAAATAAAATAATCATTATTCAAATTTTGTAAGATATTCAGATATCTTTCACCTAAAAAAAAAAAAACAAAAATTTACCTATACATATTAGTAGAAGAGTTAATTTACCATTTAAATTTTCCTGATAAAATTGTAATGCCACCACTCTTTCGTTTCTTATGGCACAGTAAACATTGAACTGCCAACTTTCCTGAAAGTTTCGCTCTCTCAACATATGAGGATTTGAGTCACTCCAATAATGCGAATTGTGTCTATTAAAAAGTCCATTTTTAGTAAATTTTGCTTCATCTGTCCATATAATATTTCCCAAATAAGAATCGTCACCCTCAGACCTTATTAGAATAAACTCACAAAAATTCTGTCTTCTTAGGAAATATGTTTCTTTTAATCCTTGAACCATATGGAATGAAAACGGGTGAAACTTATGTTTTAATAAGATTCTGTGAATTGAATCCTTGCATAGTCCCGATTCCAGAGCAGCTTGTCTTAATGACATCCTTGGAAATGCATGAAAATATCCCAGAATGACTATTTCAATGTTTTCGTTATCAACAATAGGCTTTCTTCTTTGCATTTTTGCCTTGACAGAGCCATAATTTTTAAAATCTTCCAGTATGCGTTTTACAGGTGGTGACGGTTTCCGTTTTTCTGGATATCGATTAGCAAATGTGCTGCAAGTTCTTGATATTACCTTACCACATTCTCCATAAATAATAAACAAATTTAAAAAGTCTTCGTGGGTGTAATTTAAACGTGCTGGCATTTTTTGACATAAAATAATGAATGGCTATTTTGATGAAATGATTACAACAATTCATGAATTTCTAATAAAATCGCAAATATTTCAAAAAGTTGAAAACTTTAACCCCACAATGCTAATATCAGAAAAAAGGGAATTCAATTTTACACAACTTGACGTAAAAAATACAGGGTGTTCCATTTGACCTAAACAAGTTTTCGCGGTTTGAAGTTGACAAAATGTAACGCGAAAAACGGAACACTTGGTATGATATTATTGAATTTATTTCAGTTGTAGAACGTAGTTCTCCTTGTGTTCTTTTTATGTGCCAAGAAGCAAATGAGGATCTTTTACACGAAGGAAGTTATAACGGTTCTTGCAAACCGTTGCACCTGTCAAATTTTTTATAAAATGTCAAATATCTCTGAAACGGATGGATTTAGGCATAGGGTATCCTACATGTTTTTGACTCAGAATTTTACGCTCATTTCGAAATATATAGGATGTTCCATTTAAAATAAGCAAGTTGGTATCGACTTCCAGTATAAGCGGAAGTGCCAGCTGCTTGTAATTATTTTAGTTGGATTGGCCACACTGACTTTAGTAACTCCCAAAATTTTCAAAAATTTCTGAAGCGTACTTTTCTCTATATCGATCGATTCAGTTCCCGGTGAGACACCCTGTATAGTGAATAACCCTGTACCATGTGCTAATATTAGACAATATTCGATTACCGGATAGAGTAATTGACAGTTAAAAACTTCCAATTTGAATGATGATCTAGCGTGAACCTAATTGTTTTATGATAATTGAAATAGTAGTTAATGGAAATATTTCACATCATGTTCTGTTTAGGTCATGAATGTCGAGCAGAATGTTCAAAATTAAGACCAAAAGTGGCAGCTGCAGGAATGCAGGCACAGCCAGTATCACAACCACAGCTAGTACAAACAAGTGGTAAGAGCGATTATTTAAATTATGTATTTTTTCATGCGCCGTGACATTTAAAATGGCAACACCCAGTAACACTTAGGCGAGTTGTACCAAACTATCCTAACCCAGTGTTAAACTAAAGCAGTATTAAACATCGCGAGTTGTACCATCTGAATTTAACTTTGATGATAACTCCAGAAATAACAAAGTATAAAACTACCAGAAGCGACTCTCCATACCGCCCTTGAAATTTCTTGATCAATTTTTGTGACTCTCGCCATCTTTGACGGTTCGATACATTCGTAATTACTTGGAATTTCTTATAATTTACAGCAATAACGAAATATCTTTGGGTATTCTTAGGTATCTAAATAATGTACGTTTCTATCGTTCCGTATCGCTCCTCGAACAGCAGAAATGGTTCCACCTAGTTCATTCGTCATATCGCTATATATAGTTAGATTGTTGGATATTATATCACAGAATGTTAGGATAAAGCAATAAATCTACAAAACTATTGCGTCAATGGAATTTGACTTAAGCTTAAGTGTCGCTTCTGGTAGTTCTCTTATCTGTGGTATGTGCAAGTTGCTAGCGATGCGAGTTTGTTGACAGTCGAGTTACATAAATTATAAAAAAAAACTTGTCAAGTTGTGTCAAATGGCAGCAGTTGTGTCAGGGCAGTCATTCTGTTCACCGCCCCCAGTGACGTATGACTTCACCAAAATTTCCTCTCCTATCGTCCCTAGCTTAACCAGCTCTGCAGTTGTAGTGAAGTCAATAGAGATTTTTACTTCGGAAAAATTTCGGGAAGCGGTAACTTTTGAGAATACATCTCTGAACATGTCAGGAACAACATACCAAAAGTTACCAACAATAGACCTTGAGCGTAATTTGTTATTAAACAAATTAGTTGCAAAATACCAGTCTTTGTCAAAAATATATCTTAAAATATTTTTTTCTTTCAAAAAGTAATTGCGCCATTCGAAAGTACGTGAAATTTCACATCAAAAATGTATATGAAGTTTTTTTGTACGATCAAAAATATAGGCTTCAGATTTTTTTGTTTAAGGCATGAAAATGGAACGCGGACACGTAAGTACGGCAAGCGAAGCGCGCGCTACACTAAATTTGTTGTAACTTTTGAACTAATTAATGAAATTGACCTCACAAAAGCTTATATGAAACAAGAAACATGTAGCTCTTGGATTATTATATTTCAGATATAAAGATGTATATATGCAGGAATAGTACATATATGAAGTAGGAATATAAAGAGATTTGCGATGAAACAGGTAAAAGCTCTGGCATTTATAAAAAATTAAAGATAAAAACTTGGATCTTTCACATTATACTTTTGAAGTAATGTATAAAAAGATCCGATGAATGAACAACATTTCAAAAATTTATTTTTGAAGATGTACAAATTTCAAAATTTTGAGAAAATGATAAAATTTTATATATATATGACTAACTTTAACCACCTATTTCTCTGGTTTAAATCGCGTTATTAGATCTCTGTAGGTGCGATTTTTAAATCTAGAAATGTGTACTTTAAGATGCTTCAGGGGGATTTACCTTAAAAATTTAATTAACCCCCTTTTTCACGAAATTAAAATAAAACAATTTTTTGCTCTAAAATTCTTGAAATTATGAGTAAAATAAAAGTTAATAACTTTTATAAAAAATTTATTTAGCCTATCTATGCAGCATACGTTTATAGAAGGACCTCAAAATAAGTAAATCTGATGAAAAAATTTTGGAATATATATAAACCTATACTTTTCAGAAATATTGAAAAAATCAAGTTTTTCGGTAAATCGACTCAATGTTGATTGTTTCTACAATTTTTATCCTGTTTAAAATATCGAAATCATATTAAACACATTCACGTGGTACAGGGCCATAAGTCAAATTATAATGCTTGCATAACAGAAAGAGATTGAGAGTAAAACATCTCCACGGCAAGCAGTGCGCATCACCTTCCCCGCACGCTGCGCTGTGTGTGTGTGTGCGTGTCCGCAGGGCATTGTAAAAGTAGTTTGGGCACTTTTTCACAGATCATCTTTTAATGTTATTTACAATATCACGTTTTCTCAGCTTCTTTTTAAGTTTTTGTGCGAATATTTAAATTGTGTTTTTAATTGAATAGTATTTTGAATTATGGAAGTGGGCCACATTGGATCAGCCATTTTGAATTACCTTTTTTTGACATTATACTCTGTTTCAGCGACCTCGAACACCCCCTTATATATGGCAATTTGAATTAAATTGCTTTAAAATTTTTCAACTTATAATAATTTTGTTAAAAAAAAGTTTCTCTTTATTTAAATAATGAATAAACAATTTATATGTTTATAACTTTTTATTTTAAGCTATGTAAAAGTGATATCAAATGGTTTTAGAAAAATCGAAGCTTCCCGTAATTACTCCGAAATAATGCATATTTTCAGCCTCTATTGACTATTGGGTAATTGGGTATGCTTGGCTTAGACAGATATGACAGAGGAAATCAAATAATATAAAGGTTGGGGTTTATTGTTGTAAATAATTATTATAAGACACGGCAATGGAAAATATTAACATTATCCCCTGATAACCATTACAAGGTCGAAATGATGAAAATATAAGAAATGGGGGGTACAAAATTACATAATAATATGCCAACATTCTACTAGTGTTTACTGCATCATTATACATTAATTTTAATTATTGTGCTGCCTTCTTATACTATTCATCACCATTTTAAGTGACTACACTTTATAGTTTTATTTACATCAACTAAAAGTACATAACTTTTGATATTAGTTTAGTAATTATTTGCCTTTAGACATTTTCTTGTCATTTTTTATAGTTTACTGTCCTCTATTTTCAATTTCATCATCTACGTCACACAAAAATACATTTCCAAAAAGACTCATCTAGTAAAAGACAAAGAAGGTATATATATTCATCAAATGCAGTAGCAGGAATTCGCCGTATTTTAAATGTAATGACAATCAACTGAAAATGGCATATCGATGTCCATCTCTTGCTCAAAAAATCTGGATATAAATTCAATTGGCCAGCAGTATATTTTTGCATTTTGCAATTACTAATCTTTCAAAGCTGTCTATAGTTCAGGAATATTACGTTTTTATTCCGACAAAATTCATAAAGATTTGAAAATTGGTGGGTATGTTGGGAATAGCATAAGGATTACTAAACCAAAAAGTTCCCATCCCTAAATAGTGTGCTTCATCCCCCAGGACGTCCTTTCTACCCCCATTTTCAGTTTTTCTAGATTATCTCGGCAACGGTGTAATTTTCGACAAAAATACCTATATACAAAATTGTTCCTTGGAAAATTCTCTATCAAAAAGGTTTTTACCACTTTTTTACTAAAATTAATAATAACGTGGGTAATATGGCGCAAACATAAGGGTTGGTTCCGACTAGCACTCTCTACAGTACGATCTACCTTAAAGTTTAACGTTTAACGCTTAAAATAGCAGTAGGCACTAAAATTTATTTACAATTTTAATAAATATACAACTTCCACCCCCTCACCTCTATAAAAAGACCGTGTTGTACTTATTTCCACACCACCCTAGAGGTAAAGTACTTGGCGCGTTTTTTTTAAAGTGGTATCCCCTGTAGGCCTAATCCACTAATTATCAAATGTTAATTATAAATCTTGGTCGTCTTCCACAGATTCAACATTCAAGCATGATTGTCCATGGCAATGATAACACATTGTAGAGCAACGCAAGCCTGCTCTTCTGCAACTACACCTGTATTCGCACCCTAATTTACATGAACATGAAATAAGCGTTAAAACAGATTCGGGAGCTGGTTCTTTTATAGTCATTATTGGGATTAATATACCGCCAACTTTTTTCCACCCCCAATCGGTAGCTTTGAGCGTCACGTTTTTCCATGTTTGAATTTGGTGAAAAACTCGATAACAGTGTTGCCGAGCGGCAGCAGAAGTTGGTGGAAGTTTTGACAACATAACAGTGTTGCTGGCTTTACCAACTAGTCTGTTAAAAGACATAAATCTGTATTCATCTAGACTTTTTTCTGCCGAGGTACAGTTGTATAAAGCTAAAATAATACTATTCAAATGTCAGTATAAATTAAATAAAAACACACGAAAAGTTCGTTTGATGTTACGCGACAAAATACACGCAGCCTACTGAGGGGGTAGGTAATACAGCAAGCGCTAAAATAATATACTATTGCATCTGCGATGAAGTACCAACCCGTAAAGGACAATGACCTATGGAAGTGCGGAATGATGTGCTGCATAGTAACACCGAACATTTCGTGATGGTAAATAGATAACGAATTATATGACTTGCGCTAATTACGGCCCTGATTTACCAACGTACTATTCGTTTGAGGAGAAATGGTCTAAAAACCTTTTTTGTAGAGAATTTCCTGTAGAACACTTTTGTACATAGGTATTTTTGTCGTAAAATGCACCATTTCATGGATAATTTTAAAAAAGCGAAAATTGGGGTGAATACTATGTCGTAGGGGATGAAGCACACAATTTAGGGGTGGGAACTTTTCGGTTTATTATTACATATGCTGTCCTGATTATTTCCACCAATTTTCAAAACTTTATGAATTTTGTCGGATATATCGCAATTTGAACCGTAATATTACTGAATTACTATTATTTGTTTCATTTGTAATTAACATTAGTACTACAGTCATTTTAGATAAAAATATGGCTTCTGATCTAACAAAATATATCCTTCAGTGTTTTTTTTTAAATCGATTTATTTTGGTGTTTTAAAGAAAATATTAAAAATCGGCAACGAAATCACTACAGCATACAAAATTATTCAAGGTCAAAGTTCTCAAAAAACGTTTTTTTGCGAATATCGCGCTTTCTGTGGCTCGGAGGCCAATTAAGGGTTTTATGAAAATGAAAGATAATGAAATTTCGCACAAAAATGATTTCTTCCATTTTTTATGTACACAAAAATGTGCTTCGAAGCTTCCGCGCAGGGCATATAATATACTCCATTTCATATAGTCCGTGCTTGTTCTATGTATATTAGCTAATCGATATATATTTACCGTCATATACAGTAATATTTGCTAAATCTTCACATTAAAATTTATTGGTTATATATTTAAAATTATATATATAATTTTTAAAATTTTCTTTAAAACCAAAATAAATCGATTTAAAAAAAAAATGAAGGATATATTTTGTTAGATCACTGGATTATAAGTTACTGACGCTACTTACCCGCATTTTTACTGTCGATATCATACTATTTAGTAAAAATCTCTTTCTGTATATATGTGTAAAAAATGAAGGTCCTACCTATTTATTGGCGGTATATTGATATAAAAAATATATTTTTTAGGATGTGCTTGCAGAAACAAAGCTGGTCCAAGTACACAAGATCCACGTAAGTTTAAGTTAATATTATTTTTCTAGATCGAAAACATTTTCCACCAAAACACTGAAGGCCACATTCAATTAACGTTTCGCACATCAAATGGGCATCATCCACAAATGATTAAATCTACACTCAAAGTTAAAAGTCTTTATACGGGGAGATCCTGATGTAGTGGAATTCCTTAATTCGAATTTTCTTAAGAATCGTTCAGATTGTGATACTAACCTGAAATTGGGTGAGCATAGACAGTTTTTTGAGACGAACAAAATGGGATATAGTGCCACTCATAAAAAAAATTGGTTCGGCCGTTATAACCTCAAAATCGTCAGAAAAATCAGTACTTCGACATTATAGGCCAGTGGAATTAGCAAATATGCATATTGTAATACCTTTCAGGTTGCCACGTGGATTAAACGATAGTTTTATTGAATACGAACATGACCCTGAATTTGGTCCACTTTTTGACCGCCGGAACATTGTTTATTTAACGATTTATTGTTGAAAAATTCAAAAAAATCGACTTTTTTAAAGATAACTCATAACTTGACGATAGGTTTTTCAATTTGTAGATGCTGATAGAACTTTGAAAAACGTTTAATTTGAGAGGTGTTTCGTTTAAAACGCTTGAAAATTTGTTTAAATAATTGCAAAAAACCGCGAAAATTTTCGCACTTTAGTGCTTGAAACTTTGACAAAATTTGTCCTTTATTACCCCAAAGTTACCCCTAAAATTTCATCAAAAAATTTTAATTAGTTTATAGTCCAGTCAACGAATGATCTAAAGAGTGCGTGAGCAGGGTGGAAATATGTAGGAGACACCCTGGTACCAATTACAAGCACCGGAGTTTCTACTTTTTTTTTATCATCTTTAAAATACAATTTTCTATTTTTCAGGTAAAAATCTGTTTTTCGAAAATTTTCACTTTTCTGGGGCGTGTAGCTCGAAAACGGTTGCGAATTCGAAAAAAATATATGAAATGAAAGTTGTAGAGAATTTCATGAGCTTTCATTTGGTAGAAATTTTCCCTGCGACGCACCGTTTTCGAGATATAAGAAAAAAAAAACAAAAGTGGGACTTTCTTTGTGCCCCCCCCTCCGGCTCACCTCCTAGACGTCAGGACGTCAGGACTTTCAGTATGTTCACTCCCTAAACACCCTGAACAACTTTCTAAAGGAATCGCTTAGGTCCCTGCTCACGCACTCTACACCTCCTTTATTGATTGGAGTATTAAGAGATATTCAATTTGTTTATTAAAAACATAAATAATGTAAAATGCAAATTCACCCAGTTCCCGTTGTCGTAGAGGGTTGATCTGGACATCATTTTTTTTGAGACTTAATCTTTATGTTTTCATTAATGGTAAATCAAATTTGCATTATTTTTAACTTCAAAATGGCGTTTGAAAAAGTGTCACATTTTGAGGTTAGGTTTTTTGCTAATAGACGGCAATATAAGCTACATTCGAAGGCGGGTTTACCACGGGCGGACCTGTCAAAAGCGTTCGGACTGATGGTCCGACTTGATCAGGTGAGTGGTCGATGTGTTCACATTTTAAAATCTGACTTGTGTGGTCAGAATCGTTCGACGTGTTTGAATTTCCGTCTTAAAATGGCGACAGTAAATAAGTCTCATAAATAAAGGAACAGTATACATTTGTGAAAATTACACAACCGGAGTAAAATTTAAAGTCCGATTAAGTGAATATGAAATTCAACGAGCTAATTACTATTCAAATCCATGATAAATCACTGTTAAAAAAGTCAAAATACTGGTTTTTGAGGTTAGGGTTAACGTTTATGGAGATTGGAAAAATACTTCAAATTCTGACGCGTTCGACCGCAAGTTCAGTTCGACCACAGTGGGCGGACCACATCGGTCAGATGTCGAATGTAGCCATAGTTAACGTTACTACGATTCACCCCCAATGGGATAATTTTGGGGGGGGGGGGTTGATTTTAATAAAAATTCTCGCCAATGACAATATAATGTTTTATAGGGTGTTTGAAGTATGTAAAAATATAGGCGATAGTTTTTAGCTTGAATTCCTTGTTTGACGACATTTACAGTGTAAACCTGGATTTTATGCTCATAATTGCCCCAATAACTCTTCCTCCCCTCTTTCCCGTCAATTGTATTTCTTTCATTTTTTGGACAATTGAAAACATTTGCCACAAACTTTGGCCGGTTTGATTACAATGCGATTCGGGTTTTTTTTCCTGAGTGCGCGCACCGCAACGCTCAATGAGAAAACTCTCACCGACTGCATCAATGCAATCCTTTCACCTACAACTACAGTCAAACCGAAGAACCTAGTGGTTTGATTTCGATGAAATACGTTTAATTTTTCACAGGCCCGCAATATAAATTGTCGGCCCTTAAGGCCCATATTCACGAGAGACAAGTTTGCTTGTTTGGACGAATACTATCATCAAACCACTTCAGTTAGTGGTTTGATAAATTTTTCACTTTTCGACACTAGCTCCTAGAATATCTGGAGATGTGGTTCAAAGAGGGTGGTAAACTCCACCCCCAAGAATCAGGATCTGGCTGACTGTTGTTATTATTAATATTATTATTATTGTTACTAATGTATTATTCTTATATATGATATTATTTATAACAATAATACTGTCAGTTACGTACTAAACGATTTGCGCGACATCATATTAATTAATGCTTGACAATCGTACCTCTGATCATTTGGCCTAATTGTAGGAAAACCGTTTGGTCTATGACAAAAAAGTATAAATGTTATTTTGTAGTGAATTTTGTGTTCTTCAATTTTACTTATAGTCGGAGAGCAGCCAATCTGTAGGAAGCATTTTAAAAGTAGTCTATACAACTCGCGAACACCCACCTAAAAAATAGATGACATTATGTAAAATGACCTTCTAGATTTGATTTTTGAGTTCGCCCGTTAATTTGAGATTACCAAATCGGTCAATTCGCAAATTTTTTGAAAAATTTTAAAATTATGTGTTAATTTTTGTTTTGCACATAACACATCATACCTTTTTTATTTTAATTCAGATTTAGACCAATATTTTACACATTATCCCTCCAATATTCTTGGACAGGCTGACGGCAAAGAATATAGTGTAATTAATAATATAGTGCCTAAAAAAAATATAATTACCCTCTATTGTCGCGGTTTTTTAAAATTTGCATTGAACATACCCGATCGAGGTAACTTTTTTATTTTTAAAGAGAGAGTTATAGTATAAACGAGAAAAATGTTCCATATACTTTAAACAAACTTTTTTATAAAGAGATTTTTTTGAAATTCGGCTCATGTAACGAGATGACGCTGTTGAATGCGGCCGCGCAACTTGTCCGCATTAATTTAAAGCATAACTTCTGTTAACGTCGCCCATCTGTGGTGTCGTTTAAGCGATCAAGTGAGTCTACGGATTATTTAGTTTCTATTTGCAATTAAATGTTATAAAATTATGTAGATAATCTCGAAACATACACATTAAAAAATATGTTTTCATTAATTATAACAGCAAGTGGGTACTAAGGATTATATTTTCCTTCGCATAAACAACTTATGTTACATTGCACGTTTGCTTTGTTACACTTGCAGCTTGTAGTACAGTTATATAATTTGCATTTACAAAATGGAGTTAACTCAATAAAATTGGGTTTTGGGCTTTTTGAAATCATCTAATAAGATTTCCTTCTTTAGGTACCATCCAAAATCTAAAACATTTGGAATTCAGGTCTTAATTTGGTAGGCTGTCTTGTAAATAGCACATTGCAGAAATGCCCTTTTTACTTGTATTCTCTGTACTAGGATTTACAATTTCTGATTTTCTTTTATAAGCAGTTCGGGTATACGGTCTTCTACATTGTGCATGGTAAACTGGATTTAGTGATAAAAATAAATTTTTCTGTTCTAAATATTGTTTTAGAGCCACAGAAATGTCATCGGATTTTGCATTTGATCGGTACATTTCTAAAACCGTAAATATCGCTCGCAGACAAAAAATTTTCATACCATTGTGTGAGTGAACGAATTCTGAACAACTTTCAAAATGTCCGTCTGTCTGTCCGTATGTCTGTCCGTCCGTCACGTTTCTTGTAAGCCTGATGACTCAAGAAAGAAAATTCCGAATGTACTGAAATTTGGACAGTAAATTAGTGTTAGCTAGAGGAAGAACCCTTTTTGAACAAAATCGATCTTTAAAAATGTTATTAATGATTTAAATTTGAAAAAAAATTTTTTTAATTTTTATGTTTTTGTAATTGAATAGAAATCTGGTGAAATGATATTTCATTTTAATATCTAAATATATATTTTACAAATATACATTTCATAATGTAATATGAAAATATGATTTTAGCTCGTGTCTTATAATGTAAAAATTTACATTCTTTTACGTGTAAGGTGGTGGTATAGTTCTTTTGACTCGGAATCCAAGGGTCCCGGGTTCGAAACCCAAATGGGGTTTGGTATAGTTTTTTACCAAGTCTTTTACCAACTAAGATCATACTATAAAATTAAAAATGTCTAAAAGTAACATTATTTACAAAAAACTGCGAAAAATATCCTACTGAATGTATAACAATTATATAAAAATCCAGTGAACAGGCGAAGAGTACGTTTTTAGCTTGTTTCCTTTGATTTCTTATCCGAGTAATTATAATTTATTATGCCAAACTATGTGTTTATAACCCACTAAATAGAAGGACTGAGACAAAAAGCACTTTCAACTTAACATAAATGGACACCGGAAAATAATAATCACCCGGCACGTGCCTGCGTTTAGCTCTAGATGCGATTGCGGCCGATTCATAGTAGCGCGCATTCGTTCGGACGCTGAAACAATCAATGAATATTTCGATAAGAGAGCAAAATTTCAAAAAAAACTTCTTATAAAAGATTTTATTTAGTTCATTCGGAACATTTTCTTCGGTTATAGTATAACTTTAAAAATAAAAAAGATACCTCGATCGGACATTTTACTCTGCAAATTTTAAAGATTTTGCGTCAAAGAAAAGTTGTTATTTTTTTTTTGGCAACTAATTATTTTTTAGGTAAAGTTTTTTACTTTCAACATATCAAAGAATAGTTAGAGAATATCATGTAAAAAAATTAAAAAATTCTGAAGTAAAATAAAAAATATATGACGTGTTATATGAAAAACAAAAAATAACACATAGTTTTTATTTTTTTTAGAAAATTGCCAATTTGGTCATTTTGGCAATCTCAAATCAATGGGCGAATTCAAAAATCAAGTTTAGCAGGATATTTTACATTAGATTACCTATTTTTTAGGTGGGTGTTCGCGAGTTGTATAGAGGGTGTCGAATTCAGAGGGTCTGGTCTTCCACTATTAGGAGTTTTTTGTATCATAAGTACACGGTTTTCAAGATAATCCCAAAAAACTGTCCGCAAACTTCTTCTTTTTTTTCAAGATGGTCGCCGAAAAAAAATTTTTTCCGCTTGGCACTATATCATATTTTGTCCGCCAAGAAAAACTTTACCTTCTGTGCCAAATTTTATGTTAGCATCACAAAGTGAACGATTGTTATGCTTAGCAACTCCACTATGAACCGATTTAATCGAAAACTTCTCATAGCACTTGTTACTACAGATAGAAGGGGACTTGGGTATTAAGACACTTGGATAGGAAATCTGGATGTTTTAAGTTTGAGCAAAAAAAATTCTGTTTGTCGGTCGATCAGTCTGTTTGTAACTTTTTTTATGCGCACGATTACTCTGGAACCGTTTAAGATATTGACTTGAAAGGTACACGTATGTATTTTGACGAGATCTGGAACTATATTTTAGTTCCAGATCTCATCAAAATATATACGTATTGAAGGATTTGGGGGCCAATTGGTGTTATGGCGCTCAATTTAGTGCTCTTTTCGGCTTTAAAGATCTACTGGGTAGGGAGGTTTCAACCGCTTCCAGTAGCTGCCGATTTTTTATTTTAAAAACCAATTAACAAACGTCAATAACTGATGGGCTATTGATTTAGAATGGATAAATGATCATATCATTGATTAGCGGACGGTTTTACAATCGATTACACTGATTATATGGTTTACAGACACAGTAGATTAAAAATATGTTTTTTTTTATATATAGAATTATGTTCATGTGGCCTAGGACCCAAAGAAAAAGAAAAACTAACATATGAACTTGCAGAAAAATTAAATAAGGCCCAAGAAGAAATACAATTACTGCAGAGAGAAATGCAAAGATTACATCACCTCAATATAAACAGAAATTCGCAATCGGCAGCGCTATATAAGGAACTTATGAAGGATCAGCCAATATTGGTATGTAGATTTTATTGTCAATATTTGAAAAGTATTACCATAAATAATGCACATTTTTCAATCTTGTTAATGTATTTTACGTATACCTAATTTAATTTTGAATTAATTATAATTTAATTTTTCTTCGAACGTCACAAAAACATGACATTTCTTAACTCATTCCATGACATTAAATTTTGACTTTTTAGACGGCTGTGCGTTGCCATTAACAACGGAGGCAGTACTTTTTCTGACGCAGGCGCACAGTAGGAAATTTTTCCATTTTTTTGGACAAAAATCCGTCTACAATGCAATTATTAAAGGATTTGAATTTTTTTTTTTTTTAATAATTGTTAGGTATCACCCGATGTTTGAGCACTGCCCAAATTTTAAAAACGTTCAACATAACTTCAAAAAATTCTATAAATATATGACAATCGTGTATTTTACTTAAGTAAAAATGCGAATTTCTGTTTTTTAAAAGTTTTACTCAGAAAATATCCTTTACCACACGTTTTTTGGGTCGCTGATTAAGAAAAATGGGGTCCCGTTAACCAGAAATTGATATAACACTCTTAAAATACCGAAAAACATCCCTAATAGGGATTTTTTCGAAATATTCTTATTAAAAATGTAAAATAGTCTAGTAAAGTGTATTTTTTATATGATAAATATAAAACCTTAGTTATTCAAATAATAATTCAGTAAACATTTACCCCAAGGGTTAATCAAAAAAATATAGTTACAATTGGTTATTTTTTAGTTTTTGCTTCAAAATAGGGTAAGAGAGTACATTGTGACTATGATAGTGTATCTCAACCCCCTTTAAGGGCGATAACCACCCTTAAATGGCTGTAGAATTTGAAAATAGGTTTCAAATTTTTTTTGAAATTTTAGAATCACGTCTTCTTCGATATTTTCACTAAAATCAGTCTCCGAACTTGTTTGAAGCAAAAACTAAAAAATAACCATTGTAACTATATTTTTTGTCGAAATTGGGGTTGAAACAGCAACAACAACAACCCTTGGGGTAAATATTTACTGTATATTACTAATATTATTTGACTTTTAGACTAAAAGTTGGGTTAGGTTAGAAATTTTCCTGGGAGGGTTAAAATGAAAAAAAAAACGTTTTTTTAACCATTTTTGAATTTGCCGCCAATTTAGACTAAAAGTTAGGTTAGAACTAAATCAAAGAAAAATAGCAAAAAAGCACTTATGTCATGAATATAATCAAATATACCTAACATATTTGGTATCAAAATGATGGTCTTTTAATGACCAATTCATTTTGATTAAAAAAATATTTTTCCCGGAAAAAAATCGGTTTTTTTTGGGTAAAAACCTCACAAAATTTTACACGGTTTTTATCCATCTCTGATATTTACAATGCTTCTGATAAAATTTGGAAAAGTTTTATAGATCATGTTTTATAAAGAAGGTCACCTTTTATTTCATTGTTTTGTAACAGAAAAATAAAACATTGTAGAATATATTTTTAAATTTGGCGCTTCTTTTATGTTGGTATTTAGGTTGGTGAAAACGAAATGTTACTAAACGGTTTTGAAAGGGAAATCGAAAACAGTAGAAAACGATGGATTCTTATGAAATTAATAAAATAAGTTGAAAAAATCAATGTATTTATAGTTTTTATGGCCATCTTACAACATTTCAATTATATGATCTTGTAATTTCTTTTTCCAATAAAAAATAAGTAAGTAGAATAATATGTACGATAAAATACGATAATTTTGACAACATTGTACGATTTTTAGATTTTAACGACCTGGCAACGCTGTTTAATACGCTGGCCATGAGATATTAACACAATGCGTTTTTAGTGGTAAAATTCGAGATTTTTCTATTTTTATTTTTTTTATAGCTAATCGACGTTTGAAGAAAAAAATAGCATGTTTTATTCGGAGTAAAAGCCACTTGTTGTAACTCGTCTGTAGTTAATAATTGCCGAACTCACTTCGTTCGTCCGGCAAACCTACAGACTCGTCACAGAAGTATCATTTTTACTCCTAAAAAAACAATATAATAAAATTAAATTTGGTCCTTTCTTTTCGTCATAGTACACCACAGATAGTCCATAAGTTATGAATATTTCTTAACGTGATAAGCCTTAATCAGGTACCAATATACGGAAAGTAGATAATTTCATATTGAATAAAAATGTGTGAATTTAAATAAATGATTTAAGTATTTTTAATATATATTTTTTCCTTTAAAATGCTAAGAATCCTATCATGTAATTCAATACTTCGTCAGTATTAGCTAGAAGAGTAGTTGTTTTGATTGGTTCTCCAATAATGAGTGTTTTAAAGTATTTACTAGTATATTAGCGTACCCAGATTTGGGCAACAATAAAAACTCATAAGAATAAAGAAAAAATATTCGTGGGATCTAATGGGTTAAGCCAGGGACGCACCCAGAAAATTGCTGAGGGGGGGGCTACTACAAATAATAATAATAATAATCGTATATTTCGTACAATGTATTTTGCTTTTATATATTGTTTTTTGTTTATTTATATTTCATTTTTACTTTAAAACATGTAATCCTGGCCTCAAGGGGGGGGGCTTAAGCCCCCAAAGCCCCCCCTTCAGTGCGCCTCTGGGTTAAGCTAAGAGCAATAGTTTCCGAGGTATAGGTCATTTTCTGATAAATCTACATATGGGCCAGGCAGCCATATGGGCCGCCATATTGGGAGAAACCTCCCCATACCAGAAACGCCTACCCAAGTTAAAACCAAAGATGTTTTAACTCCTAGATCGCTCAACTCTATCTCGATTTCGTATAAAACATATCCTACCTTTTCAAGCAAAGAACCGCCCATTATCTCTCCCACTTTGCTTCCACTCCGGGCCCAACTCTAAATACACGTGTTGTCTATGCGCATGCCTCGCTTCTAGTTGGTGTCTTGTCGCAAACCTTCGCGACGTTGTCAAAGATCAGAGACAAAAGCCGCTTAAAGCGGGGAATTTTGAAGCGGTCAAACGCAATAACGTTGAGCGATCGGAAAATGTAGAGAAAATGGTTACAGTCTGGCAACACCGCTGGTTGCCCCGGTCAGTTGTTAGTGCCGATTGAGATTTAATTGCGTTTGCGCTTTAAGAGCGTAAAGTCTTGTTGGCAAACTCGAACTAACCCAACACTAGCAATGGTAAAGTCCGGCAATTCCAGCATTGCTGTCTCACTTTTTGGGGCGTGTTAATATTGCTCTCTCCGTTGAGATGTTTGCAGCTTTGTCATATACGAATTCCTTATGGGTTAAACCATCTAGTAGTTAAAGATCTTTGGTTAAAACGTATCCTCAGGCATATAGAAACTAAGTTTAGAAAAGAAATTCTCTATACCTACCTCCGTGCAACAGTCGTCACCTATGTGGCCCCTGTACTATATTGACCACACTATTTTCATGTATTTTATTTGTATTTTCAGCCATCTAATCGTCAGCCTTGTCCACCATGTCCACCTGCTGATACAGATCCTTCTCAACTGACAGGTTATACTTCGCTGGCTGTACCTCTTGCATGGGGTTAGTAATACTTTAATATTATAATTAGATAATATTGGACTTTTTACACGATGTCATGAATAAGTGGACATAATACTCCATAGTCTAGGTGCCTGCGTACATAAAAGCAATGTATACATATCCTCGTATAGTAGGGCCCACATTTAATACAGCGATATAAAAAAGCTCGCAAAAAAACGTAAAGGGTTCCGATCTTGTATCAATTTCAGTCTATTTACATAAAAAGCCATAAAAGTGTTCGGCTTCGTTTATTATGATCACAAAAAAATGGTCACGTATTTCGTAACAACAATGTGGATATAATTGGTTGAAGTTTTCTCTACCGGAATTATGATAGGTTGGAAAAAACTGTGTGGTCAACGTGGACTAGCGAAAGACAACGTGGACCGGCGGGCGGTACATTAATCAAAGGCGGTCGGTACCCTTTACCATTTTTTTTGCGAGCTTTTTTATATCGCTGGATTACCGATGGGCCAAACTATATAACTTCTTGTACGGAATAATTGCGCCTAGTCTATCACTTTTTTCCTCTGCGAGAATTTTCGTAAACGCGGCGTTCCTCCTCGGCATGAAAAAGACGATTTCCACACGTCGGACTGGAAAATCGGCAAATATATTTTATCCGACAATTCGAAAATTGGATTCTACATATTTTTATTAAGCAATCTTGAAAAAATCAGCTGGTTATCAATAAATGTTTTAAAGTTATGTTATGTTAAGGGTGGTACACACCCTTACCAACATTTTTGTCGGACAGTTGTAGAAATATATAGAATATATATGTAGAATCCAATTCTCAAATTGTCCGACAAAATATATTTGCCGATTTTCCAGTCCGACGCGTGGAGTCTTTTTCATGCCGAAGAGGAACGCCGCGTTTACGAAAATTTTCGCAGAGGAAAATAGTGATAGACTAGGCACAATTAGGAAGTTTCCTATTTTAGAAATATCATGTACATTCAACCTCATTTAGTAGTCTTTCAGATAACTAGTCAAACAAAAAAAAAATTATCTCGATATCTGAAAAACTCACGAACTTACTCAATTTCTTATTTGAATACTTCGCCTCGGCTGAAGTCCACCGTGCAATTTACGATCAGGTTTATCTGGAAGACTTCCTCTTTACGTCGCGATATCATACGGCCGTCCCAATGGTGTTTTTCGAAAAATATGAACGTGCCAAAATTGCATGTTTTAGCAATTTTTTCAGCTCTCAAATACAAGCTGGCTATAAACTGCCGGTGCCTGCCAGCGAGTATAAAGGTGCCCGCGCCTGCTCGCTGTTGGCGGAATCATGTATTGTGACGTAATCGAGCCTCAGCCCAGATGATCGCAGCATTTTAAACTTGGAAGGACCATAACTTTTTTATTTATAGAGATAATTTAAAAAAAAATTACAGATATTTTTTAGATTTTTACGACTATTTATTACGAGAAAATGAGAAAAATGGAAACTTCCTAACGGGGATATAGTCCACTCAAATTAGGGAAAAAAACGCCGTTTTTCAGAAAATTTTTGAACAGCAGTTTCTTTGCGTAAATAGTAAATACTCAACTTTTAGAACAATTTTTTGCTTATGCGCAGAAAGAAAAATACATGATTTTTACGATATATATATACAGTTTTTTCGTGTTTTTATTTATTTAGACGTATATATCTCGAAAAGTACGCGTTTTTAAGGCTAAATGAACATAAGTAAACATGTTCAAAATACGATTTCCTACAAGAAAGGCTCTATACAGTTTTCCGATTATCCCATTGGCTTTTCCGGAAAAGCGACTTGATGTTTTTTCATGTTTTTTTTATTTTAAATGCAAATATCTCGAAAGGAAAGCGATTTTGGGGTTAAATGAACATAAATAAACTTGTTCAGAATGAGATTTTCCACAAAAAACCTCGTATACATTTTTCGATTATCCCATTGGTTTTTCCGAAAAAACTCTTTAAAAAATATATATATTTGCTTTTTCGTTTTTTTTTTTTTCATTTGGACATATGTATTTCAGAAAGTACGCATTTTTAAGGCTAAATGAACATTAGTAAACTTGTTCAGAATGTGGTTTCCTACAGAAAAGGTTGTATGTATTTGAGAGATATATACGTCAAAATGAAAAAAAAAAAACACGAAAAAGCAAATATATATATTCTTCAAGAAGCTTTCCCGGAAAACCAATGGGGTAATCGGAAAAATGTATAGGCGCTTTTTTGTAGGAAATCTCATTCATAACAAGTTTACTTATGTTCATTTAGCCCTAAAATCGCACAATTTTCGAGATATTTGCATTCAAAATAAAAAAACACGAAAAAAAACACATATATATATTTTTCAAATAGCTTTTCCGGAAAAGCTAATGGGATAAGCGGAAAAATGTATAGACGCGTACTTTTCGAGATATATACGTCTGAATGGAGAAAAACACGAAAAAACGTATATATATGTATATATCTCAAAAATCATTTCTTTTTTTTTCTGCGCATAAGCAAAATCTTGTTCTAAAAGTTGAATACTTACTTCCTATGCAGAGAAACTGCTGTTTCTCCGCTTTTTTCCTAATTTGAGGGGACTAATATGTATAAATTGCATTTATGTACGCGGGCACCTAGACTACCTAGCATAGGAAAATTTTACCTAGAAAAATTTATGGTAGTTCCCTCCTTAACCCCCTCAATTTTAGAAAAAAAATGTTTTTTTTATTTTTTTTATCGTTTATTTTTTTTTCGTTTTAGAGAAAAATACCAAGATATTCACAAAGCAAACAAAATTTACAACAAAAAAGTCCTTTGACATCTTGATGTACGACGAACGGAAGGGGAGCGAGTGGGTCCTGAAACATGCGCCTCGGCGCTTCGCATGTATTTAGGTATCATACGGCAACTCTACAGTTGCTCTCTCGTCTTCCCTACCACGCTTCTCGAGCTAGCATGCTGCTGTCGGGAGGCCCTTCTCAGTTTTTTAGGCGTTTTATCCTCAGTTGATATTGTTTATTGTTTTCATTGCTTTAAAAAACTTTTTTTTGCATGAGAACTGTTTTCTTATAATATTTTAAACATGGTTGATGTGACTTTAAATTGTTTCATTTGCGAACAACCGTTATCGGATGGCACAACAGTGAACGTGACGGAAAAAGGTTTAGAATCTTTCCAGACCGCGAGTTTAAAACGGAAAGACAGTAAATATGATCTTGTAACTGGGCGTTGACGATTGTGGTGCATAGGGGGTGTCAAAGGTTATACGTTAATGAGAATCTAATCGCATCGTATGTAAAAAACAGATCATTGCCGGAATATCCCGTGATTCCGCGAAGGCACTCCGAGTCACAGAGTTTTTCTTTCAAACAGAATTGTTTTTCATGGGGTTAATTATTTTGAACAGCAAAGTCGTTTGCCTCCAGAGCGACGGGACCCTGTGTATAATGTGCGTCAGCTAAATATACGGAATAAAGCCATAGATTTTGTGAAAAATCGGAAAGTAGATAGGGGTGATAAAATTGTGCGTCACTTGACTCCTGTGGAAGGCGATTTAGTGGCGGAACAAGCTCGGTATCATTTGTCCTGCATGAAAAAGCTTACTCTAATTCTAAAACCCAAATCTAAAGAACCTGTGAAGCGTGGGGCTTTTGGATTTGAAGTACAAGCCAAGAAGTACGTATTTTCTGTTTTCGAAGAAAATGAGCACGAGTGTCAACTTTCGTTTAAACAACTTGTAGATCAAATTAAATGTGACTATAAACCTCACATTAAAACAATCGAGGTTCAACTTGTCGCTAAGTATGGTGATGGCATAATTATTTCAGAAACCCCCAACAAACCTGCAATCTTTAACTTTGACTCAACTTAGTGCATGCAGTCCCGCAGCGCCGACGCTCATGTTTCGAGACGTGCTAGCGCTTCCTCGTTCGTTCAACGTCCGACCTTTTTTGTTGCACATTTTGTCTACTTTCCGAATTTCTAGGTATCTTCTTCCTAAAACGAAGAAAAAAAAAAGATAAAAATAAAAAATCATTTTTTTTTCTAAATTTGAGGTGGTTCCGGAGGGAATTTTTGGTGGGAAGTTAAAAATTCAGATTCAGCGCTCCAAAAACCGTAAAGTAAGCCTATCTCCAGGACTACCATGAATTTTTCCAGGTAAGGGCTCTATATGATCTCTAATGCCTGGAGTATAAGGTATATTTAACCTTATATAGTTATATACCAAGTTGCACCTCTGAAAAGATATAGTCGACCACAAGATGTATTATATGGGTCACCTATAAAATTTCATGTAACTTTTTCATCCATTTATCAATCTGTAAAAAAATGTTATTTTAAGTTGTGCAGAATTTAATTGTGAAGCATTCTTTATTCTTTCTTAGAAATTTTTATGAAAATTTATCGTTTTTTAGAAAAACGCAAATAACTTTAGCGAGGTTTTAATTGATTTTTTCAAAAATAATTCAAAATTCAATTAAAATCTTACTGGAATTATATAATATTTGAGTTATACTCCAATCCGTTAAGAGTGAAGTCAAACTAGGCATACAGAAATTGAATAAGGAATTCTCTTGCTCCAGCGATTTCATTGGTTTAATTGGTTTTCGGTGTTACAACCATATATCTATTGGACGATATCGCGCTTTCCGACGAAAATGTGTAGCAATGATTATTATGAGACAGAAAAATAAGCGGTGGGGAGACATTTGAAAAAAAAATTGTCAAAATCTCTGGCGGACCCCCGCTACGGCCCCCTCGGAAGACAATGGGCCCCTGCGCTTAGTAATTGATGAGCGGGAGGGGGAGAAATTAAAAAAAAAATTGACAAAATCTCTGGCGGGCCTCCTCTACGGGCAAACCACGCCTTACGGGGGGGCCTGACCACGGTATTTAATTGTTATACATTTCTATTGAATTAAAATATTTATATAATTTTATTTCTTTGAGTATCGACAAATGTGCACAACTGAATGCCTAGCCTATATGACGTAATATAGCCGGTGTCCAGGGCCCCCTGCGGGTGCCCGGCCCCGGGAATTTATTCCCCCCCCCCTGCCCCTCTCGTCGGCAGCTCTGACCACATATTTTACTTTTATCATTACAATATTCATAATAAACAAATATTACAACTGTCAATGATTCACCCCGCCACTATTGTAAATGACATTGATGCATCAAAATGGTGTAGTGCTTTATCTCCTTTTACTCGATGCGCAGTCGATTGTTCGCAGTATACTTTATGGTATGTTAGTGGAGTGCAATTGAATTTCGATCTTTCAGCCCGTTGGCACTTTTAGAGTAAAATGTATGACCTTGCCAGTTATGTGGCTTACACGAATCCACTTGTCGTAAAAAATCATAATGAATATAAGGGCACAAATCAAAATTTTCTAACTAACCACACCACGTGATAAAGCCAATCATGAAGCATATTTTATTCAAAAATCATTAAATTCTCTGCAGAATTTCTATTTTTAAAATAAATAGACGAACTTTTACATAAGCTTATATGGCAGTAAAAAACAAAAATCCTTATTTTCTCCGTTCGACTACAGCTGAAAATTAATTATTTTTCGAACACTTTTTCTTTCCCGCGACGATATATATCCCAAACTATTATATTTATCAAAAAAAAAAAAAAAATCTTTATAAAATGTTTCTTATATTTTTCAGATTACGTTCTAAAATCAGATGTCTTTAGTATTTAATAACCAAGATATTTAATAATGTGTAGCATGTCAGAGCCTAGAAACAATTGTTGTAGGATCTAAAAATATTTCAAATAAAAATTGTTTAGGATGGGAAGTATCACTTAAATGCGTAACTTTAGTGCACTCGAGAAGGAATAATAATCGTATGTGATGAGGAAGTACTGTCGAGGTGAATCTAAAGGCGCGGTTACATGGCACGTGATTCGCGAAGCCACGATATGTTATCTTTAGTCCAGTCAACGGAGATTTGAGTGCTAATGAATAGATTTTGATGAAACCTTGTACAATGTGTTTGTAATGACGTTAATAAAAAAGTTGAAAAAAAAGATTACAGTAGAAAATAATCGGAAGAGGTAGAAAATGTGGCTTTTATCATGGGTTTCGTAACTTGTAGATTTTACTGCCATATACGCCAACGTAAAAGATCATTTATTTATTTATTTTAAAAATAGAAATTCTACAGAGAATTTAATGATTTTTGGATAAAATATGTTTCATGATTGGCTCTATCACGTGGTGTGGTTAGTTAGAAAATTTTGATTTGTGCCCTTATATTCATTACGATTTTTTTCCGACAAGTGGTTTCCTAATCTACAGCCACATATCTGTCAAGGTCATACATTTTTCTCTAAAAGTGCCAACGGGAACAAAAACTAAGCGACTTTTGTCAACGCGAGCACTCCATTATTCGTACAGTAGCTAGAGGTAAAAAATATGCAAAACTTCGGAATAATGTCATATTGAACGGATTTCGTTCTTTTTTTGCAGTATAATAGTAAATGCTTCACAGAAAAGTTTCTATATTGTGCGGGGGCTTGCTGATTTATAGGGGGTGGATGCCACCCCCTCTCAGGGGGTGGCACTTAAAAAATATATATATTTATTGGAGCTGAAGTAGAATCAAATTTTAAGAAGAAAAGGTTCTATGCAATTTTTCACATAAATTGATAGTTTTTGAGTTATAACGACTTCAAAATTGCGATTTTAGCTTAAAAAAAAAAGGTATTTTCAAACGGCTTTCGTCAAATATCTCGAAAAGTATTACTTTATCGAGAAAATTTTACAGACCACTTACAGAAAGTACAAATTGGGAATTAGTTATATTTTTTGTTTATTGATGTAGGATTAATAATTTCGAAGATATTTAAGTTTACATTTGTAATCTAAGTGTTCATAAGATAACTATTTAGAGTGAGAGCTAAATATCTCAGAAACTGTGATACCTACGTCAAGGATACTAATAGGTAGAATAATAATATTAACTAAGCTTTCAACTGTTTTTTTATTTGTTTCTGTAGCATAAAAAACAAAGAAGTTATGACCAAGGCAATGTGCGTCTACACATTGTTTTTAAAAACAACGTCGCCATTTTGTTATTGTAAGTAATTTAAAAAAAGGAATTTCAAACACTGTTTCTCATTAATATATAGCATGACGTAGATGCTCAAATTTTTTTGGTTTGTATACAGCACTTGCTTTAGAAAAAAATACAGTTTAAATTATAAAGGCATTTTCGATAAAACGTTATTTTTTTTCTTTTCCAAATATCTCATTAAATATTAGTTTTATTGAAAAATAGGTGAGACCAAAAATAAAGCTCATAAACTGATAATGAATTTCGCTTGTTTATTTATTTACATAGATTTAATAGGTTCGGAGAATGAAAGTTTACAAATGGCGTCCGAACGTTTATAAGACGAAAAATGCAGTTTCAATGTTGAATATCTCAGAACTTGTGACACCTACGTGACGCATGCTAAGATATGAAATTAAAGACAATTAATTGCGCTTTCAAATTATTTTTTACTCGTTCCTGTAGCATAAGAAATAAAGAAGTTATGACGGAAAAATGTGCGTATTTGTATTTTTTTTGTATAATAAGGTCGCCATTTTGTTACTCTAATTAGCCAGTAATTTAAAAAAATTATATCAAATACAGTTTTTTGTTAAGATGTAGCATTACCTAGATGCTCAAATTTTGTTGCTCATTTAAAGCACTTGCTTTAGAAAAAATGTATTTTAAACTTTAAAGGTAATTTCGAAACACTTGGATACCAAATATAAACTTAAATATCTCCGAAATTATTAATCCTACATCAATAAACAAAAAATATAATTAATTCCCAGTTTGTACTTTCTGTAATTGGTCTGTAACATTTTTTCGATAAAATAATACTTTTCGAGATACTTGACGAAAGCCGTTTGGAAATATCTTTTTTTTAAGCTAAAATCGCATTTTGAAGTCGTTATAACTTAAAAACTATCAATTTATGTCAAAAATTGCATAGAGCCTTTTCTTCTTAAAATTTGATTTTATTTCAGCTCTAGTAAATATATATATTTTTAAGTGCCACCCCCTGAGGGGAGTGACATCCACCCCCTATAAATTAGCAGGTCTCTGCACAATATAGAAACTGTTCTGTGAAGCATTTACTATTATATTGCCAGAAAGGAACGAAATCCGTTCAATATGACATTATTCCGAAGTTAAAACCTCTAGTTACTGTACTACATGTGGGAAGAAAACCCGAAAGCCAGCAGGATCACCACCTCCGCAAGGACCTTAGCACCAATTCTACGAATTCCAGATGTGGTTTTCTTGAAAAGCAATGATGTATACAGGATGATTAAAAAATAATGGTACAAGTAGGTAGGAAGTAGCAATCAAAATATTAATATTTAGCCAATCGCGCCTTATAAAATGTTGATAGATGAAAAGATATATAATATAATTTAATTTATTTTCCTTGATACTTTAATGAAATTTCCTTGTAAGAAATAATGAGTGGAGGTTATTTGGGATGGGAAATCAACACAGCTTTTAGAGGGCGCTACGTACGATAATTGGTTTTTATGATAAATATGATTCTCTATTTACTACTCTGATAGTGCGGTGTCTTAACGTCTACTTTCAAAACTTATTATTTCAAAAAGATATAAAAGTTGCATGGAACTTTTGATATTCACTTTTTTCAAAAACTGGTGTATTTGCAGACTTGAAACAAGTATATCTCATTTATTAAGCAGTGACAGAAGCATACAATTTTTATGCGAAAACTGCCGTAAAGATGAGGATTAAAAATATTACGGCCTTTTTAACATATTAAACGTAGCACCCTGTAGAGCTAGAAAATCAAATAATCCGGTTCAATTTTCACACGAATAGTTTAAAAGCTCATTAAATTACAAAGGAACATAAAAACATTAAATTATAACTCTAACACTATCTTTTTACCTTTCAACAATTTATTGAGGCGTGATTGGCTGAATCATAATTTATATATATTATCCACAGTTAAATACTGTACCATTATTTATAGATCATCCTGTATATCAAAACTTGTAGTTTGTATATTACTTACATCTGACATTTTTTAGATCGAAGACGAAAACCATCAATTAGGAGGAATTTGGCTCTGAAGCCGTTTTAGTGGTAGGCACGAAAGTTTTAATAAATCGTGGTGATATAAATAAATTTTGCAGGTGGGCCAGAAGGAGGAGTAAAGCCATGTGGCGACCAGCGAATATGGTCTTTAGGAACTACTTCATTCAGTCCGTACATTGAGTCGTCTAGGTAAAAATTTTATTATATTTATAAAAAGAAATGTTTTCACACTGTTAAAAATTGCATTTTTAATTTTTGTTGCATGTCAGTGCTCAATTTTTTTGGCAATAGTGTTAAAAGTAGAGTACTTTTAATACAAATCTTAAAAGTTGATATAACTACAAAATACTAAACAAATACCAATCCACAAACGAGATGTCACTTAGCCAAAAAGTGAGGTTATAATTTATTTCTCTCTCATACGGGAACAGCCCAGTTACCCCATGATTTACAAAGAGATGCAAGCTCCCCGACTTTTGCTTTCGAACGAGCTTTCACATCAATACAGGATAGCCATTCTGAAAGATTGTAGCTTTATATAAGCTTTAAAAAGAGAAATAAAAATTTTCGCCAAAACCATTATCTTTCAACATATTTAAACTCACATAAATAATTGTAAATACATTTTCCATATTTCACGGAAAGTTTTATAAAAATTTCTTATCACCTGGGGCAAAAATATTCGCCTAGAGCTTTCGTCAAATAAGCTAATATCCCAGGCATTAGAGACCATATAGAGCCCTTATCTGGAAAAATTATTGGTAGTTTTGGAAATATCAGCGTGTTTTTGAGTGCTGTTACGTGTTTTTGAGTGCTGAATCCGAATTTTTAACTTCCCAC
The DNA here is from genome assembly GCA_936432065.2 of Rutpela maculata. Classification (NCBI taxonomy): domain Eukaryota; kingdom Metazoa; phylum Arthropoda; class Insecta; order Coleoptera; family Cerambycidae; genus Rutpela; species Rutpela maculata. Next base: position 1,677,428 of record OW386286.2, on the reverse strand, counting down.
CAAAAATTCCCCCTGCAACCAAAAAAATTGGGGGAGGAGGTACCCCAAGAAGATCGAAAGACGAGAGAGTAACTATGTAGTTGCCGTGATACCTAAATGCACGCGTGGTGCATGTTTTTGGATCCACTCGCTCCCCTCGCGTTCCAATTTTTTGGGTTTTCTTCTCTAAATTTGAGGGGGGGGGGATTTTTGGTGGGAAGTTAAAAATTTCGATTCAGCGAGCCAAAAAACATAAAGTAAACCTATTTCCAGAACTACCATGAATTTTTCCAGGTAAAATTCTCTAATGCCTGGAGTATAACCGTTGAATCAGTTTCACAATTACCCGTCACTTCTAGAAGTAATGAAGTAATCAAATATTGGCATATTTATCAATACATCTATTGCGTGCTTAGAATAAAAGTATATTATTACATATATTTTTCCTTTTCAGGCCCCATAGTCCCATGTACCAGTCGCTTGGTAGTGGAGCGCCAGGTAAACAAAATTTGATAATGTGTTATACAGGGCGTTTCAAGAATTATTGAATTGGTAGTTGGGAATGAGATTTGCGGATGTATTACGTGAAGGGAGGTATTAACGCATTTTAGTAGACTAACATCCGCTCGATAAACCGCTCAGTACACACACACATACACGTACAAACAATTAGATCAGATACCCGTCACGTTCTTACCGTTGATTCTGGATAACGCTAAGAACGTGTAAAGTACTAACACACACGCATGCGTGCGCGCGCGCACACACACACGTATACGAGCATATCTACATTAATACTGTGCGTGTAATTTCCCATTAGGCATGTACATTCACATAGCGCGAGAAATATTACAACACCGGCAGCCGTAAATTCGTCCGTCGGTGGACTGGTGGAGCATCCCAGCTCTGTTATTTCATTTCAGCCAGCTGGCACACGCGATGTTGTATTTCTTACTCCCCATGCCTAGCCCGCGACTACACACACGGTATATTCATCTACTTACAGGGTTCCTTAATGGCGTGCTAATATTTCAAGGTGTGATTCCTTAGGGTCATTTTATGAAGAAAAGTTCATATGAACATAAGTCCGCCCTAGGGCATAAAAGTAAATTTTGTTTTGCCAGGGACTGCAAGTGATAGTTTCATAACACTGACAGATGCCAAAAAATGACACTTGCAAAGCTAGTAGTACTTTTATATATGAAAAACAGTCCAGCAAAGTTGACTTCCTCGGCCTAGGCCAGGAAAGTAACTTTCCCGGACTATTTTCTGATAGTTGCTTGGCAACAGATTAAAATACTAGCATAGCGTATTTTGGAGTCTGAAACTGGGCCGAGAAAATAGACGATTATCGATTTCAGAAAATAGTTATTTACGTAACAAGTTCCAAAAATGGATGAGTAAGCAAATTCCAAGACGAACCGTAAGCGAGGTCTAGAAGCTTGTGAGTCCAGTAAAAGCCCTTTCGGGGCGGGTTACGTACAACATTTTTTCTTCAATCGCCTCTTTAATGAAACCAAAAATTGGTATACTTTGATAATTTATAAATATTAAAATTGTACAATTATTAATATGGCTTATGTTTACGATATTGGTATATTTTCAAAATCACTGTCATCACTGTCCATTTTGAAATAACTATTATTCGACAGTTTTAAGCGTCATTATTTTGTTACCATGGCACACGAATGTTTAGCGTCGAATACGAATGTGATTAATGTGATTCATGGTAAAATATAACCTGCAAATTGACATTGACGTTTAGATGATGTGTCACTTTACAATACTAGTACCCGTAATAGCTACTTTCAGGGCTAGTACTAGAATACGCTACTTTCGGTACAAAAAAAATCATACCGAAAGTACCTACTTTTGGGACGATTGAAGAAAAAATTATTTAACTAGTATTTTAAAAACGTTTACCGAACTGTTTACACTTACAGATTAGGTTAGTTTCACTTGCGCTGTCAGTATACAGTTCATCTCAATAATCACCGTAGGCGATGCGACACAGAATAAGGAACTACTAGAAGCGACACTCTACGCACTACCTTTGATGTTTCTTGATCAATTTTTGTGACCACCATTTTTTTGCAGATATTTTCGTCAGTTCATTTATTGTTTTAACCTAACATTCTATGACATAGTATACAATAATTTAACTATATTTTTACTATGTATTAGGAGTATTGTGCTTGTATAGATAAACTAGTGGAAGCATTATACACTTCGCCGATTTACTGAGCTTTTTATATAACTGTTCTATATTTAATTATTAATTATTGTTAATTAATAATAATCAGAGAAAATATTTATGATTTCCGTTTCAACGGACTTGTATTTTTTATAGTTAATTTAATTGACTATTAAAGTAAGTGTACTTTTTTGTTAGAACTTTTTATCTACTTTTTATAATAAGATTTTATTTGTACTCAGTTTCGTATTGTATTTCATGCTGGAAAGATCTAATTAAACAACAATTATTTTATACCAAAGTGATTATTATTACCCAGTATTTTCCCTGGATATCTTGCAATAACAAGGTCTATAAAAAAAAAGAAAAATCTCCTCCAAGGACTAAACCTATATAAAGTATTTTTATGTGCTGAATCCGAATTTTCAATTAAAAAAATTTTCTACCGCGTAGATTTCGAGTAAATTCTGATTTTTATTGTCAAAAAACCGTATTTTGATAAAAACAGGGATTTACTCGAAATCTACGCGGTAAAAAAATTTTTAAATTGAAAATTTGGATTCAGCACACGAAAATACATAACAAATGATAAGGTTTAGTCCTTGACACAGAATTTTTTTTTTGTAGACCAGTGCACCTGTGCACAGATCTACAAAAAAAAATTCTGTTCCAAGGATTAAACCTATCATTCCTTATGTATTTTTGTGTGTTGAATCCGAATTTTCAATTTAAAAAAAAATTTACCCCGTAAATTTCGAGTAAATCCCGGTTTTTATCCTCAGTATATGGTTTTTTGAAAATTTTTGATGTTTACTCAAAATCTACGCGGTAGAAAATTTTTTTAATTGAAAATTCTGATTTAGCACACAAAAATACTTAAGGCATGATAGGTTTAGTCCTTGGAATATATTTTTTTTGTAGACTTGTGTAATTGTTACACATTCTATAGGATACTCTTCGCGGTTTTCTTGTAAATAATGTTAGTTTTTGAACATTCTAAATTTTGTGATACCAACTTTGTTGTGAAAAAAAAAATATATCTAAAAAAAAATTTAAAAAAAAACAACCGCCCTGTGAGGGATTCGAACAAACGACCTTTGGATTGCAAGGCAAAACCTTAGCCATTGGACCATCACACATTACTGCAAAAATTGAATGTCTGTAATATATGTCATTCGAGAAATATATTTCAACAGATTAGATATAATATGAAATATATATAATATTTGTTTTGGAGTCATCCTATAAAATCTTTATTTATTGTGCGATTTGCATCAAGTTTTACACAAGTATAGAACAAATTAGGATCTAATTATGACCAGAAAAACATTTGCCTCCTACAAATGCAAAGCCACCTGCGGTACCAAAATATGCGGAAAATATGAAAAAATCATATTAGGCATTTTTTTGTCGGAAAATTTTGTTAATGAAACTTGTTCAGAATTGTCCAAAAAACTTACGTCCAAAATTTAATTGAAATAAAAAAAATGGGAAATTGAAATTTCAAAAATTTTAAAAATAATTATTTAAAAAAAACTGCAAATTGCTTGACAACTACCTAGTAGCTGGGATTTAATTTCGAACAAAATTGTCATAGTGCAGTTTTCAAAACAAAAAACCCATTAAAATTATATTTTCGGACTTGGACATTATTTTAATCAAAATTTCAACAGTTTTTTATTTCGATTAAATTTTGGACTTAAGTTGTTTGCACAATTCTGAACAAGTTTCATTAACAACATTTTTCGATAAAAGAAATGCCTAATATGATTTTTTGATTTTTCCCGCATATTTTGTTACCGCAGGTGGCTTTGCATTTATAGGAGGCACATGTTTTTCTGGTAAAAATTAGATCCTATATTGTTCTATAGGTACTTGAGTAAAATTTGATTCAAATCGCACAATAAATAAAGATTTCACAGGGTGACTCCAAAACAAATGGGTCACACTGTATGTAGTAGTAAAATGTATAAAAAAAAATTATAGAGAATAACATTTCGCAAGATTTCTATTTAAGTACAAGTGTGAAAACATATTTTTTTAATTTAAATGATTAATAACTCTTTTATTTACTGATTGATTTTTTTGAAAAACTCTAGCTAACGCCAACTTTCCAAATTTCAATACAATCGTACTTTTCTTTCTTAAGTTATCGTGCTTACAAGAAACGTGACGAACGGACAACAGACAGACGGACATTTTGAAAGTTGTTCAGAATTCGTTCACTAACATAATGATATGAAATTTTTTTCTCTACGAGCGATATTTCCGGTTTTATAAATGTGCCGATCAATGCAATATACTCTTCGTTTTTGCGAAGAGTATAATAAGAGATCATAGTGTTAGCGGTTCGATAAATTTGTAGTTACTTGAAAATGCTTATAATTTACAGCAATACCAAACGGTTCCAATTCGTTTACTCATCATATGGCTAATGAACATTACCAGTTAACACAACAGACAGCACTTTCCCCCTGATCTCTTAACTATGCAAGGAACAATAGCCTAATACCTGGAAAAATATATTTAGATATTATGTCACAGACTGTTAAGTAATAATAAATACACTGGCAGATATACCAACAACAAAATGGTGTTATTGGAATTTTGGCGGGAAGCCTAAGTACCGCTTCCGGTAGGTAGTTCTTTTTTCTATGGATGCAATAATTTGCATTTTGCACAACGCTAAATTAGATACGGTATTGAATAACGGCAACTGATGACGAATATTTTATCCCTTATTTTGAATTAAGATAACTCTCTAATTACGAACTTCCGATAACTAGCTTCAATTTAAAATAAATATATTTTTTCCAGGTGGTCAGTCATCAGCAAATTGTCCTTGTTCTCCAGGGTAAATATCAATTCCAATTACCGCTTTTCCAACATTAATTTTTACATGTAAGTTCGTGACATACCCTCCTTTTTTCAGCAGTCATGGTTTTTATCATTTAATAAGCAAGAAGACGGAAGTCTGATATTTTCATTTAGAAGTATACATAGCATTTTTTAATTTCATATCTGAGTACACCACTGAGTTTGTACTGAATTTCGTAAAAAAAATACTAATCCATCAATGAATGCCTAAAAGGGGATTGTAGAAAACATTGAGGAGGGGAGAACTTTCCTCTTCAGAAATGTGTTGGGGGGTAGTTAGAAGGTAAAAATACTAAAAGGCCCCGCCCCTAGCCCTGCCGCTTCAGGGGGTGGGGGAATGGAAAGGTTCCTTTTTTCAATTTTTCGCTTCTATACATTTCCTTATAAATACAGTGTGATTCACTTAAAATGAAGATACCCTTATATATTACAACTTTCTTATTTTGTTTCCGATTTGAATCAAATTTTACACAAGTATAAACACACCACAGATAGTAGACAACCCCCAAATCCAAAGCCAAGGCTGTCCGGAAGTATAGAACAAATAGAATCTACTTATGACCAGAAAAACATTCGGCTGCTACAAAGGCAAAGCCACCCGCAGTACCAAATTATGCTGAAAAAAATAAAAACATTTTGAATGCTAAAAATTCTAAAAATGCAACCGATTGGCGCCACAAATATACATACTAGTGGAAGACCAGATCCTCTGAATTCGACACCCTCTATACAACTCGCGAACACCCACCTAAAAAATAGGTAATCTGATGTAAAATAACCTGCTAAACTTGATTTTTGAATTCGCCCATTGATTTGAGATTGCCAGAATGATCAAATTGGCAATTTTCTAAAAAAAATAAAAATTATGTGTTATTTTTTGGTTTTCATATAACACGTCATATATTTTTTATTTTACTTCAGAATTTTTTAATTTTTTTACATAATATTCTCTAACTATTCTTTGATATGTTGAAAGTAAAAAACTTTACCTAAAAAATAATTAGTTGGCAAAAAAAAAAACAACTTTTCTTGACGCAAAATCTTTAAAATTTGCAGAGTTTAAATGTCCGATCGAGGTATCTTTTTTATTTTTAAAGTTAAGTGCCTACTATATCCGAAGAAAATGTTACGAATGAACTAAATAAAATCTTTTATAAGAAGTTTTTTTTGAAATTTTGCTCCCTTATCGAAATATTCATTGATTGTTTCAGCGTCCGAACGAATGCGCGCTACCATGAATCGGCCGCAATCGCACCTAGAGGTAAACGCAGACACGTGCCGGGTGATTATTATTTTCCAGTGTCCATTTATGTTACGTTGAAAGTGCTTTTTGTCTCAGTCCTTATATTTAGTGTGTTATAAACACATAGTTTGGCATAATAAATTATAACTACTCGGATAGGAAATCAAAGGAAACAAGCTAAAAACATACTCTTCGCCTGTTCACTGGATTTTTATATAATTGTTATACATTCTATAGGATACTTTTCGCAGTTTTTTGTAAATAATGTTACTTTTAGACATTTTTAATTTTATAGTACGATCCTAGTTGGTAAAAGACTTGGTACAAAAACTATACCAAACCCCATTTGGGTTTCGAACCCGGGACCCTTGGATTCCGAGTCAAAAGAACTACACCACCACCTTACACGTAAAAGAATGTAAATTTTTACATTTAAGACACCAGCTAAAATCATATTTTCACGGTTGTATATTACATTATGAAATGTATATTTGTAAAATATATAAATATTTAGATATTAAAATGAAATATCATTTCACCAGATTTCTATTCAATTACAAAAACATAAAAATTAAAAAAAATTTTTTTCAAATTTAAATCATTAGTAACATTTTTATTTACCGATCGATTTTGTTCAAATAGAGTTCTTCCTCTAGCTAACACTAATTTACTGTCCAAATTTCAGTACAATCGGAATTTTCTTTCTTGAGTCATCGTGCTTACAAGAAACGTGACAGACGGACATTTTGAAAGTTGTTCAGAATTCGTTCACTAACACAATGGTATGAAAATTTTTTGTCTGCGAGCGATATTTACGGTTTTAGAAATGTACCAAATGCAAAATCCGATGACATTTCTGTGGCTCTAAAACAATATTTAGAACAGAAAAATTTATTTTTATCGCTAAATCCAGTTTACCATGCACAATGTAGAAGATCGTATACCCGAACTGCTTATAAAAGAAAATCAGAAATTGTAAATCCTAGTACAGAGAATACAAGTAAAATAAAAAAGGCATTTCTGCAATGTGCTATTTACAAGACAGCCTACCAAATTAAGCCCAGAATTCCAAATGTTTTAGATTTTGGATGGTACCTAAAGGAGGAAATCTTATTTCCAAAGATTATTTCAAAAAGCCCAAAACCCAATTTTATTAAGTTAACTCCATTTTGTAAATGTAAATTATATAACTGTACTACAAGCTGCAAGTGTAGCAAAACAAACGTGCAATGTAACATAAATTGTTTATGCGAAGGAAAATGTAATCTTTAGTACCCACTTGCTGTTATAATTAATAAAACATATTTTTTAATGTGTATGTTTCGAGATTATCTACATAATTGTATAACATTTAATTGCAAATAGAAACTAAATAATCCGTAGACTCACTTGATCGCTTAAACGACACCACAGATGGGCGACGTTCAGAAGTTATGCTTTAAATTAATGCGGACGAGTTGTGCGGCCGCATTCAACAGCGTCATCTCGTTACATGAGCCGAATTTCAAAAAAATCTCTATAAAAAAGTTTGTTTGAAATATATGGAACATTTTTCTCGTTTATACTATAACTCTCTCTTTAAAAATAAAAAAGTTACCTCGATCGGGTATTTTTCAATGCAAATTTTAAAAAACCGCGACAATAGAGAGTAATTATATTTTTTTTAGGCACTATATTATTAGTTACACTATATTCTTTGCCGTCAGCCTGTCCAAGAATATTGGAGGGATAATGTGTAAAATATTGCTCTAAATCGGAATTAAAATAAAAAAGATATGATGTGTTATGTGCAAAACAAAAATTAACACATAATTTTAAAATTTTTCAAAAAATTTGCGAGTTGACCGATTTGGCAATCTCAAATTAACGGGCGAACTCAAAAATCAAATCTAGAAGGTTATTTTACATAATATCATCTGCTTTTTAGGTGGGTGTTCGCGAGTTGTATAGACTACTTTTAAAATGCTTCCTATAGATAGGCTGCTCTCCGACTAATACACCAAAATTTATTTGGTTTTAGATGGAGGATTTCTCATACATAAGCTCATCTGGCAAAGGGGATCCTCAGTTTCCGCAATTTGTGGTGGCTACGTGAAATTCGTCAATATGATTTTTAATCATTTTCCGCATATTTTGCTACCGCCGATGACTTTGTCTTTATAGCAGGTGAATGATTTTCTGGTCATGAGTAGATCCTAATTTGTTCTAAACTTGAGTAAAATTTGAGTCAAATCGGGAACAAAATGAAAAAGTTTTAAGGGTATCTTCATTTTAAATAAGTCACACTGTATATTTAAGGAAATGTATAGATTTCGACAAAATATTACGTTAGTAAATACGTTGAGTGTTGTAAAATAAAGATTGTTTTGTGATTTATTAGCAGACCACGGTAAACCGCTTTGATAGAAATATTCAAGGTCATAATTGATTTTTTTTATTAATTATCGATTTGCGCTGGCGAATATCTCGTAAACTGTAACACATAGGAAGAAAATGAATATAAACATTCTTGTGGAAAATGTAATTATGTTTAATTTTGCATAGTTTACCTTTTTCCTTACGACGCATCTTTTCCGAGTTATAGGCGAAGAATTGAAAAAGGAACCTTTCCACCCCACTCTCCCTCTGAAGCGGCTGGGTTAGGGGCGGGGACTTTTAGTATGTTTATCTCCTAACTACCCCCAACACATTCCTGAAGAGAAAAATTCTCCCCTCCTCAATGTTCTCTACAACTCTTTCGTTGATTGGACTATACCTATTTTTGGATTTCTCCCGAAAGAAATAAAAATTCTGAAATTTCCACTGTTGCGCTGGATTGTGTATTTAAAACAGTGCCTAGACTCAAACAACTGACAAATGAATATTTAATTGATAATTTTTGCAGGTTTAACTGATTTAAATTTTTGCTTGTTATAATAATTATGGCGCACAAGGGTTGTGTATCATTAAAAGATTAATTTCTCTAAAGATGCAGAGATTAATCGACGTACGATCTGGATGTCTTTCACGCAATGTATTTTTTTTATTATAATAGTCCTGTCAATGAATGGTTTCTAGAGGGAAAGGCCGAGATCACAATTTTTGACTTAAGCTATCTAGCTTAAAAAACTTGTTTCTTTCTGTCCAACAGTGACGATATTTCTTCTCTCTCTGTGCGACTACTTGCCAACTTAGGATGGTTGACTAGTACTCGCGAAAACAATTTTGTGTATTTGTTTAACCGTAAGATAGGTAGACAAAAGTCATAATAAGCTCACGAGCTATTTTTATTTCTTTCTGAAAAATCCAAAAAAAGATATTTTTTCATGAAATTTGGTGCAAACTTATTTAATGGGTTGTCGAATCTAGTGGTGTACTTAGATTTGAAATTTAAAAAATCGCTAGTAAGATTTAATCATTTTTCACCCACAGAAGCAAAAGCAGCGGGTCGACCTTTTATGTTTTATAAAATTTAAAATATCACAAGAATGCTGTTTTCGGAAATCTACATTTTAAAAAACCCTTATCAGTCCTAAAATAAACTTTGTATGGGGGTGGTTCCAAGCAAAATGGGACCCACTGCATAACCTCACAGTTATTTCATTCCCCTTTTTAATTAATTCTAATGAAACCGTTTGCAATGTGTTTTAAAAATTTATCGATTTAAAATAAAATCCATTCAAAATTGTTTGAAATTATTTTTTATGTAAGTATGATAAATCTCTGGATATTCAGAGTGCGCCACTTAAAACTCCCCAGACTTTTAACTTTTTTATTTTTGAAGCGATGGCCATGTTGGGCACATCAAATTGTAGACATTTTTAAAGCTTTTAAACATGCATACAGTGATTTAAAAAAAAATTGAAAAAATTGTTAAGATAGTAAGCTTAATTTCATTGAATATTTTTTTACCTCGCCCTGTACATGAACTGTGTTAATGTTTTCTTATAAAGGTTTTAATTAGCTTCAATTTATGTTATTAAAATAAAAAAAAATTAACATATTAATATGTTTGTTTTTAAGAACATTTATTTCTTTTGTTTCTTGTTGCTGTTTTGTTACGTTGTATATTGTTTGTGATATGTCTGTTACAAATGAAGCATAAAATTATTATTTACATTCTTTTCAAAGTTATTTTTAAAAAAATCAGTTTGGAATCGGAAAGAGTTTTTAATTTCTTTTTCTAAAACCAAAAAGAATTTCGAATATGAAGTAATAACGAAAGTTGAAACTAATTAAAACCTTTATAAGAAGACATTAACGCAGTTCATGTACAGGGTGAGGTAAAAAAATATTCAAGGAAATTAAGTTATTTTTCTTAACAATTTTTTCAAAATTTTCTTTTAAATCAGTCTATCTATACACATGTTTAAATGCCTTAAAAACACAATTTGATGTGCCCAACATGGTCGTCGCTTAAAAAATAAGAAATTTACAGGCCTAGGGAGTTTTAAGTGGCGCACCTTGTATATAAAGTCTATCTGAAAAAAACATAAGGAGACTCGCCTCGAAATAAACCTGTCATTCTAACTCCTCCAAAAATATCATAGGTTAAAGTGAATTGATAAAATATAATGCATATTAGCAGTAAAGATTCAGCATTACCGATTTATTTTCCGCTTTTACATATACTTAAAAAAAATACATTTAAAGAACTTTTTTTTTAGTGCTGAGAACATGGCTTTCGCGGAACTAAACACAGGATCAGGTAAATAATGGTCGACTACTTCCGACGGAAAGGTTGTTAGAGTAGGTCATCAGAATGTGGTAAAGTTAAATTACTAATTACCTTGATTCTTAATATTTCTTATTCTACATTGACAATGTTTCCTCTGGAAGTGTCGTATATGGTATACTTAGTAAGTCGAATGAAGTTAATAGTTTTGCGTCTTTAACATTAATGGTTAAAAATTAGGATGTAGACAAGAGCGTTACATTATAATTAATTGTTTTGTGTTTATAGCCATACTTCGCACTATTTATACATAATAGTGGATTGTGCGAGTCGGAGGAAAACCCGACTATTGTCTGATGCTACCAAACTAGTTCTCTCCCCCGTTTTCGTGGATGCTGAACACCGTGGTGGTGGCAGAATTTCTCGTTGGGGTAACCCACTCCCGCAAGCGGCCAAAAACCATCCCCAAACGGGGTCAAACGCGTATTATAATTATTTGAGGGACTCTTACTTGGTGATCCCCCGGTTTCGAGGATGCTGAACACCGTACCGTGGTGATGGTGGAATTCCTCCCCGGAATGACCCACCTCCGTAAATAGTCAATAAGAGCCCTCCGAAGGGGTGAGAATGCGTCGTTCTCAGCATATCTTCGAGGAATGCTACACAGGATCTCGTCAACAAAGTAGTTATCTTAATTTACTGTGGAGTTGAGAAAAGATGAATGAATATTTTTTTGTACATATTTTTTGAGAAAAATAGGTTTATACAGTGTGTTTCACTTGAAATGGTAACATCCTAATAACGTTTATTTTTTTCCGATTTGAATAAAATTTTATTTAAATATAGGACAAATTAGGATCTACTTATAACCAGAAAAACATTCGCCTCCTACAAATGGCAAACCACCTGCGGTACCAGGATATGCGGAGAAAATGAAAAAATCATATTAGGCATTTTTTCATGGGAAAATTTTGTTAACGAAACTTGTTCAGAATAGTCCAAAAACTTTATGCCCAAAATTTAATTAAAATAAAAAAATTGAAAAATGAAAATTTTTTAAATTTCAAAAATTATTATTAAAAAAAAACTGTAAATTACTACCTGGCAGCTTGGTTTAATTTCAAAGAAAATTGTCATAGTACAGTTTTCTAAATAAAGAACCCATTAATATATTTTCCGACTTGGACATAATTTTAATCAAAATTTATATATATTTTTATTTTGATTAAATTTTGAACTTAACGTTTTTGGGCAATTCTGAACAAGTTTTATTAACAAAATTTTCAGATAAAAATATGCCTATGATTTTTTTATTTTCTCCGCATATTTGGTACCGCAGATGGCTTTGCATTTATAGGAGGCGAATGTTTTCTGGACATAAGTAGATCCTAAGTTGTTCCATACTTAAATAAAATTTGATTCAAATCGGAAAAAAAATAAAAAAGTTACCGTTTTAAGTGAAACTCACTGTATAATAATTGTAACATCTGATATATTTAATTGCAATATATTATATAAAATATTTTTATTGAAGAGGTATTTTTTGCCATTGAGGGGGTGAACGGGTGTCAAGTACTCGATTCGTGGTCCTCTCCGTGTTCGGCATGCTCTAAAATGGAAGGGAAAGCTTTTTGTCCAGTGGTATGATGAGAGCGTTTTCCCTTTGGAGGGTGGTTATTGCCCGTTGAGGGAGTGCGCGGATGTGAGGTACTCGTCCCAGGGTCCTTCCCATAATTGACATGCTCGAAAACGGGGGATCAATAAGTTAGATTCCGTGAAACAATATCAGTATGCATTTGACTCCGTTTGGGGATGGTTTTTTACCTCAACGACAACGAGAAATTCTGCCACCAGCATCCCCGAAAACGGGGGGAGAACTACTTTGGTTGCATCAGACAATAGTCGGGTTTTTCGGGTTTATTTCCGACTCACACAATCCACTACTATAATAAACGAAAACGATTAGTACAGTAACTGGAAGTTTTAACTTCGGAATAATGCATATGAATGAGTTTTCTTAATTTTTGGCAACTTAATAGTAAATGTATCAAAGAAAAGTTTCTATATTATGCGGAGGCTTGCTAATTTATAGAGGGTGAATGCCAGCCCGTTTTAGGGGGTGGCAACTAAAAAAACAGAAACGTTGGAGCCGAAAAAGTATCAAATTTTAAGAAAAGGTTCTATGCAACTATTCATATAAATTCATTGAGTTTAAATTACAACGATTAGAATTTGGGATTTTAGCTTGAAAAAGAGGCATTTCAAATAGGTGTTCGTCAAATAACTCGAAAGTATTACATTGAGCAAAAACATACTAGGGACAAATAAGAAAGTTACTAAATTGAGCATGAATTTCGTTTTTTTTTTTCTAATTCTTGTAGAGTTAATGGTTTCAGACATTTATAAGACTAAGTATTTAGTTTAAATGTACTTACGTCAAAAATGTTGACAATCAAAATGAAAGTCTATTTCTATGGGTCGCCTGCGCGTGACGTCACAGGTCCCAGACCTTAGGAAAAACAAACCGCTGTCATTAGTTGTCAAATGGCGACTGACTGAACCTCAGAATTAAATTTTTCGTAATCCTAGAGTTTTGATCGATATTATATCAGACAAAATGGCTAGTTTTTATTGTATTATTAATTGTAGAAGTGTGGCAATCCGAGACAACATCAGTTTTTGTAAAATAACGTCGATTTACAGCCAGAAGAGGTTAGGTTAAACAATTCCAGGCATTTAAAAGAAATGCTTTAAGTTAATGCAAGAATGATTGTGATAGTAATAACTGCTGCTCAAACAAGCAATAAACAATCCATGGTAAAGAAAATTAACATTTTATATTGGTTTGTCTCTATTTTTAATAACTATTTCTTATTTAAATTTTAGTTGAGCGAAGCATGAACTGCACGGAGGGAGAGTATATTTAAGAGAATACAAGTCATAATTAACAATTGACCTACATAAAATAGTAAAATATATGTTAAACATTTTATATAATATATTATTGTGGCGTGTTTCCACCCTTAGGAAACTACCCCTTGCAAAATCCGTGGGTTCCAAAAATTATAACAAGAGATTGTCCACTAACACACTTTATTAAATATTTACTGGATACTTCACAATACTATTGTTAATTTAAATACACTTTACTGACTAAAAATCACAATGTTTATCACTTTGTTTATCTTGGAAGTCTTAACCTCACTTTCTATACTTTCTGAACTACTCGCCGAGAATGCGGTCGGTCTTTTATACCTAAAAATGACAGATCTCGATTGTTCTGTGATGACGCCACCATTCTCTCGATAATTCCAGATGTCACTTTGGAATCTTCTGGTAGGTTCTTTTTCGAGTAGGTGCAAATACATCATTCTAGGGGTTGTAACACATTACATTATAATAAAAAATTTACAAAAATTACAATGGTTTGCGTAGTCCAATCCAGGTATACAGGGAGTTAACCGCTGGAAGAAATTGTGTACATCTTATTACATACTTCAAACAGTTTACAGTAGGTACATCAGTCTTTCATTATTTATTTTATAAAGTGTCTTTTTCACAAAATTTACAGCGGTTAATCTCCAACCATAGCCATGTTCATTGCTAAAAAACTAAAAGGAAAGATTTCCTGTTAAGTGGTGAACTTGTTTTGTCTAGACTGGCAACACAATCCCAATGAGCATCTGAATCTGCAATAGTCCAAGGAGTCAATGGCTTTTATTCAAGATGCCTAAGAGTTCATATCCTGAAAAATTAATTTCTGCATTAGTAATTATTTATAAAACAACATTTAATTAGGTAAGCATATATGAAAAAAATGGTTGATAACTAATTCTTACCATTGTAACAAGCTTTTATCCTGCAAATTTCTTGCAGAGAACTTCTTTCATCTAACCACAAACAGCTTCAAGACTTCTCAATGCCTTGAATTCGTCCTTCTGTCACGTAATTCTTTCAAAAATCAAGTAATTTGCAACATCTCTATGTGTAACATTTGGAAATACATCAATATTTGTACTAAAGTATTTTTTTCTCAAAATATAAGGATTTAATTCGATGGCAACCTCTACATCAGGAGACAATTCTGCAAAATATGAACTAACCGTCATCCTGACGAACAAAATTGTTTATATAACAGTATTAAGAATAGTTGTAGATGTTAAATAATCCAACAACAAGTTCTTAAATGGCACAAACACTGCAAAATTCACTTTAAAGAAACACGTTTAATCGGCGGATTTCTCAATGATAGCTGTTTGTTTTTCCTAAGGTCTCAAAATCTGTGACGTCGGCGCACGCGACCCATAGCATAAAAACAAAAAGTCAGCCATACAATCACCACCTGAAGTTTCTTAACGTACCCTGTGTACTTGATGGAAACGTACTGCCCCTGCCAACTTCATTTTTTAAACTTTAAACTCCCAATCACTTGAAAACTTTTGACTTTAGGGGGTTGGGCCCCGGATTGGTTTACAGTAAAGCATACTTCAGTTTGATGACTTTTGACTGAAACCACTTTTTACATAGTTTCAGATACAGGGCCCTTTACCTTAACGTGCAAACTTGTGTTGTCGAGTTGCCGTAGAAAAAGTATATTACTCTACTATTTTACTCTACTCGCGTGTTATAGCTATTACATACTCATTGAATAATATACTATTAATCAAATAAATATGTTTCACAGGTAGTCCACAGAAGCAGCCGCCTCCGCATCACCAGTCGCCTCCGCATCAGCGGTCGCCTCGGCATCAGCAATCGCCTCTTCATCAGCAGTCGCCTCTGCATCAGCAGTCGCCTGTACATCAGCAGTCGCCTGTGCATCAGCAGTCGCCTGTGCATCAGCAGTCGCCTGTGCATCAGCAGTCGCCTGTGAATCAGCAGTCGCCTGTGCATCAGCAGTCGCCTCTGCATCAGCAGTCGCCTCTGCATCAGCAGTCGCCTCTGCATCAGCAGCCGTCTCCCTGCCAGCAGTCGCCTGTGCATCAGCAGTCGCCTGTGCATCAGCAGTCGCCTGTGAATCAGCAGTCGCCTGTGCATCAGCAGTCGCCTCTGCATCAGCAGTCGCCTCTGCATCAACAGTCGCCTCTGCATCAACAGTCGCCTCTGCATCAGCAGTCGCCTCTGCATCAGCAGCCGTCTCCGCATCAGCAGCCGTCTCCGCATCAGCAGCCGTCTCCGCATCAGCAGCCGTCTCCGCATCAGCAGCCGTCTCCGCTTCAGCAGCCGCCTCCACAGCAGTCACCACGTCGTGTACCATGTTATGCTACAGGCAGGTAAATATTAATTTTTTCTACACCTATTTAATTATATGACAATTATTGGCATTTTTTTTTTGGTGAATAATCGTACCTATAATTCACTGTAATGAATTATCGATTCATAATTCACTGCATCCGGCCAATCACAAATACAAATTCAAAAATCTCTGTTTCGCTGATTCAATTATAAACTGTACAGTTTCTTGGGAATAAAGTTATTATTATTATGATATTTTAAATCTACCGCGATCAACTCTTGCTGTTGCGGCTGACAATCAACTCGCGTGACAGTGACAAGTGTACCGCCATATTGTTTGTTTACGTTTTTACTTCTTACGAATACACTTAAGGAAATAGTATGGGTAAATTCAACAAAAAAAAATGATTAACTAACAATATCGTTAATTTTGTTAAACCAAACTATATTGATGGTATTTTTAAACAAGAGATGATTGTTATTTTAATTGATAAAAAGTTGTCGTACAACAAAACAAACATTAACTTAAAAAATAGATGAATAAGACTATTATTTTGTTCGTCTGCCTATTATTTTGTTGAATTCTGTCAAATTAAACTAGATAATAATATATTTTATTTTTAACTATTATCGAATTGTAATTCTAACCCAGTATTAGTTCGCTGTATTATTGTACTTGGTAGACAATAGTATATTATATTACCAGGAGTAGAACGCACTCTTTTTTTGTGTTGAGCCCAGGATTTGCGGCTGAGGCGAAGCCGAAGTGGCAAACTGGGCGAAACACAAAAAAAGGCGTTCTACTCCGTGTAATATATACTATTTTTTCTTCAAGCGTATTAAAATGCAAAAATTCATTTATTTATCATAAATGTACAAATATTCAAACTACAGTCTTACATGTTGACACAATATGACAAGTGGCTAGTGGATAGCGCGCCACCGGTGGCTTTCGGTATTAACATTATGTTACTAGTAAAACAATACCCACTACGGCGGCGCTTTCGGAACTAACATTATGTTACTAGTAAAACAATGTCCACTACGGTGGTGTTCGGTACTAACATTTTGTTACTAGTAAAACAATGTCCTACTTCTACTTCTGTTTTTGGTGACATAATTTAAAAATTTTAATACGCTTGAAGAAAAACCAATATTATTGTCGTCTTCTAGAAGTTCTAAAAGAATTACCATAAAATTTGCTTGCTTACCACGTAGTCTATTACAGAAATTGTTCCCAGATGACGCCACATACAAATCACTGACAATAATCAATCATGCATTATCTTATACTCTTATGAATTTATAGAAAATTAATAACATGATTGCAATGTTCAAATTTTCTCAGGGATCATCGATATATTTGGATGGATCTTATAAACGATCTCTAATCTTTGATTTGGGTGGTCTGATGTCTCAATACTGAGATTTTGGCTAACCAAAAAAAACTTCATCATACAATAAAGTGTAGATCAACCTAAAAATTAGTTGGCGAACAAAAAACAAAGTCGTTGTACTATTTAATTGTAGACCAAATTGAAAATGGTTAGTGAACATAAAAAAATGTCATTGTACTATTTAATTTGTTACAAGATTATTAAACTACTATTTGTTTACGAAAACAAATAAAGTTGTATGACTATTCTTTTCTGATTGATTTAACTATGAAACTAGATAGGCGCGATTTCATATGCCCTCTTTGAGTGTAGGTACCGATTAATCTTACCAAATTTCAGTCTAATTTATTTGTTAATAGGTGCAGAAAAAGCATAGTATTACATTCGCGATTATGACCATTATTCACTCAGATGATTTGCGCAACTCGCCTACGGCTCGTGGGCTCAAACATCATCTTCGTGAATAATGGTTATCATAATCGCTCATATAATAATATACTATTAATCACTACTCTTCCTCCCGAGGCGTATCGAAAATTTTGTGTACGAAAATTTCAAATTTTACATGAACCGAAATTACCAAAAAACTAATTCATATTCTTTAATGAAACTTGGTGGAATTATTAATCGAGTCAATGAAGCCAAAAAAGACAATCACGACAGTTTAATCTGACATTATATTTAACGTCAAATTCAACTGACGTTCATAGGTTACAATTCGGTATAGTTTAACAGCATCTAGTTATGGATAAATATAAGTACAGAAAGTGTTTTCTGCCGTACTGTGTAAATAATACCACCAATTCACCAGAAAAACTGTTGTGTTCCAATAATAAACGCTGAACGTAATAATGAATGATTCAAAGCCACCAGAGAAGGACCAAGTCTTCTTATTGTGGAGACCATTTCAATGTCAAGTAAAGTAACAAATTACATTGTATTCTAAGCGTTTTATTTATGGTAAGTTGTATCTTAATGTAGGAATTTGATTTTTAATATGGGTTTATATTGTAGGAAAACCGGCCGCATTACAAGACTTGTGTGGCGTTCTAGCTGTTACAAATTTAAATTACCCGCCAAACTGGTGGATAAAACAGGGTGTATTACTGTATTCTTAACGGCTCTAGATTAGAATGTTATTCATGCTTTGACTTCCTAAAAGGAGGGAAATGGCTTTAATCTGCTTTTATGTATTTTATCTAGTTTATGTTGGAATAAAGTGCAGTTGTTTTTGTTAGCTATTGATTATTTGTGAAGCTCCCTAGACGCCCCATAATACTAGGATGATCAATAAATTAAGAAAGGAAATTTAAAAACTCGCCGTTGAAAAACTATATGAAACAAACTGTGAAAGTCATCTAAAGTCGGTGAACACAATCAGTCGGAAATGGCTACGAATGCGTTGGATTGTAGTTATAAATGCCCTTTGAATTATGTGTGTTATAAATACATATAATTGTTTATTGCTTAGATAGATACTAGCATAAAGTACTTACCTATTTATTATTTTTTGTTATAATACAGACCTTTCTTGATATCTTCGTAAGTCTCATTCTGACTCTTCTTAGAAGTGAGTATCAATGGATAATAAATAATTTCTTTAGTAGATAAACTTATTTTGTTGTTTTCAGTTGTATATAGTTAATAGGAAATAAAACAATAAAAAGGAAATATTTAATAAAATACAAATTCATCTAAATTAAATAATAAAATACATATTAGACATATTATTATGTAATATTAATAAGATATTTATGTCGTGGATACTAAATATGTCAGCACAGACAAATTTGATTTAAACGTTATTTCTATAGTAATGCAATTTATATTAATAATTATGAAAAAAAAACAACCAGCATAGACAACTTTTTTAATCCTTTACATATAATTACATGTATAACGTGCCGTCAGAAGAAAAAAACTTATTGATATGCTTTCTTTTGGCTATGGTTATTTCTACGATGAAATACGGATATTTAACATCTTTAGCTAGGCACGTATTAGTAAAAACTACGACATTTTTATTCCACCTGGAGTTCCTCCAGTAAGTTCTGAAGAAACTGGGAAAGAAAAGCGAGGGAAAAAAACCATGCGTCATGTGGCTCTCGCTGCTGACAACAAGCATGACTCAAATCCAACCCAGCATCGGAAATTGAGGAATCAGAAGACCCAGAAAAAGAAGATTCGAAGAAGCAGAAACAAATAAAGAGGAGCATAAACAGTAATAAACACTCCACAATAAGACACAACACATATTTCACACAAAGATTCAGAAGAGGCAGATACCCAGAACCAAAAGCACAAAAAAAAGAGCTTAAACGCTCCCTCACGACACAATGCGGTAACGCATCTCACAAATACCTACACGTCCCATCCCATATTCCTTTACCATGCGCCATGTGGCACTCACTGCTGGCAACAAGCATGACCTTAGTCCAACCCAGCGTGGACGTAGCAGGCTCAGCTGTATACCTGGGAGTGGCAGCAATGCCTACCGCACGCTGGTAAATCAATCAATCAATCAACTAAGACAGGCTAGATGGTAAAAGTCCCACTCCCATTACTGCTTGGAATGGTATTATTTAAAAAAAGATCGGCCTATTTACACAAGAATATCTATCCAATAAATTTTAACTGATTTTAACCCTTCCAGTTTACATGAAAACAAAAATATAGATGTACAAAAATCCAACTAATCGTTCAGATCCTCTACGAGTTAGTGAAAGCATGCCAAATAACTGTTTTGATTATGTGCTTACCTCTGACACTTTATGGAAAATATACGAAGCAAAGTAAAAACTTTACTAGGTGGCATGAGTTTAACAGTGATATATCTGAAAATCAGTTATCTCTGTCTGATACCTATTATTTTCCATTTATTAATGCACCACCCGCGTTGTACGACTCCATATATAGTGGATTATTACAATTAATATCATATTATTCAATTTGATTTATTAATTTTATCATCTTACAATAAAGGAAGATTATTGTAAAGCTTTTGTTACGGCCGCTGATTATAGCCTTGCGCGGTTTATGGCGAACGCGGGATGTACCGGGAACGAGAGGGGAAGCCTTGCGACTCCGTCGTCGAAGTGCGCTTCGTTGTGTTTAAAAGGCTGTACCGCTTTTATTTACAGAGCTAGACCCAGCATTAATTGAAACAAAATGAAGTCTATGAAATTTGGCAGTTTTTTGTGAAAAAAACATTCGAATAGCTCAATACATAAGCGAGTTACAACGAGTTAGAGCTTTTAAAAAAATTGACAATTTGGGTACCATCTAAATTAACGCCAATTTTCTAGTGTTAAAGTTATTATTTTTGTAATAAATTATACATCAAATTAAAGAGAATCATTTATACTATAAAAATAAAAAATATATATAATTCTATCTTTTTTCGTTTGAAAGTTATTCGTGGTTGAATTTGAATTTTGTTATTTTCATTTTTTGTTTTGTTTTTTTCTTGTAACTTCAGTCTCGACCAATGGAGAGTGTCGTCAAAAGTGATTTCCTATGTAAAAAAACCTGCTGAATAAAATGAAATAGGTTTTGTTTGGTTATACCTCGGTATTGGGTTAGTGAACGCTAGAGCCTGCCATCCGACGTACTATCTATTTTTCACATTTTTTAAAAACATTTACTTTTGAATAACGTCAATAAAAAAATTGTTTTTTTTTTTCAGCTCTCCCCCGAAAGAGATTTGCGCATCGTTCGGCGGCGCACCAACATCACCAGCAGGTAAACAATACTTAACTAACTCTGACGGAAAGGTTGTGTATGTTGGTAAATAGAAATGCAAAGTAATGCAAAATAACTAATTACCTCATACTCCGATTATCTCTTCTCTTGCTCCGAAGTTTCTTCCAGAGATATCGTATATTAATGGTCAATGTGTAATTTGATCCGCGAATAATTCCTAGAAGAGATGTTTTTTATAATATAGGGGGCCACCATCATTGATAGAAGTTTTCCACAAAAATATTGTTGACGCCATGATTTAAGGAAATAAGGTGTGCTTTGCATATCCTTTGGGATCAGCCAGTAGCGTAACTCTTGCCAATTGCGTCCAAGGCAAAATTGTTCAGTTCAGTTAATACATTAAAAAGTAGGTAAAGTGTTATTATTAATAACTAATAAGCATCACACAGAACGTGACAAGTCTAATAAAATATTTATGAAACATTTTCTCTTAATATTTTTCTTCTAATTTAAAATAAATAAGTTTTAAAAAAATAATTAAAACTTATTCTATACTTACCTCGCTAATGCTTATATATTTTATTGTGTTACACACATACACACACACACACACATACCTAGTTCTCAAGATAGTAAAAAACTTAACAGCAGCAAAAATATCTTAAATATTAGGAAAATTTGACCAAAGTCCGCTGTTATTTGAAAAAAATATATTAATCGCATTATTTGTATTAAGTGGATATTTGTTTATATTTTTGTAACCGTACAAGTATCTTAGAGATGCTTCAGAGATTCTTCTTTATTTGTACATTCATGAATAGTTAAAACTATAATTTACGTGGTACCATCTATTATATATTATGTATACGTTTCAATGTATTTATTAGTTCTGTCAATGGTTTCTAGAGGGAAATGCCGAGATCACAATTTTTGTGTTTGAACTATTTGGGAGGTAAACATACCAAAATTCCCCGAACATAGGAGGTGCGGGGGTGCAGGGGCGCGAAGAAGGTCCCGATTTTTAGTTTTTCGCTCATATTTCGAAAACGGTTAGCCATAATCAAAAAGTGGCTATATGCAAAATTAAAGCTGACTGAATTTTCTACAATAATGTTTCCATTAATGTTTGTCGTATCTGTTATGGTTCAGTAATGGATTGTATATCTTTTAACTGTATTCTATCTTTATTATAAATTTGAATTTTTTTTTAATAATCATCGTAGAAACAATTTTTTTATACAGATGTCCGTTTCAAAGCAGACTGAACTCAAATATCGAATAAAAAATGTCATTGTGTCTGAAAATATGTTAATGCGTGTATATGTATGTGTTTGTGTATACCGATTCTTGTAAACACGATAACTTCTGTTTGACTTAAAATATTTAATTACAATTTTTAACATATGTAAAACAGCGTAGTACAATAATTCCTATTGAAATTGGGCCATATCTGTAGTACATGATGATAACCAGAGTCCTACAAACTCTCACAACATAAAATCTTATTAAAAACACCATGTTCCAAATTTTAGGATAACATTGATATATCATCTAATTTAAATAAAGTTGGTTTGAACCTAACATACACTCGGTATATTGCGGTTTATAAATCTTATACATCTTCATATTTTTGTATGATCAATTAAAGAAACGCATTTTGTTCTGAAAATAAAATAAAACCTATTTTACGTAAGAGTGAGAGTGTGTTGTGTAGGCCTCTGGTTATGGCCGTGTATTACAGATATGACTCAATTTCAGTAGGGATTATTGTACTATGCTGTTTTACAGATGTTTTAAATTGTAATTAAATATTTTAAGTCTAACAGAAGTTATCATGTTTACAAGAAACGGTATACTCACACACATAACATATACACACACACACTTACAGACACGAAGACATTTTTTATTCGATATTTGAGTTTAGTCTGCTATGAACCGGATATCTGTACAACAAATTTTTTTCCACGATGATTATTAATTTTTTTTTTAATTTATAATAAATTTATAATAAAGTTGGAATACAGTTAAAAGATATACAATTTATTACTGAACCATAACAGATACAAAAAAAATTAATAGAAACATTATTGTAGAAAATTTAGTCAGCTTTAATTTTGCATGTATAAGCCACTTTTTGTTTATGGCTAACCGTTTTCGAGATATGAGCGAAAAATCAAAAACCCGGTTTTTTCGTGCCCCTCTGCAAAATCATCAGATTCGTGTGATCTATGTCGAGTTCAAAGAGCTACCAATATCAGTTTTAAAAAGTATATTAGGTTCATATAAGAGAACTATATGCATCAAGATAATTTAGTAGATATTACCTCCGTAAAGTTGATCCTATCCTATCCCTATTTTCGAAATTGAAACATTTTTGAATGTAAATATTTACTCATAATTGCTTGCAAGTCTTTTCGTTTGCTCGTTATCACTTACAAAGAGATTTGGAATTGATAGCTCCTTTCTATTGATTAAAAAAAAAATGAACGCCCAATTTGCTTGAGTTTTCTCATCTATATTGTCCCTGTTTACTCGTCATTATTTATAATGATATTCAAAAGTGGGTATTTTTTAAGTAGCAAGCAAACAAAAGAAACTGATGAGCAGTCCCAATCAAAATCGAATTCAAAAATGTTTTAATATCGGGGACCAACTTCACAGGTATCGATATTGTTCATTAACTAATATAAAGAATGATGTACAATAAATAAAACAATCAAGATTAGTTTACAGAAAAAAACTTATATTTTATATTCATTATAGAACAGCATTTCCCATTATTATACAGTAGTGGCAGGCAAAGTTCTTCGGTCGATCCCCATAATAAGATAGAGTGAAATATAAAGAACAAAATAATGTACGCGAAAGAGAGCGATATAACAACGATGCCAGCACTTGTGTATGTTAAGAGTTCCGCCCTCTATCCCCTCTTATTGTCCCTCCTACAGCTTGAGACGTTTATGATGAAAACAGCAGTTTCCTAAAAATTGTTTAGTACATTTCAAGATGAGTTGGGATGTACTACTCTTGTCAAAAATGATGTTACGCGTATTGGAGTTTGCTGGTTGGTAGTTATTTGATGCATTTTTTAATGCTCAAATAACTAAAATACTGTTTTATTTTTGCACATTTTTAGCCATGTGGCGTGAAAATTAAACTAGCATTCCATAGGTACATAAATAAAATAAATAAAAATTCTTTAAATAAATAGGATTTCTCCCCTTTCCAGATCACAGTCATTTTAGGTGGGGATGTCTAAGCGAGTACTCTGCAGTGATGGGATAAAGTGGGGTAAAAAGAAAATGCGAAATCGGATGAAATCCAACTATTGATTAATACGGCTTTATTTGCAATTGGTTTCTTGTTAAAATAATTTAATTAGCAGTAGCTCATAGAAACATCATGATTTGTTAAACTTATTTAGATTTATGCTGCGTATTTTAACATGGCGTAAAATATTTTACGTTCCCCAATCTCCCCCAATGTCAAATCTCGGTATGCTTTGCCGGCAACAGGTCAGAAGCTCCTCCCACAGTCTACACTTGCGCACCTCCCGTTGGGATGTCTAAATTAAACAGGCAGGCAAATATGGGCGTGCCGTTTTCTTTTTTATCCATAGTTCACCCATTCCCTCAAAACATAATCTTTGTCTAATTATGAAGAAATGTCAGAAACAGAATGAGTTGACGCAAATGTATCACAAAGAAAATTCAGTAAAAGAGGAAGGATTATCTTGACGACTAAAAGTAGCTAGAGAGAAAAGTGGCAACAGCGTAGGTTAAATCTCTTTCTTTTCAGCATATTATTTGTCCATTTCTCTTCTCTTCTACCTTACATTGGCATCGACTCAATATTTTAACATGTCACTACTGTATTACATATGTAATATTTCTATTAAATAATTGTTACATTGTTAAGTAGTTTTATATAATAATCTTATGATGCACTCATATTTATTTCTAAAAAACCTGTAACGCTGAGTGACACGCTTCGTAGTGTTATTGCAGAAGTAATATCTTCGAACGACCACTTCACATATTTCTGATTAGGCCGTTGAAGGGTTTCAAAATTTCATATGCACTTTATTGTGCTTCTTTTCCATCTTTTTAGTTGCTTTTCTCAATTCAGCTTTTAATTTAACAGTTTCACATGTTCATGCTTCAGTTCTAAAATTTCAATGTTCTCTTGAAGATCTAGTATTCTCAATTTCTATTTCGCTGAGGCAAAAACTATCTTGCCTGAGAGATATTTACGAATTATTTTTCAGTTTCGTTTTAACTTACCGTTGTTGCGGTTAACTACATCTAATTAATCCATATTTTGCTATATTTCCATCCTTTGGGAATCGAAAGTAACTAATATTACTGTCTTTGGTGTTCTCGTTCCAGTTTTTGCGAACTTTGTACTAAACAAGCTGGCATTTCAACTACTTTGTCAACATAAATAAATGACAGATATGTTAAATATGGCGTCGTTTGGGAAGGCGCACTAGAGGGGGAAATGAGGCCTTCGTTTGCGCGCACCTTATTTCCTTACATCATGGTTGACGCTACGGCCGTCATTTTAGAAATATGACGGACAAAATAAGTTTATCTCGATTATTTCTATTAGTGTTAACAAAAGCACAGAAGACAGGAACTATACAGAGGGGCAAGCAAGCCTTTCTGACGGGACCAAATTCGCCATGACGATAAGGCATATATTTGTCAAAAGCCATATGATAATTTTTGACGTTGTGCGATTGACAGTCTTTGAAACTCTTACATGGTGGTTGGTTATTTTCGTGCCCTTTTCTTCCAATTTCCGACAATTTTTTATTCTAAGTTCAGTTATTTATTTGATTTTTGTTTATAATGGGTTTTAAAGGGTATAGGTATGTGCTTATCATCCATGCCCTTCGAAGTTGAAACAAATAAGCTTCTTTCTATTTCCCAAAGATCCTGAAAGGTATGTACAAATTTATATTACTGAAACAACTAGAAAGTAATGTTAGATATACTAAACAATTAGCAGTTGAAAAGAAGTAATATGAAAGGAAATATTTTCTTATCAGAAATGCAATAAGTTACAGAATATGTTCATCAGTTTCTAATGAACAGAATTGTATTGTGACCATGAATAAGGTAATTAAGTAATGACTCTCAACTCGTACCATACTAAAGAACTTTTCATTGTATCGATTAAAAAAAATCAATAATTGGGCATGTGCAATAATGTGCATCATATAACTAACATAACCTCAAATTTTAAGTTTTTCAGGTTTATGCTCATTTTTAATGTGTGTATACTCGTTTCAGCTTGAAGCAATACTGGCTCCAAGCAAATATTTAAAAATTCAGGCTAATAATTTTTCAATAATGTTGGTTAATAAAAATAGACTGCTAATTACAAGTTAGATTTCCAACCTACAAAAAGAGTCCTATTTTATTAGGAGAAAGTATTTAGAACTTCAAAAACATTACACTGAATTAGATGTTAGTTGAAAGTATGGAAACCAAGCCAAGCGCGGATTTATGGGGGGGGGGGGGGGGGGGGTAACGGGTAACTCCCAAGATTCTTTTGTTTTAAAATGTTATGATTTTTGTTAATTTTGGGAAGAAAAAAAAATTTTAACGGGGTAATTACCCTCCCCAAGATTGTGTAAGTCATTTAAAAATTTTATTTTTTAATTTTAGGATGAAAAAATTTTTTCGTTCTCCCGCTTTTTAAAAAAATTTGGAAGGGAAAATTTTTTTTTCGGATTCCCCTCCCCCGCTCTTTAAAAAATTTTGGGTTTAGTGTTACCCCCCCCCCCCCCCCCCAAGCTCAAGGTCCAGATCCGCCCTTGAACCAAGCTGAAATTTTAACAACAGCTACGAAATATATGCCCTATTCACGTATGTTGTTATTTTACTTAAAAATTTTTTTCACTGTACTATTTGGTTTGTAATATTCTATTCAACAATATAGCCAATATAGTTATATACATAATATATGTCTCTTTCATTGTATATCTATACATTGTACTACTTTCCATGATAGCATTTTCATATTCTGGTAGCAGTATGAAAAAAAATGCATTGGCTTAAAAGCGCATTATTATGATTGAAATACGGGATGTAAATATAAAAGTGTACTCCTTTTTTTTAACATTCTGCAATACACTATGACTTGGGCCACCAATTTCATTAATATCGTATATACGTATTCCTATTCATGTACCATATCTACTAAATATAAAACAACAGTTTTCCCAGTGTACCGTGTATTGGACCGAAATATTGATATATTTGTTGTGTACATCATTTCTCTGAGTGTAGTAAGGCATATTACTGTCACTTCGAGGTCACATAAATTAGACACCCGATATCAAAGGGGCCGCGGCAAACTTTCGCTTCTGTATAGTTCCTGTCTTCTGTGACAAAAGTCTTTCGAATTTTAGGTGTATTTTATAGTTTCGCATGCCATAACAGTAACATTATTTACATTTTTTCTGCACACCATTTCTCGTATGTAAAATTTTACCGAAATAATTTTTAGGTTATATTTTTACATATTTTTATGATTTTTTTTTCATACCAGAAATAATAAACAAAGATAAATATTATGTGTATGATGTCTCAACTTCACGCAAGTAATCGTTTTTCTGGGAGAAAACACTTTGCAGGCTAAGATCTCTTCCTATATTGTACAGAGCGAAACTCATTCTGGAGTTGAACATTTTATTTATGATTTTTGTTTTGCTTTAGACAATGTTGAGTCTAAAATACTGCGTATAGTATATAGTCCTGTCAATGAATGGTTTCTAGAGGGAAATGCCGAGACCACAATTTTTTACTTAAGGGCTGTGTTTGGACTATTTAGGAGGTATATGTAAAATTGAAACTGACTAAATTTTCTACAATAATGTTTCTATTCATTTTTTTCGTATCTGTTATGAATAAATTTATTATAAATTGAATAATTTTTTTAATAATCATCGTGAAAAAAATTTTTTTGTACAGATATCCGTTTCATAGCAGACTGAACTCAAATATCGAATAAAAAATGTATTTGTGTCTGTAAGTGTGTGTGTGTGGGGGTATATGTATGTGCGTGTGTATACCGTTTCTTGTAAACACGATAACTTCTGTGAAACTTAAAATATTTAATTACAATTTGGAACATATGTAAAACAGCATAGCACAATAATCTCTATTGAAATTGGGCCATATCTTTAATACATGGTGACAACCAGAGGCCTACAAACTCTCACCAACATAATAATCTAATTAAAAACACCATGTTCCAAATTTTAGGATAACATTGATATATCATCTAATTTAAATAAAGTTGGTTTGAGCCTGACATACACCTGATATATTACGGTTTATGAATCTTTTACATCTTCATATTTTTGTATGCTTAATCAAAAAAACTCTCAAATGCTCTCAAATTAAAATAAAACATATTTTACGTAAGAGTGAGAGTTTGAAGGCCTCTGGTGATCACTATGTATTACAGATATGACCCAATTTCAATAGGGATTATTGTACTATGCTGTTTTCATATGTTCCAAATTGTAGTTAAATATTTTAAGTCTAACAGAAGTTATCGTGTTTGCATGAAACGGTATACACGCACACATACATATACACGCACACACACTTACAGACGCAAAGACATTTTTTTTTATATTTGAGCTCAGTCTGCTATGAAACGGATATCTGTACAACAATTTTTTTTCCATGATGATCATTAAAAAATTTTTTCAATTTATAATAAATTTATGATAAAGTTGGAATATTGTTAAAAGATATACAATCCATTATTGAACCATAACAGATAAAAAAATAATAGAAACATTATTGTATAAAATTTAGTCAGCTTTAATTTTGCATATAGCCACTTTTTGATTATGGCTAACCGTTTTCGAGATATGAACGAAAAACCAAAAACAGGGACCTTCTTCGTGCCCCCCTGCACGTCCCGCACCTCCTATGTTCAGGGACTTTTGGTATGTTTACCTCCTAAATAGTCCAAACACAGCTCTCAAGTCAAAAATTGTGATCTCGGCATTTCCCTCTTGAACGTTCATTGACAGGGTATAGCGACTATAGCGACTCACTCACTTCCAAAAGCGAGAAGTTTCCATGGAGTCGCTAAGAAACAAAAAGGAAAACTCGATCCACAATGGAGAAGTTTCCATGGAGTCGCTAGGAAAAATAAAAACATTCGATATAAAAAAATAATATCAATATACTTAAAAATACCAAAATCATATAAAATATGAACATGTATTAAAAACAAATATACATATATTTACTTCGATTTTAATTTTGTTTATAGCGATAACGCTATACAGGGCTAATATTATATTACATGATAAAAATAAAAAAACAAAATGTAAGTGCAAAATGTTCATGTTATTTACAAGTGAAAAAGTGAAAAATGTTTCTCCCAATGATTTGCTAGCAGTAACGATTATATTAAAGGTCCTTTGTGGTAATAATATCCCACCTCAAAAAAAAAATTGAGGAAACAGAAAATATAAATTATAAATTTACCAATTTATAAAAACACCATCAGTGAAAAGTATTTTTAAATACACCTCTGTCTTCTGCCACTTAAAGGGTTAAATTGCTTCTGCATATAAGCTGACATACAATCAGTTAGAAGGTGGAACAAGATTGGAGTGTTTCCTTGGTTACCCACCTAACCACGGTTACCGTTGCCTAAATATATGTATCGAAGTACCTACATTATTAGACGGGCGCCTTTACGCTCGCCCCAGAGATGTTACTTCTTTATATCATTAAAAGTAACTCTATTCTTGTCTTATGTATTATAACTCTTTTGAATAGATTCCTTGGGCAGCACTAAACATTATTCCGTTAATTGGGCAGGAGGGCATCAGAATCAAAGTCTAGGTAGAGGTGGACAGGGATCTGGAGCTCAACCACCACAAAGTCCAGGTAAATATAAACCAGCCATAAATCACTAATAACTCCCTTGATGACAAATATTAGATAGATTGAATTTTTAGGAAATGCTTTTTTTTACTTATACTTCTACTCCAAT
This sequence comes from Rutpela maculata, assembly GCA_936432065.2. NCBI lineage: Eukaryota > Metazoa > Arthropoda > Insecta > Coleoptera > Cerambycidae > Rutpela > Rutpela maculata. The sequence continues at coordinate 1,647,105 of OW386286.2, read as the reverse complement.
CATATACAGGGTGTTTCAGCTAAAGTTCCCGGGTCATTATCTCGTAGAATAATAAAGATACTTAAAATTTGTAAATTGCGGATAATTGACACCAAAAAAAGGTCTTAAATAACTGCAGTTAGAATTGTTCCTTCGCAGTGCACAGAGATGGCGCTGCGGTGAGAAATTATTTTTCGATGGCTGGAACCTTGAAACACAATTCATACGATTAATGAATAAATTGTGAATAATTTTGACTATGTAGAGAATTTTGTAAATATCAGCCGTTTTGGAGCTATATGAATTTTTTTCTCCATTTTTTTTGTCTCTGTAAATTTTGAAAACTTCTGTAACTTTTCTGTTTATCATTTTAGAACACCAATTATTTAGAACTTTTATCTTATTATATTTCTATCTTATATTATTACATATTTTGAAATTTTTTGCTAATTTCAAATCTTAAAAATTAGTTGCATTTGAAAAATTCTGAAAATTATAAAAATTACTTCCACATCCAGTGGAAGTATAGTAACGACAAAAAAATTTTTTTAAATTTTTATTGTTCAAATAGGCCTAAAATGTCATGAAACGTCGAGATTTTAAGTTTGAGCGAAAAAGAAATTCTGTCTGTCTGTCTGTCGAAGGGTTGGGGGGTAAATTGGGGTAAATATCGGGTAAATAGGTAAATCAAGCAGATAAGAGTCCATAAAATTGGTATTTAGTATATACAAGGGAAGCTAAGGTCTCAAAAAATTTTTGGCGTTAGCCACCATTACCACCCCCACCCCGTAATTAAAAGGGATGAAAAAAAATGTGATTTAGTATGTATACAAGAACCAAAAACCTCAAAATATTTTTCTACTTCATCCACCCCCACTGCCAACCCCCTATCACCACCCCCACTCCACTACCGATGTGGGGTGTCGTTTTGTGGGTTTTTGGGGTAGAGGATTTCAAATATTATATTATTAAAGTTCCATAAACAATTATTTCCACATACAAAATTTTTTCGTAGTGAGTGACTTGGATAGAAAATCTGGATGTAGAAGTAGTGATTCCTTGGGCAGCGGTTTTTTTACATGATTCGATTGGCCTTCCAATTCTTAGTTTAGACCAATCTAAGTTATGTTAACTTATCCGTTACAGGCTTGGATACATGTCAATTTTTTTGAAAAAAATTGCCGCTGTAGTAGTTTACGAACAAATTTTTATCTCGCAAACCGTTCAATATTATGAAACTAAATTGATGAAGTTAGCTGGAAGTCCAGGCTAACACCTGATGTCCTATCGGTGATCTCATCTTGTACCATATGGGCGCAGGCAATTTTCAAATGTCGCAATAAACCAATTATTTTTTTTTAAATCATTCGGAAGAAAATTGAATTTTAGTGAGTTACTTAAGCATTCCCTATACCTAACTTCACCCCCTATCGAGTTATTCAATAAAAATCAAGAAATACCTTATCTTGCCGAAATACTGCTTGGTTTATCAAGTATGCCATGGAATCAAAAGACAATTCTAACAATTTACTTAAAAATATGTCTGCATATCTTCAGTCGTTTTTGAGTTATTGGCATTTTTTTAAAGAAATATTATTTCTTTTCCTCAAAGGTTGTAGTAGGCTTTGGAAATAATCGTTTCATTTGAATTTTTATTAAAAAATCATATTGCAATAATAAATAGTAACAACAAAATAACAACAAATGAATATATTAACAAAATAATTTGTTTCAATACAAATGCTCAATGTTTGCACTGTTTTCATTGAGACCGTCTACAATACGCTCCTGAGCAGACTGCGTTGCTCTCCGAATTTCGAAAGGTTCCAAACGATCAAAAGCTCCAACTATCCTTATTCTCAAGTCTTCGTAATTTTAAATCGGATTTGTGTACACTAATTCTTTGATCCGACCCCATAAATAAAAATATAAAGGAGTAAGATCCGGAGATCGGGCAGGCCAAAGTGGCGGGCCATCTGTTTCACCACCAACGCTCTCCAAAGAGTTCCGTTAATTTGGCATCTACGGCTCTAGTCGTATGTGCTGGAGCTCCGTACATTTGATACCAACGATTGATAAGTCGATTGAGGGGCATATCATCCAGGTAGTTTTCCACAACTTCTCTTAAGATTCTCAAATAACCGTCGCCTTTCAAGTTTTCATCGTATATGAAATATCATACCTCACTGTCCATTAACGGACAGAAAAACGAAATTGAATTTGATTTTCCACCTCCATTACAATACGAGTATTTTCGTGAGCCCAAAAATGTAGTTTTTTCGATTAAATACTCCTGGTTGACAAAATTTTGCTTTGTCTGTCCAGATAATTTTTTGTAAAAAATTACGATCATGAATCCTTATCAAAAATTCTTCGTAAAAGTTGATCCTGCGTACGTAGTTCCCGGGATGTACTTTTTGTAGCCTTATTTTATAAGGATGTAACTTATGACCAGGGCCGTACCCAGCTTTGGCGGGCCCCGAGCAAAGTAAATCTTCCGGGCCCCCTTATTTTGGAAAGGATTTTAAAAAATAGAAAGGATTAAATTGCATTGTTACTTTCTATTAACACAAAGAAATCATATCAGATGGTTGGATATAGCATAGTCCTTGCCTTTCTCGCTGCGAAGTCACCGGTTGGGCCCCTTATGGGGCCGGGCCCCGGATAAATGATCCGAGAAAACCGGTCTGAGTACGGCCCTGCTTATGACGAAAAAAGAATTCTTTGCAACGAGGTATAAGAAATTCCCAAATCAGTAGATGCTGTTCTGGTAGAAGCACGTGGATATGCTTAAAAATATTCCAGGGTGTTAATTTTAATATCTTCGTTTCCTGTTATAGGTTTAGTTCTTACAAGAGGCTTAATTACTATCCCATGATCAAAAAAATAGCAATATCTCGGCAAGACAAAAGGTATTTCTTGATTTTTATTGAATAACTCGATAGGGGTGAAGTTAGGTATAGGGAATGCTTATGTAACTAATCCTAAAATTCAATTATCTTTCAAATGATTCCAAAAAAATAATTGGTGTCATTTAAAAAAACGACGTTTTGACGATTTTTTATTACGACATTTGAAAATCACCTGCGCTCATATGGTACAAGATGGGATCATCTATAGGACATCAGATGTTAGCCTGGACTTCCAGCTAACTGCTTCATCAATTTGGTTTCATAATTTTGAAAGGTTTGCGAGGTACAAATCTGTTTGTAAACTACTGCAGCGGCAATTTTCTTCAAAAAAATTGCCGCTGTAACAGATAAGTTAACATAACTTGGGTTGTTAAAACTTAGAATTGGAAGGCCAATCGAATCATATAAAAAAATGTAGGTTTCCATTTAAAATAAGAATGTTGGTACCGAGTTTTGGCACACCCTGTATAGCTCGAGGATTGAAAATATTTTAGGTAGAACGGGCATGTTTCAAGTTTGTAATCCAACTGCAAGTTGAAAAACTTCTAACAAGCGGCCTACGTGAATCACCCTGTATAAGGATCCTCTGTTGATCAATCCTTTCTATCTCCAATGGTGATATTTTTACTAAATTTGGAAAATAAAATTAGTTAAATTTAACTTGCTATAAAAAGGTAGTTTGACAATCGCCCCCTCGCCCTCCTTCTGGAATAGTGTATGGAAACACGTTTGTATTTCAACAGCGAGGTAAAGATACTAATATTGACAGAGACGTAAGTTTTATGTCTGCCGCACCATTTTGGCGGCCATCTTGGATATTTCACTTCCGGTCAAGATTTCGAAATGTCAACAGCGATTTTCATTTTCGGCAGCCTTGTCCTCGAATTTTTATCTGAAATGGTCTTCACATCGTTATAATACAACTTTTCGAGTTTTTATCCTAGAGTATTAGATATTGAGTAGTAATTTCACTACAAACTTCTGAAGTAATCAGCATTTTCGTTAATTGCAAAGATCAAGCCTTCTCTCACCACACACGTACAGTTTTTTATCAGTATAAATGTTACCCAGGCATGACCTGATCTATTAATGGTGCGGGAGCTACGTGGCTTTTCCGGAAACTCATCGTTACAAGCATTTTCTATGCGTTGATTAATTCTATCGAACTTAAATAACAAAATAGACTTCTGGCATGTCAGCCTGTCGAGTTGGCCGTGGTTCAAGATATAAAAATCAGTGAAATTATATCATCGTTACAAGACTAATTTTTTTGTGTGTACACATTTTATGTTTAGAGTGAATAAAATAAAATCGCCAGAAAGTGTGGGCCGTCAGGGGCGCAGCCAGAAAGTTCAAAGATGTAAAGAAACGGAGTTATATAATATGATCGTTACAGGCTTTTTTTAGGCTGAGCATGTTTATTTAAATGTTTTGAAAACAGATAAAAATCCTAGAAAGAAACTCCCGTCAGTAAGGCTAGCCAGAAAGAAAATGTTTAGGATTTTTGAAGAAAATTGGATTTTTTTCGCATATTTCATCTCAAAACTCTAAACTAATCGTTACAAGTTCTGGCCCCTTTTTAAAACGTAAATATAAGTTCCTTCAATCATAGAATAGCCTCCCCAGAAAGTTCTTAGTGTCAACAAAAGTACCATAGGCTCTTAAATATACAGGAATTTAACACTTTCGGCTAACTTGACTTCCTACTGTGCCTCAGATGTATTGTACTATTATTACCTTTCTGGCTACGCCTCCTGACGGCCACACTTTATGGCGATCTTATTTTATTAATTCTAAACATAAAACGTGTACGCACAAAAAAATGAGCCTTGTATACTCCAGTCGAATTAGACATAAAAAAAAATTTTGCGTACTGCGGACTTTTTTTTGTTGAAGTTGTTTAAGAGGGCATAATAAGCAAGCACAGAAAACTACACCCTGCTACACCATGTGCGTCCCCTATTTTTAGGGATTGAAACTTTGAAATTTTACTTATGTGCCCATATCTTTTTCCCTATTGCCCGTAGGGCTCTTTACCAAGTTACGCTTTTTGAAGATTCATCCCTCCTCTACATAATATATATATTACACATTTGCCGTAGGAAAAACGGTTTTGGCTGTACGAGGCCGGAAAGATCGCGCTGTCCGAATTTGGGGGTCTTCTGTACAGGACAAACGACTATTATTTCCAATCTACAATACTACACATACCAATTCCCTTAAGGAGGGATGATGATTTGTGAAAAAACTTTCATCGAATACCGCGCAGTTTCCATGATACGGGATGTTGAAATTTTGAAAACCCCTTTTTTAAAAAAAAAGTGAACCTACTTTTTTCGCTCATTTTTTTTTCATATATGTACGGCCCTAATATAAGAAAATTTACGATGGTTTCATTTTAATACATTTGTTGGTTTAGGAGCTAGACAGCAAAATATGCAAAAATGGCTATTTTGGTATTGTTGCATTAAAAAACCAAAACCAGTATAATTCTGGCAAATGTTTTTGTTTATCCTAAAAGTCCAATTCATTGCGCATAGAAAATGTGTTTTTGTATTTAAGTAGGATCAACACTTATTGTGTAATAACGACTTATGCCATGTGTTCTCCAGTCTCCTTTTTCACAATTTTTTTTTTGCGGCCTTATGGTTCATAGTAGGGCAGAAAGCATTATACACGTAGACAGGGCACATAATAGGGTGTTAAAATGGGTCTCTTGTTAAAATGCGATAGGACGTACCGTTTTCGAGTAAAACGCACTTGTTTGGTTATGTTTGCTTTGAGTTTTCATTGTGTTCTGAATTGTGATCTGATAAATAAATTCTACATTTTGGTCTTTTCTTTCTTAGGAGTTTGTTTTTTTAAATCATTTTCCGATGAAATGGACATATAATAGCTGTTTCTCGAGGAAGGTAAAATTACTGTGATAGACACAAAATAAGTTGCAATGATGATTCGAGACAAGCGTGAACCTTCAAATAGGGGAGTGAGAACCCCCATTCCGTCCGAGTCCCTTCATTTTTTCATTAGCAATGTCCTTCATAAACAGAAAAAGCAAGAAGCGACACATAGTTTTATTTCGTAGTCAGCGCTGAGTATTTACTAGTCAGTGGATGAAAAGTGTGATCTGAAATAATTTTTTGCAAACAAGTACGTTTTACCCGAAAACGGTACGTCCTATCGCATTTTAACAAGAGACCCATTTTAACACCTTATTATGTGTCCTGTCCACGTGTATAATGCTTTCTGCCCTACTATGAACTATAAGGCCGCAAAAAAAAATTGTGAAAAAAGAGACGGGAGAATACATGGCATAAATCGTTATTACACAATAAGTGTTGATCCTACTTAAATACAAAAACACATTTTCTATGTGCAATGAATTGGACTTTTAAGATAAACAAAAACATTTACCAGAATTATACTGTTTTGGTTTTTTTAATGCAACAATACCAAAATAGGCATTTTTGGCATATTTTGCTGTCTAGCTCCTAAACCAACGAATGTATTAAAATGAAACCAACGTAAATTTTCTTATATTAGGGTCGTACATACATGAAAAAAAAGTGAGCGAAAAAAAGTAGGTTCACTTTTTTTAAAAAAAAAATTTCAACATCCCGTATCATGAAAACCGCGCTGTATTCGATGAAAGTTTTTTCACAAATCATCATTCCTACTTAAGGGCATTAGTATGTGTAGTATTGTAGATTGGAAATAATAGCCGTTTGTCCTGTACAGAAGACCCCCAAATTCGGACAGCGCAACCTTTCCGGCCTCGTACAGCCAAAACCGTTTGTCCTACGGCAAATGTGTAATATATATATTATGTAGAGGAGGGATGAAACTTCAAAAAGTGTAACTTGGCAAAGAGCCCTACGGGCAATAGGGAAACAGATAAGTAAAATTTCAAAGTTTCAACCCCTAAAAATAGGGGACGCACATGGTGTAGTTTTCTATGCTAGCTTATTATGCCCTCTTAAACAACTTCCACCAAAAAAAAGTCCGCAGTACGCAAAATTTTTTATGATGTCTAATTCGACTGGACTAGTAACGATGACATAATTTCATTGATTTTTAGACAGTGTTCATGACGCATCTGACAGGAGGTGCCTCGCCAGAAGTCGATTTTATGAATCGTTTTCATCCATTAAATCATAAAACGATGATGTGCTGAAAAAGCCACCTAGCTCCCGCTCTATTAAGGTCTGATGGCGAAAAATGGAGGACGGCCAGGAGAACAATCAGCCAAACAGGTTACGATTGGTTCGAGAACTGGAAGTGTGTGTGTGTAGCACTGAAGTATTCTAAATAATTCTTATTCCTTTAGAAGCTAATGCAGGCGAGCCATTTGGTGGTAGCGGTAGAGGTAGAGGTAGAGGTAAATGTTTATTTGGATCTCCTGGACCGAAAACCCCAGGTAAGCAAAAGCCAGCCATATACCAATTATTATTATCATAGGTAATTTATTTTCTAAGAATGTGCTCTATTCATATGCATTTTTAATATCAGACATTGTTTTTTGAGATATCAGAGATTTAGATAGACTGTCTCGACTAGTAAACGTTTGAGCGCCATATAATACAGTAACTAGAGGTTTTAACTTCGAATTAATGTCACATAAAACGGATTTCGTTCATTTTTGGCAACCTATAAATGCATCAAAAAAAAGTTTCTATATTATGCGGCGGCTTGCTAATTTATAGGGGGTGGATACCACCTTTTTTCAGGGGGTGGCGACTAAGAAAAAATTAAAAACGTTGGAGCTGAAAGAAAATACAATTTTAATAAGAAAAGACTTTATGCACCTTTTCATAAAAATTACTAGTCTCTAAATTATAACGACTTGAAAATTGGGATTTTGTCTTAAAAAAAAATGTATTTCAAAATAATATTCGTCAAATAATTCGAAAAGTATTACATTGAGCGAAAACATGCTACAGACACATAAGAAAGCTACCAAATTGAGGATGAATTTCGTTGTTTTCTAATTTCTGTAGAGTTAATGGTTTCGGAGGTCTGGAAATATAAAGGTGGCGTCCGAACGTCTATAAGACGAAGTATTTATTTAAAATGTTAAATATATTAGAAAGTATGGCACTTGCCTTAAAAGCGCTAACAACCAAAATGAAAGGATATTAATTAGGCTTTCAAATGATTTTTTTCTATTTCTATAGTATAAAACACAATTTTTTTTTAATAAAACGTCGCCATTTTGTTAATGTAAGTAGTCAGTAATTAAAAAAATATACTCCCATATACTCTTTTCGTTAATATACAGTATGACCTAGATGTTCAATTTTTTTTTGTCCGCTTTCAGCGCTTGCTTTAGAAAAAAATGCATTTTAAACTGTAAAGGAATGTTAGAAGAAATGTAACATTTTTGTTTCTCTGCAAATATCTCAATAAAAAATGGTTTTAAAGAAAATGTAGTTTACATCAAAAATTAAGCTTATAGACTCAGAATGAATTTGTATTTTTTTTTTATTATATTTGTGTAGTTTTGATAGTTTCGGAGATACTTAATTTCATAGATGGTATCCGACGGTTTTCAGGACGAAGTATCTAGGTTAAAATGTTGAATATCTAAGAAATGGTGACAGTTCCATAAAACATTCTAAGGAACAAAATTAAAGATAATTAATCAATCTTTAAAATATTTTTTTGTTTGTTTCTACATCACAAAAAATAAAGAAGTTATGGCTGATTCAATGTGCGTTTTTACATTTCTTTTAACAAAATTTCGCCATTTTGTTATTTTTATTGCTCAGTAATCAAATTTGTTTTCAAAAATGCTGTTTTTTGTTAATATAGAGCATAACCTAGATGATCAATTTATTTTGTCCGTTTAAAACACATTTTGTCTTGAGATTCGTAGTCAGCGATCCCAGCAACATAACTATCCTACGTTTTAGAAAAAAAATAGTAACATTTTTTCTAATATTCAATATTCAACTTGAGAGCAAGTATCCGAATTATATAAAAACTGAAGACGATACCGTTTACTACAATGATAACCCACAAAAAATAAATTGTCATTAAATATGAGATTATTCCGAAATTTTACATATAATATTTTTTACCTCTAGATACTGTACTAATATTTAAACTGTCATATTCTTAGAACTAGTCACCGTACAAAAATAAAAAAAAACAAATATTTGTCGTCTTATAATTTTCTTTTTTAAATGTAATACTTTTTAGTTATTTACAAGATAACTTTCTGAGGTACCAATTTTTCAATGCTACAATTTCAATCGTCAAATAAACCATTATAAATACCAATTTTCATGAAAAATTCTGTACCAACTTTTATTTCTCAACATTTGATTCTCTATCAGATTCAGGTTCGTTTCTTATTTTTGTCCGTCCTTTCAAAGAGGTGAGGACCACCTCCTAATAATAGGCCAACGTTTGAAAATTTTTAACGTTAATTATTAAAAAAAATTGTTTTAAAGACACGTTATAGGAGGAATCATAAATTCATACACTGGACAAGAATTCAGAGATAAAAAGCTTCATGAACTCCGCTATTTATTTCTTTATCTATCTTCACTTTATCAAAACTTTAGTCTGTCATTCATTATAGACCGATGCATACGTTGAATGGTTTAAGGAAGTACTTAAGTACTTAAAAAGTTTCAATAAATTTTAGTTATGTTTTATAGCCATGTTCTAGCCTGTAGCCTTTTTATAGGCATTTCAAAGACACCACCACTTCCTTCAGATCGTTCTCCATGGAAAGATGGTTTCGTCGGCTCTCCATGGTAAATATAAATTTCAATTACCACTCCATATTCACCATTGTTAGTTAAACAGACAACAAGCTGTTAAAGCATTAACAACCTGTTCAATATGGGTGCACATGTTTAACAATTACAGTTAGAAGAAAACAGTCTGTCAAAGTAGCTGACAAGTTAACAAGAGTAGTGGAAGTAAGGAGTTGGAAAGTATGCAAAATCGTACTAAAGTTATGAAACCTATTCCGCCCCCATTTTCGAGGGTGCTGAATACGAATAACAGGGTGAAGGAAGGGTCGAACCAGCGTAAAACCATTTTTTTCTTGATCAGCATCCTCGAAAACGGGGGGTAAACGTCTTTAACAGGAACAAAAAGAAAGAATTTTACACCCCCTGACAGGGTCAAGATTTGTAGACTCTCTCGTATTCAGCTTTTAGGCGAGAAGTGAGTGCGGGAATGAATAGTATCCTTGTTCTTCGAACGCGCAGTAGCGGTGCAATTATCTCTTTCTAGAGGGACGGTCCGTACTGGCCCGAAATATGGCCAGAAGTATACTATGACCTGTAGTATTATATTCTACAACTTATCCTGATTACCACTATGCAAAGAGGTGACTCAAAATACGAGGTAATTACTCCCTACCTCAGGCGGGTTATTGCGAGCTCGTTCCAGTTACGAGTTCTTTGCTTAATTATTAACATTACACAAATTCTTACATTATTTTTAATCAGGCTCTGCATAGTGTGATTTAACACCAGCTGCTCATTGGCTAATGACATTTTTTGGTGTGGATCGCGAGTTACGAGGCCACCTTATACTCTACCAATCTTGTGACAGGGTGGATTCCACCCCAACGGCGCTTGCGATCTACTATCATCACCTTTCATCATCTGTTATATCCCCACGAAAGAACAAAGAATCCCTGCAAAAATAGTCAATGCCAAGCTTTCATATGAGAAATAAGCAAGAAGAGGAGGTTTTTACCCGTTTCAGAGGATGCGCATGACTAAAAACTTTTTTCACCCTGTTATTCGTGTTCAACACCTTCGAAAACGGGAGGGGGTTTTCATAATTTTAGCACGATTTTGATTTTTTTCCGGAAAATCCCGACTCCTTACTTCCACTAGAAAAGTTTGCGCAGTTAAGCTCTTAACAGACTGTTAACAGATTTGTTTTGAGGTTATGTGTAGGTGGCATACGTTTTCATGTTAAGGTGTCCACTAAAATATATTAATCCAGTGAAATTGGACTTTTCTGATCTAACAAAATATATACTTCATTTTTTTTTGTTTAAATCGATTTATTTTGGTGTTTTAAAGAAAATATTAAAAATCGGCAACGAGATCACTATGGCATAAAAAATTATTCAAGGTCAAAGTTCACAAAGAACGTTTTTTTGTGAATATAGCGCTTTCTATGGCTCGAAGGCCAATTGAGGTTATTATGAAAATGAAAGGTAATGAAATTCCGCACAAAAATGATCTCTTCCACTTTTTATGTGCAACGAACGGTTTAGGCAAGTTTCCGCGCAAGGCATAATATATTCCATTTCATAACTATTTTTAAAAAAATCTGGCTAAACTACCTGGCAGCTTGGGTTTAACTAACTAACAAAATTGTCATAGTGCAGTTTTCCAAACAAAAAACACCATTAAAATGATATTTTCGAACTTGGACATTATTTTTATCAAAATTTCAATATTTTTTTATTTTGATCAAATTTTGGACTCAAGGTTTCTGGACAATTCTGAGCAAGTTTTATTAACAAAATTTTCCGATAAAAAAATGCCTAATATGATTTTTTGATTTTCTCCGCATATTTTGGTACCGCAGGTGGCTTTGCATTTCTAGGAGACGATTGTTTTTCTGGTCATAAGTAGATCCTAATTTATTCTATACTTAAGTAAGTAAAATTTGATTTAAATCGGAAGAAAAATAAAAAAGTTATTGGAGTGTTACCATTTCAAGTGAAACACGCTGTATGTATTTAAATATTTTATTTTATATAACGATCAGCTAATAAATACTATACATAGAACAAGCACTTATTCTATGCATGGACTATATGAAATGGAGCATATTATGTCTTGCGCGGAAACTTCGAAGCACATTTTTGCCTAAACCGTTCGTTGTACATAAAAAATGGAAGAGATCATTTTTGTGCGGAATTTCATTATCTTTCATTTTTATAATAACCTCAGTTGGCCTCCGAGCCCTAGAAAGCGCGATATTCGCAAAAAAACGTTTTTTTTGTGAACTTTGACCTTAAATAATTTTTTATGCCATAATGATCTCGTTGCCGATTTATAATATTTTCTTTAAAACACCAAAATAAATCGATTTAAAAAAAATGAAGGATATAGTTTGTTAGATCAGAAGCCAGATTTTTGTCTAAAATGACTGGAATATATTGTACTCGTATGTTACTGTAAATGCCGAATTTTAAATGGATAGAAAGAATTAGATTAAATTGCTTAGTTTTAATCATTGCTTTTTGATTTTCATTGAATATGAATCTATTTTTATTTGTTTATATTTCCATATTAGTGAGATGGCTTAGAGTTATATTTCAAGATTACGGTTACCTGGCGGTTAAAAGCACCAATGGTATGAAGGTACCTTAGGCTATACTAATAAATGTTAGCCAAGGAATTTCTAAAAATTTTCATGTACAGCACTAAAATCCAAAATGGCCGACAAATACAACAAAATATCACCAAACACAATCTATTATACTGTTAATTTTGAATTACAGCTTTAAGCCAACTAAGTACACTACACATCTAACTTAGGGTAGTCTACATCTAATATATAAAAATCTCGTGTCACAGTGTTTGTTATCGAACTCATCCGAAACGGCTTGACCGATTTTTATGAAATTTTTGGTGTATATTTGGTAGGTCTGAGAATAGGTCGTAGACTTTTTATACCCCTAGGTGATAAAGGTGGCCCTATCCAGAAATTTTCTTTTTATTTTTTGGACAAAGATTTATAATTTATATGGCAAAACAACGTTTGCTGGGCCAGCTAGTATTAAATGAAATACAACAAAATATATCATTTGTTACAGTAATATATAAGTCCAAATATAATGCTAATAAGAGTTTCCAATAACAAAAAAATATTTATAGTTATTCATTCGATGGAATTCAGTATGAAACAGTTATAAATAAATTACAGTTGCAAATTACACTCGCACTTGCAAAGTGATGAGAAGTCCAGAGATTGACTTTCCCATATTTGCAGTTTTTACAGGAACATTTAATCAATTCCCTGCATGCTCGGGAAACCTCTGAAATTGTCGTCCAAACTGGTACCCATGACTCTGAAACCTTATTCCAATCAAAATCATTTTCTGTGTTTGTGTGCTGGTCGTCCAAATACCTGCTTGAAGAAGCGCATCCTCAGTCGGTGGAAGTTTGCCCATTGCTCGATTCTTGTGACAGAAAAGCTCCTTTCTTATCTGGTTGATACTGTTGAAAGGAGTGATTTGATCATATAGAACAACAGTCAATCGTTCCAGCTTCTTGAAATGTTCAGAGTCGGCTTTCAGCAGTTAGAATGGATGAGTGGCCAAATACACAAGTCTATCAGTGATGTCTTGAAATGCTTGCCATGCTTCCCTAATGGATTTCTTACCTTTGGAGGTTGTGTCGCAACCAGAGAATGAGTGAAACACAGGTAGTGCTCGTGATTTTGGCTCCCACAGATGGCGTTGATGTTGTAAAACCTGTAATGCTTGCCCATGCCAAAGGCCACCCAGATATCGTTATGTGTAGATGGCATACGTTTGCATGTTAAAGTTGAGTCACTATTGGATCATAGAATGTGCCAGCAAGGATGACAATCACATCTGTGTCTACAGTACGCACAAGGATACTCCTTGCCCCTTGCTGTAGTGAATGGAGTACATGAACCACAAGCCTCGTGCCTGCCTCTTCATGATTGCAGTTTTCCATGGGTGTGTTCGAACAGATTTGTGCAATGGCTGTCCCTGTTGTGACATATTATACATCTTTGCCTGGTGGCCAGTTGAACTCTATAACCTTGGAAGTCAGAAAGTTGAACAATTCCTTCTTGTTCACTGAGTCACGGAGAATGTCTATCCAATTTTGTGGCAGTTTGATGTTGCCAGATACTTTCCTTCTAATCTTTGGACATTCTCCAGTTGATTATGAAATATCTTATCAACATACTGACTGAAGGTGTCGACACTAGTAGTGGGCAGGCAGTGAACGATGACGTCACCGCCCAGGTTGAAGGGGCTCTGATTGACCTGGCTGCTGAAGGCATTGCAGTATTCCAGCCTTGTTGGTTGGCAAATGAAGCTTACCAAAGTCTGAAATGGAAGGAGGGAATGACTGTATCTCATGCGCAAAAAACTCATACAAATCAGATTCCCGGTTCTGCATAGATACATATAGTTCCACATTGTTCTGAAGCACATTCAGTTTCTTCCCCTGCTGAGATGTTGTTTTTTGTATTATGCTTTGGTCTCTTGAACAGTGCAAGAGAATTTCACTTTTTATGATTTTTGCAGTAGTGGTGCCTCGAAAAGAAAGGCTCACAATCATGTGGTGTTTTGTCGTATTTGTCAGCCATTTTGGATTTTAATAGTATACATGAAAATTTTTACAAATTCCAGAGGGGTCCTAGGCTAACATTTATTAGTATACCCTGAGGTACCTTCATACCAAATTTGGTGCTTTTATCCGCCAGGTAACGGTAATTTCAATAAGCCACCTCACTGTACATGTACATATTGTTTCCACTCCTTTTTCAGTAAAATAATTGTTGTTGCTTACATATTGACATAATGAGTAATGTCAAATTAAAGGTTATAATATACATTGTGAACATAGTTTCTTATGAACTACTACAAACACAAAAATGCTAGTTGTAACATTACTTCTTCGCTGTTCAATAAAATTTAATTTTCATCAAGTGTTTGAGAGTCTTACTGCACTTTATGTTATTTGAAGAAAAAATATTACTACCCCAGTAGCTCAGAGACTCGGCAGATGAGTCATGGGTAAGAGAATGCTTTACGAATGGTTTTACGTGTTAGGTAGATAAAGATTAATAAATGATAAATGTTTTTATAAATTTTTCTTAAAGAGATGTTAATTTCACTTAGATAATGGTAAATTTTCCAGAAAAACTGGGCGCCAATTTTTCTATAATTATAATTTACACTGAAACTGAAGTTTGATTATAAGAAAGATAAACTAATAAAAATTTAGAGAAAGTACTAGTTGTATAAAAAAAATGTAAATTAATAATTCAAATTTAGCACAAGTCAAGATTAGATTAATACCTCTGAATATTACTAAAGGAAGATATCAAAGATTAAATAATTAATACAGTAAAATATCTAAATATTTAGTTTGTAAAGTTTGGTTTGTATCAAAATACCTGAAATAAGTGGACAATGTGATTATAAAATTGATTTTATTATAAATCAATCAAACTTGGCGTGTTTTTATTAGAAAACAACTAAACTGAGGCCTTAATATTAAGTGAAGTTATATACAAAAAAATATATCGAGTGGACGATAAAATGTTATGCAGATATTATTTATAATATTGTCTAAAACATGAACCGACAATATGGTGTTTAAAAGTCAAATTTTATTATATAACTATACCTAAATGTTTCGTAGAAATTGTGATCACAAAGTCTTTACAGAACTTTTTATATAATTTGTTTTTAATTAGACGTAACGTCGAGAATTTATAACTTAATAAAAATAGTATATATTAACTGTTCATTGAAACATGTTAATAATAAAATTGAAAATAGAAATAGTTTTAACAAAAATAGAACATGATACTTTAAAAACTCTAAAAATGTTAAAAGGTAAAAATATGAAGTATTTATATAAAAAAACGTTAGATAAAAAAAACTTATTTGTGACACTTATCTGGAATTTTTCTGTGAATGAAAGTTGTGACTTTAGTAGGGGATGATGATGGTGAAATCCAACCCACAGTGATATAATTGTTGGTTTCTAGATGAGCCCGGGATCAGGTTTAGAAGTTTCCAATACCATATTCGACGCTTCCAGAAATTCCATAAGGACAAATCCCAACTATCCTACCATACTATCGTCGCGATCTCCATACAAAATTTGTTTCCAACCCAAAATTTAATATGACGTTAATAAGCAATGCATAACTACGATGTGCATCCCAAGATTGATAAAACTTGCTTCCAATTTTAGAAGATTTGCATTTTTATAATAAAACTTGCATCTAATACAAAGATTTTTTGTCCAATACTAACATTTTTCGTCCAAAACTAAATTATTTGAATCCAATATGAAAATTGTTTATCCATTAATAAAATTGTTTATCCAATAGTGAAACCCTGGAAAGAAGTGAAGTGTAAGCGTGAGTTGTAAAATGGCCGCTGCCAAATCTAAGTTACAAAAAAAATTATTTCTTTATAAATTACTTACGGATTAAACCGGTGAAGATAATTAGGCCTGCTTCATAATTAAGAAGAGGGACTATCAACCCTTTCAATGTTGAAGTCTTCAAGGAAAAATTTAATGAAAATACATCACTATTTAAAAGTTCATCGAGCAATCGAAGTTCTAACCTTCTAGTAACGGAAAACTAATCGTTCTGCTTTCTTTTTCGGTGCGTATAAATCGCATCGCTTCGTTACCCTCTCCACTCATAAAGATAAGCTGATTTTAGACGTAACTCTGGTTGCATACCGTTGTGTTTATTTAAAAAGCAATTTTAAGAAATATATTTAAATCTACCGCGGACATTCACGCTTAAGTTAAAATATTTTATAATTTATGGGGCGGCAATATGCCTGCTACATAGTTACTTTCTGTTAACACAGTGTTATTTAACTCCCGCTCAATTGTTATTGGTGAATACGATATTGTCTTACCTATCCGATAAATTTTAACAGTCAGTTTAGTATCAGTGAGTTAAGCAAATGTTTGTGAATACGAGCGTTTGCTGCATTAATTTTTACATATTAAACAGACGTATTCACCAGGACGTGCTTAACAACTCATTTAGTAACAGTTCGTTAAATTTTCAATGGTTGTTATTGCTAATAAGTATTCAAGAAATGAAATATTAGAATCTTTAACAAACGGTTACCCTGACGGGTAGGAGTGGTAAGGCTCTCTTACAATATCTACTTTAATTTTTTTCATGAATTAGCCTGATGTTCGGTTATTACTATGCTGCCTCACCTCAATCTCTTCTGAAATTAACGCCGGATGGCAAAAATTTTAAGACAAAATTTTGATGTGATTTATTAAATCAAGAATGGACAGGTGAAAGTAAATGTATAAATGATGAAAACGTACTGTTCCTTGTAAGGACTCAATGCTATCAAGCTATTTCCGCTTATACCTATTTGGACTAAGTTTTCTTCTTAACATCATTAATTTTTATTTTTAGTTACAACATGTCGGGAGTCGAGCCACTACCAACAGGTAAGAGATATTAACTAGTTCTGGCAGTTACTAATGAGGATCGTCAAACATTCAAAGTAGCATTAAAATAACATTATCTTTGAATATTTTATCTCTTGCATCGACAACCTTTGCTTCAGAAGTACTGCATACTGTATACTTACTTATGTGATGAATAATTTATTCCTTCAAAGTTATTGATTATAATTATGTATACAACTCGTAATGCTACATTATAATAGGTATCGTGAATTCATAATAAATTTTGAATGGAATTACTTGGCTGCAGCAATTTTATTGTTTTAATTTGTCTATGTATAATATGGGCAGTTTTAGATTAAATCGGTCCGGTCCATTGCTTCTTGTAAAATTTTAATAACATATTTTTCGACACCGTTTTTTTCCTTATTATCTCCGGTTCTAGAAATTGTATCGCAAAAATAGAAGTACTAAACTGTTCGCAATGAAATTTTAAATAAGATTAGACCTATGAAAAAACCGCTGCCCAAGGAATCACTACTTCCACATCCAGATTCTCTATCCAAGTCACTCACAACGAAAAAATTTTGTATGTGAAAATAATTGTTTATGGAACTTTAATAATATAATATTTGAAATCCTCTACCCCAAAAACCCATAAAACGATACCCCACATCGGTAGTGGGGTGGGGGGTGGTGATAGGGGGGTGATAGTGGGGGGTGGATGAAGTAAAAAAATATTTTGAGGTTTCTGGTTCCTGTACATACACTAAATCACAATTTTTTTCGTCTCCTTTAATAAGGGGGTGGGGGTGGTAATGGGGGTGGCTAATGCTAAAAATTTTTTTGAGACCTTAGCTTCTCTTGTATATATTAAATACCAATTTTATGGACTCTTACCTGCTTGATTGACCTAGTTACCCCAAATTTACCCCAATTTATCCCCCAACCCTTCGACGGAACAAGATGAAAATATAATCTAGTTCTAGATCTCTTTAAAGTACATATGTGTACCAAATTTCAGATCAATATCTTAAACGGTTCCAGAGTAAACGTGCGCACAAAAAAAAGTTACAGACAGACCGACAGACACAGACCGACAGACAGACAGACAGAAATTTTTTTTTCGCTCAAACTTAAAATCTCGACGTTTCATGACATTTTAAGCCTATTTGGACAATAAAAATTTTAAAAAAATTTTTTGTCGTTACTATACTTCCACTGGACGTGGAAGTAAAACTTTCTGATAATTTGTTAATTTGCAAAAAAACACCAATAATTCGACAATTTAAGAAATATGGCGTAATAAGGCATCGGT
The DNA here is from genome assembly GCA_936432065.2 of Rutpela maculata. Lineage (NCBI taxonomy): Eukaryota > Metazoa > Arthropoda > Insecta > Coleoptera > Cerambycidae > Rutpela > Rutpela maculata. The sequence goes on along the minus strand of OW386286.2, from coordinate 1,628,731 downwards.
TTTAACGAAAGTTGGTGGAAGTATATCCTTTATTGAAATAAACCCTTGTGCCAAATTTTAGCGCAAAATATTTATTCAAGCGGCTAAAAATCAATAATAATTTCGAATTTTTTTTCATTAGGTATTGTTTAAGTTCATTGACTCGTAGGAGGCTATTTTTTCAAAATGTAGGTTTTTACATGTATTTTACTATGGTATTAAGAACAGAAAAATATCTTCATTTGAACCGTTTTTTTTTTATATTTGTTTAAAATTTTCAAAATTATAGTTATAAATTTAAATAACTGAATTTTTTAACAAACCAAAAGCGGCAAACGAATTATGAAAATAGATGAAACATCTTAACATTTTACTAAAATAAAATAATAATCTTGCGTTTAAGTCAGTTATAAATAAAAAAATCTATATTTCTTCTTGAAATTTGGACTGGTTGTTCTCCAATGCTTATTTTTTTCTCCTCTGATTAAACGTAATCCAAAACTACAATTTTTAAAAGTACACCGAGTAAAGCGGCTTTAAGAACTAACACACATTTTTCAATTTTATAACTTTCTTCATTTTTGTCGCCAAAAGGGAAAACCAACCTAACCTGAACAACTATCCTTATGTCCATATGTACAGCTTGTAAAACTTTTAATATCACTGATAAAATTTAAAGAAATATATTTCGCGATTGAGATTTGAACCCGAAACATCCGCATCCTGGAACAAAAAGCATAAGTCATACATAGCAACATACTGGGCTATCTGACGACTAAAATCTGTTGTATAATTTTTTTTTAATGAGTTCGTGAAAATGTATAGAATAATATCCTGAAAAGTTTACATTTCGCCCGGAAGCAGAACATAAAAAGAAAAGTGAAAAAAAATTTTGTTCATCCATTTTTTAAAAATTTTAAAATTAAGTCAAGCTAGGAAAAAATAAAGAATACAGATGGATAGATCACGTATTTATGAACAAAAAATGTCCTAACAAAATGTATCGCTGAACCGACTTTCGGGCCTCTGTACACTATCTTTTAACAATTATTGTGCTTCTGGATTATTTTCAACTAGCTGAGACAAAAATATAAGTATTGAAGAATAACTAGTCCAAATTTTAAGAAGTACCAGTTTGCTTGTTTATAAGCGATGAGACGCAAAAACTGACGTATCAGTCAAGCAAGACGATCATTATTTTTTTTTTTTTTAGAAAAATGTTAAATATTTTTGGTTTGATAAATTCTCCACAGAATTATTTGAATTTGTTTATAACTATAATTATAAACATTTAAAAAAATACTATTCAAATGATGTTAATTTTTTTTCTTAACACCATTATAAAATACTTGTAAAAACCCACATTTTGAAAAAATTATCCTCGTACGAATCAATAGACGATTAAAAATTCGAAATCTATTTTACTTTTAGCCATTTGAATAAATATTTTACGCTAAAATTTGGTCTGAAGTTTAGTTCAATAAAGGGCATAGTTCACCAACTATCTTTAAAATCGATGAATTATTTATTTATATTTCTTAAATTGCCAAAAAGGGCAATCTTTAGTTGTTTTTATTTATTTATTTTTTTTAAATTAACTTACCAGAAAGTTTTTTCATAGGCCTAGTCTTATTCAAAATTTTGTTGGGAACAACGATATTTTTATTTTTGCTATACGATTACTAGGATCGGAGAGTTTACCAACTTTCTTTAAAATCGATGCATTTAGTGGGGTAGCTTAACGTCGGATTTCGCGTTAAATGTGGACACATCGGACAAAACCACCAAATTTTTATTATTATTATTATTTATTCACTAATGTATGTACCAATTATAAACTATTCACTGATGAACTCTTTTGTTCGCTGTCTCCACATTTTCTAATATGTTTTTTATTTTGTTTCAGATTGAATTGTAAAACAAGATGGATTGGAACAAGTGCATGATCTGTCAGAAAACAACTTCAGAGAATCTAAAATGTCGACTCAATGCACATGGAATCGAAGACAAGACAACACCATACCGGTCTTTTTTGAACAGTATCAATGAGTTTAGAAGCTTGGAGTCATTGCCAGTGAAACTAAATTTTGGAAGCGACATGAGTGCGGATGAAAACCATGGTGCATGGCTAACAAGAGAACAGCATGTTTGTAATCATATGACATGGTCTGCTGCGGCATTTCCCGCATGACTTTTTCAAACACCAAAACTTTGTACTTTCCATCACTTTGTTCTTGCGCTTATGGAAAGTAAGCTAGCACTTTCTCTTTCAATCTGGTTCTGTTAATCTCTTTCTCAACGCCAATCGGTTCTCATACAGTTCATGCAACTTTGAAAATTTAAAGTAGAAGGTCCTATCTTTCACACAGTTCTCTCTATATAAGGATAAAGCTCCACAAGTGCTGTAGCCTTTGTCTTTCCTCTGTAGATACTCCCACCAAATCCTGCTCTAGTTTCCTTAGGTGAAGCCGGTAGCGATTTCTCAGTGCTGTATAACATTGCAGATGATATTTGGCATCAAGGGCAACGAGATCACCACCTTCTAATGCAGCAGTTCTGTTGCCATTTTCGTATGCTCGTATCAGCTGTTAATGTTCGAAATTCATGAAGGAGTCCATCGCTTCCACGACATAACAAACATGCCATTTTGTCACTCGCTTCACGCCGGGCTCGTTTCTTCACAGTTGTGCTGCCTCCTGAAGTATTTCCAATTTCAAATTGCTGAACTTGACGTAACAAGATTTGTGCCATGCACCATGGTTTTCGACCAGTTCATCCGCACTCATGTCGCCTCCAAAATTTAGTTTCACTGGAAATTACTTCAAGCTTCTAAACTCATTGATATTATTCAAGAAAGACCGGTATGGTGTCAACGATTTCATGTATATTGAGTGGACATTTTAGATTATCTGAAGTTATTTTGACAGATCATGCACTTGTTCCAATCCATCTTGTATTACAATTCAATTTGAAACAAATTAAAAAAAACATATTAGAAAATGTGGACACATGGGACAAAACAGTTCATCGGTGAATAGTTTGTAACTGGTAGTTTGTAGTCCTAAGTGATTTAGAAATCGAGATATTGATAATATACCTATATTTCAACATGGCCGCTATAAAATCCTAGATAGCCGACGGAGGAGTTGGTTCCTAACTAGTACCTGGAAACGATTTGGTGGTGTTGTCCGGTGTGTCCACATTAACGCGAAATTCGATGTTAAGGTGCCCCACTATAAAGCAAATTAAAAATAAAATCGCCTCAGCAAGACTTCATTCACCTTTTTTGGTACTCAGTTTGACATCACTTATATGGTTTATACAGTAAAATATTGCAATATCCCATGGGGGCTCTACTGTTACTCCAGTCATTTTAGACAAAAATATAGCTTCTGATCTAACAAAATATATCCTTCATTTTTTTTTTTAAATCGATTTATTTTGGTGTTTTAAAAATAATATTAAAAATCTACAACGAGATCACTACGGCATAAAAGGTTATTCAAGGTCAACTTTCACAAATAACGTTTTTTTGCGAATATCGCGCTTTCTATGGCTCGGAAGCCAATTGAGGCTATTATGAAAATGAAAGATAATGAAATTCCGCACAAAAGTGATCTCTTCCATTTTTTATGTACAACGAACGGTTTAGACAAACACGTGCTGGAAGTTTCCGCGCAAGGCATAATATATATATTTTTATTTTGATTAAATTTTGGACTTAAGGTTTTTGGACAATTCTGAACAAGTATTCTATACTTAAGTAAAATTTGGTTCAAATTGAAAAAAAAAATAAAAAAGTTGGTGTTACCATTTCAAGTGAAACACACTGCAAATATATAACCAATAAATTTTAATGTGAAGATTTAGCAAATATTACTGTATATGACGGTAAATATATATCGATCAGCTAATAATATACATAGAACAAGCAAAGGGGGAGACAGTGACTCACCCAATGATCATCGTCCTATTTCAATAATCCCGTACTTTGGTAAAGTTCTCGAAATGTTGTTAAAAACTCGTCTGTATACTTTTATAGAGGGTAATAAATTATTAAATAAAAATCAATATGGTTTCCGCAAAAATTGTTCAATGGTCCAGGCCGTGGCTAGGGTGGTGGCTGAGGCAGTGGAGGGCCTTGAGGGGGTAAACAGAGTGCTATCACACTTTGTGACCTCAGCAAGGCCTTCGACTGTGTGAACCACACCTTGTTACTGGATAAATTGGAACGTTACGGAATTAGAGGAACAACTCTTGGTCTTATACAGTCTTATTTAAAAAACAGACAACGATGTGTCATTATTGGCGAAAGTAAATCAAATTTCAAAACTCTAGAACATGGTGTACCCCCAGGGTTCGATACTGGGGCCCCTGCTCTTTATCATATACATAAATGACCTTTCATATTATTTAATGCCAAAAAAATGTATCTTGTTTGCTGATGATACAACGTTGGTTCATACTGTCCCAAATATGATTAACCTTAACCAGATAATGAAAATAAATGAAAATAAAACTGAAACGTGGTTTACTGCTAACTACTTGAAATTAAATCCAGATAAAACAGAGGCTTTTTTTTTTCCTTCAAACAATAACATTAATGATAACAAATAATGTTAAGCTCTTGGGGATCATTCTCGATAGTGGGCTAAATTGGTATGGCCAAATAAATAATTTAAGTAGTAAACTGGCAAGTTGTAATTATCTCCTTCGTCGAGTAAAAAAGGTATTATATACTGCATACTTCTCATTATTTCATTCGCATTTAACTTATGGCGTGATCCTATGGGGTAATTCATCACAATCTATAAAAATTTTCAGACTCCAAAGATATGCAGTAAGAGTATTAGCTGGTGCAGGACTCAAAGATCACTGCAAACCACTTTTTATTAAATTTAGAATAATGCCACTTCCTTCGGCATATATATTAATAAGTTTTAGAAATCTGGCTGCTGGTTTCCGGGTCTTCTTCCGCGTAGACTTGGTTGAGTGCTTGACGTTTCGACCATCTTGTCGTGGTCTTCTTCTGAAGCGAAGTGAGCTCTGCTGGACTGAGCTCCTCTATTTATACAGGTTATCAGGAGGCGTGTTGCGGATCATTGCTCATGCGGAACATTGACTTCCACGTTATTGGTAGTTGTAGTCCGTTGTCACGGTTATAGTTATTCGGATGTTTATTTATTTCAATGGCTTCTCTGTATCTTCTTGGCCAATAGTTCTTGGTGTTGGCTAATTTCTTTGTTTTGTCGAATTTTATCAAATGGCCGGTTTCTTCTGAATGTTCGGCAACTGCTGATTTTGTAGAATTTCCCTTCTTTGTACTTCTAATGTGTTCCCTGAGTCTGGTGTTTATACGTCGTTTGGTCTCTCCGATGTAGACTTGTCCGCAGGAACATGGGATACTATATACTCCTGGTGTTTCTAGTTCTTCTGGACCTTGGTATTTGGGAAAATGTTGTGCCACCTTCTGTTTTGCATTATATATTACTTTGACGTTCTTTTTCTCCAAAACTCTTCCGATTCTGTCCGTACATCCTTGTATATACGGTAGGTAAGCTGTTGCCGTGTATTTCTTTTCTTCTTCTTTTTCTTCTTCTGTTCTGGTTGTATCTTGTCTCTTTATTGCGTTGTCTATGTCCTTCGGTTTGTATCCATTTTTCTGTAGTGATGTTTTTAAGGTCCGATATTCTTCTTGTAGATGTTCTGACTCGCAAATTTGCATTGCTCTATGTACTAGTGTGTTGACGACGGCCTGTTTTTGTGCTGGGTGGTGGTGAGAATTGGCGTGCAGGTATCTGTCGGTGTGCGTCGGTTTTCTGTATACCTTGTGTCCTAATCCTCCATTATCCTTCTTGAACACGAGGACGTCTAAAAATGGAAGTTGGTTCTCTGTTTCTATTTCCATGGTAAATTTAATCTTATTATGTAGGCTGTTTAGGTAGTCTTTGAAATTCTCCAGTTCCTTACGGCCATGTTGCCATATAATGAAAGTGTCGTCCACATATCTAAACCAACATTTTGGTTTTAATTGGTAGTTGTCCAAAGCATATATTTCGAAGGCTTCCATGAATAAGTTAGCGAGTACTGGTGATAAAGGTGAACCCATTGCTGCTCCATCTTTTTGTTTATATAGACTTCCATTGAAGTTGAAATAGGTCGAGTTGACACAAAGCTCCATCAGGTCTGCTAAGGTGGTGTCCAAACCGTTGTTCTGCAATTCTTCCCGAGCTAATTCTATCGCCTCATTAACTGGTATATTTGTGAAGAGTGATGTTATGTCAAAACTGACTAGTATATCTTCTTGGTCCAATGTGATGTTTTTTAGCTCTTGTATGAAATGGTGTGAATTCCTGATATGGTGTTCTGTTTGTCCAATAAATGCTTTGAGAATGTCTGCTAAATATCTTGCTAGCGCATGGGTTGGTGAATTCACTGCACTTACAATGGGTCGTAACGGAACTCCTGCTTTGTGGAGTTGTAAGTGCAGTGAATTCACAAATACAAATCCATATAAAAAATTTAAACGATTTTCAATTTAAACATAGAGTAAAAAACTATATTCTAACACATTGCTTCTATTTAATAAATGAATATTTAGATGCACCAAAACCTGCTGAAATTTAAGAAAGTAAACCAAATGACTTTCAGTATATTAATTGTATACATTAAGTGTCACACCCATAGTTGCTGTCTATTGTTGTTAACTTTGCTTACATAGTAGATTGCCACACTTTACTTCAAAAATCGTACTGTTTTCACTTTGTTGTATGTAAATTTATTTTATAATTCTAGTTTCTTGATTAATCACTTATTGTTTTGTTATATACTTAATACTCAAAATTGTTGTGACTATATATACGTGTATGTATATGTGTACAATTTTTTTATTTTGTCCCTATACATTTTATATTTTTCATATATTCTTGTTCATGTACCTATTGACTTGTGTAAAATACTGTGTGTATAATACATCAATAAATGCTACTCTACTCTACTCTATTATATGCAGTGGCGCAGCCAGAAAATTCATCGGGGGGCGGGGGGCAATAGAACTGGCCTCCCAGAGGATGAGGAAAACTTTTCAGAAGAGGGTTGAAAACAGATGTGTATAGGTTCCTCTACTATATAATATTGGCATTAATTACAAAATATTTACAAGGGATAATTTGGATACTGCTTTATACTGATAGAGATTATGCCTCTTTTAATTTTTTAGTTCATGAAAGACGGGCTGGGGGTGCCCGAGCCCCCTGGCTGCGCGCCTGATTATGCATGGACCATATGAAATGTAGCATATTATGCATTGCGCCGAAAGTTCCAAGCCCATTTTTGCCTAAACCGTTCGTTGTACATAAAAAGTGGAAGAGATCATTTTTTGTGCGCAATTACATTATCTTTCATTTTCATAATAACCTCAATTGGCCTCCGAGCCATAGAAAGCGCGATATTCGCAAAAATTCGTTTTTTGTGAAATTTGACCTTGAATAATTTTTTATGCCGTAGTGATCTCGTTGTCGATTTTTAATATTTTCTTTAAAACAGCAAAATAAATCGATTTAAAAAAAAATAAAGGATATATTTTCTTAGATCAGAAAAGTCTAATTTCACTGGATTATGTAGTAATTTTGCAAAATTAAGGGTAGTTCCGAACTTCATAAGGTTTTGTTCTTGACAGTTTTTTCTAATGTCGAAATAAAATTATTAAAAAAGAATTGATCTGTCTCTGAAGTTTTTTGTGGGTTTTTCAACGTACCGCCCGGATTACAAATGAATATATTCAAAAATTTGTGAATATCGAAAGATGCTATGGAAAAAAATCTTAAACTTCGCCGTTCTTTTAACAAAATCTTGTATTTTATTTATTTCATACATTTCAGATGGAGCTGGAGCACCTCCTCCACCTCCGATCTCGCCTAAGAAGTTTCCCCAGAACGTACCAGTTTGTCCTGGAATGAGTGAAAGGTAACTATTTTTGAAATCATCCAATACTATTTTTATAGAGAGTACAAACTACTATGTATTTTTATTGGTGCATAGACAAAAAAAAGATGCTTCTAATAGACCAGGAGCCCACTACCACTAATTGTATAATGTAAAATAAGTTTACGCCCAAAATACATGAATTGTTGTAATAATATAGTACAGGGTAACATAGCACAGAAATAATAATAATAATAATAATAATAATAATCTTTATTAATTTTTAGAAAACAGAGCACAAAGTACATTTGTTTAAAAAAATTACGTCAAAAAATTAGGTACAAATAAAAAAATATTAAATGTAAAAGAACAGTCAACTCACAAACTATATACTATTAACATACATATAATATAACGTCCTATATACACATACTTTAAAAGACTGACATAAATTCCTCCACTGTATAATAAGTTTTATCAACAAGTAACGCCTTTACAACACGTTTAAACTTAAAAATGTTTGACATATTTTTAATATGTTCTGGCAATATATTAAATAACTTAAAACCATTGAAAAGAAGGCTCTTTTGAAATAAAGCAGTGTCATGTTTAGGAGGTAGCATATAATCTTTTTTTTCTTGTATTATAATGGTTCATTTTTTTATCCCCAAATTTACATTTATTCTTATACACAAAACAAACTACTTCATAAATATACAAAGAAGCTAAAGTAAGAATGTTTTGAGATTTAAATGCCCCTCTACATGATTCATCATATTTTATATTAGCAATAATACGTACAGCTCGTTTTTGCAGTACAAACACTTTTTGTGCTTCATATGAAAGGCCCCAGTGTACAATACCATATTTAATGGTATAATGGAAACATCCAAAATACAATTGCCTGACAATCGCCTGACTACATTGTTTAGCTGTTACAGTGAGTGCAAAACAATTCTTGGCCAACTTTGAGCATACATTCTGAATGTGACTAGACCATTTCAGGTGACAGTCGATAGTTAAGCCCAGCATTTTAGATTCAAATGAATAATTAACAATATTTGCGGTGTCGAGTGTTATGCTGCTATCAGAGACAATGTTTGATTGAAGGGTCTTAAATACTACACAAGTTGTTTTGTCAGTATTAACAGATAACTTATTTTTTTGGACCCAAATAGTTACTTTAGTAAAAATGTCTACGGCATGGGTTTCAGCGTCGCTGAGACTGTTACTTGTTATTAATATATTAGTGTCGTCTGCGTAGGATGCTATGATACTTGATGGAGTTTCTATGTAGGTTAGCATATCGTTAATATATAACAGAAAAAGAGTTGGACCCAAGACAGATCCTTGTGGTACTCTTGTATTTATCGCTTTTAAGTCAGACATTGCATCATTAACAATAACTCTCTGGTAGCGTTCTGACAAATATGACGAAAACCATTTGTGTGGCACACCCCTTATACCATATCTTTCTAACTTTGTAAGTAATATTGCATGATCAACGCAATCAAATGCCTTAGAAAAGTCTATAAAAAGTCCTAAGGCAATTTGAGATTCATCTAATGCAGATACTATACCATTTACAAATTCGCTGAGTGCAGTGTCAACGCTTTTATCTTTAGTAAATCCATGTTGATTTTTTGAAAGCATTCTGTAGATGGTAAAGAAATTTGTAATTTGCAGATTAATACAATGTTCAAAAACTTTGGATACGCTTGGTGATAGGCTTATACCTCTGTAATTGATCATCAGACCCAGATCCCCTTTCTTATGAAGTGGTATTACATTAGCAATATCAATGTCAGCCCATTTTTTGGTACAGGGTTGTGGGGCAGACCTCCAAATGTATAAAAAAAAATGGCTTGTAAAAGTATAATAGGCATAGAAATGGGGTTTGCGGGAATCGATAAATAATAAAAAAATGACCTAGCGGATGCGGCTCGCCAGCTCTGAATTTTGATACACTGACCCGCTGCAGAAGTCAAACTTTGTAAAAGAAAAACACAACTAAAAAAGTCATAAGTTTACGCATGAGGATTTCTTAATCCAAAAATCATGAATCCCGACTCCCATTCGTTTTGGATGGTATAAAAAGGCTCGCCCGATTTTGAAAATAAAGTCAGGTAAAAAAATGATAAATTTATGAATGGCAATCAGAAACTTGGTAAGTATGAACCTACTGAATGCGAAAATACACTTACCATATCTGACAAATGGTGCGAAAGCCTTGCCATTCACGGTAATTGATGGCGTATCAGAGCTTCCTACCGCATATTCTGGTTATTCGCGTTATTCGATGAATATCATAAATTTACGATTGGCAATCAGAGTCCACGCAAATTAGACTTTTTAGGAGAAAAAATTCATATACAAATTATATTCGGGCTATGTATAGTTCATAGGAGTAGAATTAAGGATCCGACCTTATCCGTTGATGGAAACACCTTTTTGGGGCGAAAAACCACCCCCAGACGGGACTTGTTATTCTCATTTTTCTTCGGATTCGTCATTCCCACGAAAAACAAGATATGGGAACAAAAGTATAGGAACAAAAATATTCTTCATTAAATTCTACACAAAAAAAGTTCTATGGTCGATTTGCGTACTCCCCACCGTTTTCTCGCTATTGACGTTCATAGTAGGGGATAGTTTCGAGCGCTCGCCAAAAAATCGGTGGTACGCGATTTTTCACGGCGAATATCTCCGAAACGGCTACTTCATCTTGTACTTTTCTTTTTTATTATTTTTGTTGAATTTTCTCGCTTTTTTCGAGGATACGCACTTTGTAATATGACCTCGTTTCCACACCACCCATGAGGTAGAGGTCTCGGTGCGTTTTTTTTGTAAGTGGTTTCCCCCAGTGGCGGCTGGTGAAATTTCAATATTTTTTTTCTCGTCTGTGGCGCATGGGACCCATACGAAATATGGGAAATAACATCTAGAGAAGCACTTCTCTAATGACCCCTAAAAAATTTTGAAAAAGCAGTTTGCGAAAAAATTTTTGAAAATTCGCTAGCCTCCCCTGGGTCTAGGGACCCCTGTTTACTTTTATTTTTTTTTGTCATATGCATTTGACTTTTCATAAAAATGCATCGACAGATTTTGGAGTTTGTGAAAATATATTCATTACTAACTGAGATACAACGAATTGAAATATTGTAATTTGTTAAATTGTAAATTACAAAATTTCAGTTCATTGTATTTCAGTTAGTAATGAAAATATTTTCACAAACTCTAAAATCTGTCGATGCATTTTTATGAAAAGTCAAATGCATATGACAAAAAAAAATAAAAGTAAACAGGGGTCCCTAGACCCAGGGGAGGCTAGCAAATTTTCAAAAATTTTTTCGCAAACTGCTTTTTCAAAATTTTTTAGGGGTCATTAGAGAAGTGCTTCTCTAGATGTTATTTCCCAAATTTCGTATGGGTCCCATGCGCCACAGACGAGAAAAAAATATTGAAATTTCACCAGCCGCCGCTGGTTTCCCCTGTAGGCCTATTCCACTGTTCGTCATTGTCGGTTTCAGTCGTCGATGGGGTTTTCATCAATCAACTCATCTTCAGTAGGTGAATTTAAGCAGCCTTGTCCTTGACAGTTGGAGCACATAGTTGAGCAGCGCAATCCTAATTTTACACACCCGCATCATTTCTCGCAACCCATCCTGCAGTTGCAAGATATAAGTTGTAGAACGGAAGACGGAGCTGGTGCCTCAGGTGTAAAAATGGGTGAAAGAACAGTGTCAGTTTTCTTCCAACCCCATTGTGTCGGATCAAGGTTTATTCCTCTCCATAACTGAATTTGATGAAAAACCCTATAAGCATGCTGATGAGTAGCGGCAGACGTTGGCGGTAGTCTCGATAATAGTACAGCGTTACTTGATTTCCCAACCAATTTATTGAATGTGAGAAATCTATGTCTATTTAAAGATTTCTCTTGCTCTGGAGCTTTATATAACGCCATCGTGAAACGCTCTCCAGCAGTTGCGACTTCTTCTTTTGTTGATTGAGGGTTGTTAAATATAGGCACAATCTCATCCAAATCTCTTCTGTTATTAAGTATAGTTGCAGTTTGTGCTTTGCCTTCACCGAACAAAGCAGAAGTAGTGTCGCAACCACTAAATGCATGTGCAAAGAGCACAGTTTCCTTACAGTTTCTCAAGACATCCGAACTAACACGAAATACGCACCGAGTCTAACAACGGTATTTCACAACTAAATATTCGAGCGTCGAGAATGGACAATTCATACTTGCCCCCTTCCTCACATTCCCCAAACCGGAATCTGTCGAGCAGCTTCGACAGAATACGAAGGTCAAACATAACAGTGCCGTGACGTTTTCAAAGAATTTGGGCAAAAAGAAATAATAAATATTAAAATTATGATAAAAGCGAGAAAATTCAACAAAAATATTAATAAAAAAGAAAAGTACAAGATGAATCTTGTAGAGGAGAATCCGCTCTACAAGTTTCATTATAATCATTTTTGACGTCAAAGTAGCCGTTCGGAGATATTCGCCGTGAAAAATCGCGTACCACTGATTTTTCGCCGAGCGCTTCAAATTACCCACTACAATGAACGTCGATAGCGAGAAAACGGCGGGGAGTACGCAAATCGACCATAGAACTTTTTTTGTGTAGAATTTAATGACGAATATTTTTGTCCCTATACCCGTTTTTCGTGGGAATGACGGATTCGAAGAAAAATGAGAATAATCGTAACTAACTCCTGTCTAGGGGTGGTTTTTCACCCCAAAAGGGTGTTTCCATCAACGGGTAAGGTGGGAACTATGCATGGCCCAAATATTATTTGTACATGATTTTTTTCTTCTATTCGCTATTTTTTCGTCTAATTTGCGTGGACTATCAGAAACGTACAAAAGTATAAACGCCATCTTTGGAAAGTGGTACGAAAGTCTTGCCTTTCATGATAATTTATGGCGGTCCTGAGCTTCCTATAGAGCGGGAGCTAGGTGGCTTTTCGGCACATCATCGTTTTATGAACTTTGAGATATTTTTATAGTTTAATGGATGATAACGATTCATAAAATCGACTTCTGGCGGGGCACCTCCTGTCACGTACATCACGAACACTGTCTAAAATCAGTGAAATCATGTCATCGTTACAAGGCTCATTTTTTTTCGTGTGTACACATTTTATGTTTAGAATGAATAAAATAAGATCGTCAGAAAGAGCCTATGATATTTTTGTTGACACTAAAATTTTCTGGGGAGGCTATTCTCTTGTTGAAGGAGCTTAGATTTATGTTTTAAAAAGGGGCCAGAACGTGGAACGATAAATTTAGAGTTCTGAGATGAAATGCTAAAAAAATCCAATTTTCTTCAAAAATCCTAAACATTTTCTTTCTGGCTAGCCGTACTGACGGGAGTTTCTTTCTGGGAATTTTTTTCTATGTTCAAAACATTTAAATAAACATGCTCAGCCTAAAAAAAAGCTTGTAACGATCATGTTATATAACTCCGTTTTTTACATCTTTAACCTTTCTGGCTGCACCCCTGACGGCCCACACTTTCTGGCGATCTTATTTTATTCATTCTAAACATAAAATGTGTATACACAAAAAATTAGCTTTGTAACGATGATATAATTTCACTGATTTTTATATCCTGAACCATGAATAAACTCGACGGGCTGACATATGCCAGAAGTCTATTTTGTCGTTATTTAAGTTCGATAGAATTAATCAACGCATAGAAAATGCTTGCAACGATGAGTTTCCGAAAAAGCCACGTAGCTCCCGCACCATAAGGTGGTTTCAGATGGGGTTAGTAAAAATATCATTTGAAATTTTGACATTTCCGTCTTGAGTATACAGTGTACACAGAGCTGGGTAAAGTACTCTGGTAAAGTGCTTTGTAGTAGTACTTGAAGCACTTTTAGGGCTTCAAGCACTGTGCTTCAATTACTTTTAAAAGAGAGTACTTGGTACTTGATATTTGAATTACTTTGCATAAGTACTTGGGGCTTTAAAGGCCTTTCAGAGGGCTTCAATTACTTTCGAAAGTGCTTCAATTACTTTTAAAGTAATTGAAGTCCTTTTTAGTACTTCAATTACTTTAGAAAGTAATTGAATTCCCTTTGAAGTGCTTGAAGTATTTCTAAAATACGTGCAAGCTCTTTTTGAAATCCATGCAAGGCCCCTCTAGACAAGTAATATTTAAGGGTCAGATCATATATGCATTTTAGTCAGCAGAATCCAAATATGCAAAAAAAAATAGAGATTGTCCCTTTTAAAAATTTGGTTTTCGTGTCAATTACATCGATTAATAGTTAATAGGTTAATAGTTCTCAAATTATTTTAGTGTATCTTAAAAAATGTGCTAGCAGCGAAAACGGTGTGAAAGTTTATTTCGCGATTAACTTCTATGTTAGATGTGCCGGGGACTTAAAATCAGTCCGAAAAGGGCCAGGTTAATAGATCTTATGTTAGATGTACTAGCGACTTGATTTTTTTTAAAATTAAAGTTAAAGAACCCACCCTCCGATTAAAAGTGGTCTGAAATGGGCCAGGCTATTCAATTTTTTTTTTTTCTTAACATATTACTTGAGAAATTACGCTCTAGCAGCGAAAACGCTGTCGTCTGTTTCGCGGCTAACTTCTATGTTAAATGTACTAGGGACTCTTTTTTTAAATTAAAGCTCGATTAAAATCAAATGAAAAGGTCCAGGTTACTATTTTTTTTTAATACGAGTTTTACCTGAAAAATACGAGTTTTGAGAATTTGAGGCTAATAGCCTTCTTATTAGTTCTTTGGTCATAATTTGCGGGTAAACATGTTGATATTATCATCACCTACGAATATATGTATTCAAAATGCAGTCAAAATTTTTTTTTTATCGCTGCTAGTTTCGCTGCTAAAGAACGGAAAATTATGAACAACATGAAAACATTTGAAATATGAACGGATATGCTTCTCCAAAGCTTTTATGATCATTTCGACTCAAATCGGATCAGTAACAACAATTCTGCTGCACTTTATAGCCAGCTCTGCAATTTCTGCGACTTAGGCCCTTGTTGCTCCGCAAAAACAGGGAAGCCGATGAGGCAGAGTAGAGGACTTTTTGGTACGTGTTATCCTGGGCCAAAACTACAATCCTGGAAATTTTCTGCTTTCAGATATTTTGTCGTATTTGTCGGCCATTTTGGATTTTAGTGTTGTATATGAAAATGTTTAGAAATTCCACAGGGCTCCTAGGCTAATATTTATTAGTATACTCTAAGGTATCTTCATACCAAATTTGGTGCTTTTATCCGCCAGATAACGGTAATTTTTTTTTTTTGTGTTTGACCATGTTTTTTAATTTTAATTTTTTGTAATTTTTGCGATTATTTTTATAAAACTGAAAAGTGTTAAAACTTTGTGTTTAAAAAGTAGGTACGTACAAAAAATAATTAAAAAATAAATATCCTCTTATACTCTAATTGGACGCCGATACCATACTTTTTGCATTAAATTAAAAAAAATAATTTTCTAAAAAATTGTTAAAATAAACTCAGAAATTATTCCGTTAAAACAATTCAAAAGTATCTTTAAAAACCTACCTACAGTTTAAAACAATATTGTTTTTGTACGGCTTAATGACATAATTAATTATTATTTTAAACCGCAAACTTTTAAATAGTTTATGGCTTTTGGATGTTTAAAATTTGTCGAGAAACTTTCTGTGGTTGTTAACATTCATAAAGAGTATGTTTTTCAAAATTTTATGTAAATGGAGAGATTATTATTGAAGCTATATTAAATTATTTAAAAAAGCTATATATTGGCTTGCTCATTTTTTTGAGGTTAGTACATATTTCATAGAGCTCTCGTATATCCCTTTAAAATTTTGTTGTGAACAATCTCCATTTTATATTTTTTTGCAATACGACCAATACGGCAGGAGATATTCATAAAAATGCGAGAAAAAATGATATTTTGTAATTTCAATTGTTTGCCAACCTCGCCTCACAAGCCAAAAATGTATAGTCATACTTTGTTACATGCCAGATTCCAACAAAAAAGTTTCTCCTCAAACACTTTTTAAGAAGTTTATTTTTACTCACTATTGTAATAGTATAGTATAAGTTTTACTTTTTTAGATATCTTTTTATATGAAATGTTTATTTTAATTTTAATACGTACTACGTTTATTATTAACATTATTATGTACCTACGCTTCTTACAAATAAATACATAAATAATTTTCTCTTAGAGAAATTTGAATTTTTCATGATCATCACATCATAAAGGTGTGATTGGCGTGACAATAATCTTGCTTTTGTTTTTTAATCTCATATTACCGCTTGACATTTGTATTTCTGAGGGCTTGGTACTTGGTGCTTTACTTTTTCAAGTACTATACTTGGTAATTGAAGTACTTTTGTAAATAAAAGTACTTGATACTTAATGCTTTGAAGTACTCTAGCTAAGTGCTTGGTACTTGGTGCTTGAAGCACTTTATCAGAGTACTTTACCCAGCTCTGAGTGTACATTGTATATAATTAATGTGTAGATGGAGATATGTTTTTCTACTATTTAACTTTTATTTTAAGTTTCATTTTATTCTACGTTTCTCCCTAAAAATAAATCGAACAATTCTTTAACTTAAATTAATCGATAATTTTTGTTGATTAAATTTTGTGTATAAATTTTGCCCTGTAATTGGGTTGTACCTGTTGGGCAAATAAAGTGTTTATTTATTTATTTATTGATTTATTTATCTCAGGGGTAAAGTTTATCCTGCAGAATAAATATCACTATTTATAGATGAAAGTATCGGGCCTTAAACTCTTTATCGTACAAAAATAAAATTATACAAAACTTGTCGAGAATTTTATCCTTTACAAAATTTATAATAAGTACCTACTCTTTCCTAAGAAACGACAAGAAACGAGTTAATACAAAAAAACTTTGTTTTATCTCCCTTTGTAACAAGATGGAGGCTAAAGTAATGCCCCCGACGAGGTCCCTTTGAGGACCCTTTCCCCTACAATAATGAACAAACAAATTCCCCCTATATTTAATGTTTTTTCAGGACCTAAAAGTCGACAAATTCACTAGGGTAAGAAACGACACCTTAAAAACACCTCGGATCATGATCTTGAAAAACCCTCTTCTGAAGAAGCCATGGGTCGTTTTCAACAAACTATTACCATTAATTTAATCTTGTCGTATTTCACACCGACAGACAGATAAATTAGCTCATCTAATTTGTTCGTAGCGGAAACACTAATTATATTTTTAATTTCTTTTCTTTTTAGATTGGGAACTCAGAATGTGCAAGGGACCCCACCACCTGTAGCAACACAAGGTCCACGTCAAATAAGTCCAATAGGTAAGCAATATTCAACTATTCCTGGTACAAGTCTGGTTGTCAGTGCAAACATGTACGTACCTTCGTTTGTTAGGGCAATGAAACACGTATGTACGCTTCTGTGCAGTAAAATCCCGTACACTTGAAAAATCAAGTAATCCAGTTTTTACTAATATTAAGTGATGTGAATCAGTCTTTGTGGAATTTGGAGTAAGGTATTTGGAAAATTGTTAATGGTTTAATGTTTTCGATTTATAATAAATGTAAAAACCGCTGCCCAAGGAATCACTACTTCCACATCCAGATTCTCTATCCAAGTCACTCACAACGAAAAAACTTTGTATGTGAAAATAATTGTTTATGGAACTTTATTAATATAATATTTGAAATCCTCTACCCCAAAAACCCATAAAACGATACCCCACATCGGTAGTGGGGGTGGTGATAGGGGGTGGTAGTGGGGGGTGGATGAAGTAAAAAAATATTTTGAGGTTTCTGGTTTCTGTACATGCACTAAATCACATTTTTTTTTCATCCCCTTTAATAAGGAGGTGGGGGTGGTAACGGGGGTGGCTAATGCCAAAAATTTTTTTGAGAGCTCAGCTTCTCTTGTATATACTAAATACCAATTTCATGGACTCTTACCTGCTTGATTTACCCATTTACTCCAAATTTACCCCAATTTACCCCCCAACCCTTCGACGGAACAAGATGAAAATATAATCTAGTTCTAGATCTCGTTAAAGTACATACGTGTACCAAATTTTAAGTCAATATCTTAAACGGTTTCAGAGTAAACGTGCGCACAAAAAAAAGTTACAGACAGACCGACAGACAGACAGAAATTTTTTTTCCGCTCAAACTTAAAATCTCTACGTTTTATGATATTTTAAGCCTATTTGAACAATAAAAATTTTCAAAAATTTTGTTGTTACTATACTTCCACTGGATGTGGAAGTAATTACATAACACAAACAATAATAGAAGAGGTAATTGTAAAGGCCGGCTTACCAATGATATTATCTAAGAGGGAATTTAATTAAAAAATCTTTTTTGGGTAAGTATATTAATGTAAACTGTCATAATGCTAAATTACTATATAAAAACAAAAAACGAATATGTAATAAAAAAAATATTAAAGATGCAAAAATAATTTTTTATCAAAACCAAATAGACCAGTCAACTAATAGACTAGGGAAACGTGGAATATAGTAAATCATAAGTTAGGTAGAAATAGTCACAGGAATAACGATATTAAAAACCGCTGCCCAAGGAATCACTACTTCCACATCCAGATTCTCTATCCAAGTCACTCACAACGAAAAAACTTTGTATGTGAAAATAATTGTTTATGGAACTTTAATAATGTAATATTTGAAATCCTCTACCCCAAAAACCCATAAAACGATACCCCACATCGGTAGTGGGGTGGGGGTGGTGATAGGGGGGTGGTAGTGGGGGGTGGATGAAGTAAAAAAATATTTTGAGGTTTCTGGTTCCTGTACATAAACTAAATCACATTTTTTTTTCATCCTCTTTAATAAGGAGGTGGGGGTGGTAATGGGGATGGCTAATGCCAAAAATTTTTTTGAGATCTTAGCTTCTCTTGTATAAACTAAATACCAATTTCATGGACTCTTACTGGCTTGATTTACCCAATTTACCCCCCAACCCTTCGACGGAACAAGATGAAAATATAATCTAGTTCTAGATCTCGTTAAAGTACATATGTGTTCCAAATTTCAAGTCAATATCTTAAAGGGTTCCAAAGTAAACGTGCGCACAAAAAAAAGTTACAGACAGACCGACAGACAGACCGACCGGCAGACAGAAATTTTTTTTCGCTCAAACTTAAAATCTCGACGTTTCATGACATTTTAAGCCTATTTGGACAATAAAAATTTTTTTAAAATTTTTTGTCGTTACTATACTTCCACTGGACGTGGAAGTAAAATTAACGTTGAAAAATTGTGTCCGAGATAAGGCCAGATTTTGAAAGTTCAAAACATTAAAAAGCAGTTTTCTGCATGGCTGTTCCGCACGTATCTGCCTGTCCATTAAATCTACCATTACCCATGATACGCCACGCTACACCAGAGCCATACACGCTTATCCATGCCCAAATATTAACAGAAAATCGCCCGGACCTGCTCCGCGGAGACACGTAGCGTTTGTGAAACCTGGTATTTGCAGGACAGTACACCCAAATATGTCCGTTATTACAAGACTGAAAAACTTTTTCATCGGTAAATACAACATTGTCCCAAAACTCCAACGGGAGATAGACATAATTTAAACAAAACAGACTGCGGGCTTGCTTATGTTCTTCTGTTAATATGGTCTTCTTGGCACTTACACAGTATTTTAATTCCGATTTTCCTATCCTTCGGCTAGCTGTTGACCTCGATGCTGGAAAATTTGGCATGGACACAGCGTCTACTACTGTTTGAAATGGATTTTCCATCAAATAGCCAAGGAGCGCTTCTTTTTCATGTTTAGTTAATTTCGGCATTTCGAAAATATGACACTGAGACTGACAAATAAATAAAGAATGATTTAATATAGCGAAAAATAGGTGTACGGGATTTTATTGCACAGAAGTGTACATACATTGAAGCAACGAACGATGTTTATTACTTACACCCAGTTTCACAATCGTTAGTTATCTTTTTGGTTGACTAACCAGAACCTGAAAGGTAGTTATCAGTAAACACAACTTTACCAGACATTCTTACCTTTATTGTAATAAATCACCAACAGTTGTAAAACTGGCTGGTTAATATCACTGGTTTTTATAATAAACTGGTTATAAACTAGTTAACCAACCATTGTGAAACTGGCTGTTAATGATTTTATATACCGTTCGTGTAATTTCCCATTAGGCATGTACATCCACGTAGCGCGATAGATATGACAACATAGCTGCCGTAAATTCCTCCGTCGAGCGGAGCATTCCAGTCTGTTATTTCATTTCAGCCAGCTGGCACGCGCGATGTTGTAATTTTACTTCCTATGCCTAGCGTTCGGCTACACGCACGGTATTAATATCACGAAAATGTTTTATAAAACGTGTTCGTAAAAGTCGATAAATGTTTTCGTATATTCAATGAACAGGTTCGTAGTATTAATAAACAAACTAAAAACGTACTCGTCGCCTGTTCACTGAACTTTTTATATAATTGTTACACATTCTATAGGATACTCTTCGCAGTTTTTTGTAAATAATGTCAGTTTTAGACATTTTTAATTTTATAGTACGAACTTAGTTGGTAAAATAAAGTAAATATTTGGGTTTCGAACCCGGGGCCCTTGGATTCCAACAACAACAACAAAAAGAATTTATTAGTAATTAAGTGTACATGTAATGTGCCTCGCCGGAACCTGGTCCGGAGCCAGCCAGACAACCACGGTGTGCAGCGTCGTGGTGAGTGTAAGGTTGGGCGGGGCAGGTCGGTTTGGCTTAACGGCAATGGTTTGTCGTTAGAGTTCCTACCTGCCTTAGGAAGACTTAAAACTAAATTAAATGTAATAATACGTGTCCACATGGACCCAAAACTAATTAATATTACACTAAATAACTAAACACGCACTTAATGAATTTTGGTTGTATTGATACGGGAAACACAATTAAACGAAAAAACCCGTTCGAACAAATGACGATCTTGCGGTCTGATCGCCGACAAGGAAGGTAGAGTGGTTAAAAAAGCTGTGGTTTAAAAAATTGGGATTAGCAGCCAAAGCTTTAGCCTATAACGCCCTGTCTCTCTTGGGGTTATTTAAAATGAATTCTAAATAAATAAAAATACGAAATTAACAATAAACTAATTTATTAACAAAGTGGTAGAGCAAATGAGAATAACACTACAGGGCATGGGCGAATAAATTTGTGCTAACGAATAAAGAAGTACAAACAAATAATCAAACAAATTCACAGGTGTACGGAGAGACAGACATAACTGTACACAAATAAATTATATACATATTTAACGGTAACAAAATACTCAAAGCAATATACCTAGTAGATATTGGCCAATTCCGTAATTATTCAAAGGAAAAACAGCTATAAAATTGTTAATTCGCGTTTACTAAGAGAAAATTTAAAACAAACCGTTTTCGAATGAATAATAAAATATTTATCACATGATGAATCCAAAGATAGTACAATAAAACTTAACTAAAAAAACAAATATGGTGTATGTACACCAGTTTTTAATTACATATTTTCTTTATGAATAAACAAATGTCTATATCAAGTGATTAAAATTGCATTACACGAGAACAGTGTGTCTATTTATGCGAAAACGAAACAGACGTAAAAGATAGTTTTCACAATGTCGCTTAAAAAGTTAAGTGCAACCAAAAACACTGCACTAAAGAGTTAATTGTTGGATCGTTGGACGGAAGATAAATGGTTTATTCTACTTACAAAACTCCCGATGAACAGAAAACACTTTCACTGGATTGCAGCACACCTCTATAATTGGGCACCAAAGTATACGTAGGGTTACAACCCTATTAAACAGGTACAATTTTACAAACACAAGAATATTTTATATTCTCTTTCTAGTAAAAGCAAACATAACCACTAATTCTTGTGAACAAGAACTGGTTAATTGTACGAGACAAAAGACAATAAACGTAGTATAATAAAAGTTGAGAAAGACTAAACATTTTAATACTGGAACTATTACTTTAGTTCCTCAAATTTAAGTTAAAATGTGATGACTGTGGGCACGCTTAAAGCGGCCGTGGAAGTGTCATGGTTGACTCTTGGCTCGGTATTTATCTCTTCCCCCACTAGTAGTCGAAATACCTCACTCCTTAAACCCGCGAATTTAAACTATGGTTTCTCATTGGAGGAAAGGCATTATTTTCAAATATTTACCAGTAAAGCCGAGAACTAGGCGACGGTTACGTTACCTTCTAGAACCTTACAGTAGCGGCGATAATTTATTTTTTAAGAGGTAACAAAATAGGTAATTTATGTACGGAAAATACGAAATAATGTAATTTAAGGGCTTTTATGCCTGGAAATAAAAATGACCGTTACAAGCCATTGGAGAATAAAATTTCGCAAAATTTATATTTAAATACAAAGGACAAAAATTAAGAAAATATATTTTTTTAAATTTAAATGATTAATAAACTTTTTTATTTATTGATTGATTTTTTTCAAAAACAATAGGGTTCTTCCTCTAGCTAACGCTAACTTACTTTCCAAATTTCAATACAATCGGACTTTTCTTTCTTAAGTTATCGTGCTTACAAGAAACGTGACGGACGGACAGACGGATATTTTGAAAGCTGTTTAGAATTAGTTCACTAACATAATGATATGAAAATTTTTTCTCTACTAGCGATATTTACTGATTTAGAAATGTTCCGATCAAATACAATATACTCTTCGTTTTTGCGAAGAGTATAATAACCATTTGATATAAATAATGCGATTAACATATTTTTTTTTCAACTAACAGCCTATAGCAGCGGATTTTGGTCAAATTTTTCTAATATTTAAAATAATATTTTTGCTGCTGTTAAGTTGTTTACTGCATGTGCATAACGCAATAAAAAATATAAACATTAGTGAGGTAAGTATGGAATAAGTTTTAACTATTTTTTATCTATCTATTTATTTTAAATCAGAAGAAAAATATTTGTCACCTAAGAGGAAAAAAAAAGAAAAGAAATATTCTATAGCAACAGGAGGAGTTGGTGTTATTTTATTGATTTTATTAATATTGTTTTATTATTGAAAACTAATAATTTTTTCGATCAACTAAAACGTGAAACATATTTCTTTAATTTTCTAAAATATATTTCGTGCATGATCTTTTAAATTTTTTTTAGCGTTAATTTCTTTGATTTCATTTGGCAATGAATTGAATATTTTCGGTGCTAGAAAGGAACAACCCCGTTGACCCACTGTTTTTCGCATTTTTGGAATTCTTAAGGTGCCTTTGTTTCTAGTTGTATGGTGTGGATATCCTTCGCATACAATTGTTTTATTTTTGGAATGCTGTTTGATGGCTAGTGTAAGGCTGTCTGTCTGAAGTATACAGTATCGGAAGATTTTGGATTTGGGTGGCAGGCATAGTTTCAACGGCTTGACAGACCGCCTCTAGTAGAGGGAGCAAATAATGACGCGCTATCAAGAAAACAAATACATCATTGCTATTAAAAATTTCAGTACCATTTATTCAAAAGAAGGAAGTAGTTGGCTCTGTTCAGTATAGGTAATATTATTACGTGCTTTAATAACTAAAATTATTTAACTCGTTATACTTTCAAAACGAGTCAAATAATTCTTTACATTTCCCGCAGTAGCTGCCCACGCACATGTGGTGGGGAAAGCAGGTGGCACGAGTAGGATGTATTATACGATAAAAAAGAATAACCTAGTTGCTTCGCTCTCGCTTCCTCTCATTGCCGACCCAAATGAAACATTTTCTGACACTGTATATCTTTCGAGAATCATATTTCAACGCATTAGATATATTATTATGAAATATAGATTAGTAAAATGTATAAACAAAAAAAATAGGATACAGAGATAACATTTCGCAAGATTTCTATTTAAGAACAAGTGACAAAAATTAAGAAAACATTTTTTTTTTTAAATTAAATGATTAATAACTTTCTTATTATACTCTTCGCAAAAAACGAAGAGTATGTTGCATTTGATCGGCACATTTCTAAAACCGTAAATATCTCTCGCAGAAAAAAAAGTTTCATATCGTTGTGTTAGTGAACGAATTCTGAACAACTTTCAAAATGTCCGTCTGTCCGTCCGTCACGTTTACTTAAGAAAAGTCCGGTTGTATTGAAATTTGGAAAGTAAGTTAGCGTTAGCTAAAGGAAAAACCCTATTGTTTTTAAGAAATGAATCAGTAAATAAAAAATATTTTTTTTCTACGGTTGTGCTGAAAGTCAGCCGTGCGGCAAAGAATTTGCCACACGCCTTGATTACATCTTCACACACCGGAATAAAATAGTGTGTTTACCTTAAAGAATTTTATATTACTTACTGGTAATAACAATTAAATTCTATAATAGTATATTGTGTATTTAGGTGTGAAAGTAATACATTCCCGGACGACGATGCAAATTGTTGGCCGAGGCGCTAGCCGAGGATAAGTAGGCAATTCCAGTTAACTGAACGGATATATTTCGTATCAGTTCTAGAATGGATATGAAATGAAACCGACCAATCACAGTTCGTGTATTAAGTACAAAGGCAACTATTCGTTTTAAAATCAAATTAGTGCGTAAGCTGTCAAAGTAACTGTCAGTGTGTATTTGTGTAATATATTAATGTTTAATAAATTTTGTAGTTTTCTTAAGCTGCTCGTAGAAAAAGTATACTGTACAACTCGAGTGGATTATCCATATCGCACTCAAAAGATTTGAAGCACTCCGCCTACGGCGTCGTGCTCAAACTTCTTTATCGTGTGATATGATATCATATCCACTCTTGTTGCACAAACCACTATTTCTTCATCGTCGCTTGTGCTTAAATAGAAATCTTGCGAAATATTATCTCTCTATAATATCCCATACAGCACACCAAATAACGATTACGAAGTGTTCGCATTGTGACGATGTATCTAGATGCAGACACAAGGTTACACAATTCTACGATGTAAATGTGCTACGTTTACACATTGTAGGCAAACACGTATGCACAAAGGTTAAACGTCCGCCTCACAATGTAGCCACAGTATACCATTTACATACACACAAATAATTTGATCCACAGTGTGTTATCGGATGCACAGTGATTGACTTCCTAATGTGTCAGACGAATGACGTCTTATGCTAGACGTTAATTTTTTCAGGTTATATTTGGTAATCCCCTCACAGGTTTTTAGCAATGGGAACATATAAAACTACATACTACTTAGTAAGTCTACTTGATAAAAATAAAGTAATTAATGCATATACGTTTTGTCCTATGAATTTATTTGTTAGCCATCCGTATATTTTATTTACATTAACTATCTAATTAATATTGTTTACCATCACTCCAATTTCTTCTCACAAGGGTTGCCTGTAAATTATAATGTTTATTAAGTTATTAAATTCATTTTTACTTACCTTTGCCAATTGCGGTGGGTAGGGATCGAACCTACACGTTTCTGTTGTCCGTATTACAGTACTGACGCTTCTACCAACTGAGCTATCGTGGTGATTGTTACTTCGGATGCTAAAAGCAGTATTTATGATGTGTATGAAGTCTTTATTATGTGTGAAATTGAATTTCTAGCCTTATTTAAAATATATGAAAATCTTTCAAGTTCTCTTTTTTTTTCTATTTTTTACGTGTTCCCAAACCTGAATTTTTCGAGTTACTAGTATTTTTATTTATTTATAATTATTAAGAACTTATTTAATTTAATTAAACTGTCACCAGTGTCACCTGAGTTAAGAATTAAAGTTTTAAGTTGAAGTACTTATACAAACCTGGGAAACGTGTTGGAGAAAAAACGGTCAGGTATAATATATCATTTACAACATAAATAGAATAATTAATGGTCTAAAACAGACCTAAAATTGAAAAGAAGTATATTCGTACATCGGTTTTATAAGCAATTATTACCTTGAAAAAAACAACTGAAAGTTTTTTCGCAACTATTTTAACAAAAAAAAAAAAAGACAGAGTAGTAGTGAGCACGGATCGAACCGCGTACCTCTTGCCTCGCCGCCTAATGTTTAACTCACTCAACCACTGACTTCTGTTTGAATACCTGCTTAAAGACTTTATAGTAGAACACGCAACGACTAGATTTTGCTTTTTAATGCATTTTAATCTAATTTTATTATTAAAAGAACTCGATATCTTTAAAACTGCCGAATCTTTACAAACTCTTTCGAATATAAATTGTTTTGGATATTGTTAAAAAACAAAAATGCCTGCTGTATGTGTGGCTATGACCACTCTTATAGAGGAAAGAGGACACATGAGATACACATGGCTGGTATGCTCACGCTGACGCTTTGCGCGCGCACACTGTTCCATGCTCGAATAGTCGAATGTAGACACGACAAGACACAACTAAAAAGTGTATATATAGTTATTTGTATCATGTATATATATCGCACTTTTATGTGGTGTATGCAGTAGGCACAAGTATTATATAAAGCGTCACACATACATATGACTTAAACCTTGTAGGCATCTTCTACGGACGTCAAATTGCAACATTCTAATGATCCTTCTTTACGTTATATAAAAATGTTTAGAATCTTGAGTGCATACAGTATACAATTATTAAACGTTGTATCACATAAATCTGTCAATATAAACATAAGTGTATCTCATATGTGTACGTCAGTACTAGTTTAACAATTAGATCTACCTTAACATATTTTGTTTCTCATGTATATATCTTGTAGAGACGTAATTACAATTGGACGTGCTGTTTGGGATATTACTTCCACATTCAGTGTAAGTATAGTAACGACAAAAAAATGTTTAAAAATTTTTATTGTTCAAATAGGCTTAGAATGTCATGAAACGTCGAGATTTTAAGTTTGAGCGAAAAAAAAATTTCTGTCTGTAACTTTTTTTGTGCGCACGTTTACTCTGGAACCGTTTGAGATATTGACTTGAAATTTGGTACACATATGTACTTTAACGAGATCTGGAACTAGATTTTCATCTTGTTCCGTCGAAGGGTTGGGGGGTAATTTGGGGTAAATAGGTAAATCAAACAGGTAAGAGTTCATGAAATTGGTATTTAGTTTATACAAGAGAAGCCAAGGTCTCAAAAATTTTTTGAGATTAGCCACCCCCATTACCACCCCCACCTCATTATTAAAGGGAATGAAAAAAAATTGTGATTTAGTGTGTGTACAAGAACCAGAAACCTCAAAATATTTTTTACTTCATCCACCCCCACTACCACCCTCCGATCACCACCCTCACCCCACTACTGATGTGGAGTGTCGTTTTATGGGTTTTTGGGGTAGAGGATTTCAAATATTGTATTATTAAAGTTCTATAAACAATTATTTCCACATGCAAAATTTTTTCGTTGTGAGTGACTTGGATATAAAATCTGGATGTGGAAGTAGTGATTCCTTGGGCAGCGGTTTTTTTCTTTGTTTATACATTTTACTAATATATATTTCATAATAATATATCTAATGCGTTGAAATATGATTCTCGAAAGATATATATTACAGACATTCAGTTTTTCTAGCAAGGTGTGATGGTGCATTGGTTAAAGTTTTGGCTTATGTGTTCGAATCCCACACAGGTTGGATGTTTTTTTTTTCAATATTTTTTTTTTCAATATTTTTTTTTTCATATATTTTCTTTCACAACAAAGTTGGTATCACAAAATTTAGGATGTCCAAAAACTTACATTATTTACAAGAAAACTGCGAAGAGTATCCTATAGAATGTGTAACAATTATGTAAAAAGCTCAGTAAATTGGCGAAGAGAACCTACGTTTTTAGCTTGTTTACTGATTGATTATCTTCAAAAACAATATGGTTCTTCCTCTAGCTAACACTACTTTACTTTCCAAGTTTCAATACAATCGGACTTTTCTTTCTTAAATTATCGTGCTTACAAGGAACAGAGCTGGGCAAATATGTACTTACAAATACTTCATAAGTATTTAAATACTAGAAAGTATTTAAATACCAAGTATTTAAATACTTTTTGCAACAAGTATTTGTATTTATACTTGCAAATACTTTATCTGAAATATTTACTACTTAGTATTTGTGAAAATGATCCTAAAGTATTTATAAATACTTAAACTATTTAAATAACTGAGAAGTATTTAAATTCTTCTAAAAAAGTATTTAAATCCTTTTCTGACAGTATTTAAATACTTTCAGAAGTATTTGAATCTCAAAAGTATTTAAATAATACAACAAATATAATCAGATACACCAGGGAGGCAGGCAGATACTCGTCAAGAATCAAGACATGTACCATACTATGTGGTTAATAAACACATTGCATCATTCAGTCTTCAGTCATTCACGTCTTAATTCCCAGAAAGTTGGTTGAGAGCAGACATAGACAGTAAGTGTTAACTGTTAAGGTTAGGCTTTTGCAGAGTGAGAGGGAAATATGCGTTTATTTTCGTATGGCGTGTAACTACATACAAAGTTTATGATAAAAACTGTATATGGTTGTATTCTTTAGAGCAATGGGGAGTATTTGAAACTATTTTAAGGATTATACCATTTATGATTTTGTAAATATTTATAATAAACCGAAAATAAACGCATGTTTCCCTCTCACTCTGCATGTATATGTTTTGTGATTGTGACAGAGAACAGTTGAATTAGTGCCATAGTCTCTGTGCTTTATTTGGGTATTTGCAGAAGACGCAAAGGTCTAGCTCTACGGATAAGTCCAATACCCAACTAGAACTGATTAAGTATAGAGGCATTAAAATAGTGTTGTAGAAGTTCAGAAAAGTCATGAAACCAAAAATTTTGACACCTCAAATAGTCAAATAGTATTTAATATAATAATAATAATGATAATGATAATGTTAAGTCTTTATTGATTTCTACAAAAATAGAAAATACAATTTGGCGAAGTTTAGCCATTAAAGGCTATTTTTATTACACTTAACTATGCTTCAAAATATTTTAGTGTTATCAAAGTATTTAAATATTCAGAAAGTATTTAAATACTAAGTTTAAACTATTTAATTACTTTTGTTATTTATTATTTAAATACTTTTATCTATTGAAAATACTTAATATTTAAATACTTTCAGTTTTCGGAAAGTATTTAGTATTTAATATTTAAATACTTTTTCAAAGTATTTGCCCAGCTCTGACAAGAAACGTGACGGACGGACAGACGGACATTTTGAAAGTTGTTCAGAATTCGTTCACTAACACAGTGATATGAAAATTTCTCTCTACGAGCGATATTTACGGTTTTAGAAATGACAACTTTACTTTGTGTTAATAAATAGATTCGTGAATTTGATAAACTTTTGTCAATGAATGGCATTCAATAATATTACCGACGTTGTTTTTTTCAGTGTGGTCGCCTCCGAAGTCACCTAGCATAATTCAAGACATATCTTATCCTGATCCGAGTGTAGGGTAACTATTTGTTTAGATCATCCATAACTTTTATACAGAATATATATATCGATATTATACTGTTAGCAAAGATAAAATAATATAATATAAATAGTACCATGACATTTCAAAAGAGAACCATTTCCTGGGAAATATATATGCGTCAGAATATTGATGGATCTCCATGAGAAATTCCAGAGATGCTTTTACGTAGATATATTATACAAAGGAAACGCATAAAATTCATAACTTCTGTTTTGGGTTCGCAAAAATACAAAAACACGTCAATTAGTAATATCATATTGCTCTATTTGTACATAAGAAAAAAAAATTTTGAAACTTCACAAATCTGTGACGCCATCGATAAATTTTTTAAATGGGACACCCTATATTTTATTCTAAAAATTGATAGACCTTTTACAAAGGAATTCAGTGATATAATTTTTTTTAAACATCCAAGGAAAAATTTCGTTTTCTGTGTTACATGTCAAAAGCAAGCTTGGCTATTTAATTTCTGGATTTATGTTATTGTCATTGCCAAAAGTAGGCATTAAGCATTGCACGTTGGTGTAAAGAGGGTTGCAGCCTAGGTCAAATTTTAACGCGTCATCGGGTAGGCGTATTCGAAGACATTCTAGAAGATCAGTTTTACTCAAATGGTTGACCAGAACGTTGGCAGTTTCTTCTGGTGAAAACTTTCTATTTTAATTGCCGTTTATAGGCGTTCCATTTAATTTATTTATGGGATTTTAGAAGTTCACTAGTTTGTGCGTGCATTATGGATATTTTGAACGCCGCACAATGTTCGTTTTGACGGATTTTTAAGAAATTGTAAGTAGCATTTTTTTTGTTAACCTATGGAGCACGTGTTTCACTAACATATTTTCCTGGTACTGTAGAAAGCCATTTTGTCTTGATTATATCCAAATGGTTCTGTATGCTGTCCAAAATATCAAACTCATCTCAGCTGAGCTGAGATTTTTTTTCAGATGGGTGAAATAGATAAGAAATGATGGAGCCGGAGGATGGAGGGCCAATTAGGGGAGGAGTAGGAGGTAGGGAAAGGACAATTATTCAATCTCCCCCGAACTTTTTTCCCTGTCCTTCGATTTTGAAAAAATGAAATTTGTTCGCTGTTATCTCTAGTATTTGACTGAATATTTTTTTTAATTTTTTTTTCAAAAAGAAAATTGTGGAAGGGGAAAAACTTTTTGCATTTTTTTTCAAATACGTTTTTTGAACGCAGGAAAGGGTTTAGAGGAGAAACTTTTTTACGGGTAAGTGAGGATCTTTTTTACCTTTATTTAAAAAAGAAATTATCCCAATCCAAGCAATAGGAAGGGAGGGGGGGGGGGGGGGGGCATAATGCGTTTGCGGGAAAAGTTAATAGTGGGGTCGGTTAGAGTTGTAGTTCAAAAGCACCAAATTTTGTATGAAGGTACCTCAGGGTATACTAATAAATGTTAACCTAGGAGTCCTCTGGAATTTCTAAAAATTTTCATGTACAGCACTAAAATTTAAAATATTAAAAAATATATATCAAAACATGTTTTTCTTTTAATTATAAATTTAATACAAAGAGAAGGTAGACATTATGCATATCAATTTCTTCGTAATTTAAAGATCTAATTAACAGGTTGTCCCATAGGGATTCTATTATAAAAATAGTTTTCGTTGAAAAACCCAAATCGTTGAATTTAATGAAGAATAAATCGTGTTTAATGTTAGTATCTGAAGAGATAATATTTTAAAGGTGCTTAGTGACCAGTTTTTAACAATTTTGGTAAGATCGCGATCTTCTATTATTAAAATTAAAAATTAAAGAATCTATTTTTTGAAAATCGAAATAATATTTGAGGGTCAGATCATATGCATTTTAGCCAGCCATATGCAAAAAAAATACATGTTAAGAATTTGGTTTTCCTGTCAATTACATCGATTAATAGTTAATAGGTTAATAGTTCTCATTTTATTTTAGTGTATCTTAAAAAATGTGCTAGCAGCGAAAACGATGTGAACGTCTTTTTCGCGATTAACTTCTATGTTATATGTACTGGGGACTTAATTTTTTTTTAAATTAAAGGTAAAGAGCCCACCTTTCGACTAAAACGGGTCCGAAACGGGCCACGTTAATAGATCTTATTTTAGTTTAGTTTAACACAAAAAATGCGCTGGCAGCGGAAACGCCGTCAACGGCTATTTGGCGACTATTAGTCGGGGAGCCCTCCCTAGCTATACGTGCACTTCCCGCCCGATCCTTGGAGACAATGTTTTTCATAAAGATTAAAACCTAAGGGAAAATTTAAGACATGTCAAAAAAAAAATTGGCTGTACTTTCAAAATGGCGGCCATATGTTAAAAAAACAGTTGCCAATGTTGTTTTTGTCATTTAACACAAAAACTAAAAAAGATGGACAAAAACTTTTTTCACAAAAAACAACGTGCATAAAATTTTCTACAATTTTGTGCCTATACAATATTTTGATAGGAGTTACCATTTTCCAGATAAATGAGTCGAAAATTAAGAAAACATGGAAATTCATATATCGGTAAATCACTTAGAAGAAATAACTGTGACAATTATTATAAGGCGTATAATATAATTTTATATCATTAACATAAAAACCGCTGCCCAAGGAATCACTACTTCCACATCCAGATTCTCTATCCAAGTCACTCACAACGAAAAAACTTTGTATGTGAAAATAATTGTTTATGGAACTTTAATAATATAATATTTGAAATCCTCTACCTCAAAAACCCATAAAACGATACCCCACATCGGTAGTGGGGTGGGGGTGGTGATAGGGGGTGGTAGTGGGGGGTGGATGAAGTAAAAAAATATTTTGAGGTTTCTGGTTCCTGTACATGCACTAAATCACATTTTTTTTTCATCCCCTTTAATAAGGAGGTGGGGGTGGTAATGGGGGTGGCTAATGCCAAAAATTTTTTTGAGACCTCAGCTTCTCTTGTATATACTAAATACCAATTTCATGGACTCTTACCTGCTTGATTTACCCATTTACCCCAAATTTACCCCAATTTACCCCCCAACCCTTCGACGGAACAAGATGAAAATATAATCTAGTTCTAGATCTCGTTAAAGTACATATGTGTACCAAATTTCAAGTCAATATCTCAAACGGTTCCAGAGTAAACGTGCGCACAAAAAAAAAAGTTACAGACAGACAGACCGACAGACAGAAATTTTTTTTCGCTCAAACTTAAAATCTCGACGTTTCATGACATTTTAAGCCTATTTGGGCAATAAAAATTTTTAAAAAATTTTTTGTCGTTACTATACTTCCACTGGACGTGGAAGTAAAATTAAATAAAATAAACTGAAAAAAAAATTAATAATAATAATAATATTATAATTTGCAGACATTGGTCTCGAAAACGGTAACAGTGGTATCTGGAAAACGGTAACTCTTCTTTTTCTCGCCAGATCCGTTCTAGTACGAATGGATATTTCCAATTAACACGTTGACTGCCAAGAGTATTCAGTTGAATACACATTAGGTGGGTCCAAGGCGCCACGTGTATGTATTAGAATACACAATCTAGTTTACACATATAGGACAAAAAATACTCGTGGCCTTGAGGACCCAACTACTGAATTTGGTGCAGCAGTAAACGTGTTAAACGCCCAAACTCAAATTTCTCAAGTGAGATTTATGAATGGGTTTGCTCATCTTATGTATATTATATTATTAGTCTTTGCTATTAGTTAAGTTAACTTGAATGACGAACAGCTTTATATTAGTAGAGTTGAAATCAAGATCTTTGTTGACTTCCGTGGAACATTGAAAGGTAAAAATGTGCTGATTATGCCTTTATATAATACTTGACGTATATATACACCCCCTAAATTCGTCTGGCGATATCGGTGTCCAAACAACACCCAGAGGTGAAAAACCGAAAAAAAACGGAAAATTAGATCTTTCTAGCAGTTTTTTAATTTTTGATGAATTGTCCATAATAACAAAGTTATGGCTATTTATATGTAAAAGAACAGTATAGGCGTCTGAAAATAAGGAGTACGCCACCTGGTGGTCTATAGTCAAAGGTCAAAGGTCAGGTCTTTCTGTCATTGTCTCTTTATAGTGGAACGGATAGAACGTCGCAGCTCATTAAAAAATATTTTCGGAGTAGAAAGATATGGGATAAAAACCATCTTGTTCAGAAATGATTAACGCATCAGAATCTCTTTTTACGAAAATTTTGGGTGGTACTGAAAAAAAATATGAGCGATTGAATATTAAAAATGTCTAAGTTCGTACGGGCCTCCTCCGCAAACTGATGTTTTTTTTTCTCCATAGCCAAGTAACGTAAATTACTAATTTTTTGTTTCACTGATGTACTATTGGGTATGGAACGAGTATATAATTTTTAATGTAAAAAACACCTTCAATTTTAGTTGTAGTTATTTTTTTTTCCCAGCGGAACACGGCAGAATTGAGAAAGTTACGACTTCAGTAGTGCTTAACTTTTTTTTTCGCGATATGGATTTCAATTTTTTTACCATGTTTGGATGAATTGAACCAATACCAACATATGCCCTCGCATAACATATGGTCGCGTTTCAAAAATAAAGTTTTTAGAGCCATTTTTATAACGCCGTGTCTGGCGAGCTGTTCTCCTCACTGGGAGTGCGAGAGAGAGCGAATTATCGACTACGGACGCGCATTGGAAAAGGAGCGCACTATATTATCTACTGCGGTTTTTATATATTTTATTTTATAAGTTTTTAAAGTGTATAGAAAAATATCCGAAAAAGTTTACATTTCGCTCGGATGCAGAACGTAAAAAAAAGGGAAAAAAATTGTTTCATCCATTTTTTCAAACTTTTGAAATTAAGTCAAGCTAGGGAAAAATAAAAAATACAGATGGATAGATCACATATTTATGAACAAAGAATGTCCTAACAGAATTTATCGCTAAAGTCATGGTTTTCCCGAAAAAAAATAGTCAAATGTAACGTTATAACTTGGAGGGAGATACATGAGTGCGCGCGCTTGAATGCCGTGACACCGACGCACTGAATTACATGTCACTAAATCAGAATTTGCTCAACCCATATGAGTGTGGGTTCATTTAAAAGATAGAAATTGTAGCTTTTTGATGCTTTTTTGGCAATATGGGCAAAGGATGGATGGGAAAAATATACTAATATATATTATCACGCCCGAACTCAATCGTCGCAATAAAAAATATAGAAAAAAATAAAAGCCCTTCGAAAAAATTCTTTCTTCATTTAGAACTGTCAAAAAGTATGTATGTATGTACACTTCATGAATATTATGGTTAGTAAGTTGTAGTAAAGTGGGTTCAAAAAAAAGTATATCACAAATTATTTTAATTTCCTTGCTTGATGATTTTCTTGATAAATATATATATTGGAGGCTGTAACTTGCCGAGAAATTGACCCATTGGAAAAATAAAATATCGCTATTTCAGAAAAAATGTATACCTTTCGAATGTTCAAACACAAATTCGTTTACTTGTATGCATTTTTTCCAAAATATGATTAATCAGGTCATGATAAGAAATTGCGATTTTCACGATCTTATCCCTATTACTATGAAAATATATCTGACTGTTTTGAATATAAATTCTGGAACTTTTCCAATACATTAACAAATGTATAAGGAATCCATTGGATATAGCTGAAATGTGGATAGGTGTACCTGTAATAAATACAATACAGTAAAGGTACGTAAAAATTCATGAGAGCTATTCAGCGGCTATGTGTGGTGTCTGTATATGCGTTCATAATTATATATTTTCCCTCCAGACTCACTATTTATCCTCCTATTCACTAAGAAGAATGGGTAAAAATGTGTAATCAGAAAGAGAAAAAGCTTTATTTTACTAGTTAGAACTGCTAAGAATTTTTAGAGGTTCCGCAGTATGCATTTAACCGTGCGCTTGGCCGCGCAGAGCGACAAAGTTACTTCACTATTTTTTTCCAGGAATACCGTGGCTTTAGCAATAAATTTTATCAGGACATTTTTTGTTCAGAAACACATGTATCCATTAGTATTTTTTGTTTTTTCTACCCTGACTTAATTTAAAAATTTTGAAAAAAACCGCTGGACCAAGGAATCACTACTTCCACATCCAGATTTTCTATCCAAGTCTCTTACAACGAAAAAAATTTGTATGTGGAAATAATTGTTTATGGAACTTTAATAACATAATATTTGAAATCCTTTACCCCAAAAATCCATAAAACGATACCCCACATCGGTAGTGGGGTGGGGGTGGTGATGAGGGGTAGTGGAGGGTGGATGAAGTAAAAAAATATTTTGAGGTTTTTGGTTCTTGTACACAGTACACATACTAAATCATAATCTTTTCTCATCCCCTTTAATAATGGGATGGGGGTGGTAATGGGAGTGGCTAATGCCAAAAAATTTTTTGAGACCTTAGCTTCTCTTGTATATACTAAATACCAATTTTATGGACTCTTACCCGCTTCATTTCCCATTTACCTCCATTTACCCCAAGTTACCCCCCAAACCTTCGACGGAACAAGATGAAAATATAATATATTTCCAGATCTCGTTAAAATACACACGTGTACCAAATTTCAAATAAATATCTTAAACGGTTCCAGAGAAACATGCGCACAAAAAAAAAGTTACAGACAGACCGACAGACAGGCAGACAGATTTTTTTTCACTCAAACTTAAGATCTCGGCGTTTCATGACATTCTAAGCCTATTTGAACAATAAAAGTTTTTTACATTTTTTTGTCGTTACTTACTTCCACTGGACGTGTAATAGATGAATAAAAAATGTTTGTCACTTTTTTTTATGTTCTGCATCCGAGCGAAATGTAAACTATTCAGGATATTATTCTATAAACTTTCACTAACTCATTAAAAAAAAAAAATGTTCAGTTTGCAAGTTTTTGTGGGTTTCACTACAAAATGTTATCTGTTAATGGAACGGATAGAACGTCGTAGCTCATTAAAAAATATTTTCGGAGTAGAAAGATATGGGATAAAAACCATCTTGTTCAGAAATGATTAACGCATCAGAATCTCTTTTTACGAAAATTTTGGGTGGTACTCGCACTCCCAGTGAGGAGAACAGCTCGCCAGACACGGCGTTATAAAAATGGCTCTAAAAATTTTATTTTTGAAACGCGACCATATGTTATGCGAGGGCATATGTTGGTATTGGTTCAATTCATCCAAACATGGTAAAAAAATTGAAATCCATATTGTGAAAAAAAAGTTAAGCACTACTGAATTCGTAACTTTCTCAATTCTGCCGTGTTCCGCTGGGAAAAAAAATAACTACAACTAAAATTAAAGGTGCTTTCTACATTAAAAATTATATACTCGTTCCATACCCAATAGTACATCAGTGAAACAAAAAATTAGTAATTTACGTTACTTGGCTATGGAGAAAAAAAAA
The DNA here is from genome assembly GCA_936432065.2 of Rutpela maculata. Taxonomy (NCBI): domain Eukaryota; kingdom Metazoa; phylum Arthropoda; class Insecta; order Coleoptera; family Cerambycidae; genus Rutpela; species Rutpela maculata. The sequence goes on along the minus strand of OW386286.2, from coordinate 1,592,010 downwards.
CATCAGTTTGCGGAGAAGGCCCGTACGAACTTAGACATTTTCAAGATTCAAACGCTCATATTTTTTTTCAGTACCACCCAAAATTTTCGTAAAAAGAGATTCTGATGCGTTAAACATTTCTGAACAAGATAGTTTTTATCCCATATCATTCTACTCCGAAAAATTTATCTCCTTAAATATGCGAGTTTCAGAGCTCTATCCGTTCCACTATTAGGGTACGATATCAACAATAAGTAAATAATGATAAACTGAGATGCTAAGTTATTAAAAATATGATAGCGTTTAAAGGGGCTACACAAGATACAATTTGCTGGAGCCAACCTAGTCGATATCCTTTGTAGATTGCAGGGGCAACTCGTGAAAGTTGAGTTGGCACGACAATGTTCAAAGCATACCCTCTTTGATGTAGACACCTTTAACCAGGCATTGAGGGGAAATGGTGCAAATAACCGTGGCCCGAGTAGCAATAATAATGGCATGAACAATCACACATTGTAAGTGAAATTTTTGAAATAAGTAAATATATGCAATTTCAGTATATTTATAAAAGTAATATATACTATTGCACCATGCACTATTATGTTTTACCCCTGAATATTTCTATCTCATATTTTACAAAATACTGTTTCATTTATTTTACTTAAAGAATTAATAAATATCTTTTCAGTTACCTATATTCAATGTACCACTAATTTCATGGTTATTTGATCTGACACATGTTTGTAAACATAGAGCATACACATTTATTAAGTTTTGTGTTGAATATGGGTTATACCACACAAAATAATATGTCCTGCATTTAAAACATATTCCCCTTTATACACACACTTAGAATTTTTACATTTTTAGTGCTTCCCAAATGTTCCATACATTGCAAATTGCAATATGCTTAACCTAAATGTCACTCATGTTTCCTGAAAAAAAAAGGTGATTTAAACTACAACTGTACATAAATTTAAAGAAATATTTAAGTTTATTACTATTTAACTAGCCAGACACCGTTTATGTCGAAGAAACTGTACTTTTCAAGGGAAAAACTAGATAACCTAAAAAAACATGAATTTTGCTGAATAATGCCATTAACATCTTGCAAATCACTTACAACAAAATCTTGCAAACCTTTAGGTCATATATAATTAATGTTATTATTTTTAACGCCAAAAATAACAATAAACAGAAAAAAATCGATATAAGTATTCACCAAATAGATAAACGAACGGCCTAGAATTAGTTCACGAGTTCTCCACTTTGGCGCTGGCATCTTAAATTCAGACGTCTATTGTTTAAAGCGTAAAATGTTTTCTAAAACCTTACGTGGCTCTCTTATTATGCGAATATTTATTTTGTCATATTCGTAAATTCTTTCCACTCGTGATTGTAGACAGACCAACGAAAATTTTAAAAATTTAATAAAAATAAAAGTTGTAGGGTATACTATCAAGATTCTATTACTTTTTTCAGTTTTAAATTTCGATCATAAATAATAAGCGAGTTATGAATTAAATAGTTAGTTGTTGTCATAATTATGCCACAACCCCAGTTGCATCTATCTCTATTTCAACCGCTTCAAATCGTTTCCCGTCGCATTCTAACATACTCACGCGGGAATGCATACGTATAATACTGGCATGTAGAAAACTCTTAATTACATCTTTTTCGTGTTTTTTTTTTTTATTATTAAATACTCTTATATATTTACACAATTATTGTAAAATATGAAGTCTTCCTCTAGCAATACGGATTAAACGTCAAAAAGTGTATATTATATCAAATTGTATAATTTGTAACTAAACTGGTAAATTATGTGAAATTACTTGCTAAAAGTGTTTAAAAATAATAATTTTAGTAGGCAATGTGGACAGCGCAAAATATTGGCCATTGAAAACTCATCTTTCACAAGCAAAACAAATATTTCTCTTTGAAAAAATATTATTATATTATATTAGAGACACTGAAATCAGAACCAGGGGGGGTAAGTTACGGAATGATTTTAAACTAGATAAAAATATCATAATTCGAGTCAAGGATATTTTTTAAATAAATGTCATTTCAGCAAATAAATGTCATTTCAGCAAAGATTAGAGAATTTGATCTAATCTTTGATTTCAGGGGATGTGCAACAAGGCGCGGAAAATTCAGATTTGTAGTAAAAAGAAAGCAAATTTGAGCAAATCGGCTGAACACGTGCCTCCATCAATGTCATTTCCATGAATGAACTTCTATAAGATCTTTCTATAGGGTATTTTTGTTTATTTGTGATTTTCTTGTACAACCTATTACTAGTTAGTGAAATTTGAGTTTTTCTTAACATTTTTAAGAATTTCAAATTGTTTAAACAATTATACTTTGCCATATATTAAATTTATAGCAAAATAAAATTGTTCAAATAAATTATAATTGTTTGAACAATATCATAAACATTAATATATTACCAGAAATTAGAAGGTGATTAATTAATAATAATTTGCAAAATAAAATCGCGAATAAACAATAACGTACGTCAAAAATAATAATAATAATTTTATATACATTTAAGTCTTGGCGGACTTTAACACCACTCAACCAGGAAATTCGCGACTTGTGGACTTGTGGGGTTATCTTTTGGGACCCTATAAAGAGTCTTATGGGGGTTAAATTTGAGAGGGACAGTCAATTTCTATTTTCTGAGCAATGTTGAGAAGAGGGGACGGTGCAATTTACATTTTGCTACATTTTCACAATTCTCATTTTACGAAAAAATATCTTTTCTCATGAGAAATATACAGAAAAAAAATCTCAGAGGCACGTGTTTATATTAACCGATTGTGCTCAAATCAGGATATCCATATTTTGAGATTTCGAGTATATCTGGCGCTAAGACAGAAAAAATAGAAATTATTTTTTCTCTGGTATAAATTTTAACTGCCCTATTGCGCATCCTAAAATGATATATAAAAAAAATTGGTTGAATCGATTTACGGCAGTATTATCTGCTTTACAACAATTCCTTATTTTTTTCCACTATTTCTGATTGGTGCAACGTCGCTTGGCAGAGCAGCACCTTCTCATTATTTAAAAGATTTTTTTGCTTGAGAAAAAAGAGTAAAACGTTTTATGCACTTTACCTTCGAGCTTTTAATATCCATAATAATGTTACACACTCCTCATTGTTTACTAAAATTATTATTTTTAAACAGTTTTAGTCAGTACTTTCAAATAATTTAGTTACAAATTATATTTGTCGTTTTATCCGTATTGCTAGATGAAGATTCATATTTTACAATAATTGTATAAATATATAAGAATATTTAATAAAAAAAAAAACACGAAAAAGATGTAATTAACAATTTTCGACATGCCAGTATTATCATTCCCGCGTGAGTATGTAGAACTCCGCGGGCCGCGGGACTAGCAGGCCCACATGTTAGAATGCGATGGGAAACGATTTGAAGCAGGTTGAAATAGAGACAGATGCAACTGGGGTTGTGGCATAATTTTGACAACTAACTATTTAATTCATAACTCGCTTATTTATGATCGAAATTTAAATCTGAAAAAAGTAATCGAATCTTGATAGTACACGCTACAACTTTTATACTTATTAAATTTTTAAAATTTTCGTTGGTCTGTCTACAATCACGAAAGGAAAAAATTTGCGAATATGACAAAATAAATATTTGCATAATAAGAGAGCCACGTAAGGTTTTAGAAAATATTTTACGCTTTAAACAATACTGTTATTTTGCATATAAATAGCCATAACTTTGTTATTATGGACAATTCATCAAAAATTAAAAAACTGCTAGAAAGATGAAGCAATTATCTAATTTTCCGTTTTTTTTGGTTTTTCACCCCTGGGGTTGTTTGGACACCGATATCGCCAGACGAATTTAGGGGATGTATATACATATCAAGTACTATAAAATAGCGCAATCAGTACATTTTTACCTTTCAATGTTCCACGGGACACGTTTCTAGACGACTTTTTCGCATTCTGAACCTCTACTATATTGCAAACAAAGCGATATTACCAGAGGTTCCGACATTTTTTATAATTTTTACTTTCTTACACCTCTTCTGAGAGCGATAACACTTTATCTGAGAGCGGTAACACTTTGAAATGCTTGTAACAGAATATCGCTCTATGTATCGATAATTATTATTATTTATGTACTTAATTTTTCTTAATATCACGTTATAGTCGAGTAAACTTTAACTTGGCTGGTCCAAAGGTCGCTTCATGAATACTGGAGACAAGGATGATAGCCCACAGAAAATAGTCAAAAAAACGAGGAAACCTAGACAAAATTAGTAAAAATCTGAATTTTTGCACAGACGTTCTTTGAGGTGTCCCAAACTGAAATCCACAAAAATCACAAAAATCACAACATGGCCACCCAAGATATTGAAGGTCAAAGTGGTTATAGGTGGCGCACTTCTCACTAGAACACTGGAACGCGAGCTACTCATTGGCTAATGACATTTTTTGCTGATGTGAGTGTTACTAGCACCACCTGGATTCTTCACATTTTGCGGATCGGTTTTCATCAGAATTCCCATAAACGTCCGTAATCCTTGTCTTTATTATTCATGGGTCGCTTCATCATATAAACATCAAAGAGAGGTTAGATAGAGGGGAAGCTTCGCATACACATGCCATCTACCGAGTCGTGGGCAGCAACTTCATATTTACAGGCATCAATCAAAGAGATTGTCGTCTATACTTGTAATGGCGTTTTCTCTGTAGTTACCGAAATTATAATAGATGGCAGCAGGGGCTAACCAGGTTTATTTTGGCGGTATTATTTGTTTTGTTTCATTCTGTCATCTGTCAGCTCACTGTCATTTTTTTTGCGGATTGTAGGGGAGGTTTCAGGTTTTATTATATTATTATTGCAAAAGCAGTCTATTAAAACTTTAATTTATTTACATTTTGGTACAAACATTTATAATACATACAATATTACGCTGCTCTGCTATATTTTTAATTCGTCACCACGTCAAGGTCAATTCACAGCGTCAAGGCATCGTCAAGCAGCCAACACTAAATTAATTGAAATCGATGTAATACCAACAGCAATCTGGAACTAAAACCTGGTTAGCCCCTGCTGTCATCTAGCGCTCCCTATAGTGCGAAAACACCCAATTGGCATATTATGAGTGCATCTAAGAATATTAGGAGAACAGAGAAGAAGAGAGAACATATTGGTGTAGTACTATAATGTGACATCGCGTCTGCGTATTAAAATCATTAAAAATGACAATGGTGGTCATATGTCAAAGTGAATGTAAAAGAATTATAGTTATTGTTAATAAGGACGAAGTTGGCAAAAGTAAAGTTTCCAGTAGAGCAAAATAAAATGGTTACTAATTGCAGAAGAAGAAATGATACGGACAAAGAGTATGGCGCTTTTTTAAGGTGTTTACCGCCTAAAGGAACTCGCAATGTGACTAATGTCCCAGCTCCAGTTTGGTTTAAAATTGTTGCGAAAATATGCTAAAATTTACCTTGCTACCCTGCGAAGTTCTTTATCATGTAACAAGTTGTTAGCAGTTAATGACGGACTTTATATTTTTGCAAGTTCCAAGCATTGCTCTGACATTCATATTAAATTTCACGTTTAGCAGTAGTAGTACCACAGAAGACCTATACCAGAAACGACTCTCTGGCCTTCCCGCCAATATTGAATTTTATGCGCATATGTCATATGTCGGTGGTATTATTGTCAACCTATAAATCCGGTTTTTAAATTCACCGGTGGAGCGTACCGGTAAGCAATAACATTATATGATTGGCTATTTTGAAAACCAAAGCCAAAATCAGCTTCGAATTTTATCTACCAATGCGTCCAGCGGTGAATTTAGAAAGGTGCGGATTTGTAGGTTGACAATACCACCGACAAGATGGCCGAAGGTCACCCCAATTTACCAATGAAAGGGTGCGTTTGCACGCACTCAGTAATTTAGTTGAGTCGCTTAGTAATTTAGTACTCGACCAATGCGGACAGCGTGTTTTAGTCAAGTAATTTAGTGAAAAGCAATTACTAAATTACTGGACCGTCTCTCTACTCGACTAAATTACTGGATGCGTGCCTCCGACAGTGACGCTTCTGGTATAGGTCTTCTGTGGTAGTACAGTAACTAGAGGTTTTAATTTCGGAATAAAGTCATATTGAACGGATTTCGTTCATTTTTTGGCAGTATAATAGTAAATGCTTCACAGAAAAGTTTCTATATTGTGCTAATTTATAGGGGGTGGATGCCACCCCCTCTCAGGGGGTGGCACTTAAAAAATATATATATTTATTGGAGTTGAAATAGAGTCAAATTTTAAGAAGAAAAGGTTCTATGCAATTTTTCACATAAATTGATAGTTTTTAAGTTATAACGACTTCAAAATTGCTTAAAAAAAAGTATTTCCAAACGGCTTTCGTCAAGTATCTCGAAAAGTATTACTTTATCGAAAAAATGTTACAGACCAATTACAGAAAGTACAAACTGGGAATTAATTATATTTGTTATTTATTGATGTAGGATTAATAATTTCGGAGATATTTAAATTTATATTTGGTATTCAAGGGTTTCGAAATTACATTTAATGTTTAAAATGCATTTTTTTCTAAAGCAAGTGCTTTAAATGAGCAAAAAATTTGAGCATCTAGGTAATGCTACATCTTAATGAAAAACTGGATTTGAGATAATTTCTTTAAATTACTGGCTAATTAGAATAACAAAATGGCGACTTTTTTAAATAAAAAAATATAAATACGTATATTTTTCCGTCATAACTTCATTATTTCTTATGCTACAGGAACGAGTAAAAAATAATTTGAAAGCGCAATTAATTGTCTTTAATTTCATTTCTTAGCATGCATGACGTAGGTGTCACAATTTCTGAAATATTTAACATTTAAACTGCATTTTTCGTCTTATAAACGTTCGGACGCCATTTGTAAACTTCACATATCCGAAACTATTAAATCTATGTAAATAAATAAACAAGCGAAATTCATTATCAGTTTATGAGCTTTATTTTTGGTCTCTACCCGTTTTTCAATAAAATTAATATTTATTGAGATATTTAGAAAAGGAAAAAAAAATTACGTTTTATCGAAAACACCTTTATAGTTTAAACTGTATTTTTTTCTAAAGCAAGTGATGTATAGAAACCAAAAAATTTGAGCATCTACGCCATGCTATATATTAATGAGAAACAGTGTTTGAAGTTCCTGTTTTTTAATTACTGGCTAATTACAGTAACAAAATGGCGACGTTGTTATTAAAAAATGTGTAGACGCACATTGCTTCGGTCATAACTTCTTTGTTTTTTATGCTACAGAAACATAAAAAAATAGCTGAAAGCTTAATTAATAACCTATTATTCTACCTATTAACATCCTTGTCGTAAGTCTCACAGTTTCTGAGATATTTAACTCTCACTCTAAATAATTATCTTATGAACACTTGGGTGCCAAATGTAAACTTAAATATCTCCGAAATTATTATTCCTACATCAATAAACAAAAAATATAATTAATTCCCAGTTTGTACTTTCTGTAATTGGTCTGTAACATTTTTTCGATAAAGTAATACTTTTCGAGATACTTGACGAAGTCGTTTGGAAATACCTTTTTTTTTAAGCTAAAATCGAAATTTTGAAGTCGTTATAATTTAACAACTATCAATTTATGTGAAAAATTGCATAGAATCTTTTCTTCTTAAAATTTGATTCTACTTCAGTTCCAATAAATATATATATTTTTTAAGTGCCACCCCCTGAGAGGGGGTGGTATACACCCCCTATAAATTAGCAAGCCCCCGAACAATATAGAAACTTTTCTGTGAAGCATTTACTATCATACTGCCAAAAATGAACGAAATCCGTTCAATATGACATTATTCCGAAGTTTTGCATATTTTTTAGCTCTATGTACTGTACTAGTAGGTAAATGCTTGCAAGTTGCTGCTACATTGTTGAGAACTTCGTGGGGTAATTTCAAAATAGGAGTGTAGAATATTTTAAATTAAAAAAAACTACATTTGCTAGCATCTTATGATTACGAACAATTTCAAAGTAAACTGGCTATCTGAGATATTGAAATGACTTTTCCCATAAATTATTCCAGCCAAACGGGTTGCTTACAGTTGAACTTTATTTCAGTTGGGAAAAATGGGCTCAATTTGCGGGATGGACTGAGGTTTACAAGTATTATCGTCTGTGCGAGGACTATTTCGATCCTCGAATGATTTATTAGGGATACCCGAGACCGCTGCTAGCTAGCCTCAAATGCCAGGACATGTGTAACTAAAAGGACACAACACAAGAAGCAGGCGCATAAAACATATAACGAAGGTATGTTTTATATATAGGTGCTGGTACGTTATTGACAAAAATCCACACCTCAATATAATAATATTATGACAGTCAGTAGAGTCTTGTGTGAAAATACATTTAAAAGTACGATGGCAGTTTCTTATGTTCCACTGGAAAAATTATTTTCGTGCAGTGTAGATTAGTATTTTTATTTTCTGTTAAATACAAAGTGGGTATTGAATACACCTTTGATTATAGAAATATGTGATCTATATTTGTAGCTGTGTAGTTTCTATAACGTGTAGATTTATTGATCTAAGGATAAAATTCTTTCTCGGAGAGAAAATATATTCGTATATATTCGTTTTATCAGTTTTATACAAATTTTTAGGTGTAAGTTGTCTAATTGTAGAATATTTTTCAAATAATTTATTTTGTAAATTATTTATGATACTATTTACGTTCACATATTACTCGTAATATTTGTTTTGTTAAAGGTGCAATACAAAAATGTCAATTTCTTAAAATAAAGTGATTTTTTTCACGTTTATTGCTTATTTTCCTTAATTTTTAAGAAATCCAGAGGCACAAGTGCGATGCCTCAAGAGTTTAAATTTCCCGGTAATGGAGGTATAGTGGGCAGTGGGGGATTTAGTTACGCATCTGGCCGGCAGAGGGCGCTAGCTCGGTACTTCCGAATTCAAATTTCACTCTAAGAATTGAAGACTGAAAGTTCCTTTACGCGTCTGACCCGCGCAAGGTGCATGGATTGAGGACCTTGAATTTTAGTGTCCAGCTATGTGTGGTAGTGGGGGATTTCGTGCTGCCCACGACTCACCAGTTGGCGCTGGAAAACCTTGTACGGAAACACACGTTATGGCCATATGGGTTCCCCTCTATCTAATCCCTCTTTGATAAACATAGGCACTCAGACATACGCGACTAGTTTCTCTCCAGGCCCTGCGCACTCCCACTATATTTCAAAACAGCGTGTTTAGTTTGAACTTCCGTCGGTCTGTCGCTACTTGTACTTGAATCACGGCGGCTGCGCAAATCTGAGGCATGTTTTTGCGCATAAGACGCTACAAACCGCGATAAGCGGAGCCATCCGAGCGAATAAGCTGTGACGTCACGTCACGCTTAAAGCGGTATCGCGCGGTCTCACCAGGGCGCTAGAAAATGTGTAAGCGGAAAATAGTAGGGATATGACATAAGAACGTTAGAGATGGTTAGAACTAAACTGTTAAAAAAAGTTAAAAAGGCATTCATTTTTGCGGAGAAATATATGATGACGTAGCGCTTCAAGGCGCTTAAAGCATTGGGGTAAGACGAGAGATCGCAAAAATATGCCTTTGTCGCGCCATTATTGTTTACATGTCTGTGCTTTGTGTTTTGGACATTAAACTAATAATTATTAAATCCGTAGAGCAGTACATTTGCTTATTTGTAAATAATGTGAGTTTCCAATGAAACTGATTAGACACGACGCTGTTCTGTTAAATATTAAAAACTGTAATGGGTTATAAGTGTTGTATGTGTTCACGTCGTGTTGCGACTTCGAAAAATTCCAACATGCATAGGTATTATTGATCTGCAAAGAACGTGACTCCCAAGAAATTGACTAAAAACGAAAGACTGACGGGTTGTACACTTCTGTGCAATGAAATCCCGTACACCTATTTTTCGCCTTATTAAATCATTATTTATTTGTCAGTGTCATATTTTCGCAATGCCAAAATTAACATGAAAAAATTTTAATTCTCTTTAAAATTAAAGAGAGATGGTCTATCAGAGCAGTTGCTAACTATTATCAATTGAATAAAAGTACTGTTATGAGTGTGAAGAAAAGTGGGAAGAGGAAGGTAGCGTAAAGAGAAAAGACGGTTCAGGCCTATCGAGAAGTTCAAATCTCGTTCAAGATGAAGCACTCCTTGGCTATTTGAGGCAAAATCCGTTTTAAACAGCAGGAGACGCTGTGTTCATGACACATTTTCTAGTGTCGAGGTTAGCAGCTAGCCGAAGGATAGGAAAATCGAAAATAAAAAACTGTACAAGTGCCAAGAAGACCATATTAACAGGAGAATAAGCAAGCCCGCATTATGTTTTGTTTAAATTGTGTCTATCGCCCGTTGGAGTTTTGGACCAATGTTGTGTTTACCGATGAAAAAGTTTTTCAGTCTTGTAATGAAGGACATGTACAAAATATTAGGTTACATTATTTACATAATAAATACAATCGCAGCTATGTGCAGTTGCTGTGAATTTTTCAACGTCAGTTTTTACATTTGTTATAAATCGAAATCATTCCCATCGAATGGTGTAAAAAAGTAAAAAAAACAAAAATACGTATGTTTTTCTTCTGGATTAACATTATTCAAATACATAACTTATGACGTTTCACAATCAATGTCAGTTTTTTGTAACCTATATGATAATGAAAAATCTAAATTCCAAAAAGACTGATTCACACCACTTAATGTTAGTAAAGGACGTGAAAATGTATATTATAGCGGGTTTATACGTGCATGGATTTAGTGGCGCCAGTAGATATTGGCACGCTAGTAAAAATATTACACATATAAACAGTTACTGGCGAGCAAGCTTTTACCTTGCATGCATTGATGCATGCTCGCCAGTAACTGTTTATACGCGCAATATTTTTTTACTGGCGTGCCAATATATACTGGCGCCACTAAATCCATGCACGTATAAACCCGCTATTATTTAATTGTATTACAGGTATTTTGATACATTAGTTACTTTAACATTCTACTTATTTCAAGGCAGTTTCAACATCTTAATACTTTTGTAATAATTTTACTTACGTTAGTTACTTTTTAAATGTATTTTTAAATATTATTGTATTTATTGTAATGATTTTCCGTTAAATTAATAAATGATCAATTTCTAGTTTTGAAATGACTTATTTAATTTTAAGGCCACTGTTAGACTATAAAAGTTCTTTGACAAAGATCTTTTATAAAAGATATTTTATGAGTAATTTGATAGATATTTCATCTCATAAAATATCTTTTATAAAAAATCTTTGTTAAAGAACTTTTGTAGTCTAATGATGGCCTAAGCAATTTGTTTGAAAATCATTTAAAATTCCCGCCTATGACAATCCCGCCTATATAAAAAAGGCGGGAATACAGCGCCACTCTCGACGTAAGTTTTGTTGTTCAAAAAATCCTTGAGAGTTGCCTATCTATAACATATATAATATTCTTTAATCTATGTTTCTCTCTAAGTCATTGCAATGGCTTTGTGCGTATCGCATATCACATCGTACTTTTTGTTACCGACTCATACACATGCCATATTAGAGTTTACTCGACTATAGGAACTCTTCCTATTGTCCCACTGATATGAAAATTTAATATATGTCCTATAAATACTTAATATTCAAGAGAAAGGTAATCGCCATCTTCAGTTGCCTGAAAGGCCCTTTAAAATAAACTGTTACATCTTAAAAACCTTTTGGTATAAATATGGTTAGATTTGTTTGAAACAGGTACGAGCTTGAACCTTTAGCTAATTGCTTTTTCTATGTTCTGTTTGAGAGTTGTCTTTTTTGTCTACGTGTGTTGTATTTATACTTAGTACACGCAAATTAGATTAAAAAACAGTGAATAGAAGAAATAATTTATAAAGTAATAATATTTGAGTTTCGGTCAGAAATAGATACCCGAAAAGTTACCCCTCCATTTAGGGTTCCTTTTTTGCAAAAAAACACCCCCAAAGGGGACTTAAAGCTGTTTTTTCATTTTTATCTTGTAAACCGTTCGTCGAGAGAAAAAAGCGGCGCTAACCGGAAAAAGAAAAAAAAAATTTTAGTTTATTTTTCCGGTTAGCGCGCGCGCCGTTTCGTCTGCCAGCGTAATTGGGGTGTGTGATGTAACTACCTATGCGGACAGATATCGATAATCATTCGATTTAAAAATAAATAGCATATGGTTCGTACCTCGGGATGTTTTTGGACATTTTGGACTATTTTGGATCATTTTAAACCAAATTACTACCTTTTGCGTTTAAAGAACTACTTCGACATAATTTTTAACCTAATTCACTAGCCTATACATTTTTTAGCTAATTTGTTTCTGAAGCAAAAACTAGTATGATTTTCCATAGAGTGCACCAATTGTTGATTTTGTATTTCTTTTTTTTTTCAGATATGAAGCAATGTCCTTTTTACAGGGTAAGCAATATTCAACTCTTGTTAATACAAAGGTTGTCAGTGCAGACAGAACATAAAATAACTCAGTCTAACAGAAAATGAAATATTTATAATTACGGACAGTAAAAGTGTGTTAGAAAAAATTGAAAACATGAATCCAAATGCAAAAAGCTATCACTTAATAAACGAAATTATCACGTTAACCTTAGAATTAGAAAATGCAAAGAAAAATATCGAATTTATATGGACCAAAGCACATTGCGGTATCCAAATAATGAAAAAGTTGACAAATACGTCAAAGGTGCATTAGAGAGGACTTGGGGCTCATCGGTTTTTTAATATTAAAGGTGAAACCTATTTAAATTTGCATTGACTGCCTAATTCTATATTTTTTTTATATCTATTACCGAGTTTTATTGTTTCGGAGAATGTACTATAAGTCCACGCAAATTAGATATTTTAGAAGAAATTATTTAAAAAGTAAAAATATTTGAGCTGCGAACTCTAGATAGGGTCAGAAATAGATACCCGAAAAGTTCCCCCCCAACAGGGATTTAAAGCTGGTTTTTCACTTTTATCTTGTAAACCGTTCGTCGGAAGAGAAAAAAAGTATAGGAAATAAAAAGTTTGTCGTTTAATTCTGCATAAAAAATGTCCTATTAACCTTATAGCTTATCCTCACCTATTTCGCGCTAACAGCATCCGAACAGGACCTCTATTCTGTAATTATGGGGAGAGTGAGCATTCATCGTGCGAAGCTAGAGCTCCCATCACACGCATCTCACCCGACTGTCCTAGACTGCATTCCGTAATTGCAGTGAATAGGTGGTGAACGTGAAGTGATTCATTGATTCATACCTAATCTTATGAAGAACTTGCTGTTCCCCTTCCAAATCCTTCTCGGTATCACGAAGATCTCGTAATAACCTAGAATTTATTTATTGACCAAAAAATCCGTAAGGATATACCCTCGTTATTGATAATATATATATTTTAAAAAATATGACTATAATAAACTAAAAGAATAATTGTAATATTTGCTAAGAATTATATTATTATTATCTCATTGGCGATGAGCAAATACGCAATGTCCATTCTGATTCACAGATTTAACAACAATAATTTTTTGCCGACGCAAACTGTCATAAAAGTACGGTTAGGATCGCCGTTCTCTCGGGGAACTGACGGATTCCCTCAGGATTTACCAGTAGAAGTAAGTTCACGCATTTTTCGCACGAGGTGATCACTCCCATAGTTACAGGATAGACTTTTATTCATTTTCAAGTGAACTCCGCCCACTTCTCACGGGAATGTGCTTTCACGCTTTTACAGAATAGAGGTCCTGAGGGGTAGTAGTTTAGAGCGAACAGGTAAAAATCGATCCTATTCGAAGTTTCACAGCGAATATCTTAAAACAGGTTACTTTAACGAGGAAAATGCACAGGAATTAATTTTTTTTTATTTATTTCTTTTATTTATTTTTTTTTATTTATTGAAAATATCATACAAAGATAAGATATTCGCTGTGAAACTAGAATTGATTTTTACTTGTTCGCTCCAAACTACTCTGTTCGGACGCTGTTAGCGCGTAATAGGTGAGGATAAGCTACAAGGTTAATAGGACATTTCTTATCCAGAATTTAACGACAATTTTTTTATTTCCTATACTTTTTTCTCCTCCGACGAACGGTTTACAAGATAAAAGTGAAAAACCAGCTTTAAGTCCCCGATAGAAAATGTGGGGGGGGGTTCAAAAAAAGGGAGGGAACTTTTCGGACATCTATTTATAACCCTATCTAGAGTACGCATCTCAAATATTATTACTTCATAAATTGTTTCTCCTATTCAGTGTTTTTTATTCTAATTTGCGTGTGCTATTTATAATGCAAGGTCTAATTTTGCACTTCTATACAGGGTGTCCCGAAACTCCCGCCTTTCCTTTTAGGTGCTAATTCTCCATGCAAAAATAGTAAGAAAAGTTCCTATAAACATGTGTCCGAAAATGCTTCCTAAGGGAGCTACGACCCTCTAAGAATGGCGCAAAAATAGGTGTTTTTACTAATTATCTCGGAAATGATTTGGGACAACTTTATGAAACTTGGTTCGATTATTAAATGTTATTGTTTTACAGTATTATGCAAAATTTAATTTATCCAGGGGCGGAGAAACGAGAGGTCGGTATTCTTTGTCTCTACATATTAATTTTTCCATTTGACATTTTTAGTATTATGATACCCTGGTTAATTCTGCATAAAAAAAGGCCCTCTTTACAATTAGCCATATGGCAAGCCGTTTTCGAGTAAAAGCGAATATTGCGTATTCGTTTGCTAAATGCGCATTATTTGTTTTTCAAACTAGGCGTAAAACAATAACCTTTATTAATCGAAAAAAGTTAACCAAGTTTCATAAAGTTGTCCCAAATCATTTCCGAGATAATTAGTAAAAATACCTATTTTTGCGCCATCCTTAGAGGGCTGTAACTTCCTTAGGAAGCATTTCCGGACACATGTTTATAGGAACTTTTCTTACTATTTTTGCATGGAGAATTAGCACCTAAAAGGGAAGGCGGGAATTTCGGGACACCCTGTATATCGTCATATTAGCACAGGGAAAGATTGAAAAAAATTACTGTAACTCGACTTTAAACTTTGGTTATAAGTTTAAAATAGGCCAAACTTTACGAAACAAAAAAGTTTAGGAGTTTTACGGATCCACGGAAACCTATAATGGGGCGTAAGAAGGTATTTTTAATAAAAAAAATCGATTTTTCTCCATTTTCTCGTGAAATATGTCATTTACAAAAAAGTAGTTCAAATAAAAGTTGTTCCTGGGAAAATAAATTAAATTAATTTTATAGCAATAATCAACCGAAATTTGGCGGATTGAATTTTTTTCTAAAACAAGTGTTTTAAAGGGACATAAAGGGACAAAATAAGTTGAGCATCTTGGTGATGCTATATATTAACGAAAAGCAGCATTTTTGAAAGAAAAATTAATTACTGAGCAATTACAATAACAAAATGCCGACATTTTGTTAACAAAAATGTGAAATTGCACATTTAAAAATAAATACTTCATCCTAAAAACGCTCGGATGCCATCTATAAAATTAAATATCTCCGAAACAATCAACCCTACACAAATATATAATCAAAATAAATTTATTCTCAGTTTATAAGCTTCATTTTTGAGGTTCACCATGTCCATGCCCACGTTTTTTCTAAAATCCGTTTACCGTTTAAAATGCCTTTTTTTTAAACAAATACGGTAAGCCGATGAAAAAATTTGAGCGTATAGCTCACACTATATATTAACGAAAAACAGTGTATGGAAATATTTTTTTTTTGTGTTGAGCCCAGGATTTGCGGCTGAGGCGAAGCCGAAGCCGCAAACTGGGCGAAACACAAAAAAGGCGTTCTGAGGCGAAGCCGAAGCCGCAAACTGGGCGAAAAGAGTGCGTTCTACTCCTAGTAATATAATATACTAATTTTTAATTACTGACTACTTACATTAACAAAATTACGACGTTTTTATTTAAAAAAAAAGTGAAAAAGTGCATTGTTTCTGTCATAACTTCTTTGTATTTTATGCCATAACAAGAGGAAAAAATCATTTGAAAGCCTAATTAATAGTTTTTCATTTTGGTTATTACCATTTTTGGCCTAAGTGCCATAGTTTCTGAGATATAAACATTTAAACTAAATACTTCGTCTTATAAACGTTCGGACGCCACCTTTAGACTTCCAGATCTCCGAAATCATTAATCCTTAATTTAGTAGCTTTCTCATTTGTCTCTAGCATGTTTTTGCTCAATGTAATACCTTTTCGAGTTATTTGATGAAAACATATTTGAAATACCACTTTTTCAAGCTAAAGTCCCAAATTTTCTAGTAGTTATAACTTAATTTATATGAAAAGTTGCATATAACCTTTTGTTCTTAAAATTTAATTCTATCTCAGCTCCAATGTTTTTGTTTTTATTTTTATTTAGGTGCCACCCCTGAAAAGGGGCGCATCCACCCCCTATAAATTAGCAAGCAGGCACATAATACAGAAACTTTTCTTTGATGCATTTACTATTACTATTACTATTACTATTTTTAAAACTACCAAATTAAAGATAATTTTGCTAGAAACAACTTTTATTTGAACTATTTTTCTGTAAATGCCATATTTCCCGAGACAATAGAGAAAATTCGATTTTTTAATTAAAAAAAAACCCTCCCGCGGGTCTGTAAAACTCCTAAACTTTTTTGTTTCGGGAACTTTGGCCTATTTTGAACCTATAACCAAAGTTTAAGGTCTGCACAAATTTTTTTCGAGTTAAAATAAAGTTTTCCTGTACTAATATTGTCTGCATATTAGTAGGTAATGCGTTCCTAAATCAACAACTGTATCAATTATATAAATTAATAAATTAGAAATGTTCGTGCCACTCGAAGAATATTTGCTAAAAAATAAGTAATAATTCCAGATAATAATTTAGCACAAAGAATGACTAGTGAAGTTATGAGAAAATCTTACAAAAAATGAAATGTAGATTATTCCAGTATCCACAATTTTTCAGTTCGTGCAGCTATTGTCCAAAAAGTATTGGCCTGAGAAAAATATACATGGAACCTTATAATTCGCATGCAACTGTTCTTAATTTAGGATGAGAAGGAAACGAATTGTTGCACGAGAACCATATTTACGTGCGTAATTTGCAAAACGAAAGATTTGGGAGATTTAACGTGTTCTGTATATGATTTTGCTAACACCTAAATAAAACTATTAAAAGAAAAAACAAAAATCCGAGGCACTGTGGTTTTAGACTAGGCCCATAAGTAGGAAATCCATCTCTATAAAACATGTACATTTCATGTAACAATTTTTTAGGGTATTTCGACCCCGCTGAATACGAATCTGCCTGTTGCCAAAGCGAAATTTAGACCGGAAGTCCGGTATCCAAGATGGCGACCAAAACTCTGTTGCCCTATATCTCCCTTGTCCGTTGGCTTAAAATAATGATCTAAACGTCTTCTCAGGGGTTTTCTCGGATGCCAAACACATTGCAATGTTCAAAATTTACTTACCTTAAGTTTGGAGTGCAAGATGGTCGCCGAAACTTTGCTGTGTTTACGTGCGCTCTGTGCGTCTTGTTGTATTTGGAGTGTAAAATCTGTCAGATATGTAGTTTTTAGTGGTTGAATGTGTACTACTGTGTGTGTGTTACGTGTTTTTAAGCAATACCTGTTAAAATTCTTCATGCCACCATACCGCAAAACTCTGCTTTGAGTAAAACCAGTGGCTTTTCGGCACTGACAATTTAAAAAAACGTTTCAGGTGAACGAGTGGGAAAATGCTCATCATGCCCGACCGGTGATGATGGATTCTGAGTCATATGGGTGGAGGCTTCACCAAGACCAGTATATAATATGCACGTGCAAGAAGAATGGACTGACTTGCACCAAGTTGTGCCACCGGTCTCGACAATGTTTGAACTCTTTAAATTATTGATTTCTTATCTTCCTTGCACACTTGCCATAAGCTAAAAACACTAGAATGATTGTTTTATCTTCTTTGCAATCTTGCAATAGACAATGTTTGAACTTTGAAATGGTCGTTTTCTTATCTTCCTTGCTTCCTTGCTTACTTCCGAGCAACAAAGTTTCGGCGGCCATTTTGGAACCCATGCACTCCAAACTTAAGGTAAGTAAATTTTGAGCATTGCAATGTGTTTGGCATCCGAGAAAACCCCCAAGCCGACGTTTAGATCATTATTTTAAGCCAACGGACAAGGGAGATATAGGACAACAGAGTTTTGGTCGCCATCTTGGATAGCGGGGTTGACATACCCTAAAAACATTGTTTTCCCAATTGTTACATGAAATGCTTCTTGCATTATTCTTTTTTGAAAATGTGCCTTTCTGAAGAAGAATTGAACTGCGCCATACTTTTAACCCAAACTTGTATTTTGTTTATTTTGTTTTCAGGTGGACCTGCGCCGCCTAAAAGTTCGCTTTCCAATACCCTTCAGAACCATCCAGAATTTCATGGGTTGAGTGTCGGGTAATTATTTTTTATATCATTCAAGACTATTTTTATTCAGAATATATACTGATATTATAGTACAGTCAATCTGTTACTGGACCTAAGAGATTTTCTTTTTTTTATACTCTTTTATACTCTGCCCAATCATTAATTCAATTTTTTCACAGAAATATCTGTCCGCTACGACCATCATGTTGTAAAAATAACGGTCAAAATAGATTTTTCTCAGTTAACTCCTTTCCTGTTAGTTCTATCCTAAAATTAGTGTATAGTCGAGTAAACTCTAAGCTGGCGCGTCCAAAGGTCGCTTCATCATATAAACTAAGAGAATAAGACATACGCAACTAGTTCATCTCTATGTCACTGCGATAGCTTTATGCGCATTGCATATCAAATCGTACGTCATGTTACCAACTCATACATACGCCACCTTAGAGTTTACCGGACTAATATTGTAGAAAATGAGAAATGCTACAACTTGTATTATAGTAATTAAGGTATCAAGGGTGTTATAAGGATAATAACGCACCGAGGTCGGCAGTGTACTTCCCGAGGGCCTCCGGCCCGAGGGAATGTGCGTCGACCGAGGGCGTCATTATCCTATAACACCCGTGGTGCCTTCAACGTTTAATGTCCTACAAGTCTGTTATTTAATTCGAATTTTCTTTTGACATTTACGATTTATTAATTTGACATATATTATGTTCAGAACGATTTGATTTAAAAGAGAGTAAAAATCAAAATTGTTTGTAAACGCCGCCATTGCATAGCAACGCATTTTGTTTGTCAATAACGCTATCATAATTTACTTATTTTGGGTTGTGTTATAATTTTATAATGCCCTCGGGCGTTATAGATATTCATAACGCCCTAGGGTGTTATTTTTCATTTAATGTATCTCAAAATAGGGTGGTTATTGTAAAATAACAGACTTGTAAGACATTAAAATTATTTTATCCAACACTTTCATATAAAGTGATCTTTTATTGATGAGATTTTGAAGGTATAAAGTGGCCCATAAGTCACTAGTGAGATAAAGTAGTGAGCTAAAGTATACTTTAGATTGGGAAGGCGCACTCCATTAAGGGTTGGTTCCAGTTAACACAATAAATTATAATCTTTACTATAATCTACTTTAAAATTCAATGCTTAACGCTAAAGCAGTAAAACTCCACTTAAAAATATAATAGATGTAACGCTTCCACCCTCTCACCCATAAAAAATATCGCAATTTTCAAAGAAGAGTGATTATTGTATATTGTACTTGTTGCCACGCCACCCCAGAGGTGAAGAAATTGACACGCCGTCGAAAACGGGGAGTAGCCATGTTTAGTCGCTACCCTAACACAAAAGCGTTAAACGAGGGGGTTTAACGCTTTTTTACTTTTACTTTCGTATGGACTAATTTTCTAAAGATTCTGTAGTTTAAAGGAAAGGAGTCAGAGCGTTATGCCCATGGAGACTTTTATTCAGGGAGGTCAAAGGAACATCATACAAAAATTTGAGCGAAATTAACCGAGAATCAATTTCCATTGCCACCTTGCGGCCTTGCGGGTTCCTTTGTTTTGCCCAAATAGACTTAGAATAACATGAAACGTTGAGATTTTAAAGAGCAAAAGAAATTTTAAATTATTTTAAATCTTTGTTTCATCTAATTTGTTTATAAAACAAAAATTAATATGGCTTTGGGTATACTGCACTAATTATTTTTTTAATTATTTTTTTCAGCCTTCGAACACAGTGCGAGTATTTTCATCCGGATAGTATGCAATTTTGGGAAGAAGGTAAACAATATTCAACTATTCCAGATACCTTTTCCGCACATTTTTCTCTACTTTATTAATTGTCGTCTAATACTACTAGGCTAAACTGGTATTCATATTTTAAAGGTTTTTTAACTATCTAAATAATCATTAAGATGAATATTGCCACTAACAAATGGTTCGAGTTGATTATTTCATTATATGTCCCAGTTTTTTCTATTGTTAGCGCGTCTTTCAGGCCACCAACAACGATCAATACTTGCAACTGTAACTGATAACAAAAATTAAGATAAAACAGTTTTCTTGATAGTCATCGTCTCCTACACCGTTGACAGGATTTAATAAGCAACACGCACAAAGTTCAATATCGATAGAATTAGATTCTCTCATTGTTTTTAAAACTTTGAATTTTAACTGGATCTATTTATTGATTTCTGTTATAAATCTGCAAGCAGCTACTTCGGCTTTGGCAATTGCTCAAAAGATGTCATCAGTAGTAGAAAAGGCTTTGTTTTAATTTAATACAAAAAGTTTAAATTTTTTCTCTTTTACTGCTATACTAGATTGATAGATTTACATAAGTTAATTCACTTAATTATACATAATTTATTATTATTGTTATTACAGCAAAACACCTTATATTTCCTCTTTTTCTCTCCTTCAAATCCCCTCTTTTTTATGGGAAACATCTAAATAATGCACTGGAACATTGTTTAGCCCAGTTGATGAAGGTATTTACCCACAAAATTTTGCAAACAGTAAACTTTTTTTAATTGAGCTCGTGAAAGTGTATAGAATAATATCCTGAAAAGTTTACATTTCGCTCGGATGCAGAACAAAAAAAAAGTGAAAAAAAAATTTTTTCATCCATTTTTTCAAAATTTTGAAATTAAATCAAGCCAGAAAAAAATTTAAAAAATGCAGATGGATAGATCACATATTTGTAAATAAAAATGTCCTAACCAAATTTATCGTTAAAGCCACGCGCTTGAATACGCATGACTGTGACACCGACGCACTGAATTACTTGTCACTAAATCAGAATGTTTTTCAATATATATGAGTGTTGGCTCATTTAAAAGATGTAAATCGTAGCTTACTGATGCTTTTTTGTTTTAAACAATACAAGCAAAGGATGGACGGGGGAAAAATGTACCTATATATATTATCACGCCTGAACCCAATCGTCGCAATAAACAATATAGAAAAAAATAAAAGCCCTTCAAAAAAGTGCTTTCTTCATTGAGAACTGTTAAAAAATATGTACACTTCACGATTATTATGGTTTATTAAGTTGTAGTAACGAGGATTTAAAAAAAAGTACATCTCAAATAATTTTAATTTCCTTGCTTGATAATTTTTTTGATAAATATATATATATTGGAGGATGTAACTTGTCGAGAAATTGACCCATTGGAAAAAATAAAATATCACTATTTCGGAAAAAATGTATACTTTTCGAATGTTCAAACATAAAATCGTTTATTTGTATGCATTTTTTCGAAAATATGATTAATCAAATCATGATAAGAAATTGCGATTTTCACGATCTTATCGTTATAACTATGAAAATATCTTTGATTGTCTTGAATATAAATTCTGGAACTTTTACAATATATTAACAAATGTATAAGGAATCAATTGGATATAGCTGAAATGTGTAATAAATACAATACAGTAAAGCACGTAAAAATTCATGCGAGCGATTCAGCGGCTATGTGTGGTGTCTGTGTGTGCGTCCATAAATATATATTTTCCCTCCATACTTACTATTTATCCTCCTATTCACTAATAAAAATGTTTAAAACGTGTAATCAGAAAGAGAAAAGAAGCTTTATTTTACTCGATAGAACAGCTAAGAATCTTTAGAGGTTCCATAGTATGCATTTAACCGTGTAGTAGAGTAAAATCTGGAAGTAAAGTCGCTTAGTTTTCGAGAAAAATAAACCGGCGTAGAACCAAATCAGACTTAGTGGGATTCTTTAGTAAAATAATCGTGTACACGAAATCATTTTTTACGACATTTTTTGGTGGTCGAGAAGTTTTTTATTTCGGAAAAACTCAAAAAAATAGATTTTTAATGAAATATGTTTTTTAACGTCTCCACCGCTATATCTCTGAGAATATAATTCACATGTCACATGGTACATTTTTGAATAATTTCATTGGTTAAAATACAAAAACAAAAGAGCATAATAGGCTATCAAATCGGCGATAATTTTATCACCGCATATTGACTGTCACTTGTTTTTAATGAATAAAATAGTTTACTGTCAAAGTGACAGAAAGTTTCAATAGGCGCGTCGAAATCAGAAAACAATGCTCTTAAGCAGAAAAATGTTTCAACCAGTAGATCACCGTCGATGGGGAGATGCTAGCGAGAAAGAGATTCGAATGTTAATTGAGAAAAAAACACCAAAAAATACCAAAATTAATAAAGAATCTCAGTGGAACCAGTTCATGGAATTTTGCGCTTCACTTTTTAAAAAATTTATTTTCTGTTAACGTTCATTATATTCTCTCAGCAAATATAACACGTGTTATGATTAATAATCGATGATACCACTCGTTAAAACCTATAGAAAATTGAACTTGTGCTTCGCACTCGGTCAATTTTCATCGGTTTTACCTCGGGCTATCACCGATGATAATCATAACACTAGTTATATTATCCCCGAAAATATTTGTGCTATCAAGCTATTTTTACTTCCACGTCCAGTGGAAGTATAGTAACGACAAAAAAAAATTAAAAAATTTTTATTGTTCAGATAGGCTTAGAATGTCATGAAACGTCGAGATTTTAAGTTTGAGGGAGAAAAAAATTTCTGTCTGTCTGTCGGTCTGTCTGTAACTTTTTTTGTGCGCACGTTTACTCTGGAACCGTTTAAGATATTGACTTGAAATTTGGTACACGTATGTATTTTAACGAGATCTGGAACTATATTATATTTTCATCTTGTTCCGTCGAAGGGTTGGGGGGTAAATTGGGGTAAATGGGGGTAAATAGGTAAATGAAGGAGGTAAGAGTCAATAAAATTGGTATTTAGTATATACAAGAGGAGCTAAGGTCTCAAAAAATTTTTTGGCATTAACCACCTCTATTACCACCCCCACCCCATTATTAAAGGGGGTGAGCAAAAATTGTGATTTAGTGTGTGTACTGTGTACAAGAACCAAAAATCTCAAAATATTTTTTTACTTCATCCACCCCCACTACCCCCTATCACCACCCCCACCCCACTACCGATGTGGGGTATCGTTTTATGGGTTTTTGGGGTAGAGGATTTTAAATATTATATTATTAAAGTTCCATAAACAATTATTTCCACATACAAAATTTTTTCGTTGTAAGAGACTTGGATAGAAAATCTGGATGTGGAAGTAGTTATTCTCTGAGCAGCGGTTCTTTTTTTTTTAGATTAAAGTAGACACAATAGCGCTTCGAACAACGTCCCACGTGAACCCGATTTATGTTTTTTAAGTTAGTAAAATAATAGGAAACTCAAACTTGTTATTTTCAGTAGCGTAATTTTAGGCAATCGAGAAAAAAATTTATTTATGAAAATTTGTATATACATGCTGCGTACAAATTGAAGCCAATAGTTGAAAAAAGTTTTTAGGATAAAAATTTTTCATGTCCCGTTCATAGTATTGAGTCAGCGATTTTTTTAACGGACCAAAGTCCGGATGTAGCAAGCCTGCCGACTGCAACGATTTGACGGTCCCGGTCGGGGTGTATGTACACAGGGAAAAATGTGTGTGATATTTTAATTGTATTCCAAATTGGTCTTAGAAAAGTGACAGGAACAATTTCTGCAAATAAGTAATACATTTTTGGGGCAATGATTTTGTACGGTTTATGCATTAACATTGTTTGAAATTTTTGTACAAACTTAAAAATAACATAAATTGAATTCTTTACTAATTTAAATTATGGTTGCATAAAAATGCATTATTTTATTCCACTTGTGGAACAAATCTATGAACAGATAAAGTTACTTTCTACAATTTGTGTAAAATTTTTAATTGTAAATAGAGTGCCAACAAAATACATAGTTTGAGGACACGATTAACAATAAATTAAGCTTAATTTGCTATGACTTATTGAGTAAAAATAAATAAATTTGACTCTTTATTTCGCCAATTTGTTAGTCGAAGTTTCCAATAAATTCATTGCAACTAAATCTTTATATTGAATAAATAAAACGTACAAGAATTATGCACAATTAAAATGTAACTATATAACGTTTTTACCTTGAAATTTTACAATTGTTTAAAAAATGCAACAAGACGTTGTTCCACAATATTGTGCAAAATGTTCCAAAGCGATTTCTCTCTGTGTAGTAGTTTAACTTATATCAATAGGTACAAAACCAGTAGTGATCAAAAGCATCTAGGGGATCAATATTATTGTTCAATATTTCATATATTGTACAGTAGTATTGATCATATGTTGTTAATATTAAGAAATTGTACAATAAATATTAGTCTCCTTTTAATAATAAAAAGACAGGTAGGTAAATACCCTACCTAATCTATATATATATATATATATATATATATATATATATATATATATATATATATATATATATATATATATATATATATATATATATATGTATATATATATATATATATATATGTATATATATATGTATATATATATATATATATATATATATATATATATATATATATATATATATATATATATATATATATATATACATATATTTATATATACATTTGCACTCATTGCAACATTTTAGGCATTCCTTAAAACAAGCACATTTTCGATTGTCACAATTTTTATCCGAACAATGAATACTTAATGATTTTCGACAACCGCCACTTCTACGCGACTAATCTGACCAACCCTGTATGCGAGGTGTATTAATTGCGTCCCAATGTCGCATTTAACGCTGATAAAAAAAATCGCTGTTGCCAAACGGTACACTTTAGGAAAAAATATATTGTTTCAAAAACTGTTATTATTATTAGGCTTTATTTTCTTCGCTGCATGTATGTAAATATTTTCAAAAATAAAAAAGTTTATCGATTGGTGAAAATTTCAATACATAAAATATATATTTTTAGTTTATCTGATTTTTAGAGAAATGAAAGTGCGAATTGTGCCTACATCGTTTATATTGGTAAAAGCGCTACAGTCTGTGCTTTAATTTGACACAAAACAAATTTCGGTACCTTTAATAGTTATAAAGATATGACGGTGGAAACAAAAAAAAACAATTTTCTTTAAAAATACATTTTTTTCACTTTTTATTGATTTAAAAAGTTCGAGACCACAAAAAAAGTCGTAAAATATGATTTCATATGCCCGGTGACATACTCAAAGGAACCTAACATGTTTGACCTGGTTCTACGCCAAAAAAAAAACGACACGATAGACTTACGAAATCGCTGCTCTAGTGCGCTGGCCGCGCAGAGTGACAGTTATTTCACTATTTTTTTCCAGGAATACGTGGCTTTAGCGATAAATTTTATTAGGATATTTTTTGTTCAACACGTGGTCTATCCACCTGTATTTTTTATTTTTTCCTACCCTGACTTAATTTCAAAATTTTGAAAACATGGATAAAAAATTTTTTTTCACTTTTTTTTTATGTTCTGCATCCGAGCGAAATGTAAACTTTACAGAATATTATTCTATTCAGTTTCACGAACTCATTAAGAAAAAATTATTCCGTTCGCAAATTTTTGTGGGTTTCACTATAAAATGTTCTCTATCGTCTGGGCTATGTTATGAGTTAAGGATAAATAAGTTTAACATTTGCATAATACATAAAAATGTTACAGTTCCTGGCCAGGAAGCCCTTCAGCCCTCATTTCAGGAGGAAGGTAAGTTATCTCAGAATCCTTTATAAGTATATTTTTCATATTTTTCAATTTTTTTCATAATGAAAATATCAGGTTCTTTTGAATATCTATGAATAAAATAAATGTATGATTGGCACCTCAATGTGGCGGCCAATTTAAGATGGCGTTTGTCGATCCCGATTAATCAATGCTAAACAATTTTTTTTAATTATTTTTGTTTTTATATATCCAAATTTTTTTGTCTCAATAGATTTGCTGTTTTACTTTATATCACTGATAGTGGAATCTAATTAAGCATCACAATTGGTGAATAGGGAATTCTCTATCTGCAGCAATAGTATTATTTCAATTTTTGTGCTATGAGAAGCTTTGGATTAAATCGGTCCATTGCTTCTTGTAAAATTTAAACAATTCTTGTTTCATCATTGAAATTTTCTGCTCTTTTCCTTGTTACCTGGATGATGCGTGATCAGCAGTTTTTTAGAAAATACATTACTAATATATTTACATATTAGAACTAAGTAAAATATTATTTATTGTGTAAAATTGTCATTCGTGTATTAATATTTCAAATAATGGATGTTTTTAAAAATAACTAATTTAATATTTAAGTGTGTATTAATGTATTTCTTTGACGTGTCCAATATCATATCGAACGGACCAATAAATTATTATTATTATTATTATTATTATTGTTACAGTTGGTGTCGGGAGTGCCAATCAGTCCTTACTTCAGGAAGGTAAGTTATCTCAAATCCTCTGTAAAGTATATTTTTTATATTTTTTTATTTTTTTTTTTTTCATAGTAGGTTCCTTTGAATTCAGTTGTACCTATAGTGTGGTGGCTTAGAGCAAATACTAGGCGAATCGTGACCTGCTGGATTAAAGCGCCAAATTTTGCAGAGTTCTTATATACCCTCAGTACTATCAATTCGGGGAGGGGGGGGGGGGGAGTTCCCAATTGGGTTGTTGCACTAAGTTAAAATTTGAGGAGAATCTATGTTAAACAATAACAATTATTCATAAAAAATCATTAGAAACATGTAGAAGTTGAAAAGAAAGTCTTATAATATTATAATATTAATTATAAAAATACATGCATTTAAAACGGAGATGACATAATAACGGCAGTCTGTAGAGAAGTTAGTTATAAAACGACGAGAAACGGGTACTAATTTAGAAACTCGCTGATAGCGACGGAGAAAAAAGACAATCACGACAGTTTAATCTGACATTATATTTAACGTCAAATTCAACTGACGTTCATAGGTTATAATTCGGTATAGTTTAACAAGCATCTAGTTGTGGATAAATATAAGTACAGATAGTGTTTTCTGCCTTACTGTGTAAATAATACCACCAATTCACCAGAAAAACTGTTGTGTTGCAATAATAAACGCTGAACGTAACAATGAATGATTCAAAGCCACCAGAGAAGGACCAAGTCTTCTTATTGTGGAGACCATTTCAATGTCAAGTAAAGTAACAAATTACAATGTATTCTAAGCGTTTTATTTGTGGTAAATTGTATCTTAATGTAGGAATTTGATTTTTAATATGGGTTTATGTTGTAGGAAAAACGGCCGCATTACAAGACTTGTGTGGCGTTCTAGCTGTTACAAATTTAAATTACCCGCCAAACTGGTGGATAAAACAGGGTGTATTACTGTATTCTTAACGACTCTAGATTAGAATGTTATTCATGCTTTGACTTCCTAAAAGGTGGGAAATGGCTTTAATTTGCTTTTATGTATTTTATCTAGTTTATGTTGGAATAAAGTGCAGTTGTTTTTGTTAGCTATTGATTATTTATGAAGCTCCCTAGACGCCCCATAATACTAGGATGATCAATAAATTAAGAAAGGAAATTTAAAAACTCGCCGTTGAAAAACTATATGAAACAAACTGTGAAAGTCGTCTAAAGTCGGTGAACACAAACACAATCAGTCGGAAATGGCTACGAATGCGTTGGATTGTAGTTATGTGTGTTATAACAGGGTGTAATGAGGGGCGGCGGAGATGCGAAGGATAAATACATATTATTGTTTATTGCTTAAATAGATACTAGCATAAAGTACTTACCTATTTATTATTTTTTGTTATAATACAGACCTTTCTTGATATTTTCGTAAGTCTCATTCTGACTTAGAAGTGAGTATCAATATGGATAATAAATAATTTCTTTGGTAGACAAACTTATTTTGTTGTTTTCAGTTAGATACGCATGTATTTAGTTAATAGGAAATAAAACAATGAAAAGGAAATATTTAATAAAACACAAAGTATAGTTAACAAATTCATCTAAATTAAATAATAAAATACATATTAGACATATAATGTAATATTAATAAGATAAGATAAAGGAAGTTCTTGCAGAAATTACAATAGTTTGTACTGTCTATAGCAGCTGTAACGTAAGTACCTTGCAGCTTTTGCACTTCCAACCATTGCAATGCCAAAACGATGGTCTCTTTTTAAAAATTCGCTGACCATAAATATATCTACCGCAAGTAGAATGTCAGAATTAGCTTTTACGGATATACTACCTTAGTCGTTTTGTAAAAAAATATTAACAATAACTGCAAACATCAATCACTGCTAGCTAAATGTCAAACTTACTTTTGACATATGAGGTAATTTTCTTTCTTGTCAGCAATGTCAACTTATTCGTCTTCATCTGTTCTGCTTATATGTTCACATCTAACTGCCGTTATGATGTCACTACCGTTTTCGCGGCACATTCAAATAGTCCAAGTTTAACAATTTTTTAAAATATGTTGCGCTTAGAATTTTTCTTCCAAATTAAATAAATAACTAAATTAAGTCCTCCACTACCATATTTTACCATTTTTGAAAATTGGTCAACAACCCAATTGCAGTGACCGCCATCTTGAAATACGACGCTATCTTTGTTTTCTTTGGACTATAACTGTAAATTTTCGACTTTTATTTGGTTTTTACTAAATACCTCCCCAACTTCTGGGTTTGTAGCAAAAAGGATTTAGCTTAAACTAAATTTGTCACAATTTGAGACCAAGGCCGCTTTTGTAACTTTAATATTCTGTGAGATACAAGCTTCCATAGTTTTGGACTTTTTTCAGATTATTACGTAAATCGGTTGGATTTACAGCAACACTATTCGAATCAATTTTAATCTAGACTAAATTTGCTACAACTTTAGACTAGACTTTAATATTGATATAAGCATCCAGATTTTCTAAATACGACGCAATCACATTTTTAAGCTGATACCAGAATGTGTCTTCATATATTGCATGCATTACAAAATGGTGCAACTAACATCCTCATAAGTACAGTTGACACAGATGTTATTGTGGTACTGGTAGGCATCTTTTTCGAGCTACAAACTTACAAACCTAATATTCAACTTTGGATTGTATTTGGTAAGGATAAACACTTCCGATATTATCATATCAACTGCCAAGAGCTCGGAGAAAATATGTCACAAGCATTGCCCCTTTTCCATGCTTCCACGGGTTCAGACACTACATCACAATTTTTTCGGTAAGGGGAAAAAGTCAGCATGGAAGACATGGAAAGCGTACCCCCCAGGCACTGAAGGATTTATCTTCTCTGCAAAACATCGATTTCAGCCAGTTGATGCTAAAACAAAGGCATTTGAACTTATAGAATGATTCACATACATTCTGTACGATGGCACAACAGAACCTGACAGCATCAACAAGCTCAGAGAAGATCTCTTCACACAAGGAAAAAAGTAAAGACGATGCAAAGTCTACCGCCCACACAGGATGTCCTAATTCAACACACTAATCGCTGCATCTATCAACCTAGTATCTGGTTAACCAGTTTGAAATCACTCCAAAATGCACCTACTCCGGCTAACTTTGGATGGAAAAGAAACGAAGAGGGATGGCAACCAGTTTGGATGTCTATACAGGAAGCAAGCAAAAGCTGTAGGGAATTAATCAAGTGCGGATGTAAGGCTGAATCCCTGTGCTCTAAGAATTGCGTTTGTATCAAGGCTGCACTTGCCTGCACAGCTCTTTGTCATTACAAAGACCATTGTGAACAGTAACCAACATTATAAATATTATAATAACAACATTATAAATATAATTTTTATGAATATTTTCATAACAGTTATTTTGTAATTTTTTTTATTGAAATGTCTGTAATATGGTTAAATAAATTATCTCAGCAAATTGTGATTGTATCGACGTCTTTCTTTGCTCACATTGTAGCCTATTTATTCTTTTGAAACATTAATGAAATAATGTTTGCTGTAAAACTCACAGCACTGGAGATATTTAGCAAAACCGACAAAAATATACATTTTTGTAATAACCTGAAAAAAGTCCAAAACTTTGAAAGCTTGTATCTCGCAAAATATTAAAGTTACAAAACCTCTCAAATTGTAGCGAATTTAGTTTACATTAAATCCTTTTTGCTACAATCCCAGAAGTTGGGGAGACATTTAGTAAAAACCAAATAAAAGTAGAAAATTTACAGGTACAGTCCAAGGAAAACAAAGAAGGCTTCGTATTTCAAGATGGCGGATAATAAAATCGGGCACTCCCATCAGTGTTACCGTTTGCAGTAGATTGCCTACTAAATTGGTAGATTTTCAAGAAAAATGAGGGTGGGCAGTAGAATTTTAGTAGAATTAATAATTTTAGTAGATTTTAGTAGATTTTCTGAATACCAGTTTAGAAACTATATTTTATCGCCATCTATGATAATTTAAGCTAGTAACCTAAGTGACACCTCATCGAATAGCACCGAACTCAATCAAATATCTATAGAAACAACTGCTACAGTCATTTAGGTAAGTTCAGTCTTTCTCCGATAGATGTCGAATCACATATTTAGTTTAAAAGTGCGACCCCCCCCCCCCCTCAAGTCGAAATCCGCGCCTGATAAGTACAAGGTACTTAAGTATGAATTTTTCGTTCAAAATGTTTTAATATTTTTGTTTACTTCATATTTTTATAAACGTTTCATTTTATTTTATATTTTATTTTCTGTTTTATTTGAATAAATGTTTAGTTTTCATTACTCCTATTGACGATTTGCACGAAAGAAAGTTCAGTAAAAAGTGTCATGGCGCACAGTATAATGGTATCACTGTAATTCACTGTTATAACATCGTTTTCATTATCTTTAATGTTAAACCTACTTCCATTGAATATAAATAGTCTTTATTAGGTTGTTTCGTAGTCTACAATATTTAAAAAATGTCGAATTATGCAATTTGTCAAACACTGTTTCCAACTCTCAGTTTACAAGAAGAGTTGGCAGCAGTGATTGACAAATTGCATAATTTGACATTTTTTAAATATTGTAGACTACGAAACAACCTAATAAAGATGATTTATATTCAGTGGAAGTAGGTTTAACATGAGAGATAATGAAAACAATGTTATGATTATTATATTATAGGTATTTAATTGTTACAAAGTTTGGAAATTAGACGAGTTGGTCAACATGTGCAGTGAATTACAGTGATACCATTATACTGTGCGCCATGACACTTTTTACCAAACTTTCTTTCATGCAAATCGTCAATGGACCCGTTTAGTGTGACGTCAGATTCTAGGCAACCAACAATACAAGTGTGTGTTGCTAAAGATTTTGAGCCTTATGTACGATACATTTAAGGGTTAAAAATATGGCTGTTGATCAGGGCCTCTAATTTTATTTGGTTAAAACACATATTAATTTAATTGAGTAAATTATATGTAGAACGAATCTAACGTATTTTAAGAATATGGCCTATGAATTGAATTGTCTTAGATATGCCATATAATTGAGTAATAACACAAAATTGTTAACAGCAATTTTTGTCATCCTTAATAGCAAGGTGCATAAGAGCGAAAATATTAACTGTAAATTTCGTTATCCCACTTGTATTGTTGGTTGCATAATATTTGACGTCACTACTAAACGGGTCCATTATTTTTATTGTTTGTTAAAAGTAATACTGCTCCATCTAGCGGTAGCGGTGTTAACTCACAAACATTAATTTATAGGTTTCCACTAGGCAGGAATTAAATGTTTCATAAAATTTCCGCCCGACACCAGATAGCGGTAGTTTTTAGTAGAATTTAATTTTAGGTTAGTAGATTTTAGTAGATTCTGATCGGAATGTTGGTAGAATACGGTTAATTGAAAACGGTAACCCTGACTCCTATCCCCCCTGAATTGATAGTACTGAGGGTATAAAAAGTGTGCAAATGGGTTTAGCCGGATA
Organism: Rutpela maculata; assembly: GCA_936432065.2. Lineage (NCBI taxonomy): Eukaryota > Metazoa > Arthropoda > Insecta > Coleoptera > Cerambycidae > Rutpela > Rutpela maculata. The sequence goes on along the minus strand of OW386286.2, from coordinate 1,559,669 downwards.
AGCATGACGAGTCGGCCCCCAAATGGCAACCTATATCGAAACTTATATTTTAATATCGACTTGATGTATGATTTATATGTGTTTTGCAGCCGTACTCCGCTTTGACCTTGAGATATGGAAAAAAAATGAGCGCATGCATGACTATCGTTCAAAGAGACATATCTCGAAAACTAATTGAGCTAGAGAGGTAAAACCAACGGGATGTTTCAGGTAACCTTAAAGAGTATATTTTATGTTTTTTTTTTGAATTTCTAGAATAATTACGCACATCATTATAATAATAATTAATATTTCCGTGTTCTCAGTGACTTACAATCACTGAAATAATATATGTTGTAATACTTTATATGTACTATTACTCATAAAAGTTGCGTTAGAAAAAAGTTGGTGCAACACTTCGAAAAAAAATAAAATTCGACGCGCACTACATCATATAACGATACAAACTTGACATGGGACACACATATTTATTTTATGAATTGGAATTACTGTTAGAAGAGAAATTGAATGAAAATTTAAATAATTGTCACGTAAATATCTTTTTCTGAAATCGATCGGCAATGTCTACATTTTCGGCGCGATTTCAGATCGAAAAATGCACAATTCCAGTATTTTAGTCCGTTGCTAAGAAACTATCACAAAACAGACCGGAAAAGATCCGTTGCCAAGCAACGTACAACAAAACCGTACGGGAATGTTACTTTCCCGGCCTAGGCCGGGAAAGTAACATTCCCGTACGGTTTTTTATGTATATTTTAGACAGTAAATAAATACACGCAGACAAACCAACTCACATTAAAATTGCAGTTATTAGTAAGCAGTTAGATTGTAATGAAGAAATGTTATGCATTAATACAAATTCCTTAATTTATAATAATATTGATTGTGATTTCAGAAAAAATAGTATGTGTACTTCGGTGTGAAAGCACATTCCCGGACTTCGATGCTTGTTGGCCTCGGCTAGCGCCTCGGCCAACGTCGTCCGGGAATGTATTGCTTTCACACCTAAATACACAATATACTAATTTCATACGGGCACAGTGGCACGAATTGTAATTTTTTCGTTCAAAATTATTTAGAGCACTTCGCAACCGATTGGGATATTTTTTTTTTAAATAGTCGTTATTTAATTTCAAAAAAACGTAAGAGAAAGATTTTTGAATTATGCTAACTAAAATTATTGAGCTTAACCAAAATGTCCATTTTTTTATTTAAATCTTAATAAAACTTATAAAAAAAATTTATTTTTTTTCTAATCCAATTTACATAACTCTTGTTACTCGGGGGGTTTTTGAGGTCGCTGATTACGAATCTGATATCCAAATTGTCATCCTACAACCTACAAGAATGGCGGAATCAATGGCGGAATCACATAACCCCAAGTAGGTCATATTAATATTTATTTTTTTTTATCTGCTAATAATATAATAAACACCTAACACCAAGAACTTTGAAACAAGAATATTAAACCTAACATAACCTAAGCCTAATAGAACTTTAAACCAAGAACTCTATACCTAACATAACCTAAAGCAAGAGTTTTACACCATGAGCTTTAAACTTAGTGCAAAAATGTTTCGTGATTATTTAAATTTTAAATTTCTCTGTTTAATCTGTGTTATTTAAATAATATTAATACTCCAATTGAGTTGATAATTTTTTTAATTGTTGATTATCCTAAATACATTTAAATAATAAAGTCCTTTATATTTTTATATTATATTAAACATACTATATGTTTAATGTAATATCTTAATATAAATATCATTTAAAAATTAAATATATTATTTATATAAATAGAGGACTGAATCGCCTATATATATGATTGATAATTAATGTATGGCAGCCATATTGGATATTTTTGAAAATTTCAGAAAATTTGATCCTTTTTAATTTTTTTAATAGGAATAGCCCATCTAGTTTAATGCATTTAATTTATTTTTAAGGTAGTTTTATCATCTTATTGCCGCCATATTGGATCCGCCATCTTGAATTTATTCCTGAAACTTAAAATTTAGTCTATTTTAACTTAAAAGTACTCATCAGAAATATTCTAAACTTCTCGGCATAAACTTTAACAAAAATGTTTAATTTTTCATAATTTTTTAGCATTTTATAGCCGCCATTTTGCAGGTTGGTTTATGACAATTTGGATATCAGATTCGTAATCAGCGACCTCAAAACCCCCCCGAGTAACAAGATTTATGTAAATTGGATAAGAACAAAATTTTATTTTAGAAGTTTTATTAAGATTTAAATAAAAAATGGACATTTTGGCGAAGCTCAATAATTTTGGTTAGCATAATTAAAAAATCGACTCTCTTACGTTTTTTTGAAATTCGGTAATGAGTATTTAAAAAAAAAAATATCCCAATCGGTTGCAAAGTGCTCTAAATAATTTTGAACGAAAAAATTACGATTCGTGCCACTGTGTGTCGTATGAAATAGATATTTACGTGACAATTATTTATATTTTCATTCAATTTCTCTTCTAACAATAATTCCAATTCATAAAATATTTATATGTGTGTTCCATGTCAAGTTTGTATTCTTATATGATGTAATGCGCGTCGAATTCTATTTTTTTTTCGAAGTGTTGCACCAACTTTTTTCTAACGCAACTTTTATGAGTAATAGTGCATATAAAGTATTACAATATATATTATTTCAGTGATTGTAAGTCACAGAGAACACGGAAATATTAATTATTATATTTTTTATTTATTTTCTAATGATGTGCGTAATTATTCTAATAATAAATTCAAAAAAAAATGTAAAATATACTCTTTAAGGTTACCTGAAACCTCCCGTTGGTTTTACCTCTCTAGCTGAATTAGTTTTCGAGATATGTCTCTTTGAACGATAGTCATGCATGCACTCATTTTTTTACATATCTCGAGGTCAAAGCGGAGTACGGCGGCAAAACACATATAAATCGATTTCATACATCAAGTCGATATTAAAACATAAGTTTCGATATAGGTTGCCATTTGGGGGCCGACTCGTCATGCTTATCTTGCTAAACCCTTTGGAGCTTTAATCTAGCAGGTCACGATCTTTACGCTAAGAAATCACACTACGATTAGATACTCAATGAAGAAAGTTTCATGAAAATTCTTTCACTATAGAGGGTTCCGAGGTGAAAACCTAACTGCACTCGACTAATATACTAGGGATGCAACGGATAGTGTTTTGGCCGGATACCGAATACTGGATATCCGGCGAATTTCTTGTACCGGATACCAGATATCCGGCCAACTATCCGGCTTGCATTGAAAGTTGGACTGAAAACAAATTTTGACAACCTCGACGACAAAAAATATTTACTGGTAACTTTTCTAGAGCCCAGATTTAAGACAAGTTTTTTCGATAAAAATCAGGCTAAATAATCCCGCCAAATTATTCTGCTGGAGGTTTTAAAAAATAGTTGTGATGATTCATGCTCAAGCAGTAATAGTGAAAGTGGTTCTTCTCCTTTCAGTAAACAATGTAAGAGAAACGCACAAGATAATGTTACTGCTGATATTCACAACACTTTTTGGAAGTGTTTTGACGAAGTGGGTAAAGAAAATGGTAGCGTTAAGGATAAGATTTTGTAGAGTGAGAGGGAAATATGCGTTTATTTTCGGACTATAATAAATATTTAAAAAGTCATAAACGGTATAATCTTTAAAATAGTTTCAGATACTTCCCATTGCTCTAAGGAATACAACCATATACAGTTTTTATCATAAATTTTGTATACGTATATGTTCTAAAATGGAATTAGGAACTATTTTCTGACATACTCAAATACAACAGATATTTATAATAAAAAGATATATATAGTTGTATGCGTTAGAACAATAGTAAGAATCTGAATAGTTTTAAAGATTATACTGTTTGGTTTTTTAAATATTTATAATAAATCGAAAATAAACGCATATTTCTCTCTCATTTTGCAAAATCCCTTCCTCAATGAGAACGTTTTGGAGAAAACTTCAATGACCAATGAAGATTGACTATTATTTGAAAGCACGGATTCAAAGTAATAGTGACCCTTACACATGGTGGTATACTAACGCCAATCAGTATAATAAAACTCGATTTATATTTTATAACAAATTTTATTTCTTAACTATCTGGTTTTGACCGGATATCAGGTCACTATCCGGTGCCCCGCCGAATAGTAAGAAAGTGGCAGAATAGGCCGGATACCGGATAGTAACCGGATATCCGTTGCACCTCTATATACCTAATCATACGGGATCGGTATATTTTGGTACAGATGTAGAGTAAAGTGTAAAAGCTTTAAAATTTCGTTTTTATTTAGCAGGTTAAGTATTCATACGTTTTTTATAGTACTTACTTTGCTTTCTGAGAGACTAGGTCCATGGGAAAGAGATTTGTATTTTATTGTCAATAGAAATATATTCCCATTGACGAAGTTTAAATGTAATACAAAACAGTCAAATTTCGTTTTAATAGTGGGTAATAGTCTAGATGCCCGCGTACATAAATGCAATTTATACATATCCTCGTATAACTTCTTGTACGGCATAATTGCGCCTAGTCTATCACTTTTTTCCTCTGCGAAAATTTTCGTAAACGCGGCGTTCCTCCTGGGCATGAAAAAGACGATTTCCACATGTCGCGCGCCGGACTGGAAAATCGGCAAACATATTCTATTCTAACAATTCTAAAATTGGATTCTATATATTTTTATTAAAAAATCTTGAAAAAATCAGCTGGTTATCAATAAATGTTTTAAAGTTATGTTATGTTATGTTTAGGGTGGTAGACACCCTTAACGTTCCAAAATTTTTATCGGACAGTTTGTAGAAATATATAGAATATATATGTAGAATCCAATTCTCAAATTGTCCGACAAAATATATTTGCCGATTTTCCAGCCCGACGCGTGGAAATCGTCTTTATAAAGCCGAGGAGGAACGCCGCGTTTACGAAAATTTTCGCAGAGGAAAAAAGTGATAGACTAGGCGCAGTTATGCCGTACAAGAAGTTATACGAGGATATGTATAAATTGCATTTATGTACGCGGGCACCTAGACTATAACGATAATTAGGTACCGTAGCATAGCTTTGATTTTGAAGAACTTTTAGTATGTTAGTTGGGTGGCCACATACTCTATACAGACCGAGTCCATTGCTTTTTAGAGTTTTTTAAACTGATTGCATTTTGGCATAAAATGACTGTATTATTGGTGGTAGCCCGACAATATCGTGAAGAAATTATATCATTTCTTATGTTTGTTGGATATTTTGCCACTGCAAAAATATTTAGAAATTTTGACGAAATAAACCTCTGCGCCAAAAGAATCAGACAGAGGCTGGTTTTAATACTTCTATTACAAAATATCACACCTAAAGATATATAAACTGAAACAAAAATGTTAAATGCTAATTACAAAAATTTAATCGAAGGCAGTTCACTTTCGGAAAATATTTCTTAATTACAAACCTTTTTACAAATGTTCCGGTAGATAAAACATTAATAACAATTAAAAACAAGCTAAAAACGTACTCTTCGTCAATTTACTGACCTTTTTATATATAATTGTTACACATTCTATAGGATACTCTTCGCGGTTTTCTTGTAAAAATGTTAGTTTTTGGACATCCTAAATTTTTTGATACCATCTTTGTTGTGACAAAAATTATATAAAAAAAAAATGAAAAAAAAAAATATCCAACCTGTGTGGGATTCGAACACGGGACCCTTGGATTGCAAACGCAAAGCAATACAATACAATGCTATCAAACTTTATTATTATTATATATTACAATATATCCCAGTGTGTCCGAATACTGTCAGACATACACGGGGCGCAGCTCCGTGACAGTTGAATGACACCACATATTGCTACGAAAATCGATTGTCTGTGATATACCTATATCTTTTGACAATCATACATATTTCAACTTTTACTTCTATGAAATATTTATTAGTAAAATTCATAAACAAAAAAAAATATATTATGGAAATAATATTTCGCAAGATTTTCATTTTAGTATAAGCGACAAAAATTAAGAGAATTTTTTTTTTAATTAAATAATTAAAAAAAATTTATTTACCGATCCATTTTCTTCAAAAACAATAGGGTTCTTCCTCTAGCTAACACTAACTTACTTTCTAAATTCCAATACAATCGGACTTTTCTTTCTTAAGTTATCGTGCTTACAAGAAACGTGACAGACGGACATTTTGAAAGTTGTTCAGAATTCGTTCACTAACACAATGATATGAAAATGTTTTCTATACGAGCGATATTTACGATTTTAGAAATGTGCCGATCAAATGCAATACTCTTCGTTTTGGCGAAGAGTATAATGAATTGCAACATGATGGGGATTTGGCGAATAGAACCAAATTAAGCATAGAAACTATTACGGGATTACTTACTCTGCTTTAAAAACCGCTGCCCAAGGAATCACTACTTCCACATCCAGATTCTCTATCCAAGTCACTCACAACGAAAAAACTTTGTATGTGAAAATAATTGTTTATGGAACTTTAATAATATAATATTTGAAATCCTCTACCCCAAAAACCCATAAAACGATACCCCACATCGGTAGTGGGGTGGGGGTGGTGATAGGGGGTGGTAGTGGGGGGTGGATGAAGTAAAAAAATATTTTGAGGTTCTGGTTCCTGTACATACACTAAATCACAATTTTTTTATTGCATCCCCTTTAATAAGGAGGTGGGGGTGGTAATGGGGGTGGCTAATGCCAAAAATTTTTTTGAGACCTTAGCTTCTTTTGTATATACTAAACACCAATTTCATGGACTCTTACCTGCTTGATTTACCCATTTACGTCAAATTTACCAATTTACCCCCCAACCCTTCGACGGAACAAGATGAAAATATAATCTAGTTCTAGATCTCGTTAAAGTACATATGTGTACCAAATTTCAAGTCAATATCTTAAACGGTTCCAGAGTAAACGTGCACACAAAAAAAAGTTACAGACAGACAGACCGACAGACAGACAGAATTTTTTTTTTCGCTCAAACAAAATCTCGACGTTTCAGGACTTTTTAAGCCTATTTGGACAATAAAAATTTTTTAAAAAATTTTTGTCGTTACTATACTTCCACTGGACGTGGAAGTAAAATACATACTTTCAATTAAATAATGACTTCTATCAACAAAACTTTGGTATGGCCATGGGTTTCTTCTTTATCTCCAATAATAAGTAATATTTTTATGAAAAATTTTGAGGAAAATAATATTGATAACTTAATTTATAAACCTATAGTTTGGTGGAGGTATGTTTATATTTTTGCGTTGTGGCCTTATAGCAAAGAACATTTAAATAATTTTTTAAATCAGATTAACGAAAATGAACCTTCAATTAATTTTACAATAGAAGTAGAGAATAAAAATGAATTAGTTACCTTTCTTAGATGTTTTAATTAAAAAGTTAGATAATAAATATGTTTATCGAAAACAAACACACACAAACAGATATTTGAATTTCAATACAAATCAACATATTAGCGTTAAGAAAGGTGTAAAATGTTTGCATGATAGGGCTAAAGTAATTTCTTCAAATATGAAAGTTTAAATAACGAGACACAATTTATAAAAACTGTTCTATTGAATAATCAATACCCCGAGAGTTTTATTGACAGCCAGCTGGCAAACATTGAAAAAAGAGTAACCACTCAACATTCATAATCTGAATTTAGATCTTTAGCAGTAATTCCATACATACAGGGTTTATCGGATAAATTACGAAAAATCGGAAATAGATTTTCTGTACGAACGGTTTATCAAACGGGAGCCACATTAAGATCTGTTTTATCAAAGACTAAGCCGGTGAATATTGTTCAAAATTCCAAGGATTGTATTTATAGGGTTCCGTGTGAGTACGGTAAGCATTATGTAGGTGAGTCATTTAGACTTTTCAACGTAGGCTTGGTGAACACAGAGATTATGCTAGAAAGGGGGAATTTCAGAAATCAAAAATTTGTGAACACGCGTGGGATAACAATCCATCCAGTGGGACTCTGCGAAAATTTTGGAAAAAGAAAACGACTCAACTAAAAGAAAACTTAAAGAATCCGCTATTATTTTGTTAAATGAGGATAAATGTGTTTCCAATTATTCTATAGATTTCTGTACCGGCTGGTGGTTGCCGATCCTCAGAGACGAAGTCAATAAAAATAAAATAAATATAATTTAATGTCTCACGTGACTATGGAAATACATAAACAACAAACTGTCATGTTTGACATGCTTAAAATTGAACATTTTGATAACGGAAAAAGAAATCTTTTCCAAAACGTTAACTGCCTTCGATTTAATTTTCGTAGTTATTATTTAACATTTTTGTTTCAATTTATATATTTTTAAGTGTGAGACATTTTGTAATAGAAGTATTAAAACCAGCCTATGTCTGAACCTTTTGGCGCAGAGGTTTATTTCATCAAAATTTTTAAATATTTTTACAGTGGCAAAATACCCAACAAACATAAGAATTCATGAATATGCCACAAATAATAAATTATAAACAAATTATATTATGTTTGTTTTTCTATGTATTTATCCGAGTATGATTTAGGTGGTGAGTGTCCGTGTCCTGAAGCTGATGAATATGCTGAAGGTAAGTTATTTTATACATTTTTTAACATAAATTGTTTAAATTTTATATGAAGCATGAACAGATTTAATCCAAAATTTCCCATTACACTTGTTGTCACAACTAAAATCAATTGAAAGGACAAAATCTTTGAAGCAAAACAATTCGGTTCGAAATTTATTTTCTCTGTTTTACATTGTTATATACCTTTCTTTACTAATAAGTTCCATGGCCTACTTGATAATTCTCTTACATCACATTCATCAGAGGCAGCTATTGTGAAAAAAATCTGTATTTGCGCAAAACATCCCTCTCTATTTAGCACTTTTCAGTAATTCATTATATTTTCTGTAGGATGCCCATCCTGTATACTTTTTTAACTAAAGTATATCAAGTTTTCTTCCTGATAATAGTGACAACTACATTCCAAATATTATTTGCCTCTGCCGTTTCTTAATAAGTTATTTCACTACCCTGTATACATTTAACTAAAAGTATGTTCTGTATTCGCCCCGTCCCTTCCTCTCTCTCCTTTTTCCTTGTGATCCTCCTAAACTTATAAAGCTTGTGTACGGTATCACAAAGAGAAAAGAAAGAAAAGTAAAAACAAAGGGAGAAAAAAAAAAGAAAAGTAACAAATAGAGTCAGAGAACGAGGGATCTCTACGATGCATTTTAAGGACCCTCTATAACACTCGCGAACAACCACCTAAAAAAAATTTGTTCTTATGTAAATCGACCTGGCGGATCCGATTTTGGCGTTCGCCAGACAATCCGGAATTGCGAAACTGGTCAAAATCGGCAATTTCCGAAAAATCTCAAATTTTATAGAAATTTTTTAATTTTTACTTATCACCCTATAATCTCCCTTAGTTTAAGTCCGATTAAATTGAAATTTTTATGAGAACCAATTTAGACATTTGTTATCATGACTGACATGACAGAAATGTAAGACAGTTTACGTGTCACCAGTAATATATTTTTAAAAAGTTGGTGACACGAAATTTGTTAAAATACAGCAACAAATACTCGATCGAGAAAACTTTTTTGTTTTTTAAGATAGATGTATATAGTAAGCTACAAAGTTGTAGCCAAAGAACTAAAGAAACTTTTTTATTTCGGTGATTTTTTTGATAACTTACTTAGTTTTCAAGAAACCGGTGCTGCAGTATAACACTTTGACCGCCGCGTCGCGTCGCAAGATAAAAAGATTGGGTTGGCTTATACCGCGGCTTTGTTTCTCGTCTTTCAGAATGCCCCGCTCGATGTGAATAAAATAATGCGTAATTGTGAATATTGGTTTTTCTAATTTTGACATATAAAGTGATAATTTTCAAAACTGACGTAAGTGTCAAAACGTCCTACTTTAAACTAACCAGTTATGAAAAGTAAAATTTTACGTAACTGGTGAGAAAAAGTTCGTTATGCCATCAATTAGGAAATATAAACAACTCTCAAAAGATAAAGAAACAATGTTTATTCAACACAAAATGGAATACTAAGTCCATAAAGTTGAAACTTCTAAATTCTTCTTTCCTTTAAAATTAGGGTGACCATACGTCCGGAATTTCGCTGGAAAGTCCAGCATTTACAAATGTCCAGCAAAAGTCCAGCATTCAGGTTATAGTGAAGTTACAGCATTACGTTTTGCTTGGAAAAAAATTTTTTTTGATACTTTCTCCCCGCTCATCAAAAAATTTTTGTGATCAAAAAAATTTCCCCCCCCCCGGTCATTAAAAATGTTGGGATCAAGATTCTACCCCCCCCCCCCCCCTCCGCACATCAATTTTTTTTCCCAGCAGAAGTGTCCAGCATTCACTTAACAAAAATCTGGTCACCCTATTCAAAATACGCTAGCAAAACTTTTTCTTAGCTAAATAACGTCTGTCAATTTTGACATTAAAATTATAATGTGTGATAGCAGCAATGAAAAAGATTGCTTAATTACTTCCACATCCAGTGGAAGTATAGTAACGACAAAAAATTTTTTAAAAAATTTTATTGTTCAAATAGGCTTGAAATGTCATGAAACGTCGGGATTTTAAGTTTGAGCGAAAAAAAAATTTCTGTCTGTCTGTCGGTCTGTCTGTCGGTCTGTCTGTCTGTAACTTTTTTTGTGCGCACGTTTACTCTGGAACCTCTACCCCAAAAACCGATACATCGGTAGTGGAGTGGGGGTGGTGATAGGGGGGTGGTAGTGGGGGTGGATGAAGTAAAAAAATATTTTGAGGTTTCTGGTTCTTGTACATACACTAAATCACAATTTTTTTTAATCCCCTTTAATAAGGGGGTGGGGGTGGTAATGGGGGTGGCTAATGCCAAAAATTTTTTTGTGACCCTAGCTTCTCTTGTATATATATACTAAATACCAATTTTATCGACTCTTACCTGCTTGATTTACCCATTTACCCCAAATTTACCCCAATTTACCCCCCAACCCTTCGTCGGAACAACATGTAAATATAATCTAGTTCCAGATCTCGTTAAATTACATACGTGTACCAAATTTCAAGTCAATATCTTAAACGGTTCCAGAGTAAACGTGCGCACAAAAAAAAAGTTACAGACAGACAGACAGACCGACAGACAGGCAGACAGACAGACAGACAGGCAGGCAGACCGATAGACAGACAGAAATTTTTTTTTCGCTCAAACTTATAATCTCGACGTTTCATGACATTTTAACAATTTGAACAATAAAAATTTTTAAAAATTTTTTTGTCGTTACTATACTTCCACTGGATGTGGAAGTAATTTGAACAAAGAACAACTTTTAAGCAATCTTTTTAACGTCAGCAGTTTTGTGCGAGTTTTCAACTTTTTTTTTAACAGTGACTCCTCAGTTAAACCCATAGTAAAACTTTATGAAATGCATATTTTGCCAACAAAATAGTGAAGAAGCACTGGACTAAGCATTTAAAGCAGTTTCTATAAAATCGGATGATATCTCTCTTAAGTTGAAATATTACACCAAAAAAAGGGATTTATTTTTGTCAAAATGTCCTGTCTATCTTGCAAGATGCAGAAGAAATTACACCCGAAATGTTTATAAACAAAAAGCAGAAAGCACAGATGTGGCTAATACTGGTTACAAAAAAAGGAAGACCGTTGAAAGTCCAAAACGTTGCATAATTTGCGATAAACAAAAAATTACAAATGTGTTAACTTTCTCTTAAATATTGCTGCTTAATTAGGCAGTTTCCTATTTTAGAAATATCATGTACATTCAACCTCATTTAGTAGTCTTTTAGATAACTAGTCAAATAAAAAAAAAATTATCTCGATATCTGAAAAACTCACGAACTTATTCAATTTCTTATTTGAATACTTCGCTTCGGCTGAAGTCCACCGTGACGTCACAATACATAACGCGCTGACTTGCCTTGCCGGCGGCCCGCCGTATGTTCCCTTTATTTAGTGTATGTGCTCGATTTTCTGAAATGTCACAAAATGTCACTTTTGATTCGTTCGTGCCGAGCCGAATTTTCGAATTTCGCCTTGCAATTTACGATCAGGTTTATCTGGAAGACTTCCAAAATTGCTTATTTTAGCAATTTTTTCGGCTCTCAAATGCAAGCTGGCTATAAACTGCCAGTGCCTGCCAGCGAGTATAAAGGTGCCCGTGCCCGCTCGCTGTTGGCGGAATCATGTATTGTGACGTAATCGAGCCTCAGCCCAGATGATCGCAGCATTTTAAACTTGGAAGGACCATAACTTTTTTATTTATAGACATAATTTAAAAAAAAAATTACAGATATTTTTTAGATTTTTACGACTATTTATTACGAGAAAATGAGAAAAATGGAAACTTCCTAATTATACGAGTAGAAGTTAAATGTGGAAATAAAATGAGTATGTCTAAATTGCCTTTATCAAAAATTAAAACTTTATTTTTGCTCCTTTTTCAAAATTAAAATTTACTGAATAAACTTCGAAGTAAACTCACGATTATTAAATAGGTTATTATTAGTACAATACAAATCCTGGCGTTCTCAAGCTACGCAATGGCATTACCGCTTGTGCAGTACGTGACCGACCGCGGCCGGCATAGTTCTTTTCTATATTGTGGCACCGTTATGTTAAAAACCAAGCCAGTTATCAAAAAAATCACCGAAACAAAAAAGTTTCTTTGGTTCTTTGGCTACAACTTTGTCGTTTACTATATACATCTATCTTGATAAACAAAAATGTTTCCTCGATCGAGCATTTGTTGCTGCATTTTTAACAAATTTCGTGTCACCAACTATTTAATAAAATATTACTGGTGACACGTAATTTTTTTTGCATTTCTATCTCCTAAAAATTTCAATTTAATCGGACTTAAACTAAGGGTGATAAGTAAAAATAAAAAAATTTCCATAAAATTTTAGATTTTTCGGAAATTGACGATTTTGACCAGTTTCGCAATTCCGGATTGTCTGGCGAACTCCATAATCGGATCCGCCAGGTCGATTTACATAAGAATCAATTTTTTTTAGGTGGTTGTTCGCGAGTGTTATCTTAGACATTGCTCGTTCTCCGACTAATAGAACAGAATCAATAAAACGCCATCTGGTTTTCCCTGAAGTATTAACCGTTCCATATCGTCCCCTTTGCGGTTGATGTGGCCAAAAAATGATAAGATTCGAGAGAATACTATGCTGGAAACTCGGTTTTGGGAACGTTTTTCTTGGAGAATCGAAGAATTAATAAAATATTATAATCTTAAAACCATTATTAATTACAGTCACACAAAAAAAAATGTTTTTTGCAGATATCAGAATATCATACTCCCATGTATTTTGAACGCTAATTTCAGGTCTAACTTGCGATATTTCGCACTATATTTTTTTTAATCGCGAAAAACATCATATTTAGGCATTTTCTTTTGCAATTTATCCGAAGTAAGAAATATCTGAAGGTTTGTACGTCTCAACAAATGTCATGAGTACTAATTTCTAACCGACTTCTCCATATTAAATTCATCAAGCTACGTCTAGTTAAGGTGAGCAAAAATTGGGGACATTTTTTTAGTCGAGAATTTCGCCAAGTCGCCAGCGATAATTTAATTTCATAACATTTAATTTTGTGTTAAAAAAATTAAAATTCTTGCACGTATACAGGGTAGACCATTAATAATAGGCCATAGTTCAAGGGTAGATTATTTGGATCAAAATATGAGGATATAACCAAACATGCTTTAGTAAATTGTTGATGTGGAAAAAGATACAGAGTGTCAAAATTGTAATTTTTATTTCTTTTTTTTGCTATATCTCAACTATATCTTGACCGATCTTCTCCTAATTTGGTAAGCAAACATTTTTTAAGCTAAGAAACAATAATTTATGTATCACGCTAACTCGTGAGGCCGCCTCATGAGCTATACCTGATGATGAATATTTTTTTCTCTTTTTTTTTACGAAACGTTGTGTCACTTTTGACTGGAAAATCTCATGCAGGAGTCATTTCTTTGGAAAAAAAGGTACATTGATAGAACTTGATATTTCAACCGTTTTCGAGAGAACTGCCGCAAAGATTTGAAGAATTCTTAGAAAATAAACTCACTGTGAAAAGGACAAATTGTATTTATCGAAAAGTGTGTTTTGGTGACGTCTTAGTTCTGTCAACATATCAAACTAATTAAATTGTATGTAAATGACAGAACTAAGACCCAAATCACACTTTTCAATAAATACAATTTGTCCTTTTCAAATTGAGTCTGTTTTCAAAAAATTCTTGAGATCTATGCAGCAGTTTTCTCGAAAACGGTTGGAATTATTAAGTCCTATCAAGTGTACCTTTTTTTACGTAGGAATGACTTCTGTATGAGATTCTCTAGTCAAAAATGCCACTACGTTTCGTAAAAAAAGAGAAAAATATTCATCATCAGGTATAGCTCATGAGACGTCCTCCACGGGCGAGCATGATGAAATACGTAAATATATTGTTTCTTAGCTTGAAAAATGTTTCCTTACCAAATTGGTAGAAGATCGGTCAAGAGGTAGTTGAGATATTGCAAAAAAGAGGAAAAAAAATTACAATTTTGTCACCCTGTATCTTTTTCCACAGCAAAAATTTACTGAAGCATATTTGGTTATATCCTCATATTTTGGTCCAAAGAATCGACCCTTGAACTATGGCCTATTATTAATAGTCCACCCTGTATTTGTAATTTCATACATAATAATTTTAGACTGCCTTTTTGATGTCAGCTCCGTTTGAAATGCATGTATTTTAATAATTGATATTATTTTATTTTCAACTTTCACATATTTCTAATGATTTTTTTATAAAGAAACGTTATTGTAATGTAATGTAATTTTTAAAATCTATATCGTTGCATTACCGGCTTTTTACTCTTAACCGGCTTTTTATTCTTAACACTGAAACATTAATTATTTTTCTAATTTTACGAAGGAATTAACGAAAGTCCATAGACTTATGTTTTTGGGGTTGCTGAATATGACTGTGAGATCAAAACTTATGAGACGAAAAAATATTAAGGGTTGAAATCATCCTTAAATACTGAAAAATTAATAATTCTTCGAATGTTACAAATAAATTCACGAAAATCCATATACTTAGGATTTTTAGGTCGGTGAATATGATTATGAGGTCTAGTGTCTAATTATGTATGTCTAATTTAATTAAAACTACTAATCTAGGCTCAATTTTCTAAAAAGCCTTCGGAAATCACTCTTAGAAGCAAATCATATTACTTTTTGCCAACCTATCTTTTTAGAGTAACTCGACCCCGCTGATTCCGAAAATTTCGGTTGGCATCTCGAATTCGGGGTTGAACCACCCCAAAACCACCCCTAAAGGTACATTTTTTCAGTTTATCCACAATATCTTCGTAAGAAGTGAATTGAGTAGGGATTGCATTACCGGTTAACCGGTTAACCGGTTAACCGGTTATCAGGACAAAAAACACATGGCGACAATTACCGGTTATTTTAATATTTTACCGGTTATTTCGGTAAACTCTGAACATACGATATGTCACGTATTCAATGTTTCTATTTATGTCACTGACTAGTATTCACTAAATGCAGAGTGACTGTCCCAACACCGAGCAATTTAACAATAAATAAATAATATTATAAAAAGTAAACTCCAAACACCAAACCCTAAGAAATACAAGAGAGACAATGACAATACCTTACGATAGAAAATTGAATATTTCACTGCCTCAAATATCTGTGGAATACATTTAGAAGTATGTTATTACCAATTGCACAAATATCAGACGACTAACAGATATAGCTTTGAAAAACTAACCCTCTTAACAGGCCATTTTTAAAAAATATTGTATTTTTAGATTAGGTATTCAGTAAATGCCCTATTTGAGTTTATGTTTATAATTTTTGTTATTTACAGAATAATTATTTATTTAAATTTATTTTATTTATATTTTTTCCTTTTGACAAATTAACTCCTATATAAAAAAGTCTATTTGACAGTCACATTTTTGTCACTTTGACAGCGATAAAAAAGGTGCATCGTTTTTTATCACCGATAAAAATGCCTGTTCCTCAAAAGCAGACTACATCTACAATATGAGTCTTTTTGGGAAAATTATAATTATTTTTAATAAATTATTGTTATTGTTCGTTCACATATTCTGTCGTTAATTTATCTTGCCAAAAAACACTCGAGCTTTTCTTTTATGGATAAATTTCTTTTTAACTCAAAATTTTTCCAATCAATAATTGGCTCGAAAAACTGACATTTGACAAAATCGCTCGACCTCCGGTCTCGCGATTTTTTCATGTCAGTTTTTCTTATAAAATCACTGATTGGCTACATGATTTCGTTACAAAGAGAAATTTATCCGATAAAAAAAAGCTCTTGTGATTTTATTGTTGATAAAAAACCTTTTGTTTGTTCATTATATTAAATATACGTATATAAAAATGTTTTTTGTTAAATTTAGATAATTTTGTACATGGAAAAAGACAACTGCCATTTTCGCCACCCTAATCATGCATTCTAAAAATTACCGGTAAATACCGGTTAACCGGTTATTTACATTTTTATTTACCGATTTACCGGTTATTAAAACTTCCGGTAAATTGCAATCCCTAGAATTGAGAGGAAAATGTCAAGAAAGTTTAAATGTAGCTTATAAAATTTTCTTTAAAATGACGTATACAAAGTTATATATATATATATATATATATATTCCACTAGCTCATTGGAGTGCAATGGGGTCTAAAATGACACAACGACAACGACAACAACAACAAAACAAAATCCCGATTTTTTTCAAAAAATTATGAAAATTTTAATTATTCAAAATGGGTATAGAATGAAAAATAATTATTTTAACAATTCTAAAAAAATTGAATTAATAAGAAATTACAGCAATAAGACTAAAAAAAATAGCGCCTAAATTTTTAAATGCGCTACTTTACTTACTACTTACAATATAAAGGTCGTAATACGTCTCAATCGAAAGAAAATTTTAATACCTTTAATTACTTCCACATCCAGTGGAAGTATAGTAACGACAAAAAAATTTTTAAAAATTTTTATTGTTCAAGTAGGCTTAGAATGTCATGAAACGTCGAGATTTTAAGTTTGAGGGGAAAAAAATTTCTGTCTGTCTGTCTGTAACTTTTTTTGTGCGCACGTTTACTCTGGAACCGTTTGAGATATTGACTTGAAATTTGGTACACGTATGTATTTTAATGAGATCTAGAACTAAATTATATTTTCGTCTTGTTTCGTCGAAGGGTTGGGGGATAATTTGGGGTAAATAGGTAAATCAAGCAGGTAAGAGTCCATAAAATTGGTATTTAGTATATACAAGAGAAGCTAAGGTCTCAAAAAAAAATTGTGCCATAGGCACTCCCATCACCCCATTATTATTAAAAGGGATGAAAAAAATTGTGATTTAGTGTGTGCACAAGAACCAGAAACCTCAACATATTTTTTTACTTAATCCACCCCCTATCACCACCCCCACCCCACTACCGATGTGGGGTATCTTTTATGGGTTTTTGGGGTAGAGGATTTCAAATATTATATTATTAAAGTTCCATAAACAATTATTTCCACATACGAAATTTTTTCGTTGTGAGTGACTTGAATAGAAAATCTGGATGTGGAAGTAGTGATTCCTTGGGCAGCGGTTTTTTTACAAGAATAACAATTTTTCTCATAGTTGTAGATTTTGAGTAATTTTAGATTTTAACGTCGTATATTTATTTTCAACCACATTTTCAAAACTAAACATCGGACAAAAAAGAGAAAAACCATTCGATTTGTTTTCGTAAAAGCTTTAATTTTGTACCCTTGCATTTTTTTTTAATCCACATTTTTCGAGTAATTTAAAAAAAAACGTCTAGGAATACTGATTTTAGGGGGTTAAAATTGTAATTTTCAGTTCGCATTATCTCGAAAAATATATACATTTTAGAAAAAAAGTGTATAAGACCTTTCTTTCTTATAATTTGATTCTCTATCAGATTATGTGTATTTTTTGTTTTTTTGCGACAACCCCCAAGAAAGGGTGGGTAAAAAAGCAGGAAAAATGACAATATAGATTCTTATGTACATACTTTATGAAGTATGTTGAAGAAAAATATTGTAAATTCATTACATCGTTTTCGGGCTAGGATTTAAAAGCTTCACTTACTGTACTATTCATTTATCTCGCTTTTTGGAGCTTTTGTCATGTTCAAATTAATTTTAAAAGGTTTCATTTTTTTACAAATTCTTCATAAACAACCTCAAACACTATAACAATCATTATTTTCTTAAAAGAAATATTAAAAAAATTCCGATACTTAATTGTATTTTTCGTTGAGATTTCTAAAAATTTTATTTATTTTTTTTAATTTACGAAATTGCACTAATTTTCAATGGGTAAACTTTTAGTATATGGCGTTACAAATTCAACAAAAAAAATCATTCAAATCCATTCACTAAAGCTGTTTTCCGTAATTTTTCGTTTTATAATGACTAATTGCACTGGGCTATTAACAGATTTTACTAAAATTTTTACTTAGTACAACATCCCAATTATAAAAATGTTTCAGAATATTTGGACTATTATGGAATTGATGAAATGGAGCTAGTAGGTAATTCAAGCTGCGACGACGCCAGCTGCCAAAATGAGCAGTGTGACAAGGCATCGGGTTATCCAGACGAACAACCAGATTACGAAGAGGAGGTTCTTTATGAATGTGATGACGGTACTTGTACGAATGATGAGTGTGAATCCCCGTACTATGCATAGCAATTTGGTACCTATTTTTTTCGTAAAAAGCTACTCATCATTATTAATGTATCTGTACCCAATTTGTATTAAAGTTCTAGAATGTGTTAGGTGTGTTAGTTGTGTTGTTGAACATAGCTCATACAACAAAGAAATATTATAATTAAAATAAAACTAAAAAAAACCATATTAAGTCCATAATTTTAACACCGATTAACAATCATCTAATAAATACTCCTCCATCTCGCCATCAAGTTCGCTGACAGAACTGGATCAAATATTTTGTCGAACTCCTCTAGACTTTTCCTTAAATATACAGTATGTCCCCGGATGGAGTTGACAAGAGGAAAAACATCTCTATTATTGATTTTACGACGAAAAGTCATTCTTTATAAAAAAAATTCTGCTTGTCGAAAAAATGAATTTACCATATTCAAATCTTAGATCAGATGTACCGGGTGTTAATAAATTAAGAAAACATCAAAATGCCTCAAGAGAGAAGGACCTTTATTTATTATTTTGGACAAAATGTTTATAAAACAAAGTTGTTTATAATCCAAAATAAAGCCTAAATACAAATTATGAAGTCTAAATTTTGTTGTGTATCTTTTTACGTTGAATGTATTAATATGAATAAGAATTCAAATTAAGAAACAGAGTGTGCTGTCGATAATACTGAACTGACAAACGTCATTGTGACATTGTGTAGAATGTTACTATCTTACATCTGTATTTATTAGTGTTCTGTTGATCATTTAAAAAATGTTTACCAAACAAGAGAGAATTTATTTGATCAAATGTTATGGGATTGGAGACGTTTCTTATCGATATGTAATTAACCTTTTCCACCAAAAGTTCCCTAACACAGCGCAGCGATATCGCGCCAATCATTGCGCAAACTTGTAAAAACATTCAATGAAACTGGATCTGTATTGGATGTCAAAAAACCCAAGAAAAAGTACAATGAAGACGATGCGGGAACGCTTTTGGCAATAAATTCAGTAATAAAAAACCCGAAATTATCTTTACGGAAACGCTCACAAAGACTGAAAGTAAGTAAAAGTCATTTATAGAGAATTTATATGGAAAACAAAGTTCGACCGTTTAAGCCAAGGTCCAGACATACCCTTGAAAATGAAGATAAGAGAAGCGATTGGATTTTTGTTTATGGGTCGGTGAGAATTACCTCGTAGATAGAAGTTTTCACAGAATGTTTTTTTTTTACTGACGAAGCAACATTTTGTACCAATGGCCACGTTTCATCACAAAACAGTCGTTATTGGGCGTTTGAAAATCCAAACAATGTCATTCACAAATGAAGTCAACGTTATAAAAAAGTGAATGTATGGTGTGGGATTTTTTATGGTCCATATTTCTTAGAAGAAAATTTAAATCAGCAAGCTTATTTGAACCTTTTGGAAAACTTTGTATTGCCATTTATAAACACTCTGCAACCGGAAGTAAGGCGTAATATTTTTTGGCAGCAAGACGGTTGCCCAGCTCATTCCTCAGTTTTGGTACGGCAGTGGTTGACAGATCACTTAGGAGCCAGATGGATGGAAAAATATGCTCCAATTAATTTTTCTGCAAGATCGTCAGACCTTACACCAATGGATATTTTTCTGTGGGGTGTTTTAAAACAGAAAGTTTATGCAGATGACCTGCCGCATGATCGAGAAACACTAAAAGCACGAATACAAGACGCGGTGGATGAAGTGAATGTACCCTCAACCATTCGTAAGGTCTATGGTGAATCTATTAAAAGGATAGAGACATGTGTTGAGTTTGGAGGAGGCTATGTAGAATAAATTGTTTTTCTACAATCGCTGAAGTTAATGTTATTATGTTATGTTAATGTTTGAAAAAAAATGTAAGTTGACATAAATGTAAAAGGCTTTATTTTGGATTATAAAAAACTTTGTTTTATAAACATTTTGTCCAAAATAATAAATAAGGGTACTTCTCTCTTGAGGCACTTTGATGTTTTCTTGATTTATTAACACCCGGTACATCTGATCTAAGATTTTTATATGGTAAATTCATTTCTTCGACAAGCAAATTTTTTTATAAAGAATTACTTTTCGTCATAAAATCAATAATAGAGATGTTTTTCCTCTTGTCAACTTCATCCGGGGACACACTGTATAAGGAATAAAAAAACCAGATTGCAACCAGTAGCTATTCTCCGGGCTAATATCCCGCCAAGCGCTGAATTACGAATCACAAGCCTCTGCGCGTTAAGTTCATTAACTATGTATTGTCACAAAACGCTAAAGTTTCGATTGCAACCGACACCAGCCGTTAAGGAAACATAGAGGAATTCGACAAAATATTTCGCTAGTAAATATTCTGCCCTCTAAAAGTACACCTTCTAACTGTGCCCATGTCAGGGCTACTGCTGCTTCGATTTCAATGGAGATCACCCGCTAGATAGAGCCTGCCATTTTTGTTGCATGTCGTGGTTTTAAAAATATCGTCATGTACCATTAATGAACAAGGGCCTCTTTCCACCCATCCAAGATCTACCTTGCGCTGACGAGAGCCAATAGCTCGAAACTGCTGTCTTGCTCTGGACTTACTGTACTTTGCTGAACACAGGAGACCTGCTCGTTTACGCTTACAAGAGTCACAAGAAGTCTACATCTATACGAAAACAAATGTAGTAGTTTTTTCTGTCTGTATCATCAGGTCCAATAATAGGATGCGTTAAAGCAACACCTGTAAGGATGTGTGCACGAACAGCTCATGAAAAGCGTGACTTATCGTCATATAGCTAAATTAACATGTTTAGTATACAGCGCGGTGGATTGTAAGAAACCGTGTTTGGGTGTGTTTATTTTTCAAAAGCCTTTGACAGTAGTTACTTACGAAATCGCAAATGAATGGTAAAAATAAAACAAGTGCTCAGTGATGAGGAGACCCTGACCTCTGGAGTACCACAAGGTACTGTCCTAAGACCTGTTCTTTTAGTATATATTTAAACTAATTACTTACCTTGGAACCATCCGGAACCATTACCACGTATACTGATGACACAGTTATTCTCTATACGAGGTCCACTTTAACCGATGTAAGAACAAGCTAAAATGACCTGGAAAAAATAAAGATCTGGTTCAATGCTAATTTGTTAACAGGAAAAATACTTACCAGAATATAACACTCTACCTTTTGGCGATCAAAGTATTTCAACCGTATCCTCTACCAAATACCTAGGCATATATATTGATTCCTTTTTAAAATGGGATGTTCGTATACAAAGCGTCACTAAAAAACTGCAAGGTATAACTCCTAAAATGTATCAACTTCGTTACATTCTTTCATTGAGCTAACTTAAAATGTTGTATTATGGTTTAGTTGAATCAATTATATACAATATGGAATAATCGGATGGGGAGGTACAAAACTAACTTATTACCTTTTGAAATAATTCAAAAAAGAATATTAAAATTCATGTATAATTAATTTTTTTTCGTTGAAATAAGGCCATCTGCAGATGGTATCTTGGTTTTGCTCGGCACCAACAAAATATCAGATATCCACCAACTTCTCTTCTATACCAAATATTAGACGCTGCTGAAAGAGCTTTACTACTAAACAACAATGGTTAAATGAGTAGATATTCGATAGACACAAATATTAATTGTAAGTGGAAAAGGGACACATTAATCAAGCACCCCATGCGTGATATTTTATTTCATTTACGTTCTATATTCTAGACATAATCAGACACATTACAGATACACTAAAACACGTTTGATAGCCCAAAAAAATCTGTAATGCCTGTCTTGGGGATTACACAAGACATAGGTATTTTTTAATATTTGTAATTTTTCTTTATGTTGTGGTTTAACTTTTTTATCAGGATTTTATTCTTAAGATATAATTGTAGGACATCTTGAACCTATACTTCACCGATTAGTATTATGCTAGCAATGAATTTACGTAGAGTGATATTAATAAATTGTATTCTTAATAATTAAGTTTGATGTTTTATTTACTTTACAAATGGTTAATAAACTTTACACAGATATGCCATGGCATGTTTCTGACATGCTCAGAGGCTTACCAAACATGCTTTAGAAATATATAATAGTATATAACTCATAAAATATTCATATGTATTTAAAGAATATTTATAAGTTATATGAAAATCGCGAATCAGTGAACATCTCGTCTCTAAGTCAAAATCTAGTCATTACTTTGGGTTGGGCCCATAAGAACTTTTGATCAGGACCTCATAATCTATAACATATCTCAATTTCAGACAATTTGACTGAGAGCCTAAGTTTCTGCGGAGTCCTTTCCAGTTTCCACAAATCTGTCGAGGTTTTGGAAGCTGCTAACATCACGAATCTTTCTTTCAGGATACCTTTGCTTATAAATTCTAGTGGCAAGCAAACAATTTCTGTCGGACTCGCCCAAAACAAAAGTCATGTCTACAAATTCCGCTTTATTAAAATTCGTTTTGTAAAACTCGAAATATTTTAAATTTAATACAAATGATAACTGACGATCGATAAGAGCGATAAATGTTCATTTAGACACCTCTATAAGAAACACTTAGAACACTGGCTTATTTTATCCGACCGAAAAATTGTGCTTAATATTATAGATCCTTAAAAGAAAAGAAAAAAAAGAATGTATATTGGGCCTTTTAAAAAGAAATTACAGTTTATGTACGCTTGTACACTTATGTGCCTACATGTATATATAATGTTGCAAATTTTTGTTTGTATATAATGTGTAACTTATTTATATATGTTAGCTTTTGGTTAAGTAATGTGTTTGGTATATTATCCCCTAATTATTTACATTGTTGTTTATATGTTTATCTCGCTTATATTTTTATATTAAGAATCATCATCGTGTTTATTACACCCCCTTTTTAAACACCATGTATCGTAGATCCGGAAATTATAACACCTGGGTAACACTAAACACTAATTTATTAACTTACGTACAAACCACAACAAATAATTACTTCACTAATATACTACTAAATACTATAATTCACTACTTCAATCACTTTATTACTTTGTTCACTTCTTGATATTCCGAACTCGCTGTCTGAACTCAACTGTCTTCTGAAATGAATACGGCTTCTTTATTCCTTCATATACCTAAATATGAGAGCTCCAGAATGTTCTCTCCTTGTTCTGTAATTTTCTAGGAAGCTCTGTATATTTTCTAGGAAGCTCTCTGCAATTTCCAGATTCTGACATCGCGCTCCATCTCTGGGCCGACTGCGAAACTAACTAACTAATCTTAATTGTTTTACTTTGCTTATATATGGAACTTGGAGGGACTCTACAGATGTCTCTGGGGGTAAAAATATATAGCAATGCATATAAAAAAATTCGTAAAGTTGGCGTGTTTACAATGAAAATATTTGCAAAAAACGCACATCAGGCAGAAACTACTGAACCAATCTGCATAGGGTTTTCACAGGTAAATTTATCTAAGCTTGGAGTAACATTTAGTTTTTATTTCATCGAAATTGGCCTACTCTCTAAGCCAAGTTTTATGAAAATTGGTTTATAGACTGGCGGTACATGACCAGTCAGGTGTAACGTTTTTAAAATGCATGTCAATCATATATATGAATGAAATTACCATGAATATGCCAGAAATGCAAATTTTAGGCAGTCGTCGCGTGCACAAGGGGGTGCAAATCGGTTTTTTTTTGTTTCTTTTTTTTTGGTTTTTTTTTTTAAGGATGCCAAAAGCCGTAAAAAAGAATCCAGCGGAAATTCATTGGCATGCAGTTTCTGCGCTCAAAACAACTGTTAATGTGAACATTAAATCGTAAATTTTTTGGTGTTCTTGATTTTGGATGATTTTGATTTTGGATTTTTTTTTCAAGGCTTTTCGTTTGGCACTATTGGCATCCATTAAAAAAATAATAATAATAAAACCAAAAAAAAGGGAACAAAAACAACCGATTTGCATCCCCTTGTGCACGCGACGACTGCCTAAAATTTGCATTTCTGGCATATTCATGGTAATCTCATTCATATATATGATTGGCATGCATTTTAAAAACGTTGCACCTGACTGGTCATGTACCGCCAGTCTATTAGTAGAAACAGAGATACAGCTTGATCTCCACAATAAGGGTATTCGCACGGCATAAACTTTCATGATTAAACTTCTGTAATATTCCAGAAAATTGGAGAGTATTCTGGAATATTCCAAAAAATTTGTGAGTCTTCTGAAATATTATACCTCAAACGTCGTGTACAAAGAAGCCTTTCAGTTAATTTCAAAATTCCACGAGAAGGCACTCACAGGTATTGCTAGTGTAATAATGAGGTAAGTGAATACAAATAAATACAAAATCCTAATTTAGAACAATTTTATATTAAAATTTTATAATCTTGATAAGATTGTCTTCCTTTAGTCTACGTTTCCCCGTTGCCACATATATTGTAATAGAAACAGTTTAATACAGTGAAAATTGTGTTTGGTAGTGTTTATAGCTTCCTAAATTATTTTAAAAAATGGACAAGTATGAAAAAATGCCTAATATAATTTTTAATTTTCAATTGAATTTTCTGAGATTTGTTTTGACAGTTTCAACAATAAAGTTAACCTTCCATCAAATGTCAATAGAAAATGGATTTGTCGTTCACCATTATACAAGATATACTGTCAGAATATAGATGTCGCCTACTCCGTGATTTTCGCGAATCCTGATATGATTGGACTACGATCACAGAAGACCTATAATACGTCTTCTGTGCTACGATATTAATATACTGATCGAAATCACCTTGGATCAGCTATGTTCAGAATACCGACATGATATGTTAAATTGAAAACAATTTGTGTCATGTAATAACTAAAAGTGTCAAAAATATTTTCATCTCATATCAAAAAAAACTAAATTTACAGTAAACATGCCAAATAACCAATGTGCTTCTATTAGAGCTAAAAGGCAAGTTACGACACATACACAACATCCGCCTAATCCGACTATTGGCTTACCCTCTTTCCAAAATATCAACTTTTTCGGAAAGGACTTTATGGAGAGTTTGTTAAATTTTATGCATCATAGCCACAACTTCTTAGTAAATTGGCAACGGGAGACAGGACATCAACAATGTAAGTATAAATATGTCAAATATTTAAAATATTACATTAAATCAAATATAAACTGTTTAGTAACGTAGATACTAATAGAAAATTATTATACGAGCCTAATTTATATACAGTATTAACAAAATACAAAATGCATTAAGCAATTAGGTATATATACTTTTGTATTGCGCATTGAGTGGTTGAGTTGTTTGATCAGTAGAGAAACTATTATTAAAAATGTTAGCAAGTTAATAAAATAGGCTTAAAAAATGATTATGTTAATGATAATGTTAATTTTTTCTTTATTTGGAAAATTCAAATTATAGGTTAGTTTTCCAGGTTTAAATTAGGCAATCCAACAAACTGTCAAATTATTTTGGCAATATGGCATGGTGGGCAAACACGGGGTTTATTATAATTAACTCGCGGAAACGTAGTCAAGCCAACCGAAAAACAAGCTTTTTAACAAATGTTTAACGAATGAAAACAAACGTTTTAGGCCAGGCTAGATAAGGGTTGGATAACAAAATAATTCTTTACAGCAAACTGATAGCAGAATATTTTAAAACATATCACAACTAAAGAAGGAAAAATAATCCGAACCACCTGCGGTTATCTGGGGTGAAATGGGGTGGGTTTTTAGGGATGAAAAACGGTTTTTGCGATTTATGGTTTAGCTACGCATCTTATCGAAAAAAGTTAATTATAAAAGTTGTAGGTAATAAAGAGATCTACAACTTGTGTGGAGATACACACAAAAAAACCCTTATTCGGTTTTTTATTTTTTTCTTCCACAAAAATAATTCGATTTAGCTCAAACTTGGTGAAAATATACCTTTTGGTGTCCCACATAAGCACTATTTTTTTTTGAGCAAAATATTTAACTGTTGTTTAAATTTAAAAAAAAAGTGAAAATTTCAACTGCATTCTTCATAAAAGTTTTTATCCGATAGAGGTCGGACAGGGCTCATTTTTTTTGTTTTTACTTCTACTTTCAATAAATAAAAAAATATATATAGTGTAATGGAAAAAATTGCCGGAAATTCGAAAATTCCGAAAAGATGCTCTTTTTCGTGTTTTTTAATTATTGTCAAAAATTTGTTATTATTTATTACAATTAATATAATTTTGTAATATCAATGTATTCTACAAACAATAAGTAAAATAATTGATAATTAATTACATTCCTCAACCACGTTTGAATTATTAAACAAACAAAAAAGTATGATCTTGATTTCTATGCCTTCTATTGTAACGGTATTGGTACGGCGTATAAATGACGCATTTTTATTTATTTGATAATCCAAATATATTTACTTTTAATTTTGATTGTTAATAACTTTTAAATTGTAATAAGTGATAAAAATTGCTTTGTTAATTTTAATTATTAAACATAATATAAATAATATTTTGTAAAAATAATAAATGTACTTTTTAAAACTAAAGACTAAGAAAAGGCAAATATGTGTATATATACCCACATACGCATACTTCCGCACATATAAAACCAATTGCTATCTTATAAAATTTGGAGAGAGAGGAAATGACATTTATGGTTTTGCGAAATTTATTTACAGAAGTTGTTTTCAGTTGGTCATCTATATTATTGTAGATCGAGATTGCGTTATATACAAATGACTGTACTTTTTGAGTTTAAATACAAATCTGCAACAGCTACTTTGCATCTTTTGCAAACGATATTGCGTAATCTTATGAAGACATGGAAAGTATTGGGTACTATATTGCAATAATTTAAAATTTCACACAATTTTTTTCTTACTTTAAAATTCACAATACTTCTTATAGTCAAAGATAAGACCTACATTTTTTGCTTCATTTAGAATGGGCAAGTATTGCCCATTGATAGTGATCTTTAGATTTGCCTTCGTGTATTCCCGTGTCTTATTGGAAGTAAAGCACAATAATATAATAATACAAATACATAATTATGAATAGAGTCCGAATTAATTAAGTCGCGAATATTTATTGTGTTTTCAGAAGGAAATTGAGTATCATCGGCATAACATTGGACTTTACCATAATTGATATGTTGGACAATATCGGCAGTATAGATTAAGAACAAAACGGGTTCTAAAACCGATCCTTGCGGCACACCTGATGTTATTGGGCAAATATCTAACAGCTAATAATAATAATGGAAAGATGTTGCCTTTCCAAAATTGTCTCCCAAACAATTAAAATTTAAATATATAAATGTTATTTGACGTTTTTTTTTTTAATAATATACACATTTATTAAGCTAGACCCTGTATCGTGGGTTCGGAAATTATAACACCAGGGTAACACTAAAACACTAATTTATTAACCTACTAATTACAACCAATTAATTTACTTTACTAATATTACACTGTGTACTACAATTCACTACTTCAGTCTCTTGATCTGTTCTGCTCACTCAAACTTGACTGTCTGTACTGTTTATTCAAC
Source organism: Rutpela maculata (assembly GCA_936432065.2). Lineage (NCBI taxonomy): Eukaryota > Metazoa > Arthropoda > Insecta > Coleoptera > Cerambycidae > Rutpela > Rutpela maculata. Next base: position 1,531,349 of record OW386286.2, on the reverse strand, counting down.
TGATCATTAGAACTGTTCTAACTTAACTCAACTGTCTTTACACACAGCTTGTCATTCCTTATATACCCAGGTTATGTGTTCTAGATCTTTCCACTACATTCCAACACATTCTACAAGGTTCCACAGGCTGTCTGGAATGTTCTAGATTCTTCTACATGTCTCTGGAGGGTTGAAACACATAACAATATGCTGTAAATTTAATTATAAATAAAGCCATTTTATTTTTATTATTATTATTATTATTAATTGTATGTGTACTACAAAATGTAAATATATTAGAATCATGCATTAAAAAGTACATTTATTATTTTTACAAAATAAGAAAGTTACAAGCCTGGGGGCTTTTAAGTGGCGCACCCTGTATACCCCCGGACCAAAGTTACCCATTTAATTTCGTGCGGATGTCAATTTAGTCCCATGGTATATACAGTGTGTCCCAGGATAGATGTAACAAGAGGTGTAATGGACCAAAAATTTTGGAATTTTGGAATGGTATTTGGGGATTGAGTCCTGCTTGTTGTAAAACTAAAGTGTACCAAAAATGACTTGATTTGGTGTTCTACAGGGTGTTTTATAAGCAAAGTTATAAAAATCACCACTAATAAAGTACCTTTATTTTTCAAAATATGAAAAAATTCCACTAAGAAAAGTTATTTAGAATGCAATTTTATACATCTATACCAAATCTCAGGAATATAAAATTATTATTTTGAAACTTCCCATTCCAAAATTTTTGGTCCATTACACCTCTTGGATTATGACTAAAAGAGTAATTATAAGCAACTTTTTCCAATGGCATTTACCTTCAAAATGAAAAATAAAGGTAGTTTACTTCTAAGTATGTTTGAAATTTTTGAGCGCTCTGTATATAAAAAAAGATCATATTTCTTTCAAGCAACATTTTTTTTTATAACGATGGGCTGTCCATTCGTTACAAACATCGCCATGCCCACATCTCAAAAGCATCAATACGCTGTCTGTCGGTCTCCCTAATAGCCCATGCCTCAGAAGCTCAAAGAAAAATGGAAATGTAAAATAGCGGTACTAAATATTGATAATACCGAAACGACTATTGTTTTTTTTTTTCATGGTATTATTATTATTTTTTTTTAGATACAATGAGTACTGAAGATAGACAATTTAAAATTAACCAGATTATGAATTTAATAGCTCAGAAGGAAAAAGAATTGTCTGAGCTTCAAGCAATGAAAGTTCAGTTAACTAATGATGATACCTTTTCAACATTTTCCAGTTTGACAGAAGAATTGAGGGTAAGGAAAAGTCTATGCAATACATCTCACTTTAATATCTTCATAACTATTAGGCGATTCGAAGAAATAATTTATAAATATTGGCCCCGGGACTTTTAACCTCTTCACACAGGCAACAGATTTTTTTTAAATAGGCAAACGTGAAAAACATGGTTTTTCTTTAAATTTGTTGTCGTTAACCGTTAAGAAAAGTTAGAGAAATGTGCCCCCGCACTTACTGAGTTAAAATGGCTTCCAGATGATGCAGTTTATAGAGTATATTACACGGTAAAAATTTTTACCCGCTACTACCCCTACGAAGGTGGAAAAAAAATAATATGTCTTTAATTATTATATCTATATATTTTTTTCGGTTTCTATACAACCGGTCGATTTGAAATTTGGCACGAGTATTGCTTGCGTGGAGATAACTTACTCCGAAAAATAAGGTCATTTTATGACCATTTTAACCATCGGAAAAAAAAATTTTTTAAAGGACAAAAGGGTGGCTACCCTTCGGAACAATATGGAAAAAAATAAAACTGGGTAAAATGAAATATTTACACATGCCTCTTAGTTGTGGCAGTTAATACTTATAGCCTTACAAGATATTGTTGCATATCTGCAACCGACCGCGGGTGCCAGTGCGATGTTGCCAAGTCTACTTTTTCCCCAGACGTACGGAAATTCCGCACAATCCGGCAATACCACTTCTGGAGGTCCCAGGGGCGAAGTATTAACTCTCTAGGACCTTGGGGAAAAGATTAGCAACGAATGATGTTCATTGTAATTACTGTTGCATTACGACATCTAAAAAACGACGTACTGAACCAGATGAAGAAAGTGAGGGAACGATCGAAGAAGACCAGCCTTTTGTGCCTACGCCATCTTCTAGCATTATGACTAGTGACTTTGACGAAATAATGGAACTACCATTGCAAAGACTCTATCTACACTCTTGCTACACATAAATACTGTTGCATATGTGGTGATGATAAAGAACTGACCGTAATACCCACTAATGTGAAACTACAGTGCTATTGAAACAAACAAATATACATCCCCGGGGCAATCGTTGCTGTAAAATACATTTGATTAAACATCGCTTTTATGAAGACGATATTACACATCTGGAACCATATGCCAATTTTAGCTCGATTCCTAGATCGGATTTATGCATTCTATTGAATTCCTTAACCCCAATAACAAGTCTGAAAGGCTCTACAGATCACTGCGGTTTATCAGAAAAGAAATTATTAACGTTTACAGTTCAACGGTAGATGCCATTTACGAATTAAAGTCACTGTTGGAAAATTCCAGTACAAGAACTTCTTCTGTCCTTGTTATTTTATTAAAACTGAAAACAGGTAGTAATAATGATAACAGAATGACCTCCTACATTACTAAATTGTTCGATATGGTGCCAGCGTGCAGCGAACTTGCTAGGAAGCTGAACAAATTGACCATCCTCAGGATGGTATCATTGGTATATTATTAATAACCATAACTAATAAGATAGTCTGATAAACCGCGGTGTTCTGTAGAGCCTTTTAGAGTTGTTATGTTATTGGGATTAAGGAATTTAACTGAATGCATAAATCCGATCTAGGAATCGAGCTACAATTGGCATATGGTTCCAGATGTGCAACGTCTTCATAAAAGCGATGTTTAATCAAATGTAGACACATTTCGCGCCCAGGGATCCATCAGGGCAACTTAAGTTTACACATAGACCGGACCACGGATAGTAGGTTAAACCGCAAAGGTTATAAAAGCAAAGGCATATTAGGAATCAATATCACAAGTCAGGATAAGTATTGACAAACGACAACTAATGTTAAACAACTGTACCATACTGAGATAAAAAATTATCCATATGCGTAGCTGGCTGATGGAACCCATCCAAGGCCAAAAATGAGGGGAAAAAATCAAATGTATTTTACAGCAACCATTGCCTCGGGGATGTATATTTGTTTGTTTCGATAGCACTGTAGTCTCACAGTAGTGGGTATTACGGTCAGTTCTTTACCATCACCACATATGCAACAGTATTTATGTGTAGCAACGAGTCTTTGCAATGGTAGTTCCATTATTTCATCAGAGTCACTAGTCGTAGTGTTAGAAGATGTCGAAGGAACAAAAGGCTGGTCTTCTTCGATCGTTCCCTCACTTTCTTTATCTGGTTCAGTACGTCGTTTTTCAGATGTCGTAATGCGACAGTAATTACAAAGAACATCATTCACTGCTAAACATTTCCCCAAGCTCCTAGAGAGTTAATACTTCGCCCCTGGGGGGAACCCTGGAATCTCCAGAAGTGGTATTGCCAGATTATGCCGAATTTCCGTACGTCTGGGGGAAAAGTAGACTTGGCAACATCGCACTGATACCCGCGGTGGGTTGTAGATATGCAACAATACCTTGTAAGACTATATGTATTAACTGTTACAACTAAGAGGCATGTGTAAATATTTTATTTTACCCAATTTTATTTTTTTCCATATTGTTCCACCACAGCAAAAATCTGACAATTTAGTATGATAATCACGAAGTGTCAGGACATAGTATATCGTAGAATGGTGATTGTACCACCAAGGGTAGCCACCCTTTTGTCCTCTAAAAAAAAATTATATTTTTTTCCCTATGGTTAAAATGGTCATAAAATAACCTTTTTTTTTTTGGAGTAAGTTATCTCCACGCAAGCAATACTCGTGCCAAATTTCAAATCGGTCGGTTACACAGAAACCGAAAAAAAATATATAATAATTAAAGACATTATTTTTTTTCCTCCCGTAGAGGTTCGGGTTAAAATTTTTACCGTGTAATATATTCTATAAACTGCATCATCTGGATCATCTGGAAGCCATTTTAACTAAGTAAGTGCGGTGGCACATTTCCCTAACTTTTCCGGCTATACCCTTTTCCCCAAAACGAACCTTTGTATTAAATACTAACACTCGAACACTGATTTGTTGCGATCTGCAGTGCTTTTTAAACCCTCCGCCCCTTCAAAATCAAATCGCAACTCGACAGATAATGACGCACAGATGATGCGACAGAAACACTGAGAACGTGTGAAATTAATATGCCATTCTTTATAGAGTTAATAATTTACAACGGTATGAAGGTTTTTTGAGGGTGTAGTGTGCTTATAGTCCACAGTACAGCACCCTTTTTTTAAAATGATTACTAACATGCTGAATGTTAGTGAGTAGCTTTGCTTTGACGAGACGCCCAACTTTTCTCTCTGCGAAAATTCTCGGTAGTGATAGCTATATGAGCTGCGCTTGGGTATATATGTCGATTGGGTGATTGTTCATATTTTATTACTAACAATTTTTTTTTTTTTTTTGGCGAGGGGGAAACCCACACGGGCTGCCTATCCCAACTAGGAATAGGTCTGAGTGTCAGGCTCCAACTGACAAAAACCCCTCCTCTCAGGGCTCGTCTGTATGGAATACTCCGAGGGCACTGCAGTCTCATTACTAACAATTAGTTTCTTAGTTAAATCTTAGGATAATTTGATAAAAAACACGTTTGTTTGTCCTACAAAATCGATGGTTTGACCGAAGCGTCCCCCACTCCTTGCCAAATAACAAGGTCAAAAAAATGATTACAACAAGCTGATTTTTTTACTATTTCTTAATAAATGTTTTTAAAATCAAATGGCCACATTGTCCTACAAATTAATTGGTACGTTTTTCCAGTCCTATGCTCGGAAATTGTCAGTCCCGCAGTAACACTTTTCTCATTAGTAACTGTAGGACAAAGATAACACATGATAGGTTAGTGTATTCTCCGCCCAAATAAAATAGTGTCCTACAAAAAAATTGGTATGTATCGCTAGTCCGACAAAAATTATTTTAAATAACGAATTATTTTATAATTGCAGTTGTCGTAAATTAATATACTTTTATTACTTAAGCGGAATTCTGATATCTACCAAATTTTGCACATAGATTCAGAATATCAATCCCTTGATTTTAATTTGCAAATTTACATTCGTTAAGAATTTTTGAATTTTTCATGCACTTTGATATGTTTTATTAAATGTTCGACTACAAGACCGAAAAATTTTCTTTATAATTCTAATGTAATATTTTTAATGTTTAATTGTTTGTTTAATTCAAAAATATGAAATAATTAATATGAAAAGTTTATGAAAAAAGTGGAAAAATTACTAAAAAAAAATTTGTATAAAAAAAATTTATTTTTTGAATAGCAAGAAAAAAAAGAAGAAATATGCATAGTTTTCATATTTAAATAACTCTCTTTTATTGTATAATAAAATAATAAAAAATATATATATTTATGTATATAACAAAATAAATTAATCTTCATCAGCTCCATCCTCTTCGCTACGAACATAATTCTCTTCAACTTCACCTTCTCTTAGCAACTATCATTTTCATCGTTTATGTTATCTAACTCTGAAATAATATTAAACAAGACAATTAATAAATTGCAGAATAATCGATAAGTAAGAAAATTATTAAAAGGGTATCTTGCCAGTCCGAAGATAATTCTTCAAAGGATGGACTTTGAGGGCCATCGAACCAATAATATTCGTATTTGCTATGAATTATTGTTCATCCATAATTTTCTGGCGTTTCTTCGGTGCGGCTGCACATGTGTGCATTACAACATACACTGTAGATGTACTGTGTTCTCTTGATTTGCTGTAACAATTCTTGTTTCGTTGGTGGTAAACTAGAGGCATTGTATCTACGATTTTTTTTAAATTCCTTCGTTTTCGTTTCTGCATTTACAGCCTTTTTCAAACAATTCGTCCCGTCCTTTATTAATGTAATTTTTCGTTTTTAATGCATACATTCTACACACATACTCTTCAATGATTTGAAATACCTCGCTCGATGTTGTTCATTCAGTACGTCCACACTGTGTAGGAGTTGCTTAAAAGCCTCTTGAAATTTTGCATTTCTTTTTAAATATTAAATGTCCTCTTTTTCCTTTACGGTAGAGAGCAGGGTTATAATCGTTCCCCGTAAAAATATTACTTTATGTGGTAATTAAAAAATGTTTTTTTCATTCCATTTTAAATTGATACTGTTATACAGTGTGTGACTCACTTAAGATGAAGACACCCTTATAACTTTTTCATTTTTGTTCCTTCACTAAATAAGGCGTAGCTAAAAATTTAAAAATAAAATTGAATGTAAAAAAACTTTTTTAAAAACAAGCTTTTATTATTTAGGTGTACTAAAACGAAAAAAAAAAATAATTTTCTTAAAGGCTTGTCGCATGAATAGATAAAAGAAACTTACTTAGGTACTTACAATCTCTGTCAAAAAAAATTAATGCCTGTATGAACTTCTCGCGCGTCTATATACGCTTTTTTTAGCCATATATTATCTATTAAAAATTAATATTAGGTATATTTCACACTTCTCGCGCATCTATATACACTTTTTTTAGCCATATATTACACAGCCCCACAAAAAAAAAGTTCAAAGCAGCATGTATTCTTATGTATTTTCGGTCGCTGAATCCGAATCCCCGGGGTCAAAAAAAATCATTAGCTAGAACCAAAAAACACCCCTGAAATGGGGTAAAAAGAATATTAAGCTACGAGAATAGTTGTTACATCTTAATCAATCGAATTATATAAATCAAGGTTAAACAGCAGCGTACATACAATAGATATGAAACACACCCCCAGGGAGGGGCGAAAACTAGCCCCCATATATAAAAAAATCGATCCAAAACAGCAAATGACTGCTGAAAAAGCTCAAAATGTCTAAGTTTTGTTAAAGTGATAAGAAACTGCATCAGGTCCGACGTAATATTCATAAACTGCCCCTATAGAGTTGAGAACAACCACCCCCCAAGTTTAAAGGACACGAGAAAAACAAGAAAAAACGTAAAATGCAACAGGATTTCTATTTTCATGGATGCTATGATTGGCTGAAATTGCGTAGTACTCTAAAATAGAATTAGAAACTTACGTACCATCAACATTCTAGTGTCAACCCTCAGAGGTAAGGTTTGACTATAAAAAGTTACAGTGACTTCTATAAAAATTCGAAACACCTGGGTTGTGTGGAAGAGAGAAGAAACTAGACTATGTTCGACGCTGTGCTTGAAAACCATCCCCACGGGGTTGAGAGACGCCACCCCTATAAAAAAAAACTATGGAAATGAAACGAATAAGCAACAGTATAGCTTTTTCGTTACATCTTGAATTACGGTAGTTTACATCCTTTCTGGGGGTGTTACTTAATAACATTTATAGAACATGAGTTTCAAACTCTAAGTGTGCAACGCGATTTTTGCTAATCATAGCACCCATAAAAATGTAAATCCGGTTAGTTTCTCTCTGTTTTTCCAGCATCCTACAGATATAGGGGTAGTATCTCGCAACCCCGTGGGGGTGGTTTTCAAGCACATCGTCGAACATAGTCTAGTTTCTTCTCTCTTCCACACAACGCAGGTGTTTCGAATTTTTATAGAAGTCACTGTAACTTTTTATAGTTAAACCTTACATAGGGGGTAGTTTTCACTCCCTCTGAGGGTTGACAGTGTAGGATGTTGATGGTACGTAAGTTTCTGGTTCTATTTTAGAGTACTACGCAATTTCAGCCAATCATAGCATCCATGAAAATAGAAATCCTGTTGGATTTTACGTTTTTTCTTGTTTTTCTCATGTCCTTTGAACTGAAAGGTGGTTGTTCTCAGCCCTAGTTTATGAAGATTACGTCGGACCTGATGTAGTTTCTTAACACTTTAAGAAAACTTAGACATTTCGAGCTTTTTCAGCAGTCATTGCTGTTTTGGATCGATTTTTTTATATAAGGGGGCTAGTTTTCGCCCCTCCCTGGGGCTGTGTTTCATATCTATTGTATGTAAGCTGCTGTTTAACCTTAATTTGTATAATTTGATTGATTAAGAAGTAACAACTATTCTGGTAGCTTAATCTACTATTTATCCCATTTCAGAGGTGTTTTTTGGCTCTAGCTAATGATTTTGGGAGTGTACGATTTTTTTTGACCCCGGATTCAGATTCAGCGACCGAAAATACATGGGGATACATGGGTCTGGTTCGCTGCTTTGAACTTTTATTTTTTTTTTTTTGTGGGGCTGTGTTATCTATTAAAAATTAATATTAGGTATATTTCACACTTCGGGAGGATGCCCGCCACTGGAAATACCTGCTACAAAAGATGCTGAAGGTCACAAAAATTGATGGAAAACAATAAACTACTTACGAATTCTCACTGTTATTTTAAACTATTTTTAAATTGTGACTTTGAAGAAATGTATTTTCTAGTAGGCTATGCCACTGAGTTCTTTCGAATATTGCATTTAAGGATAGCATTTTGCAAAGTGAGAGCGAAATATGCGTTTATTTTCGATTTATTATAAATAATTAAAAAACCAAACATAATATAGTCTTTAAAACTGTTTTAAATAATTGCTATTGTTCTAACGAATACAACTATATAATTATATTCTTTATTGTAAATTTCTGTTGTACTTTAACATCATAGTTGGTCAATGAAAATAGTTCCTAATTTCATTATTAGAGTATGGCATTTAACTATATACAAAATTTATGATAAAAACTGTATAAGGTTGTATTCCTTAGAGCAATGGGAAGTATCTGAAACTATTTTAAAAATTATAACATTTATGATTTTTTAAATATTTATAATAAACCGAAAACAAACCCATATTTTCCTCTCACTCTGCAAACTCCTTAATGTACACGATCGTGTACCTCCGCCTAAAGGGGATTTTATACATCAAATGTTTCTTTATCAAATTAGAAATAAACTAAAAATTATTTGGTTATCGAAAATCACGTTTATAATAACTTTATTACTGTCTTTGAAAAAAAATTCTCAAGAAAAACCTGGAAAATTCAGGGAATTTTTGTAGCCACATAAAGTCTGAACCCCGTCTTATTAATACTATATCGTGTTCCGCATCCCATTGTCATATATCAAAGGATTTGAAGGATATTAAATGTAAATTGGTTTTTGGAAGCCATTTTCGAGAGGCCGTAGCGTTCTATAGTATTTGCGGACCCACATTTTTTTTGCTCCCGAAAATATTCCCCATATTTTGTATATATCCTGTAAAGAAGATGTTATTCTGAATGACTAGTTGTATCATTTATTTTTTAGAGCCCAACCACGCAACAATCCTATGAGTATGCTGTTGAGTCCCTTCCAGAGGAGTGCTACGAAGACGAGCACACTGTAGCGGAAACACAATACCTCACTGCACCTGTAAGTTAACTAAACATAAACACACAACAGGTAGTAGACAACCCCCAAATCCAAAGCTAAGGCTGTCCACTCATTTTTGAAGACAGCATCACAGCCAAAAACATGAAATTACATCGAGACAAAATATCATACTCAATAACTTATGGCCTGGCTCCATATTTTGAAGAACTTTTAGAAAACACGCTTATTGCATCGGATAAGCTCTATGTTATCATTCGACGAATCTTTTAACAATATTTCTCAAAAAGAACAAGATGTACCGGGTGACCCAGAAACTACCTATTCCCCCACCTTTTTCTACAGTTTCAAAATAAAATTCTGAAATTTGGGAAATCAAATATAGGAAATCAATGGCCACATTTTGACCATTCGGTGGTAAAAAAAATCACTTCCGGTATGGCCGGAAATTGCCACAATTTTCTTATTTTAAATAGCACCCTGTATATTTAAGTCATTTCTCTCATAAAGGTGTAATTTCTCTTTCCTAGCTTTTTTCAGATTTAAAATCGGATGAAAAATAACCTTGGAAATGGCATTTATTTGCTATTTCTAGTTGGCTTTGGAATTCAGGAACAAATTTAAAAAATTTAGAAGTAGGCTTTGAATTTGAATAAAAGGGTATTTCTCAACAAATTAAACGTAAGATTGGCCTATTTTGTTCATTTGCTTGGATTTAGAAATGTTTTTCCCATTTTTCCATTTCATGGAATTTCAATTTGTCATAACTCCAATTTTTCAAATAGTAACCTGTATGTTTAATTTTTGTATCAGATGGAGTGGTAAATTTGCTTTGGACTGGTTTTTCCCGATTAAAAATTGAAGATAAATTAAAATAAATATTTTCTGTAGAAGCGTTTCGAATTATGAGTCCATATCAAGCTTAATATTTATTTTAATTTATATTCAATTTCTAATCGAGAATCGGGAATCTAAAGCAAATTTACCACTCCATCTGATAAAAAAATAAAACATACAGGGTACTATTTGAAAAATTGGAGTTGTGACAAATTGAATTTCCATGAAATGGAAAAATGGGAAAAACATTTCTAAATCCAAGCAAATGAACAAAATAGGCCAATTTTACATTTAATTTGTTGAGAAATACCCTTTTATTCAAATTCAAAGCCTACTTCGAATTTGTTTTAATTTGTTCCTGAATTCCAAAGCCAACTAGAAATAATAATAAATAGCAAATAAATTCCATTTCCAACGTTATTTTTCATCCGATTTTAAATCTGAAAAAAGCGCTGGAAAGAGAAATTACACCTTTATGAGAAAAGTTACCTAAATATACAGGGTGCTATTTAAAATAAGAATGTTGTGGCAATTTCCGGCCATACCGGAAGTGATTTTTTACCACCGCATGGTCAAAATGTGGCCATTGATACCAATATTTGATTTCCCAAATTTCAGAATTTTATTTTTAAAACTGAAGAAAAAAGTGGGGGAAGGGGATAGATACTTTTCGGGTCACCCGGTATACATTAGGTTCTGGAATGATGAAACAAATGAAGTATGCCCACGATACTTTTCTTCAAGCTTTTTGGGTCATACAACTGCAATAGACCTTTTAGAATCTTTAAAAGGTGCATTAAGTGCCTTTGATTTAAAAAATTTACTACAGCTGTCGATGGACGGTCCAAATGTAAATTTTAAGTTACTAAATGATCTTAAGAGTGAATTAAGGAGCCCAGACAGCCCTAAAATTTTAGAAATGGAAGCTGCGGCCTCCACACTATGCACAATGCATTTAAAACTTCAATAAACACCACCGAATAGAATATAGTAAAATTTCCTCGAGCTATTGATAATTTATTTAAAATGGTACCAGCTAGACGAGCCGGTTACAAACGGTATACAGACTCATCGGAATTTCCTCTTAAATTTTGTTCCGTTCGATGGTTGGAAAATGTCAAAGTGGCTGAACGAGCTTTAAATATGTTACCCAATTTGAAGAAGTTTATAAAACGTGCGAAGGAGCAAGAAAACGAACCAATGCAGCAGTTACCAAATCGTTAAGCAGTACTTGGAAGATGATTTATTACCCTGTAAATTAGCTTTCTTTAAAACCTTTGCTGAGGATTAGCAAAGTTACTTAAGACAATTTCAAGTTGATAAACCGATGGCTCCTCTTCTTTATGAAGCATTACATGACGTAATGAGAACAGTTTTGGATAGATTTATTAAAAAGGAAATAATGGATAAGAACAATACTGTCACTGGATTATTAAGAAGATCGCAGTAATCATAAACCCGTAAAGGATGTTAATTTGGGATTTGCCACGAAAATAGAGTTGAGAAAAGTTGATAAACAAATTGAAATTTTAAGATTTAAAGATGATTGCATGAAATGTTTAATAGAATTTTCAAAAAAAAATGTTCAACAAATCACCATTGTCGTATAAATTGGTAAGGGGGATATCTTGCCTAGACACCTAGTTTTTTTGGAAAAAAGTGTAGCCATGAGAAGACTGGAACTGGCATTAGAAGTTTTGGTAGAGGCAAAAAGATTTCCATCAATAGCTGCAGATAAAATTTCAAAATATTATAGTAAGTTTGTTTGTGAGAAGGCTGTGATTAGAGAGAGACAGTTGTAGCACTTTAAAGAAAAATCGGTGTAGATAATAAATACTTGTGCAGACTTGATAACTTATATTTCAGCTTGTGCGAAAAAGAGAATGCCCCTAAAGAGTTTTTAGACTGGGAATAGAGAATGTCGAAATGAATAAGAAAATGATCCAATATTTTAGAAATGCACATGCAAAACTTACTGAGCATTTGAAGAAAAGACAGCTAACAAAATCCACAGAAGAAGAGGCGCGAAACAGAAAAAGAAAAAAAATTGAAAGAGCTGGAGGAGAAAAAAAGGAAACTAAAAATGGAAGCTTTGATAGATGATGAAATAAATATTCTTAAGAGGAAACAATTTTAATCATTTCTAATATATTCACTGTATATTGGACCATTAAAAATAATCCTGTAGTTAAGTTTTTAATATTTTATATACTTTTTATACTTAAAACAATTTTATCTCAGAATTTGTCGTTTTCTTTGTGGTTTGTCTAATTTTAATAAATGATAAATAATAAAATGAGTATGGACCTATTATTGAAAGTTTGATTCCATGCCCGTTTCAATTAAATATCTCAGTTGATTTAATTCTTCCGCAAATGGGGAAAAAAATCGTCTGGAATTTTGACTAAAGCTTGCTGGAAAACCTGGAAGTCAGGGAATTCAAAAATTTCGAAATAATCGACACCTAAATAGAATCATGTCATTAATACACTGTTGTCGATAATTTATTAATATTACGAAAGGTATTTTTGGCAGTGTAGATTTGATTTGTCATTAAAAGTGTATATACCTAATAAATTCAGCAGATTCGTGCTAAATTTTCGATTTTTCAGGAATATTCTACCTACGACAATCAAGCTGTAACTTCGACACCGAATGCTAGTCGAGGGAGCGTACAACCACAATATTCTACAGTTGCATATACTGAAATGGCGAACAACGAATATGTTATGAATCATGATGGAGCAATTAAATACTTCCGATCCCAATAAAAAACATTAATAACTATAATAAAATCTTCTCTTCTAATAAAGTATTCAGTCCCCATTTTTCCTTGGTTTTCTTTATAAATTCAGCATTTAGTGTATTCAATGAAGGAATGCTCATGATGGTAGTATTAGTATTAGTTGCTAAATAGAGAAACAATATAATTTATTTTCACACTACCAACAATTTATTTTGCATTTTTATATAATAATGCTTGAAATGCTGACTATGTGACTGCCACCTTCAGCCGCTCCCTATGGTGGAGTCAATAGAGGCTGAAAATATGCATTATTTCGGAATAATTACGGGAAGCTTCGATTTTCCTAAAACCTTTTGATATCACTTTTACATAGATTAAAATAAAAAGTTATAAACATATAATCGTGAGAAAATTGTTTATTAATTATTTAAACAAAAAGAAACTTTTTTTTTAACAAAATTATTACAAGTTGAAAAATTTTAAAGCAATTTAATTTATATTGACATATGAGGGGGTTTTGAAACAGATTATGGTGTCAAGAAAGGGTAAAGGCGCGTCTGAGACCCTGGTAGACGTGGCTGAACCATGCAACAAGCATACATCAAAATAAATCTCTGGAATGGTGGAAGAGTTTCCCTAGACAAAGACGGACCAAGGAATTCATTAAAGAACGATGGGCCTAATTTCCGGAAGACGTACTACGCCAAAATAGAAAGGCCATTAGGTTAATGGTGAATCTTTTAAGTAGATATTGTATGCTTAGATAAAGGAGCCTAATGGACCTGAGGCCTCCCACTAGCATCTTCCATCTGCATGTTGCTCCTCGATGCAATACGCAGATTCAGCCAAGAAGAAGAGGAAACCTCAGTACACGCGTTATGTCATTGTGAAGGCCTAGCCGGACTGAGATTTTAACTACCTGGCAAGGAAAACCAAGGGCAGATAGCTAATCTAAGGAGCCCTTATCAAGGCTGTGGAGTCTGATACAAAAGACAAAGCTGGATAAGGAGATCTAAGTAAAATTAGAACAGGAGCTCCACAATAGATCCGCAACAGGCCAATCAGTCGACTGTTCTGTTCAAATCCAAATCTGAAGGTTTATCTCTCCTGTATTTTGGGGTAGAAAGACTGGACTGGTGATAAACTTGGCAGGAACCTTTTTTGTAGAAACAATTTTACTTAACATATTTTTTTCTATGCGCCTCAATTCATGAGATATACATAAAAAATCAATATTTCAAGATATTTTCAGATTCCTAGCCGTGAAAATACACACGGCGTCTATGATAAATTTTACTACATTGAATTACATGACTAAGTGAGTGCATACACTAAAATCCAGCTATTTATTTTCGCTATTTTACCTGAAATTATTTACTGGATTATAACGTTTCATTTAAAAACAAGATTTAATCATTGCACGTTTATTTCATATTTTATAACATATTACACATAACTTATGTTAACATCTATAATACAATATAATTTATGATCTCGTGCAGGTGCTTTAAATTAAATAAAATTATATCAACATGTCTTTTATAATTCACAAATAATAAGAAATACTACAGGGTACCCTAGACATGAATAAAAATAACAACAATAACATTATCGCAGATAAGTTTGGTGCAATGACAGTAGTGAGATCACACGCTACTCACTTAACTACATCATAATACTATTCATTAACTAACCTACGGTAAATAAAATAATTAAAATATATTACACGTAATGACGACTTTATACAAACGATGATTTATCGATGATATCTCACGAACGGCCAGCCCCAGTCACATAGCTAACCCTTTCGAGTATCCCAGGAAACAACGACGATGACTTACAACAGTGATGGAGCTTTCATTTTGTTAATGGCATTCGACAAATGTAAGACTTCTGTATTGAGCTGGTGTACCAACGACTCCAATTTGTCAACGGAATCGAGAACTTCCACCCTTCCTGTGTGTGGATTGAATCTGACTTCGAAGGGTCTTGACATTTGGGACACCCACCTCCTGAATTTGTCTTTCATGTCTTCAATACTGTCAGCGACATAGTACACGGGTTGGTACTCCTGGTCTTGATATGGTTGGATTGCTGTGGAGGCGGGATCGAATGGTCTGTGTTCTGGTTTATCGGAAAGAGCATGGAGCAGCTCTCCATAAGCGCTGAGGAGTCCGGCTCCGTATACTTTGGTTTCTCCTCCTTCCTTGCAAAGGCCGAATTCCACAGTGAACCAGTATATCTGCAAATAGATTTTCTACATAAGTACACTTGCTTTTTATTTAAAAATTATTCTATAGTTTGCCAAATGTAAATCTAACCGTAAAGAAAATTTGTGCAAACTTATAATACTAAAGTTAAAGGCCTATATTTCGGATTAAATGTAAGAGAAGTTGGTAAGCTTAGAATTAGGCATACCAAACTGAACTTTGTTCATTCTGTGTATACAAATATTTGTATAAGAATTGTATTTGTTTGAATAAATTCATATCATTATTATTACTATCTTCTGAAAATTTTACAGAAGGGGCGAATCTGAGAACATAGTCACATTGACGTCACGTCATCTAACAGAAAATAGTGACAGAAACAGTGTTAGAAACAATTAGTGTCTGAAAAATTGCTCGCAAAAAAAAATATTTTTTCTGAAATCGATCGGGAATGTCTACATTTTCGGCACGATTTTAGAGCTAAAAATGCACAATTCCAGTATTTTAGTCCGTTGCTAGGAAACTATCAGAAAACAGACTGGAAAAAATCCGTTGCCAAGCAACGATCAACAAAGCCGTACGGGAATGTTACTTCCCGGCCTAGGCCGGGAAGTAACATTCCCGTACGGTTTTTTATACATATTTTAATATGTTAATATTTTTGATTTTTATACGTCTAAAATAGTATTGATTGTGATTTCAGAAATTTTTTTTTTAAATGTATAGGTATATTTTTAATTCTTATACGTTTAAAATAGCATTTATTGTGATTTCAGAAAAAATAGTATGTGTACTTCGGTGTGAAAGCACATTCCCAGACTTCGATGCTTGTTGGCCTCGGCTAGCGCCTCGGCCAACAATTGCATCGTCGTCCGGGAATGTATCGCTTTCACACCTAGATACACAATATACTATTTCGAGATAAGAAAGAAAAACAAAATTTAACAAAAATAATTGTTTATATCAAATTATTGTTTAATTAGGAAAAAATCGACATGATAGATATTATGTCATCACGCCACCCCAGATTAGAAAAAAAAAACATCAAATCGGAGAAACGGTAAACTTTTTGTTGACGCACGGATTTGAACTCGTCTTGATCATTTTATGAACATGTTACAGATATGACTCATGCTTCTCTCTCCTATTCTGACGCCGATTTAAAATTAATTCTTAATTTATTAAAAGACAATCATCTCGGCTTCTAGTAAGGTTACAGTCACTTTTTTTTTGAAAATGTGTGAAAAAACCCCAGCAACAAAAATATGAACGATATTGTAATATCTTCATTTGTTTAAAAGTTATTAGCAAAAAACCTAACCTCAAAATGTGACACTTTTTCAACCGCCATTTTGAAGTTGAAAATAATGCAAATTTGACTTACCATTAATGAAAACATAAAGTTTAAGTCTCAACAAAAAAAAATGATGTCCGGATCAACTTTCGACGACTACGGGAACTGGGTGAATTTGTATTTTACATTATTTCAAGCACTAAGGTGCTTTTGTTAAAGAATGAAAAATATTTGCAAATTGTGAAAACTTTCGCAGTTTTTTGCAATTATTTAAACAAATTTTCAAGCGTTTTAAACGAAACACCTCTCAAATTAACCGTTTTTCAAAGTTCTAACAGTATCTACAAATTGAAAAACCTGTCATTAAAGGTCTTTGAGTTATCTTTAAAAAAGTCGATTGTTTGGAATTTTTCAACAATAAATCGTTAAACAAACAATGTTCCGGCGGTCAAAAAGTGGACCAAATTCAGGATCATGTTCGTAATCAATAAAACTATCGTTTAATCCACGTGGCATCCTGAATCGAATTACAATATGCATTTTTGCTAATTCCACTAGACTATTTCTACATAACAAAAAATAAAACAGGATCTTTTACGTGAAAAAAGTTATAATACTAGTATATTATTTAGGTGTGAAAGCAATACATTCCCGGACGACGATGCAAATTGTTGGCCGAAGCTCTAGCCAAGGCCAACAAGCATCGAAGTCCAGGAATGTGCTTTCACACCGAAATACACATACTATTTTTTCTGAAATCACAATCAATATTGTTATAAATTAAGGAATTTGTGAGTTGGTTTGTCTGGATGTATTTATTTACTGTCTAAAATAGGCATAAAAAACCGTACGGAAATGTTACTTTCCCGTACGGTTTTGTTAATCGGATCTTTTCCAGTCTGTTTTCTGATAGTTTCTTAGCAACGGACTAAAATTCTGGAATTGTGTATTTTTCGATCTGAAATCGCGCCGAAAATGTAGACATTGCCGATCTATTTCAGAAAGAGTTTATTGCAAACCATTACACCTGTCAAATTTTTCATAAAATGTCAAATATTTCTTAAACGGCTGGGTTTAGGATAGAGTATGCCACATGTTTTCAGAGTATGCCACACAATTTTTCGCTGTTTTCAAAAACTTTGAAATATATAGTAAGTTGGTATCGACTTCCGGTTTAAGCGGAAGAGCCATATGCTTGTAATTATTTTCTTTGGATAGGCAATACTTGACATCAGTAATTCCTTAAATTTTAGTGTCAGAGGATTGAAAAGGGATCGAAATGAGTTCAATAATGGAAGTTCTGTTGTGATTCTATGAATTTTATACAAAAAAGACAATTTTTTAGTTTCATGTCCCTACTATCTTAGAAATCCTCTATTTTAGGACTAATAATATATCGTAATTTAATCGAAATTCCACCGTCAAACTTAAATTCTGATATGAAATGTGGATTCAACGTATCAAAATATATACAGCTATAAGGGGCTGACCTTTGAGTTTTAACTTCTTTTGTGTGTGTGTGAGTGTGTCTGTGTAATTAACATTATATAAACCAAAAAAAAACTACACAACCATTGGTATTATTTGTAATTTCATCAAAGGCTGCAAATCTTTGCGTTGATCCTAATACTGTCTTTTCTGCATCTCAGACCTAGTTTAGCGCTTGCGAAATATAGGTGACCATGTTCGCGTTAAGTAAATGCAGTGAGTGCACCTCTCAATGGTTGGTCACGCGTGTCGAATCTTGACCATGACATGGTAGTCGCGATTGAGAAAAGTAAAATTCACCTTATAAGTGGTCGATGCATCTAGGCGGTGCAACAATGCATTCCGAACTTCTGTTTAAACTCTCCGATACCTCGTCACAAAGGATTTATTGGTAGTAAAGTAGTTTTACATAAGAGCTTTCTTGAAAGGGAATTCATTTGATCATAAATTTTTATTTTATGATCAGTAATATATGCGTTTATAAGTGCACTGCGTGGTAGTTTAACTCATATAGAAAATTATAGCCATACAGAGTCCCTCACTGTTTATTTGCAGGACTTCAACAGTCGTCAGAAGGCCTCATGTTGAGCTTAAAAACCCCTATAAATATGGCGTTTGAAAATATTTTTTAAATAGCCGCTCAGAAAAAAATCGTGATTGTGTTGTGAATAACTTGAAATCTGAGAGCAAATAATTAGTTACAGAAAACCGTCGCCTATTATTTCCAGCGAAAACTACTGCAGCTCTGACTTTTTGGAATAAGAACTATTTTGTTTAAAATTTAATTCTTAATCGAATAGCATATGTTTCAAACCTTCCTTGATCGAAAAATATTTTTAAACTGCAGCACCATCTCTGGTGACAATGTTATAATAGTAAATTGTATTTCTTGAAGAAGGCATTAACCATAGAAAGCATTAACCATAGAAACCTATTACCGTTTACAGAATAAAAATATATTACTTAGTTTCCGAAATATCGGCTGTGGGAATGTTAACTGAAACACACCGTATATAAAAGAATATCCTGTCTGACTGACTCACTGATCTATCAACGCACAGGTCAAACCGCTGGGTCTAGAAACTTCAAATTTTGCATAGAGGTTCCTCGAATGACGTAGGCAACCACTAAGAAGGGATTTTTTAAAAAGGGGGGTTGAAATTTTAGGCTTTCACTTTTTAAAGGGGTGAAAACCGGGGTGGTAGATGGTCTAACGGGTACCCGGTCTGAAATCGCGTAAGTTAGAAACGTGATATTCCAGCGACGGGTTCTTCTGAGCAAATGAAGAGACACGTATTCGACGGTTTTCAAAAAGAGACCCCCGAAAGGATGAACGGGGAGGGGGAGGTTTTTAAGCTTTTCGGAAACGGTTAGACCCAGAAGCGTGAAATTTGATAGAAATACTCTTTATTGGAATCTATTAGACACGAGTGAGACGAAATTTCGATTTTCACTTTTTAAAGGTGAAAACGGGCATAAGTTAGTATATCAATGTTCTTAATTCCACGCGCAAGAAGTCCTCCACGCGAACGAAGTTACGGGCATCAGCTAGTTAACAATAAATAACGAAACCAGGAATTGGTAATAAATCAAAGTAAATATGCGAAATGTCTTGAAACGACTCAAGAAATTGGTGACACTCATCTAAAAGCAATAGTCAACACAAAACACAGAATCGCGCGATGCTTAACTTAAATCAAAATTAAGTTAAATGAATAAAAAAAAAAGGAAGATTTCAAATACTCGAATAGAAGTTCAATGGTAATATATTTGTAAATATCTGTAAAATATCTATCTATCTATTTATAAAACAATTCAGATTTGCATACCAAACATGGCAAGTAGAGACACATCCCGTAGATAATGTTGAGTGTGGGCCTCTTCTATTAGGAATCCGTATCCAATATTCCCTAACTATTTTCCATCAGCAAACTCGCATATGAAATGCATATCTGCGTATTCTTGATTCGTGTATTTAATCGGCATTTTGAATCCTTGTTAGAAATACCTTCTGCTTCTTTAATTAAGCACAAACAGATAGTGAGATAAAAAGAGAAGAAGAGAAGAAGAAAAGAGAAAAACCGTTGCTCTTTATAATCACAATTATTTGAATGCCATTTCAATTTTTTTTTAATGTTTGCAAAATTTCAATAAAGCTATAACTTTTTTAAAAAAGCATCACATACACTCCTCTATCTTCGCCACCGGAAATAACATACGGTTTTCAGTACATTTGCTCTCAAATACCAAGTTATTCGCAGCAATTTATTATAAACGGTTATTTAAAAGATAAATAAATAAAAAATATTTTCAAATACAACGCCATACTTATAACGAATTCTTCTAGCAACAGTTGAAGTCCTGTTAAAAAAAGAGTAAGACACCCTGTATATGTGACGCATAATACAAGAAAATATATCCATTTAAATTTTACGTAGCACTAAATCGGAATCTGGAATAAAGTGTATCGCTAGAAGTGAACTTACAGTGGATAATTTTTCAATTTCCTCGTCAGATGCACCAAGGGATGCAAGTCCAATTTCTTGAGAGAATTGTGCGAAGCTAGGATCAGCAAGTAGAGGCATGTGTCCAAGTATTTCGTGGATGCAATCACTGAAAAGAATAAAAACCAAAGTCAATAAAAGCGGTAAAAGAATCCTTCTTAAATCTGTCGGTTAATACCCCAAGGGATTACTATTTCAGTTAAAACATTTATTGTAAAAGTAGGATTTAAATTTTCATTTTGAGAGGAATAAATCGCATTATATGGTGAACCTTTCGATATAAAATTAATTTGCAATTGCAAAGTTACACGCCAGGCAAAGAGCTATTAACCTAGCAGCTCGATATAATGGCATTTTAATTCAATTATTAAAGTTCTTTGATGACACTCTACACTAATGCAATACAAGGACATAAAAAAGTTCCCTCGGAGACGGGAATTTCATACGCTTGCTTTAATTTTCGTCCCATGATGTCTACAAAAAGTTAAAAAGCAACACCCCGGCAATTGGTTTTCATAAGTACATATATCTATTAAAACTGTGTATATTATATTTTTTATGATATTTTGTTCACATGGAGGTTCAGATATAAAATATATTAAAAAAATGTGAGACCAGCAGACGAGCAAAAAGAAGTCTAACAGTTTAAGTATTAATGTAGTGATTTAATACCCAAGATTTATACTGATTTAAGTATTATAGTACAGGAAAAGATTAAAATAAATGACCGTAACTCGAAAAAAATTTGTGCAGACTTAAAATAGGCCAAAGCTCACGAAACAAAAAAGTTAGTTTTACGGATCCGCGGATCCTATAGGTAAAGGGGTATTTTTAATAAAAAAAAATCGATTTCTCTCCATTTTCTCGTCAAATATGGCATTTACAAAAAAATAGTTCAAATAAAAGTCCCGCGGATCCGTAAAACTCCTAAACTATCTTGTTTCGTGAACTTTGGCCTATTTTCAACCTATAACCACACAATTTTTAAAGTAAAGTTTCCCGTACTATTATGACTAGGAAGTGAAGTATTTATTGAAAACTAAGAATTTAATTTAAAAAAATTCAGATTGTTACTTACGGTTCGGGTGTATGAAATGGAGTCTTGGTGTGACGTACATACTGCGTACTTTGGAAAATTCTGAAAGCAAGTGATGCCAAAAAGTCTCGAGCTGTCAGAAGTCCTGCAGCCGGTCTAAGGGTGAATCCTGTGCACCTCTTCATAAAATTGGACATTTCCTCTAACTGTGGCACGTGATTTGCATTGAAGATACCTTCATCTTGAAGGACACGGAATACTCTACGGTACTCGGCGCAGGCATGCTTTGGCATGAGATCTTGAACAGTTGTGAATACAGCATTCCATGTTTTGTTTTCAGTTTCAGTGTATTCGATGAAAGGGACTGGGTCCCCACTAAAAAAGAAGACAAATTTAATAATAGATGTTCTCTTATTTCGAGATAAAAAACTTACTATTTGTAGGAAAATGCAATTTCAGCAATTTGTTTACGCCTCTCACGGTACTCCTTATCAGAAAATCCGGGATGGTTCATGTCCAAATCGGGTTCGTATTTGGTCATAAGGTGGTTGCAGCTATCAAGTTCACTGGCATGCCTTGGGAACCATGGGTTCTTGGCGGATATGTTGTCCTCTCCAATCAAGGTCACGTGATCGAGAGTGCCAGACTGACGAAGTCCCTTGATAAGTTGTAAAAGATTTGCACGTGCCATATCGATCTTTACAAGGGCGTCCAGTTGTCCATTTTCTCTCTGATTGGGACGAGTTTCGAGATGCACCACGACACCTTGGTATTTTTCAATGGTTTTCAAAACTCGTGAAAGAGAATTCATGCCTTCGCGAAGGCGAAGTATCAAAGCTGCACGTTGGATGGCTCTTTCGGCTTCGGGTCCCTCTGCGATGGCATTGGACAAGACAACTTCTTCTTCTGTAAGTCCGGTGTCTGAAGAAAAATGCAAGTTTTACAACCAAAGCCAATTGTACCAGTTATAACGGCATATAGATGAAGTAAAAGCTAGAAGCATTAGTGTAAAAAAAGATCGTCGAAATGCAGTGTTTTCTTTTATCTGGCGATATTTTTTATAATTCGTAAATTTCGTAAATTTAAATATATAAAGTAGCATTGGCGTACATAGAATTTTTGTTCGGGGGGGGGGGGGGGGTCCTGTAAAAGTTGTGCACACGGATGCCAAGCTGCTTGGGAATGTTAAAGGTTATTGTGATTTTTTAAGAATTTCAAATATTCGGGGGGGGGGGCGCACTCTATTTTCAGCAGAAATAATCCAAGGTACCTACTGATGGTGATGATATCGTCTAGAAAATTTGACATCTGGCAAGATATGGGTTCTTAGCGTTATACTCTAGATAGTGTACATTAAATGTAAAATTAATAGAAATATTTTCGCCATGCGAAAGAAATGGTTCTATCAACAAAGAAATTCAAGATAACCAAGTGCAACAAGGTCAAAGCAAACAAAGTGATAGATAGAACATTGAACATACAGAATTAAAAGTCGGCAACGGAAACAACATAGATCACTAAGAAAATCATTCTTATAAGTGAAGACTTGAAGGGTGTGTTCAATTTTTGCTTTTGATTTGGTTATTTGATGAAATGATGGAGCCATGAACATTGTCATATGAAACTGGTCATAACTGGTCATAAAAGCAAACTCAATACAGTTTGGATTTAAATATTGGATTTCAGTGAATGTTGACAAACTTGTTCTTGTGCTTATAATGTTAATGTGACTAAATACAATTGATGTTCCAGTATCAGAAAGACACTGATTATGTTTGTCTTTCAAACCATTTTTTGAAAATTAAGGTAAGACCTTATAGTCTGGGAGGCAGCGTCAATTTTAATTACATAATTTCAACAAAGCTAATTTTTTCAAGAGAGGTTGTTTTTTTCATTGGTTATCGAAGAATCTGGTGTCAGCCACTTCAATCACAGAGATGAAGGGCGGGAGGCTGCGCGTCCGATAAAATAATTTCGTTTTTCGCGCAAATCCAACAAGGCTACTAAACTGTAAATAGTTTATTTATGTAATATAAATGAAAAAAAAATGTGTCAGCTGCTTAGGGTAAGGAGCAAAGTTTGTCATCTGCCCTAGTCAATATGTATGAAAAACACGTGAAAATTCATTATTCATTACAAAGCTGAAATTTATTTACATGAGAGTTTACGATATAAAAAAACAATTAAAAAGTGTCAGCTGACAATACCATGGGACAAAACCTGTCAGCTAGGCCTTTTAAGTGTACCGCAGCGTCTAGGCGCTCACCACGCGCAGATCTTTAATGCCCCAGCTAACGTATTATTTCATCATTTCATCATCATTTTTTAAACCCCCTGATGATCAATTTCAAGTTTCCCTCAACACAAACTAATGAAATACTCTGTTTCACGCCTGCTGATATGGTTTTTCTCATGTGAAACTTGAAAGAAAAACATATTTGTATGAAATATTAGATAATCATATTATGCACAAATAGTAACAAAGTATTTTATAAGTAATACATTTATCGATGCTCAAATGTCGATATTCTGTATTTGAAACAACAGGAGGCATGTTTTTTAATACATAACATTTCTCAACACGCACCTGAAAACTTCTCAGACTATTATTTTAACTGTGACAATAATTTATTATCAAAAATTATTTCTTATATCAAGCCCTGCCAGTCTAAGAAGAAGCCTTAGTTTATATGCAGGTCTTCGATTTATTCAATGACATGTATTTGTTAACAATGCAAAATAAATAATAATTGTCTTACTGTTCTTGCATTTAATTGCAACGTCAAATTTTGAAATATTGCACACCGAAGTGTGTAAATACAAAAGGTAAACAGTAGAGTATTTGTAAGATAATTTAGATGTTATGACTTGTAAACATAATCGACCGAAAAAGTGTCCTTATGTAAATCATCATGTAGCTTTGAACTGAAAGAGCAGTCTCGCGAAACCAAATAATAAATTATCCAATAGTTTTTTACGTCTCTTGTATAATTTTTATATAATTATGTATTTGATTGACGGTGCGTAACAGAACTCAGCCTTGTAATATAAGTGCGGGAACTTGACACAATTATCTGAACTTGAATATTAAATTCGAGACGAAGAATGTATTTCGTATTTCCTTTAGATGAAACTTTATGGGCAAAAGGATATAATTGCGTTGAGTGAGTACTGTAACAAGCAAAGTGCAATTCGCACAAAGGACCGAAACCACTTCGTCCGGCTTTTATAATGTCAAAAGTCAATTTTCACCCTCCATTTGTCGAGAAGAACTAGCTTTAACAGTTAAGCTCTGAAAATATGGAAGTTGGAATCCAGAGAAGTAAATCGTTAATATAATGACAGAGCTCTAAATTTTAAGCTAAAGGGATTTAGACAATATTCTTTTTATCACTTCGAGCCACTTATTTCTTTGTGGAAATCTGTCTCAGTTTTTATACCAGAAAATTACTTTTAATGCCAGATTTACGTGCTTAAAATATTTTTTTCTACAATCGTTTCGAAATGTAACTTTTCCATTGCCATTTCAGTTTCAAAATGATGCATTTTTTCGCAGTAACGTGATAATTAAATTACTTTTAGTTAATTGACACAATAGTTTTAATATTATAGTACCATAGGCTAGTGCCAAAGAGGATTTTGAATGCTAAAAAAGAAATTAATAACAGGCAAGGACCAGGCAGAGAATTTAGTTTATAAAGGTTATAAAGAAGAGAACAAACAAAAATTAAACACGAGATAAAGTGAAATTGTGAAATGGGGGTGCTGTTTAGGAGTTGAAAATGGTTTTTTACGATTTTCGGCGAAACGTGACCTCCTAACGGAAAATAGCCTTCACAAAAATTGTAGATAATAAAACAGTCTAAAACTTTTATATAAAGCATTTTTCATCATAACCTCAAATTTTCCAAGAAAATGGCGGAAAACCGATTTTTCGGCTTTTTATTTTTTTCTCTCGTTAAAATAATTCAATTTACATGAAATTTTATGAAAGTATACATCTTTTTGCATTGACTTAGCATGATTTTTTTGGAATCTGGTATACAAGTAGTTTCCGAGATATTTACATTTTTCGAAAAAAAAAAACAAAATCTTTCACGGAAAAATTTATTGGTGTTTCTTTCAATTTCAGTATTATCTGGGCTCGTTTTAACCGTTGACATGTCTACTTTCAAATGGTATATACATGTTGATGGTTTATTTTCCATGAAACCGCTTAAAATTGAGAAAAACCAAAAAAATTAAGTACTTTTCGATCACGAATTTTTTAATTTTATATATTATTTTCAATATTTTTTCATTATTTATGTAAATAATGGATTCAATTTCAATGACAGAATTTACTCTAATGTAATATTACTAAAGTTGAATGAATAATTGAATTCTGATACTTAAGTTTTCCATGGCAATGCACCGTACGTACTGAAAGTCATATAGCCCAATCGGTATTTACCAAAAATTTGCAAAATGAATAATTTTTTTTTTAATGAGTTCGTGAAAGTCTATAGAATAATATCCTGAAGAGTTTACATTCCGCTCGGATGTAGAACATAAAAAAAGTGAAAACAAATTTTTTTTCATCCATTTTTTTTTCCATCCATTTTTTCAAAATTTTAAGTCAGAGTAGACTGAGCTATACGACTTTCAGTGCTGCGTTGCCATGAAAAACTTAAATATCAGAATTCAATTATTCATTCAACTTTAGTAATATTACATTACAGTAAATTCTGTCATTGAAATTTACATAAATAATAAAAAAATATTGAAAATAATATATAAAATTGAAAAATTCGTGATCCGAAAAGTCATTTTTTTGGTTTTTCTCAATTTTAAGCGGTTTCATGGAAAATAAACCATCAACATGTATATACCATTTGAAAGTAGACGTTTCAACGATTAAAATTTTCCGTGGAAAATTTTGTTTTTTTTTTTCGAAAAATGTAAATAGCTCAGAAACTACTTGTTTCCCAGATTCCAAAAAAATCACGTTTATTCTATGCAGAAAAATGTATAATTTCACAAAATTTCATGTAAATTGAATTATTTTTACGAGAGAGAAAAACAAAAAACCGAAAAATCTGTTATCCGCCATTTTCTCGGAAAATTTTAGGTTATGATAAAAAATGAAATATGAAAGTTTTAGATTTTTTTAGTATCTACAATATTTGTGAAGGGCATGTCTCGCTAAGAGGTCACGTTTCGCCGAAAATCGCAAAAAAACACTTTCAACCCCTAAACAGCACTCCCATTTCACTTTATCTCGTGTTTAATTATTGTTTTTTTTTTCTCTTGTTTATAACCTTAACTAAATTCTCCGCCTGGTCCTTGCCGGTTATTATTATTATTATTATTATTATTATTTTTCAAAAAGGTATTAGCACTAGCCTACCAAGACAAAAACAAAAAAAAGGTTTACGCTGCTAATTCTGTAAAATAAATGTATGGTACTGTGTACCTTATAAATCAGACATGTTTAGAAACATCCAACTGAAACTCATCCAATTACAAAGTTACAATTAGCGCAGTTATTAATATTCATTCAAATTCAGCAGTAATCACTTCATAGCTTTATATCTTCCATAAATTTTACAGAAGATTTTGTACACATAATATTTGACATTGATTAACCGGAACTACTTTTTCTTGAAGAAAATTTTTAGATACACTTTTCGAAACATCAATTTTTATAATTGTTTTTAACGGTTGTAGAAAAAATAGTATATGCAACACATAAGGAACAAGGTCACTATCGTACTGGAATGTGATTGTAGAACGAGGCGTAGTTGATTTCTGCAAATTTCACATGCAAGATAATGACCATCATGTCCTTACTAGTTGCATAAATAGCTATTTTACTTACCATCATCGTTTTGTGGGTCGGGTTTTTGAGTGGGTTTATCATCGATTTCAATTTCATGATCTACACTAGAATCTAAAAATAAAAACAAATACATGCAACATAAACCATGCAAGAAAATAACATAATATCAAAGCTGTAGGAATACGAAAGTTAGATATATTTTCCATTATATTATTACTGTAGTATACTTGATAAAATTCTGATAAAATCTCATAGGTATTTTGATTGTATTATTTCTTACATACAGGACTATAAAGAAACTAAGGCGTTGAAAAAAAATCGATTTAAACAAGAATTATTTACATTTTCGAATTGAAATTAATTATAAGAAACTTTTTCAATTGAAATTTTTTTAAAAAACGAACAATAAACGTAGTTTTTACTCTTAAGTAAAATTCGTATCTTTGAAATTTGAGTAGTCCTGTATAAAAAAGAATAATTAATACAAATCGTATTTTTCACAAGCAAAATTTTTGATAGTGACTTTTTGTCACAAAATAAAACCCCCATCCGGGGATACTCTGAATATAAAACCTGAAATTGTTTAACAAACATTGCTTGAAAATCGTATTGAACTTGATGTGTTTTGTAAAAATATAATTTTACGAATTGAGAAAATTAAATACTTTTCAATCAAATAATTTTTAGTCATTCAATGTAATTTGTGACACTTTATCCCAACGAAAATGTTTAAGGAATCTATATCTCTTTCGTTATTCGTCAGCTTATTTTCAGTTGAAAAAAAAACAACACTTAAACATGCAACTCAAATAAATGTAAACTAACCATTTGCACGTTGGCGGGCCTCATCCAGTACGGTCTGCTTGGTTTGCTTCACCACCAAAGTTTCAAAACGTGCGTCATCTACAAGAGAACGGCGCCTTGCGGGGTAACCGTTCTGGAAAAAGGAAAACGAACATTAATAAGACCCAAGTCCTTTTGTCTAGAGCAGAAGGAAGCGAGCAATTGCAGGAAATTGGTTTCCTAACTTTCTTTTGATTTAACAAGACAAGTTTAGAATGAAAATGATTCTGCATTTGACTGAATTACAGGAAAGTTATCTCTGGTCTTATAATTGCACATCCCATTAGTAGTACAGTAAGTGAAGCTTTTAAATCCCAGCTCGAAAACGTGTAATGAATTTTCAAATTTTTTTCTTCAACGTGCTTCATAAAGTATGTAGATAAGAATCTATATTGTCATTTTTCCTGCTTTTTGGTTAGGGGTGATCCCCACCCCTTCTTAGGGTTGGTTAGGGGTGGGGATATATTATACACTTTATACACCTTCTTGGGGGTTGTGGCAAAAAAAACAAAAAGTACACATAATCTGATAGAGAATCGAATTATAAGAAAGAAAAGTCTTTATACACTTTTTTGCAAAAATGCATATTTTTCGAGATATTGCGAATTGAAAATTGCAGAGATATGACAGTTTGAAATAATATTGAAACTTTTCAGTTTTTACGCGCATATTAAATGTCTATAGTAGGTAGAGAAACGAGCAATAGCCGTCTATTTTTTCGAAGAGTACGCAGAAAAAGCGGGTTGCATTGCATTTTGGCATCTTTAGAGTGCAGATTATAATATATTATATTACTAGGAGTAGAACGCACTCTTTTTTTGTGTTGAGCCCAGGATTTGCGGCTGAGGCGAAGCCGAAGCCGCAAACTGGGCGAAACACAAAAAAAGGCGTTCTACTCCGTGTAATATATACTATTTTTTCTTCAAGCGTATTAAAATGCAAAAATTCATTTATTTCTCATAAATGTACAAATATTCAAACTACAGTCTTACATGTTGACACAATATGACAAGTGGCTAGTGGATAGCGCGCCACCGGTGGCTTTCGGTATTAACATTATGTTACTAGTAAAACAATACCCACTGCGGTGGCGCTTTCGGAACTAACATTATGTTACTAGTAAAATAATGTCCACTACGGTGGCGTTCGGTACTAACATTTTGTTACTAGTAAAACAATGTCCTACTTCTACTTCTGTTTTTGGTGACATAATTTAAACATTTTAATACGCTTGAAGAAAAAAAATATTATTTATGAACTGTATTAATTTGATCTATTTATAACAATCTGTATTTTTAATAAAATTAGACATATTACTATACTCTTTTTTGACTACTTTTAATCCACCATTTTTTAAATAAATTTAGACCTCGTAATCATATTCAGCGACCTAAAGAACATAAGTATATTGATTTTCGTCAATTTATTTGTAACATTAGAAGAATTATTAATTTTTTAGTATTTAAGGGTGGTTTCAACCTTTAATATTTTCGTCTTTCCTATGTTTTGACCTCATAATCATATTCAAGAACCGCAAAAACATAAATATATGGATTTTCGTGATTTTATTCGTAAAATTAGATGATATTAATTTTACAGTATTCAGGGGTGATTTCAACCCTTAATATTTTCGTCTCATAAGTTTTGACCTCATATTCAAAATCACCGACCTCAACAACATAAGCATATGGATTTTTGTTAATTTATTCGTAAAATTAGGAGAGTTAATAATTTTTCAGTTTCTAGGGGTGGTTCCACCCTAAAAAATAAAAAGCAAGTAATGCGACAATATAGATTTTGATGTACGTATTTTATAAAGCATATTGCAGTTTCGCTGATAAAAATATTTTTACTTGTTTAATTCAACAAGGAATCGATTTTAATTATAGCTTTTTCACGAGGGATGATGCTATTCTAAAAAATGGCACCATTTTAAGATTGATTTGAATTTGTATTATGTCTAAAATGACAATAAGTCATAGGTCTTCGTCAGTTAGTCTGTACGTATGTACGTAAGTATGTCCGGAAACACTCTACAAGTCACAATTCTTAACGGATCCACTTGAATGTTTTTAAATTTCTTCGTATATTATCACCTTGTTGAAATAATGATACGTCAAGTAGTTTAATTATTATAAATAATTATTTAACACCGACACGCGACCGTTTTCGTCGACCAACTCTCTTTTTTGACGTCTATTGGAAAAATAATACAATTATTTTTTCGTTTAACTCTCTCTAACTCAAGAACTGACCAATTAATTAATTGGTATCAAATTTTCACCATGTTATCACTACATATCTGTTAAGAAAATGTGTTAATATAAGGGTCAAACAATCAAAAACATAATAGTCCCAAAATACACACATTTAACACAAAACAAATAATGACTATGCATTTATATATTTAAAATGTCTTATTTTATGCACAAAAATTCGAGTTTTAAAGAGCGACATTTACGGTTTTATAAATGTGCCAATCAAATGCAATACTCGTTTTTGCAAACAATATAATAATTTGATTTGTGAACTACAATTTATTGGATAAGACAACTTTCCGACTAAGCACTTTTGATTTTACCGAGTTTTTAAGCTTGAAGGATACAACGTCAGGTTCCTTTCATTGAAGAACTTGCCTTTAATACAAATAATGTCGTTGTATATTTGTAAATTAGATCGTGTGTAGTTGCTATTGCCACAATAATCAATCATAATCGACATAAATATTAGCGAATGCTGTGTCATTTCGATGTGAAACATGTTAATTAGCCAATTAATTTTTATAGTAAAGCTGCTGTTATTTTCCAGTAAGAATTTACATTTTCCGTACTGCTGCATATAAGCTCTAAGGTCGACAACGGCATAATCTATCTTCATTGTTCATAAAAGCGCATTGTGTTGCTTTGTGCATTAATAAATAATGCGTTATTTCGTTAAAATTAAGTATATCTTCTTACGAGTAATTACTTTTATAATATCAATTAATATAAAAAAATATGAGAGTAAATTTCCGGAGGCTCGGCTTCTGGTTGTCCCTGAAACACGGGGGCGGGACGGCTGCTAACGCGTTAACAACTATCATATTAGCACTGTGTCCCCAACGGCAAGGTCTCGATACATTTACAAGTCCTCGGGCAGTACCATGCGTTCTCTGGCCATGATCTTACTCTCTATGGGTTTAACTTAGTGCTACCGATAAAAACTGCCATTAGTATTGTTGTTAACGGGTTACAAAGGAAGCGTCGCATTAAACATAATTAATTTTTTTTATATAATCGAAACTTCATAAAATTAAATGAATTAAGAAGCTCCTTAAAGACCGATACCCCTCCCCCCCCTCGTTGAGAAAAAAATGTTTTAGTCATCAAATTCTGAGCAACTTTCAAAATGTTCGTCGCTCTGTCCATCTTTACGTTCTCATACGCATGATAACTTAATATTTCGATTGTATTGAAATTCAGAACAATAAGTTAGTGTTGGAGGAAGAACCCTATTGTTTTTGAAGAAAATCGATTAGTACATTAATATTTATGAGACATTTTAGGAGAAAAAAATGTGCATGAAGATTGATGCAACCCTCGACAAACGCCACGGCTTTCGCCAATCAAACTGGCAATGGTTAAAATTACCAATAATGCAATTATATATAAGCAATTGCACCTAGTCTATTTCGCAATTTTTCAAACCGTTGTAGCTACGACAAAGATGACAGGAGCGTTTTTTATTCAACAATGAATTTTTTACCAGGCTTATTTTCGTAGAATAATCGTAGACTATTAATCCTACATGATTTAGTTGTGTATAAAGTTGGTATTTGACATTTTAATGTACAATTAACAGTTTACGAAAAAATTGGCAAAAACTACTTTTTGCGAACTTTGACGCGCTGCAACATGCGAACGGTTAATTCCACGAAAATAAATCTGTTAAAAAATTATTCCCAAAGTTCTTACCATATTTGTCGTAGCATGAATATTTAAGTTTGAACTTTTCGCAAAGACAACACCGCCAACTTGGCAAAATACTTATAAGGCATACCAAAACACTTTAAAAATAATAATTGACCTACGCTATTTTTTCATTACGATCTCATTTTTTACCTACTGATAGACTGTATGGTTATTTTAATTACCATAGCGATATACAATTGTGATAAGGTGTTATCATCATTAACAATTTTAAAGAACCAAATTATACATCTAATCAACTAAATTATGTTTATCTTTAGTTCCGGGTAGGAATTTTTACTTTGATCTAAAAGTGTTCAGATATGTAATATTAATAACTGGGTAATTTCCCATATTATGCTTATCCTTGAAAACATCACTCTCAATGGGAAACTATTACTTATATTTGTGTAAAACTATAAGTTATAGATATGTAGTTACACATACATAGATTTGCAAAAGTCAATTCTAGGTGGAAAGCAATCAAAAACAACAAAACAAGTAATTTTTTTAGTTTTCGTATTCTCGAAGATAATGGTATATTTTGCAAATAGGGTAAAATACTTTTTCTTCTATTTTATAACTTTGAACGACTAATGTATTAGATATTGCGGTTAAAAAGTAGAGTAGAAAAGTACAAAAATGTCAAAAAACTACTGTGGCTCTGTAAACTTAGAAAAATTAAGTTAGAGCACATTTTTAAGTGTTCCTTAATCGCTTAATCTACATCATATAACCAAAGAAATTAGTCCCCGTAGAAGTCAGATGTACCGAATATATAAGGTCCTGGGGTATAATATCGCAATTTTCTTACTTTTTTGGTTAAAAATCTACAAAATAGCGATATATTATTCCAAAACTTGTTATTTTATCTTTTTCTATAAAAGATATGATCTTTTTCAAAATTTTATAACACACAATTGCTATGTATCTGGTTCCAAGATCAAGATTTTTTGAATTAGCTTTGTTAGAGAAAGGTCATACGTTTTACAACTAAGGGGGAGTTGTACCAACTAAGTTCAAGCCAAGTTCAGCTTAATCCAGATCAAAAGGCAAGGTAACGATTGTTACTACAATCGTAACCATGGATTTCGATCTTGGAACACGCTGAGCTTAATTGGTATAACCCGCCCTAAACATAAAATAAACTCTTTTTTAATAGCATCATTATTTTGTCGATTTTTTCACACAAAAAATTAGAAATTACCCAAAAATCCAATAAATAAAGATTTTATATCCTATCTCGGGCCCATCTAAAATTGCAGACTTCTATGGGAGCTCATTTTTTGTTTGTTATATGATATAGTCTAAGGGATATTTTAATTTTTTCTCTGTCTTATTTTGCCTAAGCTTGCAGGGCCAATCTGCAAAAAGTAGTGTTTTTTGGCATTTCTTGCACTTTTTTAGCTTAGTTTTGAACCACAATATCTCTGGTTGTATTAATATTAAAGTTCAGCATGTGTACTTTAATTGTAAAATATAGGAGAAAAGAAACTACATGTGTTACGAAATATTACATTTTTTTCAAATTATAAGATAAAAAGTGCAGAAAATGACTTATTTTACCATTGTTTACCTCGAATTTGTTTCTGCCAAACCCTTCTTTTTTGATTTGATTTTAAGCTTTCTAGGATTAGTTTGTTATCCAGATACTAAATCAAAAACATCAAAAAATTTGAGCAAGGTGCAAAAAATCACAAACTCTACACAAAACGAAAAATTTCTTCCCTTCCAAAACCCCTATTTTTACCAAAAACGCAATCTTCCAACTCGAATAAGGCATACTAAACTCTCAAAGTAGACCATTTTCTGTCGATTTTGAACCTATTTCATTAGATTGCAGTTTTAAAAAAATAAACCTTTTTAAGTGGGTCCAATGTGAGAAAAGATGAACGATAGAGGATGAAAATTCTGCATATAACTGTCAAAAAATTAAACTATGCAATTTCAAAAAGCCCGATTTTTTTTATATATTTTTAAATTTTTACAACATTGAGTGCACTTTTACTCAGCTTTTAATCACTTTTATATATAATCATCAGAGACAAGAAATCTAGAAGCTCGAAGTAAAAATATTATTAAAATGGGGTTCTTTGAGAGAGAGCATATTAAAGCATATGAAAAACAGGGTCAAAAAATGGTTATAGATAGAGAGCTATTGAAGTTAGAAGGTTGTGTTTTTGGTATTTTATTTCATAAGAAATTGAGTATGCTTTGTACAATCGGCGTCAGCTTAATCTCACCGCTGTTGCAAAGCCAATCTACACTCGCCGCTACCAATAAGGTTAGAAAGGCAGCATCTCTAATGGTGGTGAGCTTAAGGTGACGGCGATTGTACTACTTTTATGTATAACCATTAGGAAACGATATTTCATGAAATTAAATTTTTTGGGCCAAAAATGGCAAACAATTAGGATTTATTTAGTTATAGGTAGTAACTTTTTTTTCACGCAGCTTTGTATACATTTTTTTTTCTTACAACTACTTGAATGTAGAACGAACTGGAATCGAACAATTTTGCACCACTCAAAACATTTTTCTGAATACTAACCGAAAATTCACAAATTGCATAGTCATCTTTCGGTGATTCAAATAATACGTTTAAGTGAAACAATCCAGCCCTGGTTTATTTCCCTACAAAAATATCGATGACTGGAGTAGCGGTTTTATCACTCCATCTACTAATTTAATAATTTATTCAAATTGATGTTTAAACAAACACGGCAGATATTTGTAAACAAAACACATCTGGTGCAAAAATTTATGATTTTGTATTTTTTGTGCTTAATCGTCTGTAATCCTTACTATACTTACTTGTACTACTACTTACTTGTAATACTTACTATTGCAAATATAATCTGATTTTAATATAATATTCAATATTATTTGCATCAAATATAATTTAGATATAGTGGAAGACCAGACCCTCTGAATTCGACACCCTCTATACAACTCGCGAACACCCATCTAAAAAATAGGTAATCTGATGTAAAATAACCTGCTAAACTTGATTTTTGAATTCGCCCATTGATTTGAGATTGCCAAAATGACCAAATTGGCAATTTTCTAAAAAAAATAAAAATGATGTGTTATTTTTTGTTTTTCATATAACACGTCATATATTTTTTATTTTACTTCAGAATTTTTTAATTTTTTTACATAATATTCTCTAACTATTCTTTGATATGTTGAAAGTAAAAAACTTTACCTAAAAAATAATTAGTTGGCAAAAAAAAATAACAACTTTTCTTTGACGCAAAATCTTTAAAATTTGCAGAGTAAAATGTCCGATCGAGGTATCTTTTTTATTTTTAAAGTTAGGTGCCTACTATAACCGAAGAAAATGTTCCGAATGAACTAAATAAAATCTTTTATAAGAAGTTTTTTTTGAAATTTTGTTCCCTTATCGAAATATTGATTGTTTCAGCGTCCGAACGAATGCGCGCTACTTATGAGTCGGCCGCAATCGCATCTAGAGCTAAACGCAGACACGTGCCGGGTGATTATTATTTTCCAGTGTACATTTATGTTAAGTTGAAAGTGCTTTTTGTCTCAGTCCCTATATTTAGTGCGTTATAAACACATAGTTTGGCATAATAAATTATAATTACTCGGATAGGAAATCAAAGGAAACGAGCTAAAAACGTACTCTTCGCCTGTTCACTGGATTTTTATATAATTATTATACATTCAATAGGATACTTTTCGCAGTTTTTTGTAAATAATGTTACTTTTAGACATTTTTAATTTTATAGTACGATCTTAGTTGGTAAAAGACTTGGTAAAAAAACTATACCAAACCCCATTTGGGTTTCGATTCCGAATCAAAAGAACTACACCACCACCTTACACGTAAAATAATGTAAATTTTACTTCCACGTCCAGTGGAAGTATAGTAACAACAAAAATTTTAAAAATTTTTATTGTCCAAATAGGCTTTAAAATGTCATGAAACGTCGAGATTTTAAGTTTGAGCGAAAAAAAAATTCTGTCTGTCTGTCTGTAACTTTTTTTTTGTGCGCACGTTAACTCTGGAACCGTTTAAGATATTGACTTGAAATTTGGTACACATATGTACTTTAACGAGATCTAGAACTAGATTATATTTTCATCTTGTTCCGTCGAAGGGTTGGGGTAAATTTGGGGTAAATAGGTCAATCAAGCAGGTAAGAGTCCATAAAATTGGTATTTAGTATATACAAGAGAAGCTAAGGTCTCAAAAAAATTTTTGGCATTAGCCACCCCCATTACCACCCCCACCCCCTTATTAAAGGGGATGAAAAAAAATTGTGATTTAGTGTATGTACAGGAACCAGAAACCCCAAAATATTTTTTTTATTTCATCCACCCCCACTATCACCCCCCCTATCACCACCCCCCTCCCCACTACCGATGTGGGGTATCGTTTTATGAGTTTTTGGGGTAGAGAATTTCAAATATTATATTATTAAAGTTCCATAAACAATTATTTTCACATACAAAGTTTTTTCATTGTGAGTGACTTGGATAGAGAATCTGGATGTGGAAGTAGTCATTTCCTTGGGCAGCGGTTTTTACATTATAAGACACAAGCTAAAATGATATTTTCACGGTTGTATGTTACCTACATTATGAAATGTATATTTGTAAAATATATAAATATTTAGATATTAAAATGAAATATCATTTCACCAGATTTCTAAATTCAATTACAAAAACATAAAAATTTAAAAAAAAATTTTTCAAGTTTAAATCATTAAGTAATAACATTTTTATTTGCCGATCGATTTTGTTCAAATAGGGTTCTTCCTCTAGCTAACACTAATTTACTGTCCAAATTTCAGTACAATCGGAATTTTCTTTCTTCAGTTATCGTGCTTACAAGAAACGTGACGGACGGACAGACAGACGGACATTTCGAAAGTTGTTCAGAATTCGTTCACTAACACAATGGTATGAAAATTTTTTGTCTGCGAGCGATAATTACGGTTTTAGAAATGTACCGATCAAATGCAAAATCCGATGACATTTCTGTGGCTCTAAAACAATATTTAGAACAGAAACATTTATTTTTATCACTAAATGCAGTTTACCATGCACAATGTAGAAGATCGTATACCCGAACTGCTTATAAAAGAAAATCAGAAATTGTAAATCCTAGTACAGAGAATACAAGTAAAAAGGACATTTCTGCAATGTGCTATTTACAAGACAGCCTACCAAATTAAGCCCAGAATTTCAAATGTTTTAGATTTTGGATGGTACCTAAAGCAGGAAATCTTATTTCCAAAGATGATTTCAAAAAGCCCAAAACCCAATTTTATTCAGTTAACTCCATTTTGTAAATGTAAATTATATAACTGTACTACAAGCTGCAAGTGTAGCAAAGCAAACGTGCAATGTAACATAAGTTGTGTATGCGAAGGAAAATGTAATCTTTAGTACCCACTTGCTGTTATAATTAATGAAAATATATTTTTTAATGTGTATGTTTCGAGATTATCTACATAATTTTATAACACTTAATTGCAAATAGAAACTAAATAATCCGTAGACTCACTTGATCGCTTAAACGACACCACAGATGGGCGACGTTAACAGAAGTTATGCTTTAAATTAATGCGGACGAGTTGCGCGGCCGCATTCAACAGCGTCATCTCGTTACATGAGCCGAATTTCAAAAAAATCTCTTTATAAAAAAGTTTGTTTAAAGTATATGGAACATTTTTCTCGTTTATACTATAACTCTCTCTTTAAAAATAAAAAAGTTACCTCGATCGGGTATTTTTCAATGCAAATTTTAAAAAAACGCGACAATAGAGGGTAATTATATTTTTTTTAGGCACTATATTATTAGTTACACTATATTCTTTGCCGTCAGCCTGTCCAAGAATATTGGAGGGATAATGTGTAAAATATTGGTCTAAATCGGAATTAAAATAAAAAAGATATGATGTGTTATGTGCAAAACAAAAATTAACACATAATTTTAAAAATTTTCAAAAAATTTGCGAATTGACCGATTTGGCAATCTCAAATTAACGGGCGAACTCAAAAATCAAATCCAGAAGGTCATTTTACATAATATCATCTATTTTTTAGGTGGGTGTTCGCGAGTTGTATAGACTACTTTTAAAATGCTTCCTACAGATTGGCTGCTCTCCGACTAATAACTAATTGGTTGTTTTGAAAAAAATATCAGTTTTATTTTATAACAAGTCAATTTGCATAGAGAAAAACAAAAACCAAATGTTAATTAAAACATAATCAATACGATATACGTAAATTCTAATTTTTGCAGTAGGTAATATATATAAGAATGACAGGATTAGTCATAAATCTGCTAATTAATGTATTAATATTCGCTTTACAGTTATGCAACTAGGTTTACAATTCAGGGGCATAAATTAGATATTTTTTTATACAACTTATTCATGATAATAAAGTATGGAAATTTCAACATATAAAGTGCAATATTTACCTTGATATTTCTGTCGATTACGAAAGTGTGGCATTTATTAATGTACTTGTTATAATTCCTATATACTGTAGAAGGAATTCCAGAGATTTTGCTTAATTAGTTTATTGACGTCACTAATTTGTAATTTAATTTGGGCCCGAAAACTGGTTTACAGGTCATTTTGAATTTCTCACTGACGTTATCCAAGAATAAGAATAATTTTTCAGAAAATATGTACACAATTAAACTCGTTTGAAGAGACGCAATCTTTGACCGTCAAATTTTGTAACTACGTAAACAATATTTACAAAATATTTATTGTTTATATCACACTATATTTTTTGTGTTCAGTTATATTTACTCAAATTAACATATTTACATATTAATATGAAAACTATTAATAAATATGGAAAAACAGAAAAGCAGTTAGTTAAGAATGATTTATCGTACTTATATTAGTATATTTCTCTTATTTGTAAAGATTTTGCTCATTGTGTTCCTAATTAGGTCTTAACAACGCTGAAGACTTAATGGTATAAATAAGAAAAGAAACAATTGAGAATACATTTTTTTTATGCTGAGGAATATTAAAAATTTAATTATATCACAAAGTAACTTTAAATTTTAGGAAAAGGTTAATCGTTGCTTCAAATCATACAATTTTTTAATATATAAAATTTAATAAATATGAGGTTTAATATAACCTTTAACGACAAATTTTTTTTTTTTTTAATTTATAGTGTTTTTATTTTTTATATCGTAAAACAAACTTTGAATGCTTTAATTATAAGTGAAACACAATTGCAAAAAAGGTCTCAACTTTTTACTTAATCAGAAATAATTTCTGGTGTGTTCATAAAAATTTTTAACTTGCATTTTCTTTTTGAATTAAAATGGGTTGTTTTAGGCTTTAAGGGAAATTTTAACTATTGCTACTTTTACTTGTAAAACGTTATCGAGCTTTCTAAACATGATTTTACATACCTCGATGCTGTAAGATTTCTTGATGGCGAACATTTCGCGGTTTTTCTGAGCTGCAGCTACTGCGGCCATCGTGAATGTTGGAGATTTCAACGGGGGGTGTAGATAACTCGCTAAAGTTGAATAGACAGCCTGAAAGCACTAGTTCTCACTGCTGAAGATTCGCGTTTGTAATAACCGAATGAACTTCGACCACGATTAGTGACTGATAACCGTCTGTCGAAAAAATGGGCTAATGACGCTTCTTAGCGAGTTAAACAAACGAGTGTGTGTGTTTTGGGTTCGTGGGGCTTCACTATATGTAGTTGAACCCCCCTTCTTTCGAGCGTCCCCACGCGGCGCGCGGTAGCCCTTTCATTGTTGCGAAAAATGACACGCCTGCGTCAGATGTTGGTGACTCCGGGATCCCCGTGTCTACAAGGTCCTCCAGGGTATCTCCGAAAGCTGCTGTCCGTGGTGGAAGCCGGCGAGGAACCACACGCATAGGCGTGACCGCGGGGACACCGCAATTCGTTATTGCCGATAAGCATAACAGACCGTTACAATAATACACCACAATTCTGAATTGATGTTTATTTTGTTTAAGTTTATTATTAATAATTATACAAAGTGGCTTTGTTAAAACGCAATTTAATGTTACTGAATCGTATACAGGATGTTTCAGAAGTGGACGATCAAACGAAGTCATTTCCGATCAAAATAACAATAATAATAAGAGTTTATTATCCAAATGACCAAATACAATTGTATAGGATTTTTAGGGATATGTTTGGACGAATGTCTAAATTGAAAGCATTATTGCGAAACTTTGATATCCAAAGTTTATTCTATAGTATATCTCTTCCGAAATATTAGGGGAGTTCTAGCAGAAGAATAACTTATTAATTTATATTATGCCCAAGTTGATTCTCTTTTTAGGCATGGTATCTGTGTTTGGGGAAACTCCACCAATCTCTTCAAATGTATTTATTGCTCAAAAACGTATCTTATAATGTATATTTGATATACCGAATACTCACAAGTGCAAGGACATCTTTATAGAAAATGAAATTCTTTCAAACTATTTGATTGTTTACCGGATGACATAAAACATCAGAAAAGAGAGTATTTATTTAGAAAAAAACTAAGGGTGTATTTATCAGATAAATGTTATTATTCTGTATCAAAGTTTTTCTGTATTTAAAGTCTACTAATACACATACAAGCAACATGAACCTATATGTTCCGGGTTTTTTTTGTTTTTTCTATTTACTCTTGTTTTGTTTACAAATTTTGTACCGTACATTCTTCAGTATCGTTCTCTTCGTCTTATACAACTATGTGTTTTACACTATATTTGACTTTTAATATAAGTTTTTATATTATTTAACTAAACTAGTGTAAAATAGTGTTTCAATGACTTGACTTATATCATGTACATGATCAAAAAAGACCAATAAATATTTGAATTAGAATTGAATTTTGAATTTGAA
This sequence comes from Rutpela maculata, assembly GCA_936432065.2. NCBI lineage: Eukaryota > Metazoa > Arthropoda > Insecta > Coleoptera > Cerambycidae > Rutpela > Rutpela maculata. Next base: position 1,490,274 of record OW386286.2, on the reverse strand, counting down.
AATAATACACTGTTTACATTTATCCTATTCTCTGTCTATCGGCCTCTGAGTTTTTTCCACGTCTCTACGGATCGCCTTGTATACTATTATTATATACGGAAGCAAAAAGTAACGAGTATACATTTTTAATTCAATAAACTGAACTATTACGAATAGCTCCTAACAAATTACAGTTTATCTTCCTAACCCAGCAGCTGAATTGTTGCATTTGTTGTTATAATAAAAACTATATATTATTTTGTGGTCCCAAATTTCATCTTGAGACATCAATTTCCAAAAATAGTGAATTCTCGAATAAAACTGGCAAAAGTAAAATTACAATACAAAAAGAGGTAACGGATTAATAGTAATATTTAATGAATTTATTACACATTTTATTTGCGTTGTTTATAATAATAAGGTTATTACAATCGAACCATAACTCTTTGTATTTTAAAAGAAGTTTCAGTTCCGCAAATGATTCAATTTTAAAAAGAGGAAACGAGTGTATTTTTTTTGTTTTTAGCGAATGTGTATACAAAATAACTATTCATCTTTTAAGTCGAATTAATTTAAAATATATTCCTGTAACTAACAGCATAATTATTATCAAATATAATTTTAGTTGTTTTTTTTTTATTTATAAGAAATAATTAATAAACGCAAGACGTCGTTAAATTTACGAGACTTTCTGCATTTTAATATTCCATTTAGGAACCTTACAAGTACAATTACCAACAGATCGTTCTTGGGAATTCCAACAATAATACAGTAACCAAAGATAAACTTTAATACATAAAAACCTTCGATAAAAAATGGTATTTAATACTTAGCATAAAATCTTTATTTTTTTATATTATTCTTTATTACAACTCATATTACTGATGAAAAAAAGTAACTAGTAGAAGTTGAAGTCGAGCGTGGCCAACCACGAATACCTAATTGATTAACATTTTGCTCGAACACGTCACAATTCGCGTTTACGAGGTACCTCGGAGATTAAGCACAGAATCAATATCTATTATTTTTAGACAGACAGATAGATAGATATTTATTGACCATTAAGAAGTAATACATGATTTTGTACATATGACAAGTGAAATATGTTGTTAATATACATAGAAGCATAATACACAACAAAGATAAATAATCTACAGAAAATGTATAAAACGACAAAGACGACAACTAACTATCTAATAATCGTTTACAGAAGAGTAAACATTGTCGATTAAGAAATCTTCAGTTACCCTCTTAAATTTATTTTCGTTTTGATTATGTTTTATATGGTTTGGTAACTTATTATACATAGTAATACATCTGTGGAGTGGAGAATGTTTAAAAGAAGTTATTGTGTGACTTGAAATGTACAGAGTATTACCATGCCGAGTATTGTGAGAATGACTATTAAGTGTTTCAAAATCATTTTTATTTTTATAAACGTGCATTATGAACATAGATGGAACTGTCAATATTTTTTTATCTTTAAATACTTTTCGACAGGTCTCTAATGGCTGAAGTGAAAAAATTAATCTAATTAATCTTTTTTGAGCAATGAATACCTTAAGCAAGTCATTGCCCCAAGAAACAATATTATTTGATATGCAGGCCAAAGCGTAGTAGATATTAAGACTCCTTCAGTGTTTAAGCAAGATTTCAATTGCATTATAGCGTAGAATGCTAAATTTAATTTAGAACAAACATGTTCAATGTGCCTATTCCAGTTCAGTTTATCATCTAGCCATAAACCTAGGAATTTTGATGTCTGCGATTATTTTCATATATAAAGGTTTCTGATGAAGGGGATCTTAGATAGAAATTCATATATACGGTCTTTTTCTTATTTAAGATTAAATGATTGCGCTGACACCGAGTCTCTAATTCATCACAACGTAATTGTGATATCATCTGCAAACATTATAACCATACCATTTGTAATATATTGGGGAAAATCATTTACGTATCACACAAATAAGTGTGGCCCCAAAACTGATCCTTGGGGGACATCCATTTAAACTTTTCTTGTGTCAGATACCGCTCCATTGCAATTGACTAACATCCTCCCGTCGGACATGTATGACATAATCCAGTTTAGTAAGTTTCCACGAATGCCCATGGTGTACAGCTTGGTCTCCATAAATCTTTATTGTTCAAATAGGTATTTGCAGTCGGCAACGCATGTTGTATAATTTTAGTTTAGATATTTTGTACATCTTCGTAAATTTATGTGTTTAATTAAAAACCTTAGTAACATTTTGCTCTAAAATTATAATAAATTATAGTTTATATAAAACATGCTAGTTTGCACGCCTCTGGCTATCCTGATATAGCCCAATTTCGGTAGGGAGTATTATACTGTGCTATTCTAGATATGCACCAAATTTTGAATACAATTTTTAAGTCTAGCGTGTTTACAAGAAATTGCCTACAAACATACACAGACGATATTTGAGTATAGTGTGTGTTATGAAACAGATTTCTGTACAAGTTGTTTATTAAAAAAATTGTATGGTTATAATATACCTATTTCATTAAATAAATTAGGTATAATAACAAACAGAGAACAAAAAGATGTTAATTCAATTTATTAAATAAACAATACTTAAAGCATCTAAAATTAGCTTGATAAAATAATTAAAATATTATTTCTCAATTTATTAAAATACCACATATCCTCGTAATGATTAAAAAAATTGAAGCAATTATATTTATGTTCAATTATTGTATTGTGTTGTTATAATAATTATCTTGGCACATAAACGTTTTAATTTGTACCTGTATATCATTCTAATGGACTTTCCGATGTTGCAGAAAGGAAGGAAACACACAGAGATAAGCTAGTATCCGAAATTGGTAAATTATTAGAAATTTAATAAAAATCTGGGCGTATCAATTACCATAAAATTTATTTGTTTACCCTAAAAAAGATGTTTTTTTTAACATCGGCATTATACAGGGTGTCCGCTGTATACGTACAAAGCAAAAAACCTTCCTACCCAGCAAGAAAAATACAAGGTCGTACTTATGAAATTTTTGATTTGTTCCGATTTATGGTATCTAATCTATCTATCTAAAATGATAAAATATAGAAAAAACATGCACACATAAATGTGATAACACTTTGCAACGTCACCTTTTCTCCCAGTTGGCGGCTGAAAACCAAAGGTGAACGAAACGTAGCAACCAGCTAAGCTCAGTGGTTGGGTTAAGGTTCGAGTCGTTTAAAAAACTAGTTTTGGCACCAGCGTATCAACAATACTTCAACAATATTTCTAAGCGAAAAGAAAACAAATAAGTTGTGATATTCTGTAAATTTTTACAGGTGGACACAATCAAACTCGGGTATTTAAAAAACAATATAATTAATAAATTGGGGTAAAAATACAATCTCTTTACGATGTTTAAATTAAGTTATGTTAAATGGAGAAAAGCAAATTATAAATAAATTACTAAAATTTTTTAAAAGTTAATACTAAGTGAAAATATCATCTGGTTTACATTGATTTTTTCTGACCAAAATACTGCAGATTAACAGCTAACGCTACCGAGACAGGTTGGCTTACTTAACTTTGATTGACATTGACAATAATGGGTTCCTATCTTGTGCTTTCTCTGGATGGTGAGTGGTCCAGGTATTCACATCAAAAATAGGCAATTACGAGGGGCTAGTTGATAATAAAAAAAATGAAGGGCAAGAATAGTTAAATTTTGTTCAGGTAAATGACTAGGCAAAGATGCCGCTAACACTTTGACTTCTGTGACTCTAGACAAAAACTATAAAATTTATCTAGAATTTACTACAAAAAAATTAAAGGAAAACAGTAAAATGCCCTTGGAATTACCAAGGTTAGATTTGTCAAAACAAAACAAACTATAATTTTTTAACATTATCTATTAGTACAGTATCTAGAGGTAAAAAATATGCAAAACTTCGGAATAATGTCATATTGAACGGATTTCGTTCATTTTTGGCAGTATAATAGTAAATGCTTCACAGAAAAGTTTCTATATTGTGCGGGGGCTTACTAATTTATATGGGCAATTATGTGCCCTCTCAGGGAGTGGTTATTTAGAGTGAGAGTTAAATATCTCAGAAACTGTAACACCTACGTCAAGGATGTTAATAGGTAGAATAATAGGTTATTAATTAAGCTTTCGACTATTTTTTTATTTGTTTCTGTAGCATAAAAAACAAAGAAGTTACGACCGAAGCAATGTGCGTCTACACATTTTTTTAATAACAACGTCGCCATTTTGTTACTATAATTAGCCAGTAATTAAAAAAAAAAGAATTTCAAACACTGTTTCTCATTGATATATAGCATGATGTAGATGCTCAAATTTTTTGGTTTGTATACAGCACTTGCTTTAGAAAAAATACAGTTTAAACTATAAAGGTATTTTCGATAAAACGTAATTTTTTTTCCTTTTCCAAATATCTCAATAAATATTAGTTTTATTGAAAAATGGGTAGAGACCAAGAATAAAGCTCATAAACTAATAATGAATTTTGCTTGTTTATTTATTTACATAAATTTAATAGTTTCGGAGATATGAAAGTTTACAAATGGCGTCCGTTTATAAGACGAAAAATGCAGTTTAAATGTTAAATATCTCAGAAATTTTGACACCTATGTCACGCATGCTAAGAAATGAAATTAAAGACAATTAATTGCGCTTTCAAATTATTTTTTATCTGCGTATTTATATTTTTTTATATAAAAAGTCGCCATTTTGTTACTCTAATTAGCCAGTAATTTAAAAAAATTATCTCAAATACAGTTTTTCGTTAAGATGTAGCATTACCTAGATGCTTAAATTTTTTTGCTCACTTGCGTTGAACCGATTCTAACTGGTTGACATGTACATTATAGTGTGGGGTCCAAACAAGTGACGTATATTCAAGCTTGGATCCGACATAACAACAATAGAGCATCTTAAGCGTATCTGGGTTTGAAAAATCAAGGGAATTTCTAACTATGAACCCATAAGTCTTGCTGGCTTCTGATACTTTGATGCTAATATGTGTATTAAAAGAGAGGGTTTTATCAAAGATAACACCTGAGTCACGTAGTGTTTCGGGTCGATGAAGTATATTTATATTATTGTCTATATTATAATCGTAGGAAACAGGTATGGATTTACGTGTAAAAGACATGACATTGCATTTCTGCGAATTTAATGGAAGATTGTACTTAGTACACCAGTTACTTATTTTATTTAAATTTTTCTTCATATGAAGACAATCGTCAGTGGTATAAATGTTAGAAAAGAGCTTCAAATCATCATCATACGTTAAATAATTAACCTTGTCTGTTAAGTCACCCGCTATGTCACTGATAAATATTGTGAAAAATAGTGATCCAAGAACCGACCCTTGCGGTACTCCCGAGGTAGCAACGTATTCAATAGACTTGAACTCGTTGAAGGTAACATATTGGACTGTTTGACAGACCTGAAGACCTGAATAATGTTTTCAAGCTATCAAAAAGTCCGGCATAATTTAGTTTTTTAAGCAACATATTGTAATATGTTGCAACCCCTTAAGATTTAAGGTTATGTTGGTTGCACTGAAAAGTAGGCACAGAATTCAGTAGTTCAGATGTCTGAATGTGGAAAGAACTTACTAGAAGGTCTAGAGTGATGACATATCTGTTCTGGAACTGTCTAGAGTATGGTGACGTCATCAGAGAAGCTTCTAGATCTGTCATCCTTGGTATATAAGGCATGAAGTAAACCAAAAGGAAGAAGTTAGTGCAGTACTAATTGTCAGTTGATATGGTCAGAGAGTAAACACAGTGATAAAGTGACTGAATAACTGAATTGTAGCACACAGTGTATTATTAGCCAAGTAGTTATTGGTTGTAATTAGTAGTTAATAAATTAGTGTTTAGTGTTACCCTGTTGTTATAATTTCCGAACCCACGATACAGGGTGTTTACAAAAAGGGCGTAAGCACGGCACAATATTATGATCAAGTCTGTCGAATGTCTTGGAGAAATCAGTATAAATTATGTCGGTTTGGGATTGATCGTCAGTCCTGAAATAAATTGTGTAACACAAAGCAGATTGGTAGTTGTAGAGCGCCCTTTCATAAATCCGTGTTGATGGATACTGATTTTATCATAAATGAGGTCGTATAGTAGAAATTTAAGTACTTTTGCAAAATTACATATTATTGCAATGGCCCAAAAGTTTGGTATGTCAGATTTGCCACCCTTTTTAAAAATTGGACAAATTTTAGAACGTCTCCACATATGCGGAAAATCACATTTTTTTAAATTACATTAAAAGTTGTTACTAAAGGTGTGGCAAAAATACTCGCACAATCTGTTAGTAGAAATGCAAGTATGCCATCTGGGCCAGTGGTCATTTTATTTTTAATATTTTTTTTAGTGCTTTTATCACATCGTCCTGCTTAAATTCTAATACATGTATTAGCCAGTTATTTTGTTAAAATAGTTTTAGTGTCTGAAATTCCTCTCCGCCGCTGCCAAATGTCGTGTGTCATCAGCAGTAAAACGGTCGTCAGCAGACCTGCCACTTCTTGGAATTTGCGATAACAGGCTACTAACGAACGCGACCGCGGAACTCCCAAACATAAACAAGTGCTGCTCGCGAGCGGTCAATGGAATTTTCACACGTTTCATTCCGATACACCTACCTCATTTTAGTCAGTCCTAACACTAGGAAAATCACTGTACTGTTGCTGCGAGTAGAGAGTTATACTTACTAGGGGAATTCCACGCTTCATATGTACTTTTTTTTGGGTGCATTACATGGTTAAGTGCGTTTTAGTTATTCTATTGTTTTTTTACATATAATTTTATGATATGGGATGAGACATGCGGTAAGTCAGATGAAGAAATTATAAGTGATTCGAATAAGCTCTCTTTCCATTTTGTTCAAAAAAGTGCGTCTATGAATATAGTGGCTCTGGTTTTAAAATTGGCAGAGAAATGTTCCATTTATTAAATAAGGACTGGACGAAAGCATCAACTGCAAGTTATACATCGCATTTAACTAATTTTCTGGCACACTAAAATATTTTTTTTAATATCCATAATGAATATAGGCTAGTCTGTCAGAATTTCAAAAAAAAATTATGTGCAGCATTTTTTGTCATAAAATTGTAGTGTGAAGAGTAAACTAATGTAATTTGTATTTTCAGGAATGAAACTTCTTTAAATCTAATAAAAATATTTGGGTATGAAAGATTAATAATATTTTTTTTCTAAAATTTCACGTCAATATCAAGTGCTTTCTACATAACACAACATGTCTTCACCAAATACTATATGAAACAAATATATTTGACTCAAAGGCATAAATGAACTTCACCAAAATAATAAATAACAAAATGTAATAGGCAAAACGCCACATTTAATTAAAAGTATACTTGAACTCAATGAAAATGAGGAATGCTAAGTAAGGTACTTAATTTTCATTTTCTCAACGCTTCCATAGTACAATAAAAAAACCGCTGCCTAAGGAATCACTACTTTTACATTCAGATTTACTATCCAAGTATATTACAACAAAAAGGTTTGATACTATATTTGCACTCCTGTATGTGGTAATAATTGTTTATAGAAAGAACTTGAATAATATAATATTTGAAATCCTCTACCCCTAGAGTCCATAAGAGGGTATGCCACATCGGTCGTAGGGGTGATAGTGGGGGTGGCTGATACGAAAAAGAAGTTTTAAAGCCTTTGGTTTGTATACATACACTAAATCAAAATTTTATTTTTTTACCTCTCTCAAATCCCAATTTATGGACTCTTACTTGCTTTCTTTACCTATTTACCCCCATTTACCATTCAACCCTTCAATGAAGTAAGATCAAAATATAATCTAGGGCCCAAAACAATGCGTACCTTTTTGTTAGAGTATAAAATTCTTAAAAAGAATGATTATTTAAAACAACAGTACGATGACAGTTAGCTTTCTATTGGTCGTCAAAAGGATAATGTTAAAAATAGCTGATTTTTGGACCCCATCGCGAAACGCATAAGACCCAGAAAAAATGTTTGGAAGAGGCTCAAAATTAGTAAAAATACATCTTCGTGGTATCAAAAGGCTGGGGAATTTTTTAAAGATATAAAAGCAACCCCTAAAACTGCTTTGAATAATAGCTTATAATGAAAATTATATTTATTTTATGATAACTATTAGGTATTAGTCCAGTCAATGAAAGAGTTGTAGAGAAAATTGAGGAGGGGACAATGTTTCTCTTCCGGAATGTGATGGGGGTAGTTAGGAGGTAAGCATACTAAAATGCCCCGCCCCTAGCCCCGCCGCTTTAGGGGGAGAGGGGGGGGGGGTGGAAAAGTTCCTTTTTTCGATTCTTCTCTTATAACTCGGAAACGATGCGTCGTACGGAAAAAGGTAATTTATGCAAAATTAAACAATTACATTTCCCACAAGAATGTTTATATTCATTTTCTTCCCATGTGTTATAGTTTACGAGATATTCGCCAGCGAGAATCAATAATTAATTAAAAAAATTATGTACCTTGAATATTTCTATCAAAGCGGTTTACCGTGGTCTGCTAATAAATCACAGTCACAAAACAGGCTTTATTTTACAACACTGGACGTATTTACTAACATAATATTCTGTCGAAATCTATACATTTCCTTAAATATACAGTGTGATTCACTTAAAATGAAGATACCCCTATAACTTTTTCATTTTATTTCCGATTTGAATCAAATTTTACTCAAGTATAGAACAAATTAGGATCTTCTTATGACCAGATAATCATTCACTTGCTATAAAAGCAAAGCCACCTGCGGTACCAAAATATGAGGAAAAAGATTAAAAATCATATTGAGGTCTTGACGAATTTCACGCAGCCACTATAAATTGCGGAAACTGAGGATCCCCTTTGCCAGATGAGCTTATGTATGAGAAATTCCCCATCAATAACCAAATCAAATTTTGGTGTATATACGTATGTGGCTTGTGGCGCCGATCGAATGCATTTTTTAGCATTTCTAACATTCAAAATGTTTTATTTTTTTCAGCATATTTTGGTACAGCAGGTGGCTTTGCCTTTATAGCAGCCGAATGTTTTTCTGGTCATAAGTAGATTCTAATTTGTTCTATACTTGAGTAAAATTTGATTTAATTTAAATCGGAAAAAAATAAAAAAGTCATTTTAAGTGAATCACACTGTATATTTAAGGAAATGTATAGATTTCGACAAAATATTACGTTAGTAAATACGTCGAGTGTTGTAAAATAAAGATTGTTTTGTGACTGTGATTTATTAACAGACCACGGTAAACCGCTTTGATAGAAATATTCAAGGTACATAATTGATTTTCTTTTATTAATCATCGATTTTCGCTGACGAGTATCCCGTAAACTATAACACATAGGAAGAAAATGAATAAAAACATTCTTGTGGAAAATTTAATTACGTTTAATTTTGCATAGATTAACTTTTTCCAAACGACGCATCGTTTCCGAGTTATAAACGAAGAAAGGAACCTTTCCATCCCCTCCCCCCCTGAAGCGGCGGGGCTAAGGGCAGGGACTTTTAGTATTTTTACCTCCTAACTACCCTCAACACATCCCTGAAGAGGAAAATTCTCTCCTCCTAAATGTTCTCTACAATCCCCTTTTGGGCATTCATTGATTGGACTATATAGATTCAATAGAGATAACAAACGGGTAAAACTACCCCTATTGAACCCCATTCAGGGGATGGAACGCCATACACAGCACCTAATATTAAAAAAATAGGTACCAAGGTGATTTAAAAAACTCGGAATGTAAAAAGGATCGCCTCCTCGTGGTGCATTCTGGAAAAGGCAATAAGTAGCCAAACAATCCTTCTTTGCAAGTATCCATTTACATATTTTCTCCAACAAATGAAGTCAGTGGCGGATCTACAGGGGTTCCGCGGAACCCGGGCCGCCAGAGATTTTGGCAATTTTTTTTTTCAAATTTCTTCCCCTCTTTCATCAATTATTAAGCACGGGGGCCCGTTGGCTCTCGAGGGACCCGTAGAGGTGGCCCGTCAGAGATATTGGCAAACATTTTTTTTTTTAATTTCTCCCCCCGCTCATCAATTATTAAGCACGAGGGCCCGTTGGGTCTCTAGGGGCCCGTAGCGGGGGCCCGCCAGAGATTTTGGCAAATTTTTTTTTCAAATTTCTCCTCCCCGCTCATCAATTATTAAGCACGGGGGCCCGTATTGAGGCCCGCCAGAGATTTTGGCAATTTTTTTTTTCAAATTTACCTCCCACATATCAATTATTAGGCGCGTGGGCCCGCCAATGAATTTAGTACCGGGGCCCATGATTTGATGCGGGGGGCCGATGCAATTTTTACTAAAATTAAATATAACAAATAAATATATTTATACTAGAACCGGTCTTGTAGACCGTGTGCGACTAGTAGAATACAAAATTGGACCGCGTCGGGTTAAAGGTTAAAAAGTTCTGTGTGGGACTCGGGATATAATAATACGCTATGTTGTATGTATATGTTTAGTTTAAAAAGTATAAAATAAAATTAAATTACAAATTGAAAAAACCCCCGTTTATGCGTACAAGAAAGCAAATGTCGAGGATATAAAGAAAATGTAAGCTGGATTTAAATAAATCATAAGAGTTCGTATATGGAATCAAAATTGATTCATAATTTTTAAAGCTGTGTTAATTTATTTTTTTTTCATATTAGTTATTTAGTCGATATTTTTGTGTCGGGGGTTTTTTAAATTTGTAATTTAATTTTATTGTGATATGGACTTTGTGATGAAAACAACAAAGGAGTATTCATTATATTTCCTTGTAGTAGAACAAACGCTGATTTATTTTATTAAAACGCGAATAATATATTGCAGCTGAACCAATTCGTATTTTACAGAAAACAAATTGTTTTTCATTATCGATGATTTTTTATGTACAATTATTACAGTAATTCATATAATGCATAGAATATGTTTTTAACATTACTCTATATTGTTTTACATATATGTTAATAAATTGTTTATTTAAAAAATGTTATAAACAATTGAAAATCAGTAATATTCCATTCATTGAGTTTGTCGTCTATTGTTAATAATGTATCAATTAGAAAAATATTAAACGAATAATTACTGATTTACTTATTCAGTAAAAACCTACTATTAGCATCACTAATTTACACACGCTCAGTTTTATCATTGGCGGTTAAAACTAGATTTCTTCATATTCTTCTTCTGATTAAACTAGAACCAACACGTGTTATTATTAAATAATAATGAGTGTATAATGGTAAACACGCGTTCGATACATCTTTTGAATTAAATAAATGTACACATTGTACATAAAATAACACAAATTATAATGCAAAGCAATTTTTTATTTCAATAAAATGCACTTTTCTTGTCTCAGATATCATGACTTTGCTGTTAAATAAAGAAATCAACGTTAGTTTTACAAACAAGATACAGAATACTTTTTAGCCAACTTCACAATATATTAAAAAAGGAAGAGGTTCTCCATTCTCCATGTGTATGTTTTTTTCCATATTTGTTCAATTTTACTACTCTTCGCAAAAACGAAGAGTATATTGAATTTGATCGGCACATTTCTAAAATCGTAAATATCGCTCCTAGAGAAAAAAATGTTCATATCATTGTGTTAGTGATCGAATTCTGAACAACTTTCAAAATGTCCGTCTGTCAGTCCGTCTGTCCGTCCGTCCGTCACGTTTCTTGTAAGCACGATAACTTAAGAAAGAAGAGTCCGATTGTATTGAAATTTGGAAAGTAAGTTAGTGTTAGCTAGAGGAAGAACCCTATTGTTTTTGAAGAAAATCGATCAATAAATAAAAAAGTTATTAATTATTTAATTTTAAAAAAATATTCTCTTACTTTTGTCGCTTGTACTTAACAATCAATATTCGTAGCAATATGTGATAGTGCAGTGGATAAAATGTTGCCTTGCACTCCAAAGATCTCGTGTGTTCGAATCCCACACAGGTTGGATATTTATTTTTCATTTTTTTTTTTTCATATAATTTTTTTCACAACAAAATTTAAGATGTCCAAAACTAACATTATTTACAAGAAAACCTAAGAGTATCCTATAGAATGTGTAACAATTATATAAAAAGCTCAGTAAATTGGCGAAGAGTACCCAAGCAGCATTCAAAGTGATGGGAACTGGCATCTGAAGCATCGGAACTTTAATATAGTAGGAATGACATAACTGTTACTAATTTTGCGACTTCAGGTTAATATTCACTTTGTGGTATGCATTTGTAGTGACAATTATGTAAATTCTACTGAATTTAGGCATTATATAGTTATAACACTTTCAAGTAACTGCCGGAGAATCTGCAACGTCGCGGATTCTACTCTGCATTACTTTGAAGCATCCTCAACTGCAAAGTGAAAATTGGTAGTAATGCCGACTGCACAGTTTTACCAAAGGACCACTTCAAAGTTGTCTAACTTATTAGTGACATCTCGAGTAAAAATTAGGTTATTTCTAGGAATATAGGGGCTTTGAAGTTATTTTTACTATTCCCCACTAATTGAAAATGACTTAAAAGTTACATATACCTTGAAAATCTACTATAAAGTAATATTAACTTTTAAGACAATTTATATAATTATTGGCATTGAATAAAATGGCGCCATCTGAAATGCTCAGTAAAAGCGAAATAAAGTTTATCAGCACTCATCCACGTTTTATAGAAAACTGAAGAAACAGTTAAACAGTGGTAGAAATAGTGATTCCTCAGAATATGATGCAAACATGAAAGATTATTTCGCCACAGCAAAACCATCATCTTTGGCAACTAGTGCAAAAGTGTTCCCATCAACACAAGGAGAAAAGTAATCGAAAACTATAACAGTCTGCAGTGATATTAGTTATACTGTGTACTGCACGAAAGTTACAACTTATCTTTAAAACACAGATTGACCCCGTTCAGTTAGTGATCCACTGAGCATATTAAATGGATTTGCCGATTAAAAACTCCAAATTTAATAAATATTGTGTCGATGGGGAACGGACCATTTCGGTATACACGGCATAAAACATTGTTTGTGTACAATAAATTGAACTGAATATATATACAAAAAAAAAATAGCAAAAAAACTATATTTCTTTTCTAGAATATCTCAAAAGTTATCAGTGACAACAAAAATGACAGTTTACAACACCATTATCCAACCTCATTTCGATTACTGTGCCAGTCTATCATATTCCTTTGATTGAAATAAAATAACTTCCCTTCAAAAACTACAGAATAGAGGAATGAGAGTGATTTTGAAATGCAGCCGATATACCTCAATCCAACATATGCTCTCTTCTCTTCAGTAGCTGTCTGTAAAAGACATATTGCTTTCCATGGCTATGGTATTTATTTTCAAAATTTTAAATAACTTAATACCCAAGTATTTAAATAAGTTTATATTTTATGCAAACCAAATACATCAACACCACACAAGAAATAACAACAAATTTTATATACCAAGGCAAAATCTAAGTCAAACTAGGAAAATTATGTTATATAAAGGCCTCGATCAATATAACAAGTTGCCAGAGGATGAAAGGAATCTATCTCTCTACCTGTACTCAAACGTAAAATTGTAAGCTACATAAAGTCGATTGATTAACTCCACTTTTTTATATAGGTATTTTTTCCTCGTTATTTTTTAATTTATTTGTATATGTATTAGTCTGAGTGTGTAAATGCGTGTATTATTTATTTATGTATAAATTATGATTCTTTGTAATTACATTAGAAAAGTGAATTTGTATATTAGGATTTTCCTATTCAAATAAATACTTACTTACTATTTTTTGAATGAAATTAACTGTAAACTGATCACTAAAATATGAAAACTCATGTATTTTTTCCATTATTATTACACACCTTACGTTAATAAATATATTTACAAGAAATACATTGTACATCGTTTTCAGTAAAAAAACAAATATTTTATTTGCACAAATCTATTAACAACTTAATTAATATCAGATAATAAAAAGTACTTGATAAAAATATAATAATTGTTATTTTTAATCCACATTCGTGTCCTTGTCACATCACACACAGTGACACTATGTGTTGCCAATTAAAGAAAAAATTACCTATCTCGTATCTGCCAATTGTACCAACATGAAAATAAGTTCATAGCAATAATTACCAAGATCTTATACCGTCATTGGTCCCATTTGCTACATCTAGGTAAATATAACTACACAGTGAAATTGTTGTAGTTCCCGTCACCACTTTTAAAGTAGCAACAACTATAACGTTGATGGCATCTGCTACTTTATGGGAAATGTAACTTGTAGGGAAATAATTTTGGTTTTTGCAACCTTTAAGTTACTGCAATTAAAATCGCCATTTTTTTGTTGTTGAATGAAGACGCCATATTGACACAGATAAAAATATAATTCAATAAAAAATTTCTTTTTATTATGGTCATTTACAAATATGTTTTCTAAATAGATTATTACTTTATAATACATAAAATTAAAAAAAAACGTTTTCCATAAAAAATTTTGCAGTTTTGCTTGTACACATAATTTTTGCAAAAAAATTTTTTTCCGAAAAAACCATTTTCTCGAGGGGGCGTTTTTTTTATCGAAGCATCATGATAACATTTTACAGAAAACAAGTGGTGGTTTTAATATCCACACCCAGGGTAAATGCAAAACATCATGATTTATAATATATATGCTTATGCATGTTGTATATAATCACCTTAACTTGGACCTTGGACTTATCATGTGCTCAAACTCAGTAAGTCATTAATTTACTATTCGAATAACAGAGAGCCAAATATATAGCTGTTCCAAAAGTTAGTCATTGCTACGTAATTATTATTCCCCATTTTGGTGAATGCTTAGTAGAAGGATGGTTCCCATTACGTAACAATCCTTAGTTCCGGAAACCTTTAAAGTTCCACTAATGGTAACTACTACGTAGAAACTACTAAAATTGCTGCTTGGGTACCTACGTTTTTAGCTTGTTTTTTATGCATCATTATTCACTGCGAATAATTCTTTGTTTTTGTCTTGCATAAGCTTTCGTATTGATTCGTCTGTCTTTTGGCTACTACCAGTTAATGTCTTTTCGAACTAATTATTTGATGATCTAAGCATAATGTTTGTAATTTTAGAAGTTTGTGAGTTTGCAGTTGGCTTTCCTACTATTTGTGATATATCGATATCCGCTATTTTGTCCAAGGAAGTAAACTGGTACCTGGCTTTACATGAATAAGCCCATTAAAAAGAAATTAAATGATACAAACTCAGCAATATCTATTTATTCATAAAGTCCGCTTCAAAAAAATCGGAAGTATAATAGGAACTCAATTTATCTGTTTCAATTGGAGTCTAGAGAAAATAATTAAAATAATATCAATACCAAACAGTTTTTTGTGTGACTTAACCTTAAATAAATGTTAATTAATTTTAACCTTACAGAAAAAAATACGGTTTTTATCATTTTATGCTGTAGATATAAAATTACTTTTAAATTGATTTAAAATGATACATAAAACAGAATAAATCTTAATTATTACGGTGTGCATGAAACGGTATACCTTTTTCAAGGTTTTGTTATTAATAATGCGTTTAATCCAATTTGAAACATAAGTGCGGAATACGTCCCCAACTTATTAATAAATATTAGAAAATAAAATTAGAGGCAAAACAATATGTAGGTACTTATATTAAACAATTTTTTAATAAGGTGAAGAAATATATTGTCATATAATTAATTAACAAGCAAGCTTTATAAGTAATTTAAAGTGAACAATCTCAACAATATACATTATTTCCAGCAGGATTAATGGAGCATATTGTGGGTAGGTAGAAAATATCATGTTCAAATACCTGTACTAAACTTGAACGGCACCAGCAGTAAATTAGAGGTTAATGGTAAATTATTGCGTTTATGTTAATTTATGCACAAGCATGATAAAAACAGCGACAATATTATCAACGGTAATACTTCGATAGCTAAAATCTTTTCGAAATACCGTGATTTTTAGGAAGAGATTTCCTAAAATAGGCAAACTCTGATCTGACTGGCCTAATTTTTATTTTTACTTAACCTGTTATCAGGGCGGTAAACACAAATACGGTGAGAAAAAAAAATGGAAAATTGATGACAGGGGAGAGAAAATCCAAAAACATTTTTGAAGAGCAAGTGGGAGAAATCCGGCAAACACTTTTAACGAGCGGGGGAATCCTAAAAACATTTTTAGTGAGCAGGGAGGAAAAACCCCATAAACATTTTAGACTAGCGGGGGAAAATAATACAAATTTTCATCATTTCAACCTCCCCCCCCCCAAAAAAAATAAGCCCGGGCACGATTACCCTTTACGTCCCACCCAGGGTGTATTAAATAGGTGATGCGACGACAACCCTCACAGTGGCTTCATAAGTGCTTACTTTGTCATAATGTAATAGATGGCAGAACCAATAAGTTCTCTCATTACTTACGCATAGATAGATAATTTTACAGGTTCTGTGCATACGTGCATACAGTGTTGCATACATTCCCGGCCTTTTGTTTTTTGTTTAGTGAAACAAGAGTCCAGTGACATTTGACATTAAGTAGCTAAATTAAAACATTGAAAGAATATATGCAACAGTACATGCAGCATTGCACGTGTCACCACAGCTAACCTCAAAAATATACATTTCTTAAGATTTACAAGTATTACGTAGCTATTATTAATATTTCTGCCTGGTTCCTGTACTTTCAACCAAAATCAAGTTCAACGTAATGTGTATGAAGTTTTAAATAGTTTGTCACAATAAAATAAGACACTTTTTGCAGGTTAGGAATCTAATCTATAATTAGCAGTCTATTTTTATCAATCAACAATATTGAAAAATTATTTGCGTGAATTTTTAAATATTTGCTTGGAGCCAGGTTATTTCAAGGAGAGTAAAAAAAAATGTATTGTTGTACTATTGATATTGCTGCGTGGCTTGAATTGTTTCCATTTTCCATCATTGTGTGGCGAGTCTAATAAAATGGGAAAGAATTAGTAGGGTCAATAAAAAATAGTGAGGAAAATACCGCCATACACCTCAAAGAGGAAACACGAAGCAGCTACTGACACGCGTTTCGGAATTATTGTTCCTAATCAGCATAGCGTAGCACAAAAGGGATCTGGAAAGGTCAGATAGGAACAATAATTTAAGGTTTAAAGCACAGTACACAGTATTTTTATTTGTGCATTCATATCTAGATCGGCCTATTTAAGACCTTCACCGACAGTCGGCACATAGAGCCCCATGTGCACTGCCCAATTTCAACCTGGCGAGTCAAATAAAATAGGAAGGAATTAATAGGGTCAATAAAAAATAGTGACGAAAATAGCGCCATACACCCTAAAGAGGAAACACAAAGCAGCTACAGACACGTGTTTCGGAATCATTGTTCCTCATCAGCGTAGCATAGCAACAAAAGGTATCTGGAAAGGACAGATAGGAACAATAATTGAAGGTTGAAAGCACAGTACACAGTACTCTTATTTGTGCATTCATATCTAGATGGGCCTTCACCGACAGTCTGCACATAGAGCCCTATGTGGACTGCCCAATTTCTTTCCAGCTATGGTTGAGAAACTTTGTCGTTTGCTAAGTCTATAATAATAAAATCATTTCTAACGCCCAAGTAAAATAATCGATTTCAATTTAAACTTAAACCTCAAACATCACACAGAAAAAATACAAAAGTAAACTCAAATGAAACATATTTCTGTAAACCGTGAATTTCTCTCAGAAATCGAGGACGTTCCTTTAAATAATTATAAAATCCACAACGACTAAAATGCAAATAATGTTTCACCATTACTATGGCCTTAATTGTTTTCACATATCTAACTGAGTATTGTCAGATGTTCACATAACGGATTCGTTGTGTGGAAGTATTTGTGCCTGGCAAGCTTGAGGTATATTCAATTAATTTAAAAAAAAGTACTGAATAGAATATGGTTATTAGTGGAGTTGCTTAATTCGAATTTTCTTAAGAATCGTTCGGATTGTGATGAATTTTTTTGTAACTCCATTAGTTTTCTCAGTGGCGGGGAAATTATATATTTAAGTATAGCTGTAATATAACTCTATTTTTAATAAAAAGTACCCAAATAATTTTTTTTGTAAGCTTTATTTTAACTAAATATTTCTACTTTAGTGATTTTTTAAAAAATCGCAGAGACGAAGGCGTAAAAGTCACTGTCGGCTTCACAGAAGTCTCCATCACATAAACACAGTACCGTACATTTTAACTCTGCACGGGTGCATGAACATTTTTTACTACATATAACTTGACATTTACAAGAAACCAGCTCCTGACAAGCTGAAGTAGCTTCTGGAGATGTAGTCCAAAGAGGGTGGTAAACTCTGCTCTCCCCCCCCCCCCCTCCCCCCCAAGAATCAGGATATGGATGATGATTATTATTATTATTATTAATATTATTATTATTGTTACTAATGTATTATACTTATGTATGATATTACTCATAATAATAATACTCTCGGTAATGTACTAAGCGATCTGGACGACATGATATTAAATAATTCTGATCATTTGGCCTAATTGTAGGAAAACCGTTTGGTCTATGACAAAAAAGTATAAATATTATGTTGTAGTGAATTTTGTGTTCTTCAATTTTACTTAGTTTTTTTGTCATAAGTACACGGTTTTCAATATAATCCCAAAAAACTGTCCGCAAACCTATTTTTTTCAAGATGGCCGCCGAAAAAAATTTTTGTTCCGCTTGACACTATATCATATTTTGTTCGCCAAGAAAAACTTTACCTCTGTGCCAAATTTCATGTTAGTATCACAAAGTGAACGATTGTTATGCTTAGTAACACCACTATATTTGGAAAATAATAAAAAATATGACACTATCTGGCTTCCAATTCAGTTTCCTTTTTAAATATCAATTCATGAATTTTACCCTCATTCATACACTCATCAAGCACATCATTTTCACTATTCAAAAATCCTTCAGTAATTTTGGCTTGTAAATGTATGTATTTTCAAATTTTTTGAAAACTTGAAAAAGTCTGAACACACAACCATTTCCCAGCGACATTGTCATTTTCTGAAACTGGGACCGGAGCACTGCAGACAGTGATATGTCCCATTAACTTGTACTGTAACCGACTACTACTATTCTAGCGGGAGCTTTAAAATATGTTTTGTAGGCGTTTTTTAGTTGATGAGGTTTTGGCAATCATTTATTCAGTGTCATTTTTTGCACATTTTCAGAAATGACCACTAGATTTTAATTTATTAAGATCAATACCAGATTCACTCACTGAGTTTAATATTATATAATAATTAGTGTTACGACATTAATAATATAAATTGACAAAGAATCACCATGCATTGTTTATTTATAAAGTTCTTAAAATAAAATACGGATTTTTAAAACCACAATAAATGATGGTTCAGTAAGTAACCATAGGAAAATTATTTGAAACTAGTCAAGTCCTTTTATTCGTATTTTTCCTAATGGTATTACCTAATATTTAGCTTATACGGATTTTACGACTTAATTAAATTGAAATGAACCACTTCATTTAGTAAACAAAACATTAGGAAATATTTGAGTATAGGTAGCGAGTTTATTTCGATTAACTCTAAAAACATAGCACACCTTGTGGAAAAATTTAGATCGCTGTATAACTTTATAAAAACGCTTTTAAAAAACTTTCAACTGGTTAAATTAATAAAAAATATAAACGCAAATAATTCCCGTATTATTAACTCGCCTTAGAAATATCAAAGTGGAGTTACAGATTAGGTTTGCATTGAATAAATGGACAAGTTGGTGTATAATATGAACGTACTTATGAGTTGAAGGTATCCATAATGTATCATTGTCTAATACCTTTCGTCGACTTTCCACCACTGGAAATTTTGCAAGAGATATTGCTATAATAGGACGATCGCAGATTTTGAGAACTCCACCATTAGAAGAAGCAATTCTATGATGAACACACATAGACCAGCGCAAAAAAAATAGTCTAATATTAAATGTGTCATGACTGTTTGGAGAATTTTGAGAGATTATTTATGGCATTCGTACCATATTCAACGTGTGCATGGATTTATGCCACGTGATTTTCAATGACGTATAGAGGTTATGCAAGACTTGGTGGAAATTTTTAATTTTCGTCTCTTGTTGTTTACATATGAGGCCAATTCTTCAAGAAAACGCCATCATTAATTTAGGTCTTTGGACAGTCGATTATGTTATTAAATTCCCATATATACAGAGGTTAGCTCAATGTTATTCATTTATGTATTGGGATACAGAGACTCCGAGCATTGACCGTATCGTCGTCGTGATTAAAGTCACTTCAAAGGATTTCTCATCTAATTTGGGATAACACAGAATTTCGAAAATATAAATACATGCGCTATTCTTAAGATTTTTAAGTCTCTAAATAAGTTTCTATACTGATAATATTTAGAATTTATAAGTAAATAAATAACAAGTGAAAATCTACTACCTGTTCGTAAAAAATTCGGTCAGAAATGGATTTCCTATCCTCTCTTTCAGTTTGACGCAGGATACGCGGCCTTTGGTTCTTGTACACGCACTAAATCACAATTCTTTTACCTCCTTTAATACATTCTTCTATTAAGTGAAAAAAATATATGCACATTACGTACAGCACAACTGTCACAATAATGTTTTTTTTTATTTAAATTATTCTATTCAATAAAACCAAAAATAAATAAACAAAAGAACTTACCGAAATAACAGTTACAACAAACTTTAAAACATTCGCATACACGTTTCGGTATATATGCCTCGTCAGTGTGACTCCTTTTAAAGCTTAGAATAAATTGAAAATATCCTAGCAAATACCCCTACTATATTTATTAATGATTTACCTGAACAGAATAATAAATAAAAATAATAATATTAATAAGATTATTGTGACAGTTGTACTGTACAGAATGTGCATATTCTTTTTCTCTTAATAGAAGGATATACAGGTGTCAGTGGCGGCTCGTCAGGGGAGGCAGGGGAGGCTGAGCCTCCCTTTGGAAGAAGCAACATATCTTGCAATCTTCCAAATTAATATCTTTTACTTGTAGAAATTTCTACTTAGGTATATCTCAATTTTCAATATTGTTTATTGTTTATAGTTCATTAATTAATTTTCAGTGTATAAAAAAGTTCTGCATTTCCTTTCCACAAACATACCTATAACGTCACAGTCCGGATTGTCTTTTTATGCATATTTCCCGGGCGACCCGGTCTTTCATTGAATGAACAGAGCGCTTCGCTTGAGGCTTATACGAAATAGCTTCCAACTTCAAGGCATTTAGTTTTAACATAAATGACCTTGCATTACTCTTGCGTTGTCTAGCAACACTTCAAATAAGACAAGCTAGGCCGCTAGCCTCAGTCCTCAGTTCTTTATAGCGCATGTGCAGTTCAGGAGTTCAGGCACAGTATAGAGAAGACAAGTACTTTCACTCGCAGCGGTCCCTTTGATATTTGTTGTACTCGATTTTATTTGGTTCAGGTGATTCACAGGAAAACGAACTGTCAGTGGTAATTTGTCGTTTAGCCGGTTAAGATCAACTTGACATTAAAATACATAAAACATTTGATAGGCGGGCTAGAAATGAGTGCTCTAGGTGAAAATATTCCCAACAACATCTCTTGTTGTCCAGACGTGGTGGATTATTTGTTATTAAATGGATTTTCTACTCTTACTTACGACGAAAAGGTAAGAATTAAAAGAATTGCTAGACCTACACCAGCAATGCCTTCGTTAGTTTTTAAAAGTGGAAAACAAAACAGAGGGTTTTGTGATAACAATTATAAAAAAATCGAGTGGTTAACGGCATCAACAGTTAGAAACAAATTATATTGTTGGAGATGTTTATTATTCACTAATGATCAATCCTCAATTTGGGGCAGGACCGGGTTTAATAATTTGAAAAATTTGTCGCGAGGTTTACAAAAGCACGAAAAATCCCAGGAGCACATTTCATCTTGCGTTAAATTCGAAATATTTGGTAAACAAAATATTGTAAATTATTTGGAATCTGCACATAAGAGAGAAATAGAAAATTTTAATGAAAAGGTCCGTGAAAATAGGGAAATATTAAAGAGATTAATTGATGCCGTTATATATTTATCTTCGCAAGAAAATTCTTTCCGAGGGCATGACGAAAAACGCGATTCGTGCAATAAAGGAAATTTCAAAGAGCTAATAGATTTTTAAAAAATGTATGATCCAAAATTAGAGAACTTTTTGAATAACGCCACTATTTTTTCCGAAACATCTAAATCAATTCAAAATGATCTAATTGAGAGTGTTAGCTCGATTATTAAAGGCAAAATTTATGAAGAACTATATAATTGCGAATTTTTCTCGTGGCAAATTGACGAAACGACGGACATTACCTGTAAATCTCAACTTTCCGTAATTTTTAGATATGTAATGCACGGCGAAGTTATTGAAAGGTTTGTTGGTTTTCTTGATGTGAGTAGTGGAAGAAACGCGGAGAGTTTATTTAAATTATTAATCGACGAATTTGGTAAATTTGATTTGAAAAATAAATTAATAGCACAAACCTATGACGGCGCTGCAGTTATGTCAGGGCATCTTAATGGACTCCAAACAAAAATAAAAGATATTGCTCCTCAAGCTTACTTCATTCACTGTTATGCACATCAATTAAATTTAGTTCTGAGTAAAGCATGTAACGGAATTAAAGAAGTTAGAATATTTTTTTCAAATATTACTGGTTTTTCGTCATTTTTTTCAAAATCTACCAAAAGAACTGATGTTTTAAATACAATTAATATGAAACATAGAATTCCGACAAACGCTCCCACTCGTTGGAATTTTTCATCTAGAGTTGTTTTCACTGTTGACAAATACAGGAAAGAACTTATTGACGTTTTTAATTTTATTTCGGAAAGTGAAGATTTTTTAAATGACGCTCAGACTTTAAGAGCAGCTTACGGATTAAAATCGTTATTGTTGGATAAAAATTTCATATTTTTTCTAAAAGCTTTTAACATGATTTTTGAGCAAACTGATGTTGTTTTCCAAATTTTACAGAATAAACTAACTGATATAACATATTCTAAAAATAGACTTAAGTCACTTATATCTAAATTAAAAGAATTTCGCAATAACGAAATACATTTCAATACTTTATACAATATTTTTTTAGAAAATACTGAAAACGTAGATGATGAGCCAGGGCCACAATTTAAAAAAAGAAAGACAACATATAACTTTGACAGGGCAGATATACATTACAAACAAATTTTTATAGAAATTTTAGACACCATTATAGTCCAAATTGAAATTAGATTTTCTGATTTAAATACTTTGCAATGTTACGATTTAGTAAATCCTAATAATTTTACAGCGTTTTCTAAATCATTCCCTACCAGTCTAATGGAGAAATTAATGGACCATTATCCTTTTTTTGACCGTATTTCGTCAAAAAATGAACTATGCGTGTTGTATTCTGACCAGCAACTTTTAGCAAATCCAAAATCATCTCAAGAAATGCTTACTTATATATATAATAATAATTTAAAAAGCTGTCTACCCGAACTGTACAAACTTTTATCATTAGTGTCAACAATTCCAGTAACCTCAGCTTCTGTAGAACGATCATTTTCAGCACTTAAACGCATAAAAACATTTACTAGAAACAAAATAAGTCAAGACCGCCTCTCAAATGTATCGTTTATTTCAATAGAAAAACATTTTTTGTCAGAATTGAAGAAACACGATTCATTTTATGATGAAGTAGTCAACCATTTTGCTAGTTCCGAAAATCGCAGGTTACCACTCATTTATAAAAATATTTAGGCTTTACACCAAAGATTAATATAGTTGTTATTTTAGAAAAAATATTTATTTGCGTTATTTATTTTTTAGGAAATATTTTTTAATTCTTCCGCGGTTATATTTTTTTATATAACTTCTTTCTCAAAGCTATTTTAATTTTTATTAAAAGTTATAATTTTACACTCTGGCAGTGATAATGAATACAATTTTTGTTTGTAGGAAAATACTTTAATTTTTTTTCCAAAACTATTTTGATTTTTATTAAAAGTTATAACTTAATTATAAGTGGGATAGTAGGGCTCCTTTGGATACCGATACTCGAGGCGTAGGAACGGAAATTTCATGAGAATGATTTTTTCGTCTCATTATATTTTCTATTTCCTTTTCTTTTTATTCTTTTATTCTCTCAAGTCGTGAATCGGTATCCTGGCGAACAACCCACGACAAAAAAATGTAACGCGCCGTTGTACTACCTCGAGGGTGGTGGGGAAATGTACAAATTGTAATCATATTGCAAGTTAATTGTCTTTCAAAATATCAAGCCTCCTCTGCAGAAAATATCACGAGCCGCCACTGACAGGTGTTTTGAACATATTGGGACAACGCTTAGCCGTAAATTCTTGATATCAAAACAAGTCGATTTAACCCAAAAAGTACCGGTTTAACTCTTTTCGTATTCAAGATACAGGGTGGTAAAGTAAAAAAAATGTATTCGAATTTTGTCTCTATCTTGGAGACTATTATACGTATAGACTTCAAAGTTGGTAACAACATGTTTTTCAGATCGCTAATTACATTGGTAATATTGCAGATGTCACATTTTATAGAAGGCGCTAGTTACAGCAAGAATAGTACATGTACTATTCTTGTAGTTACAGTACTTTTATGTGACACTTTAAGTCATAACTTTTTTGAGGTTAGGTTTGACATTATCTTCTATTACAATAGAAACGCAATTTATTTTCCTAGAAAAAATGTGTACTTGTTTAAACCTAAAAGCGGTTCTTTATCTACTAGGTGTAGGTCAAGTATGATGTCTTGAAATCGTCAATAGTGCTAGTTGTGTCAAGCATTGTATACAAAGAAAATAAGAGACAAAATGCGAATACAATTTTATTACTTTACCACCCTGTATCTTGGAAATGAAAAGAGTCAGATCGCTACTCTTTGAGTTAAATCGATTTGTTTTGATGTCAAGAATCTATGGCTAAGCGTTGTCCCAATCTTTTCAAAACATCTTGTATGTTTATACTTATCTGTGATAAGATTTTTGTAAAAGCTAAAATAGTTACTAGTATTTTCTGGTAACATATTTACTTATTCTATGATTTTTTTTTTATTCAAATAAGCTTAGAATATCATGAAACGTCTAGATTTAAGGTTTGAGCAAAACAAATCTGTCTGTCTGTCTGTCTGTCTGTTTGTCTGTCTGTCTGTCTGTCAGTCTATCTGTCGGTCGGCTGGAAGGGCTTACGATATCGTCATAAAATTTGGTACACCTTTATAGTATAGAGAGATCTGGAACTAGATTATATATATTTTGAACTTAATCTGTTGAAGGGTTCGGTGGTAAATGTGGAGGGGGGTAAAGCAAGCACGTAAGAGTTCATAAAATTCGAATATTGGAATCAGCCACCTACACTATTACCCCCATTACCCATTATTGAAAGGTGTGAAAAAAATAAAATTGTAATTTAGTTTGTATGCAAGAACCCAAAGCCTCAAAATTTGTTTTGACAACAGCCACTACCACCCCACACCATTAATAAAGGGGGTAGAAAAATAAAATTGTGATTCAGTGTGTGTACAAGAACAAAAGGTTTCAAAAATTTGTTTGCATCAGCCACCCTTACTACCACCCCTACTGGAAATTTAGATCTGGAACCAGTAATTCCTTAGGCAAAAGTTTTTTTGGTGTTTGTGCTCTGTGACAGCTGGTACAATTATAATTTAAACACATGTTTTCATGCACATGGTATATTGTGGCGGTATAACAATATAGTTGTCTTGCCTCGCATCAAGAAGTCCTGTGCGTTGAAATACCATGTGGGTGTTATATCTTAAGTATTTGCTGCATGTTATATCCTTTCCTGAATATTCTGTAGTGGTTCAGATAAGTTTCCCCAATTCCCCAATTCTTGGAATACTTTGTAGAATTCAGTTAGATATACAAATATTAAAAAATGTATAAATATCTAATTCTAATTTTGCTATAATATAATAAAATACCCAATAAAGAGCAAGAAATATTATAATTAATTATAAACAATAAAAAATTTTGTATTACTACGAAACCAACCAAACTAGTTGTACAAGATATCTTAAATTAGAATTTATTAATTACCTTCATAACTTTAAATTAGAGCGTCAACTGATCTTATTCATATACGTCTACGTCATTATCATTTTGAATTCGTCACAGATTTGTGACGATAATGATATAACATTTAGAACGTAACCTGTCAACATTACCACACCATTAGAGTAAACATAACATTTCCTTAATTAGAGGTATTTTCAAATACAGTTAATCCTTAAAATGCTATACCGGAAATACACTAATAATACCATATTTGAGGGATTCACGTCTCCTTAATATTGGTCATTATTTGTAATTAATGAAAAATGGATATCTACTAATTTCGTCATCCACTACTGAAGATTGACACAATATGCTTGTCCTATCTGTACTCTTTTATAGTTGATAAGATCAATAAATATATTTTATATACAACTAACAAATAATATGAACATTAAATGGGTGATTTTTGGTATATATTGCCATCAATTAATCCCACAGGGAATTATGATGAGGGAATTCTGGTCATTATACCCCCCCCCCCCTCGTGTACCAATCTGAAAATTATGCATGAATCATTCTATCTGTGCACATTAAAAATGCCGGTAACTATGAAAAAAAATAAACAGACGCCATAAAAAATGAAATTAAAAACGGGTATTGTGGAATTGTGTTTGATTGTGTTAGTTTTGTGGTTGAAAGAATGGAAAGTGATTCAGAAGATACTATCCGAATCGAACTTTCAAAATATCCGTATGTCTGTCACTTTTCTTGTAAGTATGGTAGCTTAAGAGGAAAAATTCTGTTTGTATTAAAATTTGGATAGTAAGCTAGTGATAGCCAAAGGAAAAACCTTATTGCTTTTGAAAAAACAGAAATGATCACTTTCACTTTCCATTCTTTCAACCACAAAACTAACGCAATCAAACACAAGTCTATAAAACGCGTTCTTATTTTGATTGTTTACGGCTTCTGTTTATTTTTTGTCATAGTTACCAGCCTCTATGGCATTTTTAATGTGCACAGACAGACTAATTCACGCATCATTTTCTTATTGATACACGAGGGGGTACACTGACCAGAATTCCCTCATCATAATCCCCTGTGGGATTAATTCATGGCATTATATAGAGTCGGTATCAGGGTTTATGACGTGTGTACGGTTCGAGCTACGCCTTGCTTTAAGATTTGTTCTCACTCATACACATATCAAGCGGTAATTGTAAAGCTACCTACGACTTTCCACTCTATAAAACATTTACAATTATACGTTCATCTCTGTCATTCTTGCATGTGGTTCTAATCGATACTGGGACAACGTTTGTGCCTTCTCAATTACTTTCGACATAGCCGTGCGACAATATTTTAGATTTTAAATAAGTAATAGGTAGACAAATAATAATCACTTGAATAACGGACTATTTTTATTATTCAAGCTATATGTGTATTAGATATTGTTGTATTAAATTAAATTAAGCGTGTGTGTAATTAAATTATTTATATTAATATTATTTAAAAAATGAATGTACAAGTTATTAAAGTACTCTACTACATCCTTTTTCAGGTTCTCTCCATTTCGTTCTTTAAATCCAAATATAGCTATGTTTTTCTGCCGTGACTGTTGCTCTATCATATTTAGTTTTTGTTTATAGGATTTTTCTTTTTGTGTTGCTTGTTCTTCTGTTAATTCTTTCTTAATTGACAATAATTCTGTACGCAGTAGTCTAATTACTGTGGTTATGTTATTATTGTAAATAAAATAAATTTCTCACCGCAATGCCTGGTTGCACTATTAACAAACAGAGTCGGCAACTTGTATTGAATGTTTTGGAGTATTTTCAACGGGAAAAAGAAAATAATGGACCGTTACGTCCGCTTACATCTGTCCAAGAAAGGGTAGCCGATTCTTTAAAAATCAGTTTAAGCAGTGTTTCTCGAATAATTCGTGAACAAAAAATGGGTGTACCTCTAAATACCCCGGGGCAAACACATAAGGTGCCGAAAAAAAAAAGTGATGATGTGGATGATAGTATCAAGGCAGAAGTGAGGAATGTGATTTATAGCATGAAGGAGGATGGAAGGCATATGACACTTCAAATATTGAATGAAGAACTAAAGGCAAAGGGTATAATTGACATTTCTAAAGCAAGCTTAGGGCGACTCTTAAAGACATGTGGATTTAAATATAAAATGGAAAATAATCGGCGTTATCTCTGTCAGCTTAGTAACGTCCTCCATAACCGTATTAGTTTTTTGAGAAACTATATTAAAAATCTTCAAAGCGAAAGTCCTCTTGAATTTGTCTATCTGGACGAAACATGGATTTTTTCAAAGGGGACCTTCAAAAGAACATGGCAGGATGAAGATGTAAAAAGCTGCAGAAAGGGCCACGAAAATACTGGCAAAAGATTTATAATAGTACATGCTGGTAATAGAAATGGTTTTGTGGAAAATGCTAGCCTAATATTTTCAACAAAATCAAAAAGTGCTGACTATCACGATTCTATGAACAGTGAGATATTTGAAAAATGGGTTTTGGAAAAATTAATACCTATGTTAGAAGAACCATCGATAATTGTTATGGATAATGCATCATACCATAGCTCACTGGCAGAGAAATTACCGAACACTTCCTGGACCAAAACAAAATTGCAAGAGTGGCTGAAGAACAAAAATATCGAATACAACAAGGAGGACTTTAAAACCGATTTATTAAAAATTTGTAAGCAAAACTACCCAAGTCAAAGGCGATACGTTATAGATGAGCTGCTGAATGAACACGGTCATCAAGTACTAAGATTACCTCCATACCACTGCCAATATAACCCCATAGAGATGATATGGGGGATCTGTAAACAGTATTATGATCGACACATTGGTGAAAATGGACATAGCGATGAAAATGTGCTAAAAGTATGGAATGATGCTCTAGAAAGAGCGACCTCTGAAGTCTGGACAAACTGTATACAGCACACTGAGAAATTAATCAGGCAAGACTTGCAAGAAAAAAAGTACGTTATGATGAAATACCCAAACTTATAATAAATCTGGCGGAAAGTTCTGGGGAGGAAGATTTTTGTGATGATTATAATAGTGAAGGAGAGGAAGACTGAATGTTGTTGTTCTTTTTTATTTCAATAATAAATATTTATTTACAACTATTTATTAATATTAATTCTTTATTTTTTTTTTGTTATTTTTCATTATTTACTTTCATTTTTTAGTGGAGAATTATTTTGTTTAATTTTGTAATTTTAAATAAATCTATTTTAGGTTTTTTTTTAAATTTATTTCCTTCATTTCAACCGCAGTGCAAAACTGGTTGATCCGACACTGTTCGTCCCTCACTTCAAATCATCTTAGACCGTACGCTTTTCGTGACGCACACGTCATAATCCCTGATACCGACTTTAATGTTCATATTATCCTGTTAGTCGAATATAAAATTATTAATGAAAGTATTATACCGCCTACAAATTTATCTTATTTTTAAAAAACTGCTAAAAGTGTTCATGAATTATATAAAAACTTTAATATACCTATGAAGAATATAATGCTTTCACCTAGTTTTTATATAATTATGTCATTACGAAATTTGCATTGTTTTCATTAAATTAATGTCTACTTAATTTCCATATTAAAATTATATACTAAAATCATTAGAAAAGTCACAGTTACTGGTGAAATGCTTACTTTTAAAGATTTCCATACAAATTATAAAAACCTTGAGCAAAAATTCCTTTCCAATAAAAATGAACACTTTGTCTGCATCTTAACAAAGTTCTTTGTTAAAAAAGGAACAACTATGCATTGGTGATTTGTAATAGACCGGACAATATAAAGTTTTAACCTCTCCCGTACCAACAAAGGTCAAATATTGGTAGTACAATACCCACTTCCTATGTTATTAATTGATACTTCTCCGATGTGGCAAATCGATCAACTGTGCACCTTTTTATATAAATACAATTGATAAAAAATAATATTATTTCCATTGTTTATAGTCCAGTTGTCACATCGTCAAAAAATGGGATCTAGTGAAATCATTTCTAGCTCTTATCGAAATATTGTAAAGGAACAAAATTGTAGAAAATTTTATGCACGTTGTTTTTTGTGAAAAAAGTTTTAGTGTTAAATGACAAAAACAACATTAGCAACAGTTTTTTTTATAAACATGACCGCCACTTTCGCGTATTACCCCGTTCTTCTGCCTCCCAGGCGGGTTCGAGATAAGATGCACTTCGATAGCCGGATAATGGACCAAGGTTGCACTACCACAGATCGATAATGGCGCTCTCTCTGAACCTGAATTCCCTCGTTAGGGGTTTAAGCGCCTCTTAATTTCCTGAATTTTTGCATAAAAAAAATCCCAACCGAAGAATTTCTCTGCGGAGGGATTAGTTTTGGTACGCGGAATCCACGTTTTGGGCTGCCAATAACGGACTCTGTTTCTCAAAAAACGCATAAAAAAATCCCTATCAAACTTCCGTAGAGCAACCAGAAGGTCAAGTGTTAATGTGAATTAACTCGACACATCCGGTTTTCGATACGAAAGTTCCAGGGATTATAGACCGTCAACAGGCCTCAAGATCAATTAAGAAACAATAGTTCAAAGAATCCGTTTATTGAACAGAAGCGGTTATACAAAATTCTCAAGATAAGAATCGTGCCTTCCCCAATCAAGGTAATGGCTTTCAGACCATACAAACGAGAGCGCTTACGCTAACGATCGATTAGGTAGAAAAGATTCATGCATACCTTCTCAGAATCAAAATGCGAGCTTTTTGAAGAAGTCTGAGACTATTTGTAATTCATAATTACGGCTGACTGATATTAACTTAAAAAAGTTTTACTAAATGAATTTAGTTTCGCTAGATACTACTTAGCTTTAAAGTTCTTGTATCGTGGAGATTCACGTACTCAAACACATTCGTGAGGACTTATAACTGCATAAATTTAATGGCGTTCGATCAGTCCACGATTTACTTGCTCCTATGCAGTTGTTCAATATTATCGATATGGCAGCTACCCACCTTCGAGCGACTTTTAGGCAAAATTGAATTTTTGGTTTTTTATGCACAAGGCGTTTTCCTCTGTAACTTTGTCATTTGGAAAGCCCTGCTATTGGCTTTCCTACCATTGCTTTGTCTGGACCACTCAACGCGCTCGACCAAATTGCGAGCCGCTGAGTCAATCCAAACTCTTTCTATGCGAGAAACCGGCCTTGTACATGTGCATTGATTTTTATCAATTTTTGCTTATCGGCACTACGCCGGCTTTGTCAAAATCTTCTATTTTGCCTTTTGGATGCTAAAATTGTATGCTCATACTTTATAATTGGGCTTCAATGACCGTACATCAAAGGTCAATGTCTTTGGTGGAGGAATAAAAAATAAAAAATATTTCAAAGTATATTTTCGTGGTACTTTTTAAACTGACTTTGTGGTACTTTTAAAAAATCTATTTAAGACCAATTTCGGCGTACTTTTGAAAAATCAATTTTCAAGCCAAATTTCAAGGTAGTTTTGAAAAATTAATCTGCGGGTGAAATTTTGGCGAACTTTTGAAAAATCGATTTTCAAGCCAAATTTCAAGGTAGTTTTGAAAAATTAATCTGCGGGTGAAATTTTGGCGTACTTTTGAAAAATCGATTTTCAAGCCAAATTTCAACACAGTTTTAAAAAATTAGTCTGCAAGTGAAATTTTGGCGTACTTTCGATAAATCGATTCTTGAGCCAAATTTCGACGCCCTTTCAAAAATATTATTTTTTCAAAGTCCAATTTGTGGTACCTTTGAAAAAGTATATTATTCATAAATCTTTGTCATTATATACTTTTGCTCTCATATCCTGAACCAAAAACATTTTTCTTAAGTGAAAATTCGGTGTTTCTTCGAATTTTCACCTGGTCATTTCCAACGCCTTATAGAACCCAAAACGGTCCTTATGGACTGATCTGTGCCTCTGCAGACTCTTAAAAATGTCTTTAAATGAAATTTTTGCCTAAGTCGAATTTTGATTCTGTCTTCAACTTATGACGATTTTGGAGAGTTCTACAACAAGCTCTCCGACTATACCTAAATGTTAGATGCTACGTTCTCGTAGTTTTTAGGTTTTTTTTCCTCTGTAATTCCCTGGACCATGTATTTTAAGAAACAGAACAGATAGCAGATAGTCACAAATAATAATATTGTTGAATGAAGATAAATGCGGGTCTACTTATTCTGTAGATGTTTGCAGAACCTGGTTACCAATGTCACCAAAATAAAGAAGATGTCCGTTTCTAGGTGGGCAGTTAATGTACTCTACAACACTGGGGTTGATCCTACCGACTGCGCCAGTTATGTCTCATGAATGAAAAGTTCCGTTTTTTAAAACTGAATCGAAATTTCAAACAAATTTATTTGTTCAAAATACATAAAATAGGTTAACAATGAGTATAAACAGCAGCTGCGATCTTGACTGAATAAAATAAATATTGCAATAAAATACACAAACTTTCGTTATCATAGTCATCAGGAATGTGGTGACTTAGTTGCGTTGTTACTATGCACCACTAATGCAGATACTGCGAAGCTGCAACTGAGGCTGCGGAACATATACTTTGTGAATGCAAGGTACTAATCCGCATTATGCAAAAGTACCTAAAACAGGCGGAATTAATGCCTAAAGACATTAGCTCCCAAGAAAATTACAAGCTTTGCAAAAAGGCTTGGAATCCTGGGCAATAATAGTTGTAGGGTAATTCGCAAAAGATCCTTTAGGTCGAGATGAAGAAAGGCCAGCTCAGGGTCAAGCGATCCCTTAAACAATCTACAAATGTACCACTAAATTACGTATATTATGATTTAAAGCTGCGAGTACTAATTCGGGAGCAAACGGCAAAATTACTCGATTTTTTATTTTCTTTTTGCAAATGGAAATGATGATAAAAAAAACCGCTGCCCAAGGAATCACTACTTCCACATCCAGATTCTCTATCCAAGTCACTCACAACGAAAAAACTTTGTATGTGAAAATAATTGTTTATGGAACTTTAATAATATAATATTTAAAATCCTCTACCCCAAAAACCCATAAAACAATACCCCACATCGGTAGTGGGGTGGGGGTGGTGATAGGGGGATGGTAGTGGGGGGGTGGATGAAGTAAAAAAATATTTTGAGGTTTCTGGTTCCTGTACATACACTAAATCACAATTTTTTTTCATCCCCTTTAATAAGGAGGTGGGGGTGGTAATGGGGGTGGCTAATGCCAAAAATTTTTTTGAGACCTAAGCTTCTCTTGTATATACTATATACCAATTTCATGGACTCTTACCTGCTTAATTTACCCATTTACCCCAAACTTACCCCAATTTACCCCCCAAACCTTCGACGGAACAAGATGAAAATATAATCTAGTTCTAGAACTCGTTAAAGTACATATGTCTACCAAATTTCAAGTCAATATCTTAAACGGTTCCAGAGTAAACGTGCGCACAAAAAAAAGTTACAGACAGACCGACAGACCGACAGACAGACAGACAGAAATTTTTTTTTCGCTCAAACTTAAAATCTCGACGTTTCATGACATTTTAAGCCTATTTGGACAATAAAAATTTTTAAAATTTTTTTTGTCGTTACTATACTTCCACTGGACGTGGAAGTAATTCCACTGGACGTGGAAGTAATTCCACTGGACGTGGAAGTAAAATAAAAGTTAGTGGTGGCAAATCCATTGGTCAGGTCAGGTCAACTTTAATTTAAAAAAGAATTATATTCGCTCCAATATGAGTCCCTAGAAAACTGAGACAGAAAACGCCGTACGTTTTAAATATAGATTGGAAAATGCATATACTTATTCTGTCAAGATCATAACCTTTAACAACGTATATTCTTTGTTAAATTACTAACATTTCTCTTCCTATTGCAAATATTATAATTAAATTACCTAATTAACTTGTTGCAATTATTTCAGCAAAATGATAATTAAATTATTTCGTTGTTTGGTAACGGCTTGGGTGAGACTGACACGTTTGTATTTAAGAATCGAAAATTCAAATTGTAAAACTTTTAAAAATATAGCAGAAGAAATTCTAAAACTGAAATATATTTAAAACACTCTGGACTGATTTTGGTGATGCTTTTGTAAATTAAAGTTCTCTATCCACAGATGTGTAATCACTAATTTTTATTTTTATAAATTGTTATTTTCATACGTAAATACGAAATACAAATTCAAATAATTAAATCAACAACTGTATTCGAACTACACAACCCCCTTTTACCAGAGGGAAATTGATACGATAGAAATTTTTGCCTAAAATTAGCTTCAGCACATCAAAATACTTCAGAAAAGTTAGATTAGAACCTTAGGACAGGAAATTTTTTGCCCTTTTTAGGGGATGAAATGGGTGGTAGACAAAAACTAATAAGGTAGATTTTTTTTAATGTCAGAATCGGTTTCAGCATGTCAAAAAATATAAGATAAGATGGTTCTGATCACAGAACAGACCCTTTTTTGAGGGCCTGTGTTATTACTTCCACGTCCAGTGGAAGTATAGTAACGACAAAAATTTTTTAAAATATTTTTATTGTCCAAATAGGCTTAAAATGTCATGAAACGTCGAGATTTTAAGTTTGAGCGAAAAAAAATTTCTGTCTGTCTGTCGGTCTGTCTGTCGGTCTGTCTGTAACTTTTTTTGTGCGCACGTTTACTCTGGAACCGTTTAAGATATTGACTTGAAATTTGGTACACATATGTACTTTAACGAGATCTAGAACTAGATTATATTTTCATCTTGTTCCGTCGAAGGGTTGGGGGGTAAATTGGGGTAAATTTGGGGTAAATGGGTAAATCAAGCAGGTAAGAGTCCATGAAATTGGTATTTAGTATATACAAGAGAAGCTAAGGTCTCAAAAAAATTTTTGGCATTAGCCACCCCCATTACCACCCCCACCCCCTTATTAAAGGGGATGAAAAAAAAAATGTGATTTAGTGTATGTACAGGAACCAGAAACCTCAAAATATTTTTTTAATTCATCCACCCCCCACTACCACCCCCCTATCACCACCCCCACCCCACTACCGATGTGTGGTATCGTTTTATGGGTTTTTGGGGTAGAGGATTTCAAATATTATATTATTAAAGTTCCATAAACAATTATTTTCACATACAAAGTTTTTTCGTTGTGAGTGTCTTGGATAGAGAATCTGGATGTGGAAGTAGTGATTCCTTGGGCAGCGGTTTTTTAAAAAGCTTTTATGTCTTGAATATTCTTCTCGTAGGATCGACCGTTGCAGAATAATTTTGAAAAAAACAATTTTTTGCACCTTTTCTTCAAGATGGCAGCTTAGTTTTGTAAAAAAACCAGAGTCACAGATTTCAGCCAACCATATTTTTATTTATATTTTTGACACATGAACACAGTTACTGGTACAAAAATCGACGGCGACGGGAACTGTCTATATGGAGCACTAAGCCATCAGTTAAAATTAGAAAACATAACAACCCCGGCACACGCCAACACTATGAAAAGACCAGCAGATGAGTTGCATAGGTAACCAGACGAGAGAGCTCCATCGAAATAAGGACGGAAAATATAAACGAAAACATAGCCACGGCAATCATACAAAATGATCAAGATCATTGATCATTGATCAATCAGACAAGACAGCAGGAAGGGTATTCATGCAACTGACTCAAGAAACCAGAAGAAACGAAAAAATAAAAAAATGGTGAAACCGGGTTACACGTGGAAAACAACAACTAAGAGGATCATGAACAAACGGAGAAGCGACCAAGCATACTGGAAAAGAAAGCGAGTGGAAAAAATGAACTCCACAAAGAAATCGCAGCGATATACCCTACCAGAACCAGAAACCGAGGCATCAGAAATCTCAGAAGGAGAAGAAGAAAATTTGTAGAAACTGAAACACAAAAAAAGGAGCATCAACATTAAATAACGAACACAATGCGACAACACATTGGACTTGTCTTCTTGCTGTCGAGGCGACCAGACCTGCTTTGTAATGCTCTGTCACCAATGGATACCCATAAAAGTTTATAAAAGTTAAATAGTGACAACGTGTAAAAAATATAGTTAAAAAAAAGTATAAGTGGATGTGTTTGTAAAATAATACATATCTCGGAACATTTTCAGTAATTTATAAGAAATATTAGATAGTGTTTAATTAGGTATACAAACCAAAACTTTACACAGTGCTTCCCCTCTAACGCAGTAAATAATGATATAAATAGTGCAGTGAAATCATGCCAGGCGGCAAAGAGGAGAAAGAAATCAGTAATAACCGAAGAGAGGACTGTCTTTATGGACCACTAAGCCATCAATTAGAAAAAGAAAACCGGCACACACTAACGCTATGGAGAATCAAGAAAAATGTCCATTATACTATTAGGAGACTTCAATGCACATATACTCCACACACGGCCTAACGAAAATGGAAACACGCTGAAAAACCTAGCACACATGTTTGACTTAACAATAAGAAATACATGGAGCAAAAGTCAAACCTGCATTGACACCTGGAGTAATGGAAGCTCAATCGCACAAATAGACCATACCCTGGTAAGCAGAGAGATAAGGGCAAGGATCAAGAAGGTTAAAGAAAAAAGGACAGCAGAAGAAAGCGCTAACACTGAACAGCAGCAAACACTGAACAGCAGACCATGTTACACGTGGAAAACAACAATCGAGAAGATAAAAAAAAAACTAGGAAAGAAAAGCGAGGAAAAAACATGCGTCATGTGGCTCTCGCTGCTGACAACAAGCATGACCCAAATCCAACCCAGCATCGGAAACCGAGGAATCAGAAGACTCAGCAAAAGAAGATTTGAAGAAGCAGAAACACAAAAAGAGGAGCATAAACACTCCATATCAAGACACAGCACATATTTCACACGACGATTCAGAAGAGGCAGATGCCCAGAACCAAAAACACAAAAAAGGGAGCTTAAACGCTCCTTCACGACACAATGCGGTAACGCATCTCATAAATACCTACACCTCCCATCATGTTCCTAAATCAATCAATCAATCAATCAATCAATGAACAATTTTATAGCAATGGCTGTCAATAAAATAATATAGGAGCGTTTTTTTTGCAAATTTGAAATTCATTTATTTAAAATATCAGCAGCAACCAAGCTTGGTAGCTGCTCTAATCGATCTGTTATATCAATACCTTCATTCCATATTATTGTTAATTACAATGAAATCATATAGCCGTATTACTACCAGCTCCCTAGCTTAGCTATGAGACTTGTTGCCATGGAAAAATGTGACTTACATATTTTGGAATATATCAGAAAATATACAAACTGAACACCCAAAAAAGATTGTTAAGGAAAAAATGTTATGGAAAACAATGATATTTGCCATAAGGAACTCGCAAAACTTCTGCTCTTTTAGTAGTGTTTCACCGTTTTTGTGATTTTCATATTAACAGCTTTAAGTGCCACACCAAAAACTATTCGTATTCGTCAACAATACCAGGAAAAGAAATATAAGAACTTAGGTACGTTGTGGAATAGGAAAATCCCGAATTTGCATTATTAATAATTCTTTTAACACTAGATTGTATTCTAAGTTTCTTTTTGGGTTTTTTCGAAATTGCTATTATTAAGTATAATTTTACAAAATGAGTACAGCCTGTTGGTCGTATACAGAAGAATGGAAACATATCTGCCTGCCAACTAAACTAAACACGGCCGGACAGCAGCTATCTTTTGATCTGAAATTGCGTAAATTCTCAGAAAATGCCATATAATTGTAAAGCGCATATTTTGTTGAATACTTCTTTGTATCTATTAATCTACTCCTATCAAAACTATAGACAGGAGCAGCTTCTGAAAGTCCTTGGATATAATGAGTGTTTAGAATGTATGAAATAAACATATTTTGAATAAATTACAGGTAATAAGTTATTGTTTTTATAATTTAATTTATGATCACTAAAATTACTGCAAATTGTGATTACAACCAGGTGATAGATAATATTTCTTGGAATTACTAGTGACAATATTTTATAGATGTATTATTAATTTGTCATAAACAATCAATTGTCGACTATTTCCATTTGGAATAGTTGAGATTGGATCTATTTTTTCTTGCATAAAAATAAAGTAAACATAAACTAAATAGGCCAAAATGCCACGGTCTTATTTGACATATTAAAGAAAATGCCAATATAATTCTTGACTGATAAATATATAACCAATTAATATGTGATTAAGATACAAAGGCTATAGAATATGATATTGCGTAGCTTCTGGCGTCACTCCTCAACAAATCAAATCAATTTTTTGTCTTATAGTGTAAATACACAAACAAACAGTTTAATATACACTATATACTATGCAGTGGATACAAAAGTGAAAAAAATGAAAAATATTTAGAACACATAGAAAGACAAACGCATATTTTTTTAACCCTCATAACATTTGTAAAAGATATAAAATAGAAATAAAATGATGTCATCTCCACAGATATAATGTCATAATTATACGTAAATATAATAGTATACAGGGTGTAACGCAACTTACCCGAAAAATTTTAACCATACATGCACCTTTAAAATCGACTTCTTAAAAAAAATTGATAAAAGTCCAACAAAGAAAATGATACACATTGTTAAAGTTACAAATTAATGGAAATGTTAAAATAACCTACTACCTATTTGAAATTAAAAATTTTAAATAATTTTTTTTAATTTTTTTAATTTTTTTTTTAGGAGCTTTTTTTTAATACAACAGTCCTTCAATTAAGCAGTGCGTGTCTTTTTCTGTGTTGGACTTTTATTAATTTTTTTTTTAAGAAGTCGACTTCTTATTTAAAGGAGCATGTATGGTTAAAATTTTTCGGGTAAGTTGCGTTACACCTTGTATGTATTAAGTATCAAGAACGGCAGGGAACGTTGGATTGGGTTTTTTTTGAAGAAACTCAATATGTCCTGATATTCTAACGACCCCAGGGGGGTTGAAACCACCCCCTCTCTGAATCCTGAAGTGTCCCTCAAGGAGAGGAAGGTATTCCCCGTTTTCAAGGATGGAGAACACGATAGGTGCATTAGTTTCTCTCTTAGTCCTCAAAAACTACCCTTGCATGCCCAAAACCATCGGTTTTTCTTATAGTGAGATCACAAGCGCTTAATAGATTAGGTTTTCTAGGGAGAGAAATTCTTTTATTGCAGCTTAAAAGGAGTTCGATAAAACAGGCTATGCGCATGTATATATATTCGTGTATGTGCATAGTCCACTTTTTTAATATGTATTATGTACATGATTTTTTTCACATTATGTACAACATGATTTTTATTCTTATTCTAGACATGCGTTATATATTACTATTATTAAATTTTAATTTATTCTTCGGTGTTTACAAATTAAATCATAGAGAGAGGGAGTCGTCTTCCTCTTACGCGGCCTTCATACAGCGATCCAGCGAGGACCAACGCACAAAATATGTGCCGTATCTGTCGGTTGTGTATTCTCGGCATATATCTTCCATTTGTTACGTCCTTAGTATTGAGGAATATAATTAAATGCAGTATATATGGGTTAAGGATTAACTGTACGCATACGTAGGTATTGGAAAACCCCGATCCAACAAGTCCTCACATGCCTGATAACGAAAAATGGGAAAACTTGGTGGCATTATGCTGGTTAGGGGTGGGAGGCTAAATAATATCAGCATCGTTTTCCCCGGCCTTGAAAACATGTAGAAAACAATTTTCAGCATGTTTGGATGTTTTTTGCATGATCCGGTATTGAAGGCGGGGGTGGTTTCAACCCCGTTGGTCATTAGGATGTCTGGTTGCAAAGTTTTACAGGACATATTGAGTTTCCTCAAAAATAACCGATCCAACAAGTCCTCGCATGCCTGACAACGAAAAATACGAGGAAAAATCGAAGAAAAGTATGGTTTTTTGCATTTAGGCGTTCGAGGGGGGTAGGGACCGCGACTATCACCAGCATGTTGGCCGTCCTCGACAACGGGGGGTAGTCAAGTTTGGTCGCTACCCCTGCACTTTTGGGGTTTCACACTTTTTTGCAAGTTTCGTATGGACTATATGCCATCACTTGCTAACAGCGTTCTTGGGGAGATATATCGCCTTCAAACTTATATTTGCTTGATAAAATACCACACTACCACACTAACTCCCTTGTATCCGCTCTCATTTATCATTTTTTTAAATAGAGCGCGAAAAGTGGGGAGCGCTTAGCCGTATATATCATAACGGATAGTCAACTGTGGAATCCAATAAATAATCGGTCTTGAAATCTTTGCGGCAGTTTTCTCTAAAACGGTTGGAATTATCAACTTCCATCAAGTGTACTTGTTTTACGTAGAAATGACTTCTGCATGAGATTTTCTAGTCAAAAATGCCACTAGGTTTCGTAAAAAAAAAAGAAAAAAAAATATTCATCATCGGGTATAGCTCATGAGCTATCACGGGCTGGCGTGATGTAATACATAAATTATTGTTTCTTAGCCTAAAAAATGTTTCCTTACCAAATTGGGAGAAGATCGGTCAAGAGGTAGTTGGAATATTGCAAAAAAGAAATTACAATTTTGACACAGCAACAATTTACTAAAGCATGTTTGGTTATATTCTCATATCTTGGTGCAAAGAATCTACCCTTAAACCATGGTCTATTTTTAATGGTTCACATGTATAAGAAATTACAATGTCAAATTTGCCAAATAACCCCCCCGTACATCCTTGTTCAGCGTCAGCATCGCTTTATCAAACACACTGTATGTACCTAAAACCAGATGATTACTTTTTAAGAATTAGCACTTGTTGACTTTTTGCCTATTAACATTTTTATATGTTTTTAATGATAAATAATGCAAGAATAGGTGAGGCGTGACGTGTTTACAAATTAAGTTAAATCGGTGATCAGTTTTTTATACATATTTATCTATGCGCGCCTATGCTACTTTGACGTCAAACATGATTTATGATTTTTATTCATTTCACTCATCCACATGAGTTCTGGGATTTTCTTTCCATGGTGAATTCCTGCAGTCACAATTTTATTTTCTCTGAAACTCTTGATTAGTTCAAATATTTATCATAAATTTTACGTTAAATATATTACATCACAGAGATGTTAACCTTTACTCTAGTTGGCAGTGAATACGAACAAATGCATTTCTTGGATACGTATGAATGTTCGATGGTAGATTAAATAGATTTTTAACTTTTGATTACCTTTTCACTGAATTTATAAACTTTGACTTTGCCGTTCGAGTTCGAGGTTCTTGTTCCGTTTGGAGTAGCCAGTAGCCGTTTTGATCCAGTGAAAGTGGTAAACTGCAACGGCAATGTGCAATACATATAACAATCAATGTTTTGTATTTCTCATTTTTGAACAGCAACGGAAACGTTCAACCTAAACGGCAGCTTCAAGTTTATAAATGAGTGTTGTAGTCAGTAAGACATCAATTTCAAGAACCAGAGGCAAGCGCGGATTTACGGGGGTGGCATTATGAGGTAATCCCCCCTCCCCCCTCCAAAATTCCTTTAGAGCATCATCTTTTGTTCTAGAATTTTAAATATTTCTAAAAGTAAAAAAAATACGAATTAAAAATATCGGGCATTATACTTCCCGTTAATAATGTTAAAACCGCTGCTCAAGGAATCACTACTTCCACCCAGATTTTTTATCTAAGTCATTCACAACGAAAAAATTTTGTATGTGAAAATAATTGTTTATGGAACTTTAATAATATAATATTTGAAATCCTCTACCCCAACAACTCATAAAACGATACCCCACATCGGTAGCGGGGTGGGGGTGGTGATAGGGGGTGGTGATAGGGGGTGGTGATAGGGGGTGGATGAAGTAAAAAAACATTTTGAGGTTTCTGGTTCTTGTACACACCCTAAATCACAATTTTTTTTTCATCCCCTTTAATATTGGGGTGGGGGTGGTAATGGGGGTGGCTAATGCCAAAATGTTTTTTGAGACCTCAGCTTCTCTTGTATATACTAAATACCAATTTTATGGACTCTTACCTGCTTGATTTACTTATTTTCCCCAAATTTACCCCAATTTACCCCCCAACCCTTCGACGGAACAAGACGAAAATATAATCTAGTTCTAGATCTCGTTAAAGTACATATGTGTACCAAATTTCAAGTCAATATCTCAAACGGTTCCAGTGAAAACGTGCGCACAAAAAAAGTTAGACAGACCGACAGACAGAAATTTTTTTTTCGCTCAAACTTAAAATCTCGACGTTTCGTGACATTCTAAGCCTATTCGAACAATAAAAATTTTTTAAAATTTTTTTGTCGTTACTATACTTCCACTGGATGTGGAAGTAAAAGGAACTTGACCCACTTACAAACAACTTTAACGTATTGATTTTGTTTTATAACTATCATGCTATTAATACTTCAAAGAATGTATTTTCGATTGTTTTTTTAGGTGATTTTATGTTTTTTGTTGATTTTTACGTATTTAACAAACAAGTATGTCAATGAGAGCGATTAATAACTGAGACATTTTAACGTGCGAGCGCCAGTAAGCGCTTTAATTGTCGGGATTATTAACGATAGGATTATTTAATTATTTATAATAAACCGAAAATAAACGCATATTTCCATTTCACTCTGCAAAATCCTAACCTTAGTCACCGATTAACACACGAGTTAGTTACAAAATTTTTCCGTTGATGGTATATTATTACTTTGGAGAAAATCTAATTTTATTTTATGAAAGAAAATTTAATTATAAATGTTATTTTGTTTATTGTGTACTCAAATTTCAAGATACTTCATTTTTTTCAGCAATATCTATTGCAATTTCAAAAAAAAATGCACGCATTTGGGACTGGGGTTGTCCATCCGAACGATCCCAGCAAACACACAAGTATCGGCCGAAATGCGGTTTAATGATGGAAATGATGGGGAATCGGTGGCATCAAATGCCAATTAAGTAACAACGTTTTTCTAACTGTGGCAAAAAGTCACGTTTATGGTAAACGTTGGCCCGAAATTGGCACTTAACGGCAGATTGGCATCGAAATCAAACGTCTAGGATTAATCGCATATTTATTGGGATTTGATGCGCATTATTTGATGTCATAGGCTAGTCCATGTTCTGTGGGTATGGGAAAGATCAAACACGATCCCAGTAAACATAGCAAATCCGGCAAAGTGCCGGGCCGGGCAACTGTCGAACTGTCGCTATTGATGAGTCATCAATACAACGACAAAGTTCGTGGACAAGGCGTTATTGGTTATTTTTTCGAGTTTTGAAGTTTTACTTGTTTATTTATTGAATAGTCTTTATTATCATGAAGAGGTAAGTAATTGATGGCTTTATAAAATATATGTTATGTTCAGTTTATGGATAAATTATAATTGTGCCATGATTTGTTTGAAGGTTATGTTTACAATTTTTCAATTAATTTAATAATAAGTATTTTAATTTTATATCTTATTTTCAAAACGAAATTTAGATATGATTTTCTATTTATTTTTATTTTAAGGTCTGTCAATTACACTTTCGGCAGGATAAAATTGAAATTGAGACAAGAGTGTGTACACTCACTGCTCCATTACGTCACCCCCCTTTGATAGAAGGTTTGCTATACTCAGGGGCGGATTAAAGGGGGGGCTTTAGGGGCTTAAGCCCAGGGCCCCGGATACTGAAGGGGCCCCCGAACGCTGAAAACAGACTTAAAAACCAAATACGATATGATTATAACTATACTGTGTACTGGTGATCTCATTGACGGTATAACTAATAAATATAAAAGTAAATGTAACATTTTTTGCTCTTGTCTTGTCAGTGCAATGCGGCTAAACGCTATTATTATTATGGTTTACTTCAGTATTTAGCCAAAACAAAGTGAAATGTGTCTTGGTGACGCGTGATCTGACCTGATTTCAAAAAAACATGTTATGAGATAAGAAGGCCCCCAAAGCATTAATAGCCGAGGGCCCCGCACCCGGTTAGTCCGCCCCTGGCTATACTAATTAATACTTAACTTCTTTTTAGTTCATTTTCTTTCTATCATGTGCGGTACCTAGTCAGTTTTCAAATTGTGTTCAGTATAGGGTATGTCGAAGCCAAATAATATCCATCGGGAATATATATCCTACAGATGGTGTTGATTATACTGTTTTTCTAGGTTTGGCAGGTTATATCTATACGTTGATAGTGGTGATTGATTTGTTGGAATTTTCAGCAGACAGATGAGATAGTTTTTCAAATTAAAAAGAAAACTGAAGTCAACATACATCTATTTTTATTATGGACAAGTGAGTATATATATTACATAACATTAGAATTACTTGCTGTAGCTTTCCCACATTTGATTAATAATTTTTATTATGTTTAGAAGACACACGTGAAAAATTTTCAAACATTACTCTTTTATCATGTCATTGAAAATTAATGACCATTACCCTATATTTTTTTGAGATGTTGGTTACCAAAATTCCAAAATGAGGGTATAATATGCACGAATATACAAGTAGGTACTTTAATTTAGACCCTCCAAGTGTTGTTTTCGAGGTGATTTTTTTTTATTTCGGATTTTACAATGACCGGATCTACACTTGTGTATTGTATATTAAATTAAATTCTTTATTACCCATTATGTGATACATTACATGCATATTTGGTAAGTCAAAA
Source organism: Rutpela maculata (assembly GCA_936432065.2). Lineage (NCBI taxonomy): Eukaryota > Metazoa > Arthropoda > Insecta > Coleoptera > Cerambycidae > Rutpela > Rutpela maculata. The sequence goes on along the minus strand of OW386286.2, from coordinate 1,445,491 downwards.
CTAATACAAAAGTAGTAAATGTGGGTAACATATTATAAGTATAGGTCATATAAATTGTAAATATTATAAAAAGGTACAACACGGACAGTACGAATGTATGTATAAGGTACAAAATATATTAAAATCACAATATGCATATTAAACAATTCCTAATTGTCTGAAATTTTGTTGCATAACATTAAAACAAATATTCTGAATCGTACTGCTTTGAACCTGTAATATAGACTACCTATTAGGTTTAAATGAACATGTTCACGTTTTTTTTAAATTTTAAGGATTTAAGTCCTGGAGAATAAAAATGTGGTTTGTTTTCTATCAGGTCAAAAAATAAATAAATCCGGAAATATTATATAAGAAAACTTGTTTCAGCTGTAATACGAAGAAATCCAATGGGAAATAGGAACTACCATAACAGGTTTGGTACGATCTTTTGCTAATCGAGAAGGGGAAGAAGATAATTAAAAGCAAAGGAGAACAGAAATAAGACCAGGAGAAGGAATATGAAATGTATTTTATTATGTTCAGAGAACTGCGTTTTGATGATTTTGAATGTTAACGTATTGAATAAATTTTAATTTTTTCTTAGTAATTTGGACTAATGGACTCTTCTTAAGAAATAATGTGTCAAGACTTCATAGGAATGTACCGGTTTTCATTTTTTTAGAAGGGGCAAATTTAAAAACCACGTTATATTTATTTAATCAAAATTTCATTTAGACGTTCCCAAATATATCAGTTGACAATTCTAATCAAGCAGTATGTGTTATGTGATGCATGTGGTTATTAACGTACATGGCTAATATGTAAAAGAAGTTTTGAATATAAATATGCATATGGTGGTAACTTAATTTTTAAACTAGCAAAAAAATTTTAAACAGAAAAATTCTATCTTGAAGGTAATGGGTCGTTATTTATGGCCTAATTAAGTTGCAGGTGTCTCATATCGTTATGTTCAAATTTTGGGAGCATAGACTTAATTGTAAGATTAAAAAACAAAAGTGGTAGTGCGATTTTTATTCGTTTCGAAGTTACAGGCCTATTCAATTTATGAACAGTAAATAAATTAAAAAAAACTTAGTCATGTGGAAATAAATGACAAAAAACGAACCATTTGACCACGGATGACAGATGCTTTTTTTGTATTTACTGGTCAAAAATTTTATAGTCCTATAACTTCCATGTCTCTAAAACATTGCTATGATGAAAAATAAAAATTTTAAAAATGAGTAAAGTTTTAATGTCGTCCTCTGTATGTGCACTATTATTAACTTGTTATTTTTAGTTGCATTGGTTGATTCACAAGTATTGTAGATTGGTTTGCAGATTATAATGTTGAAAACAAAAAATTTAAATGTAGCATATTTCTTTTGCATGGGTCATCCTCTATGTTTTCAGATATTTCCAAAAAAAATTGTTTTAAATACTGAACAAAAAGAGTAAAATAATCCGAACAATAGAAACATTATGACAGTTTTTTAAATTTAGAAATATAATTTTCAGTGTGTCAAAATGAACACCTTATTTTTGTTCCGATTTTAATCTTCCGAAATATTTGAAAATATACGAGGCATTTCATTTTAAATATTAGTTAATTTCTAACTTTAGCTGATTTGTGTTATGTATAAATATACATACGTGTGTGTCTGTGTGTGTGTCTCTGTCTATGGAGGATCTAGTCTCTCGACTCTAATAGGCTTCTAGAGGAGCCATGGTTGCTTGAACAACATTTCGACAGAATCATCGGTCATCTTTAGGTTCTCGCTGGTAGCTGCTTACTACGGACCATCATTACATGAACTGAGAATTTCTGAACTAAGTCAGTTCAAATAAAGAGAAACCTCAGTAGAGTAAACAGCTAAATGTCTTTGGTCACGCAATTGATGTACATTGGCATTACATCGGTCTATACTTAAATAACTGAATCGTCCAGATTACTTTTGAAAGTCAAACCTACATTGCACCATGCACTACCTAGGAAGCTCCTATATAGCTGTTTACCCCTGGAGCAGGGGACATGGTTGCTTAAACAACGTTTTTACATATGCCATCTTTAGGTTCTCACTGATATATCAGTGAGAACCTAAAGATGGCATATGTAATTCTGTCGAAACATTGTTTAAGCAACCATGTCCCCTGCTCCAGGGATAAACTGCTATAGGAGCTTCCTAGGTGGTCCATGGTGCAATGCAGGTCTGACTTTCAAAAGTAATCTGGACGATTCAGTTATTTAAGCATAGACCAGATAATGCAATCATGATTTGTGAATCCAGGCAATGACCTCTATTATATTAATAGCTTTTTATTGGACCTGGTTTCTACCAATTATATTCGGATTTTCCACACAAGAATATGTTTATCTATTTTTTTGTCAATAATAAATCAACTTTGTTTAAGACGTCCCATAAATTCTGCTTTTTACGTACGGGTTATGTTGCATATATCGCTTTAATTTTGAGGTGAGTAAAACTGGATATATGAATGTTGTAAGGATTTTTCCAAATTGTTCATGTCTTATAGCGGAAAAATAATCACCCATCAAATAAAAGGGATACGGCTACAAATTCTTAAATTTTGTAAAATGATTTCCACATATTTGTATAACCAGCCGATAGAAAATTCAATAGGTATTTCAGAAATATATAATACTTTGGGATTATTGACTAAAAATAATTTTAAAATGGCATTAAATATTTCAAAAACCATTTTAGTTAGGTAGTCGAATAATTTAAGATTAAACCTCAGATTAATTTTTTGAATTTTTTTTAAACAAGATATGTTTTGTGGGACCATCTATAGGCAATGGTGTTGACCAAACTTAATACAGTAATTTAGTTTTTCCAAAAAGTTTTAACTTATCATTAATACGCTGGGGGATATGAGTACTAAATAAAAATAGAATTGAGAATTTCAAAAAATTGTATGGTTTAAACAATAATTTATTATATTTTCTTCTAAGTACACAAACTACTGTATTTATAGTTTATTCAAATGATACCTACAACGCAGATCAAATCTTCACACACTCGATGTAGAAAAAAAACTATTTTTAAATCTATTGTTATTGTTTTTAAAAAATTGTCACAGAATATAATACATTCCTTTTGGCCTTGGAATTTATCCGATTCTGCTACAGCGATTTCTTAACAGACAATGATAATTACATATATTTTTTAATCATAAATACATCAAAACATCTAGGTTGCTATTCAAGAGTGTTTAAAGTACCTATTATAACTAGCATCTAGTATATTTGTACGAACGTAAGCAGTTATAAATAAACATAGTGATAAGGAGTAAGAACACATAAATAAATACACAACATTATACATTTTTCTTTTTTTTATCTTGATATTTTCACTTATCGTATTATTAAACACCCTTCTTCCTTTAATATACTTAGTAAATACCCTTAGTAAATGCCCAAAATAACCTATTCTATAGAATTACTTACTTTATCAAGTAACAAACTGAGAACTGTACATCTTCTGGTCCAGATCAAGTTCTCATGTTTTTAATAAAGAAGTATTATATACAATTGTAGAACCCTTGACGTACTTGGTGAAGTTCCCATTTAAAACGGGAACATTCCCAAAATGCTTGAAACCGTAGTTCCTATACACAAAAAAATACAATGCAGAAGATATAGCTAATTATAGACCGGTAACAGTACCTTCTGGTTTCTCTAAATTGTTTGAATATAATAATTGGTATCGAACGTTAAATTTTCTTGTAAATATAAAATTTTTACAATCAATTAACATGGATTTCGTGTCTCTAAATCAACAGGCACTGTGCTGTATTTTTTTATACAAAAAAAGTATTTAAAAGTATTTTTTTATACAAACAACAGATAAATTGTTAAGCTATGGTATCAGCGACGTTGCTCTCAATTGGATTCATTCCTTTCCGTCTGATGGCAGCCAATACGTTAGTATGATGTTATGTAAGGATGGCAAAATAATGTGGTGAACTTAAAACAGAGTTCCAAAGGTTCAGTTATAGGTCCGGTGCTATTTTTATTATGCATCAATAACCTTCATATTTTAACCCCACAGGCGTCTATTATCATGTACGCAGATAATAAATCGCTTATCGTGTCAGATAAATCGGATGTAATGTTAAAATCTATTGGCAATAATGTGATGAAATTGTTAAGCAGTTAATATTCGTCTAATGCATTACATTTAAATATCTAGAAAATTCATTTTATAAGGTCCCACAATATATAGAAACTATGTGCAACTAAATTTGAATATTAAGAAATCTCGAACAAATTGGTAGCGTACGTTTTTTTGATGTGGGTCTAATTATAAGGTGTATAGAGGAAGTCCCAAATACTCACTCTTGCGAAGAATATTTTTAAAAATATAAAAGATTGACTCTGTTTAGTTTATTTATATATGAATTATCTATATTCGCTTTTGTTAATAGAAATTGTTTCAATACTACGAAAAATGTTCACTCTTTTAACATAAGGAAGACAAAAGATTTTTATGTAACATTTTTTACAAGTACAAAATATCCTCGGACTGTCCAGACTTTCTAGAGCTCAAAGTTTTTTATCGTTTACTGGACTACTTAAGCAGGTTTTAAACCTTTACATTGTTTCAAATTAGAACTTAGGGAATTTCTTGTAAATGAATGTTTGCATTCTATCAGTTAATGTATGGTAAATTAAATTAAGCAAGTTGTGAGGATTTAGTACAGGAAAAGATTGAACAAAAATGACCGTAACTCGAAAAGAATGTGTGCAGACTTTAAACTTTGGTTATAAGTTTAAAATAGGCCAAAATTCACGAAACAAAAATGTTTAGGAATTTTACGGATTCGCTGGAACCTATAGGGGGTAAAAAGGAATACTTTTAATATAAAAAATCGGTTTTTCTCTACTTTCTCACGAAACATGGCATTTACAAAAAAATAATTCAAATTATAGCTGTTTCTGGTAAAATTATCTTTAATTTGGTGTTTTTAAATTAATTTTATACCAATAATTAACAAGTGTTTTAAAGAGACAAAATAAATTGAGCACCTAGGTGATGCTATGTATTAAAGAAAAATTAATTACTGAGCAATTACAATAACAAAATACCGACATTTTGTTAACAAAAATGTGAAAACGCACATTGAACCGTCCATAACTTCTTTAGTTTTTGTGATGTAGAAACAAGCAAAAAATCATTTTAAAGATTGATTAATTACCTTTAATGCTGTTTCATGGAACTTTTGATGGAAGTGTTACAGTTTCTAAGATATTCAACATTTTAAATTAAATACTTCATCCTAAAAACGATCGGATGCCATCTATAAAATTAAACATTTTCAATACAATCAACCCTACACAAATATATAAACAAAATAAATTTATTCTCAGTTTATAAACTTCATTTTTGATGTCCACCATATTTTCTCTTAAACTAATATTTATTAAGATATTACATTTTTTCTAAAATCCCTTTACAGTTTAAAATGCATTTTTTTTTCTAAAGTAAGCACTGTAAGCCTATGAAAAAATTTGAGCGTCTTGGTCGCACTATATATTAATGAAAAACCGTATATGGGAATATATTTTTTTAATTACTGATTACTTACATTAACAAAATTGCGACGTTTTTATTAAAAGAAAATGTGAAAAAGTACATTGTTTCTGTCATAACTTCTTTGTTTTTTATGCTATAAAAATAGGAAAAAAATCATTTGAAAGCCTAATTAATGGTTTTTCATTTTGGTTATTAGCATTTTTGGCCTAAGTGCCAAAGTTTCTGAGATACTTAACATTTAAACTAAATACTTCGTCTTATAAACGTTCGGACGCCACCTTCAGACTTCAGATCTCCAAAACCATTAATTCTACGAAAATTAGAAAAAAAAAACGAAATTCATCCTTAATTTAGTAGCTTTCTTCTTTGTCTCTAGCATGTTTTTGCTCAAACATAGTATAATCTTTAAAACTGTTTTAAATAATTGCTATTGTTCTAACGATTACAACTATATATTTTTTTGGAAAGTATCTGAAACTATTTTAAAGATTATACCACATATGATTTTTCAAATATTTATAATAAACTGAAAATAAACGAATATTTTCCTCTCACTCTGCAAAATCCTATCCCTAAAATAAAGTTTTCCTCTACTAATTCCTGTACAATCTGTATTGAAAGGAAAAACAAATGTATTATAATCAGGGTTTGAAAAAAAAACAGTTTTTTTTTTCATTTCAAACAAAAAAATAGTTATAATTGTTTTGAACAGTTTTTTTTGTTTGAAACAGTTTTTTTTTAAGTTCTAAATGGTATGTATAAAATATGTTTAAAACAGGTTTGAAACGTTTAAAACTATATTCAACTAAAATTAAATGGTGCCAGGCACACTATGTCTGCTACTACTAGTTGATGTCAGATGGCGCTCGTAAACGTATTTTTCAGCACTCTGCAAATAAAATGCTCAGTTTAGTGCACGTGACCACCATATCGGAATTATTTATCGGAATGGACCATAATCGGCACTCTTCCTGCTTTTCCACAAACTCCAAAATAATACATTTATTTAAAACATCGCACTGTGTTTTAAACTGCGTTTTAAACAGTTGTCTAAAACATCGCATGTTGTATTAAATATGTTTTAAACATTTATTTAAAACACAGTGCGATGTTTTAAACACTTTGTTTAAAACATTTTGTTTTAAACATGCCAACCCCGATTATAATTATTAAATGTTGACTCGTACCAAACAAAATTTTATTAACAAATCTCCAATGCACCCTTCTCTGTTAATTCTACTATATTTTAATTTCAAGCATAATCAACTTCGGTTTACTAATTGGATACTTTTTGTTTATTATCACATCCATTAACTTTATGTAATTTTATTTATATCGCAAAATAATCGCATTAAGACCAAGTGCAGCAACATCAACCACAATGCAGCCTAGGGGAATTTCAACTAATTAGAATATTTGACCATATGATTAACAACGGTCTACAAAATTCCCATTTCCCTATACGTTATCTAAGCAGTTCATTCTATCGAATACCCATTTGTGTGAATACAACCGCAAAAAATCATGAGTTACTAATACAAACCATAGAAGGAGAAATATTAATAACTGTTGAGGCGTTTCCCAGAAGATAGAAAATATATCTGCATTTCCAAAAGCTACCGTGCAACATTTTTAATGCAAAAATAAAATAACTAAAAAAGACACGCTTTTATTAAAACTCTACTAAGAATAAAAATGGATATTTCTACAGGGTGGACCATTAATAATAGACCATAGTTCAAGGGTAGATTCTTTGGATCAAAATATAAGGATAGAGCCAAACATGCTTTAGTAAATTGTTACCGTAGAAAAAGATACAGGGTGTCAAAATTGTATTTTTTTTTGCAATATTTCCCCTTCCCACTCCCTGCTCCTTGCTCTCAGCATTCAAAAATGATAGTCCCTCTATACCTCACTTCCCCCTTTAAAGGGAAAACTCCCTCCTTGCTCACTCCCCTTTATGCTCTCTTCTCATTGATTTGTCAATAGGTCAAAGCACAAAATCATTAGTATTAGCCTAATTTTGTTCAACAGATCGACATATAATATTGTTTATTTTATCATATGAGAACGAGAACAAGATAAAATTTGAAATAAACTTTGGTATGCATTTAAAATGTTATTTATTTAGACATAGACATAGTTAATGTGATTTCTCGTAATAGGGTCATTTAATGATATAGCAGTTTCCTACTTTTTCTTCCTCATTTTAAAGTATAACAAACCAATAGCCTCAGAAAAAAATTTCAGCTCAATTGAATCAATAGCCACAGAGATATTCGCATTTGAATAGAAACACGCTCGGCCGGCCAACAGTCCGTAGAGTGACGTCACTTGGCGTGCGCCGATACCTATATTAGAGCAGCGATTTCGTAAGTTTATCGTGCCGTTTTTTTTTGGCGTAGAACCAGGTCAAACATGTTAGGTTCCTTTGAGTATATCACCGGGCACATGAAATCATATTTTACGACATTTTTTGTGGTCTCGAACGTTTTAAATCAATAAAAAGTAAAAAAAAACGTATTTTTAAATAAAATTGTTTTTTTTTTGTTTCCACCGCCATATCTTTAAAACTATTAAAGGTACCGAAATTTGTTTTGTGTCAAATTAAAGCACACACTGTAGCGCTTTTACCAATATAAACGGTTTGGGCACAATTCGCACTTTCATTTCTCTAAAAATCAGATAAACTAAAAATATATATTTTATGTATTGAAATCTTCACCAATCGATAAACTTTTTTATTTTTGAAAATAATTACATACATGCAGCGAAGAAAATAAAGCCTAATAATCACAAAAGTTTTTGAAACAATATATTTTTTCCTAAAATGTACCGTGTGGCAACAGCGATTTTTTTTATCAGCGCTAAATGCGACATTGGGAAGCAATTAATACACCTCGCATGCAGGGTTGGTCAGACTAGTCGCTTAGAAGTGGCGGTTGTCGAAAATCATTAAGTATTCATTGTTCGGATAAAAATTGTGACAATCGAAAATGTGCTTGTTTTAAGGAAGGCCTAAAATGTTGCAACGAGTGCAAATGTCGTTCCTGTAACAACATTATTAACGATTTCGAGGCAGATATGAACGAATTAGAATGCTATTAATGTAGGGCCTACATAAACTACATACTACATATTTATCTATCCAAATAGAAAATTTATTTCAACAATAAAACTCATTTTATGCGTACGTTTTTACTTTCATTCATTTAAAAATGTCTAATAAACTTAATAATTAGGTGGGCAGTTAGTAACACTGATTGATATTTATAGATTAGGTATTTATATCTACCTACCTGTCTTTTTATAAATAAAAGGAGACTATTTTATATTTATTGTACAATTTCTTATTATTAACAACATATGATCAATACTTCTGTACAATATATGAAATATTGAACAATAATATTGATCCCCTAGATGCTTTTGATCACTACTGGTTTTGTATCTATTGATATAAGTTAAACAACTACATAGACCCCGACCGAGAAAATCAAATCGTTGCAGTCGGTAGGCTTGCTACAGCCGAGCGCGCAAAAATATGACATTGGCCCGTTGAAAAAAATCGCTGACTCAATACTATGAACGGGACATGAAAAATTTTTATCCTAAAAACTTTTTTCAACTATTGGCTTCAATTTGTACGCAGCATGTATATACAAATTTTCATAAATAAATTTTTCTCAATTGTCTAAAATTACGCTACAGAAAATAACAAGTTTGAGTTTCCTATTATTTTTCCAACTTAAAAAAAAATAAATCGGGTTCACGTGGGACGTTGTTCGAAGCGCTATTGTGTCTACTTTAATCTAAAAAAATAGCTTGATAGCACAAATATTTTCAGAGATATAGCGGTGGAGACGTTAAAAAACATATTTCATTAAAAATCTATTTTTTTGAGTTTTTGCGAAATAAAAATGTTCTCGACCGCCAAAAAATGTCGTAAAAAATGATTTCGTGTACACGATTATCTTACTAAAGAATCTCACTAAGTCTGGTTTGGTTCTACGCCGTTTTTTTTCTCGAAAACTAAGTGACTTTACTTCCAGATTTTACTCTACTAACTTGCATTCACATCCGTGTTCACTGGGCGGTTCAGCCATCTGACGTCACAACTCGACTATATGGTTATCCCGAGCGTTTTTAAGCGCGCCGACTTTAATAATTTTTTTATACATGAAGGCGGCGTCAGTAAATTCTAATTTTTGACATACTTACTATACTCACCAAGCTCTTTCAGAATATGTAATAATAAAAAATTGTTAAATGAGCCTATTTCATACAACGTCCTTAAAATGCTAAGACTCCTATCATGTAATTCAATACTTCGTCGGTATTAGCTAGGAGAGTAGTTGTTTTGATTGGTTCTCCAATAATAAGTGTTTTAATGTATTTACCTAACTAGTATATTAGCGTGCCCAGATTAGGGCAACAATATACAGAAAGTGGGTATTTTCATAATAAATAAAAAAGTGTGTAAGTTGTGATTTGTATAATACCTAAATAATATTCTCTAATCATGTTATTTTTATTTTTAAATTAGTTAACATTTTTATTTATTTTTGTTTTTGTGCCTTTGGTATTTTTCCAAAACTTTGCCGCCCCTGGGTTTTGCCGCCCTGGGCTATAGCCCCTATAGCCCCCGCCCTCTAATCCGCCACTGCTTGATAATTCCAACCGTTTCTGAGAAAACTACCGCGTAGATCTCAAGAATTATTTGATAACAAACTCAATTTGAATAGGAAGAATTGTATTTATTGAAAAGTGTGCTTTGGTGACGTCTTAGTTCTGTCAAAATGCCAAATTAATGATTTTGTACGTACACTTGCTTTCAAAACTTTCGCGTACACCTATTTTTCGCTGTATTAAATCAGGGTTGTAATTAATGAACTCTGACATTTGAAATTTTGAAAAGTCAAAATGCCTCGACTGACAGAGCAAGACAAAGTTTTGATGCTTTATAAATTAGAAGAGGGGTGGTCCATAAGAAGGGTTGCTACTCATTATGGACTAGATAAAAGCACTGTTCTACGAGTTTTACTATAGTTGTCTTTATTTTTATGTTCGTTTTAATTAAACGTCAATGTCATCTTTAATCTAATCTCAAAAATTATCCCGTTCACACAACTAAAATTTTGTAAAATCGTTGTTACTTAATTTTGAATGTGTACGCGAAAGTTTTGAAAGCAAGTGTAAATGACAGAACTAAGACGTCACCAAAGGACACTTTTCAATACATGAAATTTCCCATACAGCACACCAAATAACGATTACGAAGTGTTCGCATTGTGACGATGTATCTAGATGCAGACACAAGGTTACACAATTCTACGATGTAAATGTGCTACGTTTACACATTGTAGGCAAACACGTATGCACAAAGGTTAAACGTCCGCCTCACAATGTAGCCACAGTATACCATTTACATACACACAAATAATTTGATCCACAGTGTGTTATCGGATGCACAGTGATTGACTTCCTAATGTGTCAGACGAATGACGTCTTATGCTAGACGTTAATTTTTTCAGGTTATATTTGGTAATCCCCCCACAGGTTTTTAGCAATGGGAACATATAAAACTACATACTAGTTAGTAAGTCTACTTGATAAAAATAAAGTAATTAATGCATATACGTTTTGTCCTATGAATTTATTTGTTAGCCATCCGTATATTTTATTTACATTAACTATCTAATATTGTTTACCATCACTTCAATTTCTTCTCACAAGGGTTGCCTGTAAATTATAATGTTTATTAAGTTATTAAATTCATTTTTACTTACCTTTTTGCCAATTGCGGTGGGTAGGGATCGAACCTACACGTTTCTGTTGTCCGTATTACAGTACTGACGCTTCTACCAATTGAGCTATCGTGGTGATTGTTATTTCGGATGCTAAAAGCAGTATTTATGATGTGTATGAAGTCTTTATTATGTGTGAAATTGAATTTCTAGCCTTATTTAAAATATATGAAAATCTTTCAAGTTCTCTTTTTTTTTCTATTTTTTACGTGTTCCCAAACCTGAATTTTTCGAGTTACTAGTATTTTTATTTATGTATAATTATTAAGAACTTATTTAATTTAATTAAACTGTCACCAGTGTCACCTGAGTTAAGAATTAAAGTTTTAAGTTGAAGTACTTATACAAACCTGGGAAACGTGTTGGAGAAAACACGGTCAGGTATAATATATCATTTACAACATAAATAGAATATTTAATGGTCTAAAACAGACCTAAAATTGAAAAGAAGTATATTCGTACATCGGTTTTATAAGCAATTATTACCTTGAAAAAAACAACTGAAAGTTTTTTCGCAACTATTTTAACAAAAAAAAAAAAAAAGACAGAGTGAGCACGGATCGAACCGCGTACCTCTTGCCTCGCCGCCTCAAAATCAAATCAAATCAAATAAACTTTATTTCAAATTAAATAATAAATAAAAATTTCCTCCCCAAGCACACGCATCGGAGCCAGCCAGACATCCACGGTGCGAGGCGCCGTGGAATTGAAAGGCTGGACGGGACGAGGCCAGTTCAGATTATAAACAACTGAAAATTGAACACAAACTCCTTTCGCAGTAAAACGAATTAAAATGTGTATAAGATTAATTAGGTATAAAGAAAAACTACTTAAGATAATTAATGTATGCAAAAGACGCTATTGTAAAATATGTTTAAAAGCATAATTGACGGCAAGGGAAAAATCGTGCCTCGCCGCCTAATGTTTAACTCACTCAACCACTGACTTCTGTTTGAATACCTGCTTAAAGACTTTATAGTAGAACACGCAACGACTAGATTTTGCTTTTTAATGCATTTTAATCTAATTTTATTATTAAAAGAACTCGATATCTTTAAAACTGCCGAATCTTTACAAACTCTTTCGAATATAAATTGTTTTGGATATTGTTAAAAAACAAAAATGCCTGCTGTATGTGTGGCTATGACCACTCTTATAGAGGAAAGAGGACACATGAGATACACATGGCTGGTATGCTCACGCTGACGCTTTGCGCGCGCACACTGTTCCATGCTCGAATAGTCGAATGTAGACACGACAAGACACAACTAAAAAGTGTATATATAGTTATTTGTATCATGTATATATATCGCACTTTTATGTGGTGTATGCAGTAGGCACAAGTATTATATAAAGCATCACACATACATATGACTTAAACCTTGTAGGCATCTTCTACGGACGTCAAATTGCAACATTCTAATGATCCTTCTTTACGTTATATAAAAATGTTTAGAATCTTGAGTGCATACAGTATACAATTATTAAACGTTGTATCACATAAATCTGTCAATATAAACATAAGTGTATCTCATATGTGTACGTCAGTACTAGTTTAATAATTAGATCTACCTTAACATATTTTGTTTCTCATGTATATATCTTGTAGAGACGTAATTACAATTGGACGTGCTGTTTGGGTTGTCCTTTTCAAATTGAGTTTATTTTCAAAGAAGTCTTGAGATCTATGCGGCAAAAACGGTTGGAATTATCAAGTTCTAGCAAGTGTACCTTTTTTACGTAGAAATTACTCCTGTATGATATTTTCTAGTCAAAAGTGCCACGTTTCGTAAAAAAAAAACAGAGAAAAAATATTCATTATCAGGTATGAGGCGCCCTTCACGGGCTAGCATGATGTAATACATAAATTATTATTTCTTAGCTTAAAAAATGTTTCCTTACCAAAGTGGGAAAAGATCGGTCAAGAGGTAGTTGAGATATTGCAAGAAAAGAAAAAAAATACAATTTTGACACTGTGTATCTCTGACCACAGCAACAATTTACTAAAGCATGATATAGTTTGGTTATATCCTCATATTTTTGTCCAAAGAATCTACCCTTGAACTATGACCTTTATTAAGAGTGGAAAGTGCTCATGCCACTTGAGCATGAATACTGTTGGCCGAGACGTCGCACAGTGAGCCATTTGCAACTTCTAGGTGGACAAAATTCTACAAATTTCTAAATGAGCTTAAAATAGTTGTTAGAAGACCGAAAAAATAGTGAAAAAATTCTAGGCATTAAGGGGGTGGTTTTTGAGGGTTGAAAAATAAATTTGCTTCTAGAGTGCCGAAACTCTGTGAGTATGATAAAATGATATCTGTGAATATATAAAAAAATAGTTAACAAATTATAAATAGTAGAGGGGTTGTTTTTGAGGGGGTTGAAAGATAAATATTATTTTAAAATTTTGAAACTTTGTGGACATGATAATATTATATCCGCGACTTCGTTAGAAATAGTAAAAAAAAATCTAAGCAATAAGGGGTTGGATTTGAGAGGATTGAAAAATAAAACTTTAATAACTATGTAAGAAAGTTTCAAAAAATTTTTTTGTCAATGTTTTAATTTTTTAACATCACTTCACATATCATCACACATCATTTTTTGACTCTGACTGTTCCAGGGTTATTATTTTCATCTTTTAATGTTTCATAAAGTTCTCTTTTTGACACAGTAAGAAGTATCCCTGTAAAAACACAAATATCTCTTTAAAGCACAACTGGACGCATATAAATGTTACATACATAAAAGCTACAAGAATTATATAATAAAATAAAATGAAAAACATAACATACAAAAATGTACAGAAGTATTGGCATTCTAATGAAATTCATACTTCGAATAAATTCCACCCATTTCTTAACGCAAGTTTGATCTGATGTTATTGCTACTATTTATAATTTTTAACTAATTTTTTTATATTCACAGGTATCATACTCAGAGAGTTTCGACATTCTAGAGGCAAATTTATTTTTCAACCCCTATTTTTCCCCGAGTATTATGGATGCGCAGTGGCTTTCCTCGAATATTTTGGATGCGCAGTGACTTTTTTCGAGTATTATAGATCGCAGTAGGTTACCTCAAGTAGTATGGATGCGCAGTGGGTTACTTTAAGTAGTATGGATGCGCAGTGGCTTTCCTCGAGTACAATGGATGCGCAGTAGGTTACCACGAGTAGTATGGATGCGCAGTGGCTTTTCTCGATTGCTATAGATGCGTAGTAAGTTACCTCAAGTGATATGGATGCGCAGTGGGTTTCCTCGAGTAAAATGAATGCGAGTGGGTTACTTCAAGAAGTATGAATACGCAGTGGCTTTACTCGAGTAAATTGGATGCACAGTGGGTTACCTTGAGCAGTATGGATGCGTAGTAGGTTTCCTCAAAGAAAGTAGTAGAGGCTTTACATCTATCGTGTAGTTTACGGCACACAACGATTTTTTATATCTTTGTCTTGCCATTTTCTGCGAATTAGTTCGACATTCAGTTGAAGTATATTAACGCAAAAAAAAATTTTGGAAATTTTCATTGTTTAAATAGGCTTAGAATATCAGGAAACGTCAATATTTTAAGTCTGAGCAAAATGAATTTGTCTGTTGCGTCAGTCTGTCTGTTAGTCTTGTATCATTTTGGTGCCCACGATTACTCTGGAACCGTTTAAAATATTCACTTAAAATATGGCACACGTATGTTTTTTAACGAGATCTGGAACTAGATTATATTTTGATCTTATTCCGTTGCAGAGTTGAAGGGTAAATTGGGGTAAATGGGGGTAAATTGGGGTAAATGGGGGTAAATAGGTAAATCAAGCAAGTAAGAGTCCATGAAATTGGTATTTAGTAAACATAAGAGGAGCTAAGGCCTCAAAAAAAAAAGGCATTAGCCATCCATATTACCACCCCCACCCTATTATTAAAGGTGGTGAAAAAATAGTGTGATTTAGTGTGTGTACAAGAGCCAAAGTCATCAAGAATTTTTTTCACTTCTTTCACCCCCACCTCTATTACAGATGTGGCATATAATTTTATGGGGTTTTTGGGGTACATGATTTCAAATATTATACCATTAAAGTTCCATAAACAATTATTTCCACATAGTGGAGTGCAAATATAGTATTTTGTTGTAAGAGACTTGGATGTGGAAGTAGTGATTCCTTGGGCAGCGGTTTTTTGTCTAATAATAATTTTTACAAGTCGAATTTTTTGAATATTCGTGCGCTAGAATCCAATTCTGGCCCACTGTGCGTCGCGTCAGCCGAAATATACACACTACTTTTTCCACGACTGCATCAAAATTGGCAAAAAGGCAGTGATTTTTCATATTATTTTACTATTAAACCCTTAGAAATTCGTTTATGAAGTTGTGAAGTGTCACATCCTTTCTAAGGAAAAATTCTTTGGCCCGAACCGAAAATACTCATACGAAGGTTAATTTTTTGATGATTACTTCTAAATGATTTAAAATATCAAATTGTAATTTTATGCAGCAATGAAATGTAGTGGAACTCATTTTTTGGGTGGACAATCTGAAATGATCCTATATTCTTTAAGAATATTTTGGTGGGTTGTCCCCTTTTTACTCCTGACTTTTTAATTTTACCACATTCAGTGCGCACGATTACTCTGGAACCGTTTAAGATATTGACTTGAAATTTGGTACACGTATGTACCTTAATGGGATCTGGAATTAGATTATATTTTCATCTTACTCCGTCGAAAGGTTGGGGGGTAAATTGGGATAAATGGGAGGTAAATAGGTAAATCAAGCAGATAAGAGTTCATAAAATTGGTATTTAGTATATACAAGAGAAGCTAAGGTCTCAAAAAATTTTTTAGCATTAGCCACTCCCATTACCATCCCCACCCCATTATTTAAGGGGATGAAAAAAACATTGTGATTATTGTGTGCACAAGAACCAAAAACCTCAAAATATTTTTTTACTTCATCCACCCCCACTACCACCCCCTATCACCACCTCCCACTCCAATACCGATGTGGGATATCATTTTATGGGTTTTTGGGATAGACGATTTCAAATATTCTATTAGCAAAGGTCCATAAACAATTATTTCCACATACAAAATTTATTCGTTATGAGAGACATTGATAAAAAATCTGGATGTGGAAGTAGTGATTCCTTGGGCAGCGGTTTTTAACTTTTTAAATAAAAGTTGACAGGAAAAATATTCTTTAGTCTAGTGGGCCCAAGAGAATACTTCCCAAGGGATTTTCGTTTAAAAAGTGGAAAATAAAAAGTTACGAGAGAAAAGATCATCCCCAACGAATCTCTTTAAGAAAAAGAGGCAACCCATCTACACGTAGGGGAGTGGAAGTATAGTAACAGAGAGAAAAAAATGGAATACTATTTTCTTCAAATAGGCTTGGAATGTCATGAAACGTGAAGTATGAGCGAAAACAAATTCTGTCTGTCTATCGGTCTGTCTAACCGTTTTTGTGCACACGATTATCATGGAACGGTTTGTGATGTATTTTAACGAGATCCGAAATCAGATTATGTTTTGATATTATTCCGTTTGAGGGTAAATTTGTAAAGCAAGTAAGTAAGAGTTCATAAAATTGACATTTAGTGCACATACGAGAAACCAAGGTTTTAAAAAAAAATTTGCGTCAGCCACCCTCACTACCACCTTTGTGGCATATCGTTTTATGAGTATTAGAAGAACAATTTTAAATATTGTATTATTAAAGTTCTATGAATAATTATTTCCATATGGTGAAGTGCAAAGATAGTATCAAAATTTTTTTTCGTTGTAAAAGACTTATATAGGAAATCTGGATGTGGAAGTAGTGATTCCATAGGCAGCGTTTTTCTTTATCTATCGGCCCTTGAAATGTTGCTCCGTTATTACAAATCACCCTCAAGAAATCAAATTTATTTAATGCATTACATAATAATGTCCATATAACGATATCTAGGAAAATTTTGTATTATTTCTTCTATTTATCCCGACGCACGACGCAGTGTTTTTTCTCTAGAAGAGGTTTCATCGTATTGAAAATCGTCGGGATTTTTAATTCTTAAAGTTTTATGAACGAATTCTTATAAACGATCAATTTAATTTAGTGAGAAATAATTTGCAAAGTATTATCACTGTCATTAACAAATCGTAAAAATTATCTTTATTAAATTTTACTACGTAAATGAAGCTACAATTCACCTGGCCTTCACGCTTCTTTAAATTTATTATTCTTTTTTTTAAATAAGTTGTTAAATTAACACATAAAAATATTAGGAAATATATATTATGCAATATTGGGTATATTTACAAGATAGCTTTTGTGGTTAATTGATACCTAGTAGAAGGTATGCTTTTAGAGGACAAAACGCCAAAATTTCGTTTGAAACAAACACCAGCCGAAAGACTTATTCCTACACAAAGGAGCTCTCGTTCCGGTACTCCACATAACTTGCACACTGCAGTTTCGAGTTGTTGGCTCTCGTCAGTAGAAGGTAGGCCCGGAATGACTAGAACTGGTGGTTTTTAAAACCACATCTAACAAAAGTGGTAGGTCCATCTAGTGCCTGATGTCCATTGCAATCGAAGTAGCAGTAGTCCTGACCTTCGAGCATATATGCTCGAAGCTCCTGGCATGGGCATAATAGTTAGTAGGTATGCTTTTAGAGGGTTGCAAAACAATATTGATGAGATAGGTTAATTTCACATATAAAGAAATTACCACACCCTAACATATTTTACCGATTTCTTCCTGTATGGTACGTATTTATCCTATATGTATTTGCATAGAAATTAATTTATACGTTTTTATATCAAAATGACCCAAAAAACTGAATGCCATACGGTAATTTAACATAAAATAAAAACAAACATCTATCTATCTATAATGTTCATGAAATCTCGTATAAAAATAAAATATATTTACCGTTTCTGATGAGTCAACAACTTTAATAATAGACGGGCCGAAAATTTGCAAAATGTCAAGATATTTAAATTATTGATATTACGTTTTTCAGGCAATTATAATTAAATTAACGAAAATATATTCGAATGCTGACACACGCTGGCGGTGCAAAAACGCAATTTATTTTTTAGTGATTCGCAAATTATACTTTATTTACGGAAATGAATTAAGTATTTAACTAAATATGTTAAAATATAAACATACTTATGTAAATTAATGAAATAGTCTTATCATATAAACATTATTTTCTAGATGGGAGCTATATCCCACAGAATAGTAAACGAGATTTCCCACTTTTTACTAAGTGACAAGCTTATTATTAATGGTTAATATTTATGGTCAACCGCAAACGTTTACTGAATGAATACACTCACACGATTACAGAATTAGTAGTAATAATAATGTATTTCCCTAATATGAAGCGTATTTCAGGAAATTATTGTACGTGTTGCGGTGACACAGACCCACATTTTAATTAAACCGCAAGATCAGCACCATGGTTACTACCGAATATATTTTATAGTTTTTTAATTGTAGAGAGGTAACAGAAATTATAAATAATATTTACTACCTGCTTAAAATATGATGACAAAATTTTTTTTTAATAATCTTCGTTGGAAAAAGATGTGAGCATAAGTCCGTTTCACAACACAACTCAAATTGATTCAGTGAAAATAAGTCTAAAAGTGATATGAAAATTGACTCATTTGGTGATTAATAAATAAATAAATAGACAGAATCACGAGTATAAGTAAGACCTAGTTTCTCTAAAATTTACACTTTAAGGATAGAATTTAGCAGTGAGAAGAAAATATGCATTTATTTTCTATTTATTTTAAATAAAATTTCCAAAAAAAAAAATTTAATATACCGGGTAATTCAGTTTGGTATTCGCCCCCCTGTATCTTTTTTATTTTAACAGAAAACTAGAATAAACCATATATATTTGTAAATCGTTTGTCAAGCTCTATCGAATGACGTCCTTAAATCATCTCTTTGATCAGATATGCCAAAATAACGATAGTCAACTTTTTTTTTTCAAATGGTATGCTATACAGATATTTTGGAAATTAGTTTCCCGAAGCCAGTGAGGATTATCCTGCGACCAATAATGGCAGTTATGTCTATTGACAATTCCATTATTATGGAAACGGGATTCATCTGACCACATGATGCGATCTAATATAGTCATTTCTTCAGCAACTGTCAACCACGCTACAAAATTTAGACGTCTCTCGTAATCTCCTGGAAGCAAGCCCTGATGTAAATGTATTTTATATGGTCGCAGTTTATTGTCTCTCAGAATTCTTTGATTTGAAGAATATGAAATATCAGTTTCTGTCGCTAACTGACGAATAGAAATATGCGGGTCTACGAAAACACGGGCTAAAACTGCAACTGTATGTTCCTCATCTCGTGCGGTTCTGGGCTTAAAAACGTTTCTCAAAACTTCCACTTTCGCTCATATTTCTTGCCAATTTTGTAAACATTTTGTCTGATGGTACCGGCCTATTTCGAAAGCGATCTTGATATAAACGCTTGGCTGCTTTACTGTTTTTCCGCACTCTCCATAAATTAATATCATGTCCAATTTTTCTTCATTAGTGTAAGATACCTTTGTGTAAATCTATTTAGAAGTATAACATAAAACAAAAACGAATAACACAGTCACAAATAACAGTATTTTCAATTTGACATTACTAACAATGACAAAATTCAATTGTTTCCATGGCTAACTATGTTGAATCAGAAACAAAACCTTTAAATGAAGTTTTTTCGTATTTTATTAATTTTCTCGAAATTTTCCTTATGGAAGTGTATACTTTTTTCACATGGTTGAATGCAGAAAGAGAAGCTCTACAACAATCGGCAAAAAAATGTATAGCATACCATTTGAAAAAAAAGTTGACTATCGTTATTTTGGCATATGTGATCAAAAAGATGATTTAAGGACGTCATTCGATAGAGCTTGACAAACGATTTGCAAATATATATGGTTTATTGTAGTTTTCTGTTAAAATAAAAAAGATACAGGGGGGCGAATACCAAACTGAATCACCCGGTAGTGAAACTGTAAACTGTAAAACTATATTAATATAGTAAGGAAGTTAACATACAAAAAAATGTCTGAATACAAAAGCATAAACTTAGGAAAATAAACAAAATTATTAAATCAGCAATATAGTTCAGGAAAGGCGTCATCGAAAGGGGGTGATACAGTCGAGTGAACTCTAAGCTGGCGCGTCCAAAGGTCGCTTCATCTTATAAACTAAGAGAATAAGACATACGCAACTAGTTCATCTCTATGTCACTGCGATAGCTTTATGCGCATCGCATATCAAATCGTACGTCGTGTTACCAACTCATACATACGCCACCTTAGAGTTTACCGGACTATAGTTACATTAAACGAGTAGTAGATTTTTACTTCCACGTCCAGTGGAAGTATAGTAACGACAAAAAAATTTTTAAAAATTTTTATTGTCCAAATAGGCTTAGAATGTCATGAAATGTCGAGATTTTAAGTTTGAGCGAAAAAAAAATGTCTGTCTGTCTGTCGGTCTGTCTGTCTGTCGGTCTGTCTGTCTGTCTGTCTGTCTGTCTGTCTGTCTGTCGGTCTGTCTGTCGGTCTGTCTGTCGGTCTGTCTGTCTGTCGGTATGTCTGTCGGTCTGTCTGTCGGTCTGTCTGTCTGTAACTTTTTTTTGTGCGCACGTTTACTCTGGAACCGTTTAAGATATTAACTTGAAATTTGGTACACATATGTACTTTAACGAGATCTAGAACTAGATTATATTTTCATCTTGTTCCGTCGAAGGGTTGGGGGGTAAATTGGGGTAAATTTGGGGTAAATGGGTAAATCAAGCAGGTAAGAGTCCATGAAATTGGTATTTAGTATATATAAGAGAAGCTGAGGTCTCAAAAAAATTTTTGGCGTCAGCCACTCCCATTACCACCCCCACCTCCTTGTTAAAGGGGATGAAAAAAAAATGTGATTTAGTGCATGTACAGGAACCAGAAACCTCAAAATATTTTTATACTTCATCCACCCCCCACTACCACCCCCCTATCACCACCCCCACCCCACTACCGATGTGGGGTATCGTTTTATGGGTTTTTGGGGTAGAGGATTTCAAATATTATATTATTAAAGTTCCATAAACAATTATTTTCACATACAAAGTTTTTTCGTTGTGAATGACTTGGATAGAGAATCTGGATGTGGAAGTAGTGATTCCTTGGGCAGCAGTTTTTTTTATCTTGTATGTATTGTAGAGAGTATGTAGAATCCCAGTTTTAGACCTCCTAACTCTTGGCAAAAAAACACGAATTTTTTGCACCTTTTTCAGTTTGTGGCCTATAACTTAAAAACAATGCATCCAATCGAAAAGTCATCTATTATCAAAATTAGAGAGCATTAAATTTCGCTTCGAATGACAACCTCAAAGTTGAATTTTTTTTTTAATTTTTTTTTTGCCTAATGATATTTTTTTAAATTCCTTAAAAATTGGAAAACCAGGTAATCTATGAACTTGAAATTACATGCTCTACAACTTTCATTCTATGGATTTTTTCATTTAGATTAGCTGTTTCAGTGCTAAGACCTGAGTGCCAAAAATTCGTGGTTTTTTTCGTCAAGGGTTTGGAGGTCTAAAACTTGGATTCTACATACTCTCTACAATACATACAAGATAGAAAAAAAAATCTATTACCTCATTTAATGTAACTATAAAGTACCCCGTTATTGAACTAATAATCAGCTAATAATAGTTAAGTTAGGTCTATAAAATAAAAACTAAAAACACAAAGTAAAGTTAAGTTATGAAGTAAACTCTAATCTTCTAGACAACTTAAAGTTGAAAGTAAAACGTTTCTTGTTTCTTTAGGACTTCAGGGGGGACCCCCTTCGTCCCCCCCCCCCCCACTAAATCCGCGCCTGTAGGATACTCTTCACAGTTTTTTGTAAATAATGTTAGGTTTAGACATTATTAATTTTATAGTACGAACTTAGTTGGTGAAAGACTCAGTATAAAATAAAGTAAAAATAAAAAAAACTATACCATACCCCATGTGGGTTTCGAACCTGGGATTCCGAGTCAAATACGTAAGAACTACCTAACACGTAAAAAAATGTAAATTTTTACAAAAAAAAAATCAAAAAAAATCTCTTTAAATCATTAATAATATTTTTATTTATTGATCGATTTTGTTCAAAAACAATAGCGTTAGCTAACACTAACTTACTTTCCAAATTTCAATACAATCGGACTTTTCTTTCTTAAGTTATCGTGCTTACAAGAAACGTGATGGACGGACAGACAAACGGACAGACCGACGGACATTTTGAATGTCGTTCAGAATTCGTCCACTAACACAATGATAAGAAAATTTTTTGTCTGCGAGCGATATTTACGGTTTTAGAAATATGCCGATCAAATACAATATACCCTTCGTTTTTGCGTAGTTGCGAAGGGTATAATTATACCATTTATGATTTTTTAAATATTTATAATAAACCGAAAATAAACGCATATTTCCCTCTCACTCTGTAAAATCCTATCCTTAAGTAATTAGTCTGAATAGTTTCTGAACAATAAATATATTCCTCATACAAAGGCAACAAAGGAGGCATCATCAATTTTAAGACGCGCAATTGGTTGATACAGCATATCAAGAGATTTGCATAAAGTTGAAGATCTAGTATTTCCTATTATGAAGATCAATAGTTTCATACTAGAATTGGATATATTATAAATGTGATCATTAAACATAATTATGTTAGTGTTAAATAATATAGATTTTTTGGTAGGTTTTTGGAGCTTGATATAAAAACAGCACCCTCAAAAATTTAATAATTTTTTTTATATACTAAATGACGTAATAGGAATGTAAAAAAAAATGTAAAATATAAAGCTATTTTATGTCAAGGTCTCCTATTAATTTTAATTAATTATCTTCAATAGTTTTGAAAAAAATTAATTTTAAAGTTGAGTGTTGTTACCCTCATAACTCTGCTAATATAGGGCATAGAGGTTTATTATTATTACATATTTTATTGAGCATTCCTAGTCATAAGCAACATTTATGTGAATGAATAGTATAGCGACTATAGCGACTCACTCACTGGAAATCGAGAAGTTCCAAAAGCGAGAAGTTTTCATGGAGTCGCTAAGAAACAAAAAGGAAAACTCGATTCATAATGGAGAAGTTTCCATGGAGTCGCTAGGAAAAAAAAAACATTCGATATAAAAATATAATATCAATATACTTAAAAAATACTAATATCACATAAAACATGAACATGTATTAAAAACAAATATACGAATATTAACTTCGATTTTAATTTTATTTATAGCGATAACGCTATAAATTTGGTGACCCCGACGTGATCATTTTATGTCCAACGTGATAAATATATGCCAGAAGTGAAAATTTTATGTCCAACGTCATAAATATATGCCAGAAGTGAAAATGTTATGTCCAACGTGATAAATATATACAAGAAGAGATTCAATACATCAACTACCGTTATAAATTGATCATTTTTATGAAGAGAAGAATTTTCCCGATGAATTTTGAATAGATGTTCCTATAATTTATGGTAATTTCCTATTTCAATCAACTGAAGTTGTACATTACAAGTACTGTCATCTGTCGGTGAGTGAGTTAAAGTACATTCCCTTTTTTATCTAAGAGAGTAATCAATCAATCAATCAATCACAATCGATTAGTTATGCAAAGACAACCTTCAGACGAGGATTTTCCTCAAACCCATTATGTCACCTCTGTCAAATTACCCCCATTCTGGAAATCAAAACCAGAAATTTGGTTTACCCAGATCGAATCACAGTTTTCTGTTGCAAAAATTGTCAATGACAAGAAAAAGTATGATCAGGTTATAGCTAATTTGCCATTAGATGTGATAGATAATATATACGATATAATATCTAATCCCCCGGAAACGGATCTCTATATAAATTTAAAGAAAGTTTTAATTTCACGTTTATCATCGAGTGAGGAAAAACGTCTGAATGATCTGTTATCAGGTTCCCAAATGGGCGATCTGAAACCTTCAGATTTCTATAGATCCATGCTGAATATGGTTGGAGGATTCAGCATGGTTAGTCAAGATTTATTGATAAAGCTATGGAAAAGACGTTTACCTCAAACAATATATATTGCCATTACAGCTTCAGGGAAAACAGACACAAAAGAGATTCTAGATATTGCAGATCAGATCTGGGAGTCCTGTCAAAATTCAATGGTTGCATCGTACTCCAAAAATCCTCTTGAATCTGAGTCAACCCCTTTATCAGATTTAACTACCACTATCAAAAATTTTTCAATCACTTTCCATGATTCAATTAATCAAGTATTACAAAAACAAGAAATTTTTAATTCTCGATTAAACTCTTTAGAATCCAGACTTTCCAATCAATCCTTCGAGCCTCAACCTTCTACTTCATGCTGCAACAATTGTAAAAGTAGAAGCAATTCGCAAACTCGTACCACTAATCGCAATCGTTCACCCAGCCGTAATAATGTTTCCAATAAATTTGATCGTACAGACAATACTATTTGTTACTACCATCAACTTTATGGTGCCAATGCCTATCGTTGTGGAGGTGAATGGTGCAAATTCAGTAAGAATTGTAAAAAATCTGATAATTCTCAAAGATGACTGAAGTTTGATAATTCTATGACGTCTGATTTTGACATTTCTAACAGCAAACGTCGGCGACTTTTTATTTACGATAGATCTAACAACCTGAACTTTCTAATTGACACTGGTGCCGATTTATCTGTGGTGCCACGCAATGCTTTCACAGATTTAAAAAAGAATTTCGATACGATATTAACCGCGGCTAACGGTTCAACCATTTTTACATACGGTAAGAAATTGTTAAAAGTCAATCTAAACTTACGTAGATTATTTCCTTTCGTTTTCAATATAGCAGACGTTGACATACCGATAGTCGGAGCAGATTTCTTGTCTCATTTTGGTTTAGTTGTCGATCTTAAAGGAGCTCGAATAATTGATAACAAGACTAATTTGTCAGTTAATTGTTTTATTAAAAATAGTCCTTTAGACAATTGTAGATTAGATTCACTTAAATTATTTCCTTTGACAGATAAATATAACAAATTACTTTTACAATTTCCTAATTTAATTAGTTCCCCAGATTACAATTTACCTATTAAACATTCTATTGTACATCATATAGTTACTGAAGGTCATTTACCTTTTTCACGACCTCGTAGATTAGACAATCTTAAATTTAAAATAGCTCAAACAGAATTTAATAACATGGTAGAATTAGGTATCTGCAAACCATCATCTTCTCAAGTTTCCTCTCCACTCCATCTAGTGGCGAAAAAAGATAAGAATGACTGGAGACCTTGTGGAGATTATCGACAACTAAATACGATTACCATTCCAGACAGATATCCATTACCTCATATCCACGACTTTAGCTCTCAGTTGCACGGCTGCACTATTTTCTCCAAGATTGATTTAGTGCGAGCGTACCATCAGATACCTGTCGCTGAAAATGACGTTTATAAGACAGCTATAACAACTCCATTCGGACTGTTTGAATTTTCCCGCATGCCTTTTGGTCTACGCAATGCTGGTCAAACTTTCCAACGTTTTATGAATGAAGTACTTGTCAATTTACCTTTCGTTTTCGTCTATTTGGATGATATATTAATCGCAAGTCAATCAGATGTACAACATTTGGAACATTTGGAAAAGGTTTTCAAGAGATTAGACACATACGGAATTAACATTAAACCATCTAAATGTATCTTGGGAGTTGACAATTTAACCTTTTTAGGTCATCACATCTCTTCATCAGGTATTTTACCATCAACTGAGAGAGTCGAAGTCATTAATAATTTCCCTTTACCGACAACTCTCAAACAACTACAACGTTTCATAGGTATGGTGAATTTTTATCATCGTTTCATACCTCATTTTGCTGAAATATTACTTCCCCTATATTCTCTTTGTAATAGTTTATCTCATGATAAAATTACAAAGATAAATAGTTGGCCTGATCAATGTTTAGACGGATTTTCGAAAGCCAAAGACGCAATAAGTAATGCAGTAGTTTTAGCTCATCCTTGCAATAATGACGATACTATCTTATCTCTCTCAGTCGATTGTTCTAACCTTGCCATGGGTGCAGTTTTAGAGCAAGAAGATAATAAAGGATTTCTTGCTCCTTTAGCATTCTTTTCCCGTAAATTAACCACAGCACAAACCAATTATTCGATTTTTGACAAAGAACTTTTAGCATTATATACTGCAATTAAACATTTTAAGTTTATACTTGAAGGTCGCAAGTTTAATTGTTTTACAGATCACAAACCTTTAATCAACGCTTTATTCACAAAAGCAGAAAGATCTCCTCGTCAAATACGTCATTTAGAATACATAGCTCAATTTTCTTGTAAAATACAACATGTTAAAGGAAAACATAATGTAATAGCTGACAGCTTGTCACGTATTTACGACACTTCTTCCTTAAAACAAGATATTTTACCACTTCAACTTAAAAATTCTCCCTTCCTTAATGTTAACTTTGACCTAAAGTTGCTTAGTGAAGCTCAGGAGAAAGATTCAAATCTCAACTATTTATTGTCAGATAAATCATCACTAACTAAAACCAATTTCATTTTAAAAAAGATACAAATTCCAGATTCAAATGATTTTATTTGGTGTGATATTTCTCGTGCAAAAGTCAGACCTTTTGTCCCACTTATTTACAGACGAACGATTTTCGATATTTTTCACAACTTATCTCATCCTGGTATTAAAGCCACTAGACTTTTGATTTCAAATAACTATTTTTGGCCGAAAATGAATACAGATTGCAATTTATGGTCAAAATCGTGCATTAACTGTCAAGCTGTCAAAGTCAGTCGACATACGCGAAGTGCTCTCGGGAACTTCACCATTCCGAAAATCAGATTCGACCACATCCACATAGATTTGGTAGGACCATTACCTCCATCCAAAGGTAACTCTTACATTCTTACGGTGATTGAACGATTCACTAGGTGGCCGGAAGCATACCCTCTTCGCGACATCACAGCAGAAACAGTTGCGCGTACTTTATTTCAAAACTTTGTTTGTCGTTTCGGTGTTCCCTTGTCAGTAACGACTGATCAAGGAGTACAATTCGAGTCAAGATTATTTAATGAATTTGCAAAGTTTTTAGGTTTTCATAGAATACGTACAACTCCATATCACCCAGAAGGCAACTCTTTAATTGAAAGATTTCATCGCTCACTTAAAACTTCCTTGTTAGCTAGAGCCAATACATCACATTGGACAGATAAATTACCCATCATTTTATTAGCATTTAGGGCAACTCCCAAGGAAGATCTGCAATGTTCACCTGCTGAACTCATATATGGTCAAACCCTTCGTTTACCTGGCGAATTTTTCGTTGAATCGTATAATTCCCCAGATATTCCTTATTTCATTGACAAATTACGCATTTATTTTAATAATTTAAAATTTGTTCCTCCAACTTCGCATGGCAATTACAAAACTTTTGTTAGTTCAGATCTTGCCTCTTGCGATTTTATTTTCGTTCGCATTGAACGTTTAAAACGTTCATTTACTCCTTTATATGAAGGACCGTTTAAAGTTTTATCTCGTTCAGATAAGTTATTTACCTTTAAGAAAGGAGCCAAAGTCATAACTGTCAATATTGATAGGGTTAAACCGGCTTTTGTATTAGTTGACAGATGTGACACTTTGCCTACCCCGATTAAAAAAGTACGTTTTGCAATCGACACGTTGATTGATTGACTATTTTCTTTTTTAACGAGGGGGTGTATATAGCGACTATAGCGACTCACTCACTGGAAATCGAGAAGTTCCAAAAGCGAGAAGTTTTCATGGAGTCGCTAAGAAACAAAAAGGAAAACTCGATTCATAATGGAGAAGTTTCCATGGAGTCGCTAGGAAAAAAAAAACATTCGATATAAAAATATAATATCAATATACTTAAAAAATACTAATATCACATAAAACATGAACATGTATTAAAAACAAATATACGAATATTAACTTCGATTTTAATTTTATTTATAGCGATAACGCTATAAATAGCCCAATAAACACAGGCACATTCTGGCACGCTGGGCCCAATTCCATA
The DNA here is from genome assembly GCA_936432065.2 of Rutpela maculata. NCBI lineage: Eukaryota > Metazoa > Arthropoda > Insecta > Coleoptera > Cerambycidae > Rutpela > Rutpela maculata. Next base: position 1,417,029 of record OW386286.2, on the reverse strand, counting down.
TACTTAACAGGCGAGATCCTTTCCAAGTGGGGTATTTTTTCCTAATTAAAGTGCTATTTTTATTGTACATCATAAAAGACGTTTTTGTGTATGTATATTGTGCATAGTATACTGATGAGCGTTTGTCCAATATTTACTACCATTTGCTTCATGCATTATTACCTACCATTCCTACATTATCCAATTATCAACGTATATTTCAGTTAAAACATTAATAAACATTTAATTATTTAATTGATTCAACATACGCACCATAATATAAATATCTATCTGTATTTGCAATATAAGAATTATATTGCAATTATTAAATAATGTTTGATTAATTCGTCATTATGTTTCTGTATCTTACCTTGGCCTGTCAAAAATAAAAACAAAATACCGTGGGGATTGTTACATAAAAAACTGATGTCGCAATTATCTTCCTACTCCTGTAAATATTAATTAAATAAACAAATTACCTGCGACTATCACTTGTTGTTATAAAAATTAATGAAGTTCATCTCAAAACATTTCGTAGCCGAGTCCAGAAAATGGGCTATTAGGTTGTATTTGCGACCCTATTTTTTCCAATTACTTCAGGAAGTCAGGTATAAGATACTAACTGGATCTAAAATAGTTCCCACTCACACAAGACCATTGAACATTACACTCGAATACTGTCACTCGATGTGCGTTTCGCCAACCAGGTAAGCATCATCTGGAGATGATTAAAAAGTTTTAACAAATTTAAAAAAGTTTTTGACAAATTGTGCGTGTAGCTCTTTTTTGCGTTAATAGTACTGTTACAATTTGGCTTGATAAACCCCAAAATTTAATTCCATACTGCACGAGATTCCTTGAAAATAAACAAAATAGACGTTTAGAGCTGCATTTTGGCCCAGCTCTCTTCCTATTACGGATATGGGAGAAACAGATTTACATTCATATTCATATTTAGCTCTTCTATATGATTTGACCAATCTAGATTTTGATTAATTCGAATACCCAAAAATCTGATATGCTCTGTGTTTGATATTTCACCTGATAGTACAGTACCTATAGGTCAAAAATATGCAAAACTTCGGAATAATGTCATATTGAACGGATTTCGTTCATTTTTGGCAGTATAATAGTAAATGCTCCACAAGTTTCTATATTGTACGGGGGCTTGCTAATTTATAGGGGATGGATCAGGGGGTGGCACTTAAAAAAAATATATATTTATTGGAGCTGAAGTAGAATCAAATTTTGAGAAGAAAAGGTTCTATGCAATTTTTCACATAAATTGATAGTTTTTAAGTTATAATGACTACAAAATTGCGATTTTAGCTTAAAAAAAAAAAGGTATTTCCAAACGGCTTTCGTCAAGTATCTCGAAAAGTATTACTTTATCGAAAAAATGTTACAGACCAATTACAGAAAGTACAAACTGGGAATTAATTATATTTTTTGTTTATTGATTTAGGATTAATAATTTCGGAGATATTTAAGTTTACACTTGGCATCCAAGTGTTCATAAGATAATTATTTAGAGTGAGAGTTAAATATCTCAGAAACTGTGACACCTACGTCAAGGATGCTAATAGGTAGAATAATAGATTATTAATTAAGCTTTCAACTATTTTTTTATTTGTTTCTGTAGCATAAAAAACAAAGAAGTTATGATCGAAAGAATGTGCGTCTACACATTTTTCTAATAACATCGTCGCCATTTTGTTACTGTAATTAGCCAGTAATTAAAGAAAAGGAATTTCAAACACCGTTTCTCATTAATATATAGCATGACGTAGATGCTCAAATTTTTTGGTTTGTATACAGCACTTGCTTTAGAAAAAAATACAGTTTAAACTATTAAGGTATTTTCGATAAAACGTAATTTTTTTCCATTCCCAAATATCTCAATAAATATTAGTTTTATTGAAAAATAGGTAGAGACCAAAAATAAAGCTCATAAACTGATCATGAATTTCGGTTGTTTATTTATTTACATAGATTCAATAGTTTCAGAGATATGAAAGTTTACAAATGGCGTCCGAACGTTTATAAGACGAAAAATGCAGTTTAAATGTTGAATATCTCAGAAATTGTGACACCTACGTCACGCATGCCAAGAAATGAAATTAATGACAATTAATTGCGCTTTCAAATTATCTTTTAATCGTTCCTGTAGCATAAGAAATAAAGAAGTTATGACGGAAAAATGTGCGTATTTGTATTTTTTTTGTATAAAAAGGTCGCCATTTTGTTACTCTAATTAGCCAGTAATTTAAAAAAATTATCTCAAATACAGTTTTTCGTTAAGATGTAGCATTACCTAGATGCTCAAATTTTTTTGCTCATTTAAAGCCTTGCTTTAGAAAAAAAATACGTTTTAAACTTTTAAGGTAATTTCGAAACACTTGGATACCAAATGTAAACTTAAATATCTCCGAAATTATTAATCCTACATCATTAAACAAAAAATATAATTAATTCCCAGTTTGTACTTTCTGTAATTGGTCTGTAACATTTTTTCGACAAAGTAATACTTTTAGAGATACTTGACGAAAGCCGTTTGGAAACACCTTTTTTTTAAGCTAAAATCGCAATTTTAAAGTCGTTATAACTTAAAAACTATCAATTTATGTGAAAAATTGCATAGAACTTTTCTTCTTAAAATTTGATTCTACTTCAGCTCCAATAAACATATATTTTTTAAGTGCCACCCCCTATAAATTAGTAAGCCCCTCACAATATAGAAACTTTTCTGTGAAGCATTTACTATTATACTGCCAAAAATGAACGAAATCCGTTCAATATGACATTATTCTGAAGTTAAAACCTCTAGTTACTGTACTATCAGTTTATCTTGATTGATTGATTTGGTAAAGATCTTTTTGGATGTTGGAAAGTAATATTATAAGTTATTTCTGCGTTTAGTAATAATTTATTTGATGTGAACCAATCTGTTACATGATTCATCGTATCTTGTTTATCTATAATCTAATTAGGTTATTATAATTTTTATCGTTTATTATAATACTCGTATCATCGGCAAATAGGGAGAAATATATTGATGGGAAACTATACACTAAGTCGTTAATATATAGTAAAAAGAGAATTGGCCCGAGCAGCGAACCTTGCGGTACTCCGCAGATTACTTTTTGCTTACTAGAAGCTACTTTTCCCATGGGGTCCGATGAGGAGTCAGTAAGTTCTACATATATTCTGCGATCTGTCAAATATGATTTAAACCACTGATGCAGTAGTCCCCTAATGGCATAAAAATATAATCTTTATTGTTGTTAATAGTGTTCCATGGCCTCGTCACAAATATATTAAAGTTTTCGAAAATTAACCACTTTTCTAGAGATAATATGACATATGATATATTGGTGGATAGCTAATTTAAGTTGTGATCGAATAATGAAATAATTTAGAGGGTGTTCCATTCGACACTTGGTAATAGAGATATAGAGGTCATCTAAAAATGCCAATTTTCCAAAAACGCTCTGTAGCTCGGTAGTCGAAAAAGATCGCGGTTTACGCCATTGTTTGTTTCTCGAAAGTCGAGCTCAGGACACCTATATTGGTTTTTGTCTATCTGCCACAGCATCAAATGCCTAATTTGGTCCACCCTATACGCTTATTTTACGACTTTTACAGAATAGGTTGCTAATATAAGGACGGTATATGGTTATTAATGAACGTATAAATTCCTGTAAAATGATTGCATTTTTAAAAATACAACAAAACGAAGTAGTAATGGGAGGAATCGGTAATTATTATAAGTGACCGGTAATTTGTTATAATATTATTTAAGGTTTTAATTTAATTAGTTGCACTCGGTTAACGGTGACTCACCTAATAAGCGATTTAACACAAAGAAACACATTATAATATTTTGTAAAAAAAAGTATTTCTATAATACAAGGTTAATATTTCTTATTTGCAATAAATCCTGATACAACGAGAAATTCATTAAAAGCACCTTGAAATAGCTTTTTAACATTTACATGGATTTATAGGAATATAATTTATTTTTTTTAAGGCAAGTTTCAATATGCACTTTATTTAGGCAATGAAAAATTGTTGAAACGCAGATAGGTATGGTCCTTAATTTTATCTTTTTCATAAGAGTAAATATTGATGAAAAATTCGGCAATCTGACAGCCTTATTAATAAAAGAGTAAATTAATAAAGTTCGGCGTGTGATCCTGGTCAAGTATAAGAAGTCTACTTTGTAAAAAATTAAAGATATTTAGTAGGTATTAAAATTAATTAATTATTTAAATCCTTAATGAAAGAAACTGAATTGAGAATTTGATCCATTTTAATTAGAAGAACTAGTTATTAGTTTAGAATTGCGTTTATTTATGATTTATACTTAAACTTCCTGGTTTTGTGGAACCAACTTAAAAATGTATCTTTGATACTGCCGTTGTAGTAATACCTATTTGATTTAATCAAATAAATATATCAATAAGGCAAATTTTTTTATTAATTGTAGCATATTTTTTTTACTGAAGTGCCTGTGTGTGTCTGTATACAGGATGAGCCACTTAAAACTCCCCAGACTTGTAACTTTTTTATTTTTGAAGCGATGACCATGTTAGGCACATCAAATTGTAGACATTTTTGAAGCCTTTAACCATGCATACAGAGTGATTAAAAAACAATTTTTTTTGAATATTTTTTTTACCTCACCCTGTACCTGAACTATGTTAATGTTTTCTTTTAAAGGTTTTAATTAGCTTTAATTTATGTTTTTAAAATAAAAAATTTAAAAAAATAAAAATTTTGCAATTTCCTATTTAGTACATTTTAATATGTTTGTTTTTTAAAATATTTATTTCTTTTGTCTCTTGTTACTGTTTTCGTTTTGTTACGTTGAATATTGTTGGTGATATGTCTTTTACAAATAAAGCATAACATTATTATTTACATTATTTTCAAAGTTATTTTTAAAAAAAATCAGTTTGGAATCGGAAAGTGTTTTTAATTTTTTTCTCTAAAACCAAAAAGAATTTCAAATATGATGTAATAACATAAATTGAAGCTAATTAAAGGAAATTAAGTTTTCTTTCTTAACAATTTTTTCATTTTTTTTAATCACCACACATGTTTAAATGCCTTAAAAATATCTACAATTTGATGTTCCCAATATGGTCCTCGCTTAAACAATAAGAAAGTTACAAGCCTGGGGAGTTTTAAGTGGCGCACCCTGTATACCAGGTGATTTCTTTAACTTTCTAAAACTTTCAAATACCTCGAATAATAAGCACTCTACGAAAAAAATGTCAATAATCAAAATTTAATCATTCCGAGGAGAAAATACATTACTGGTAAAATTAGTCACCCTCTTCCCCTATTTGTAGGTCGAGCGGGGGTAACTTTGAAATCTTAGTATTTTTATTGCAGATTCGGATTCTACGGCTAAAAATACGTAGGATTTGTCTGATACTTTTTTTCGATTCATGATAGATGGCGCTGTACTCGACGAAATTCGATTTCTCCTACTGAGAACCTATATGCATACGATTCTGTAATACTTTTTCAATAAAAAAAAATACCACGTTTTCATTGTAAATAATCAAAATTCGTCGTCAAAAAAGTTTATTCATTTTGCAAATTGCGAATAACTGGGAAATTCTTACCTGTAGAAATGTAAGTGAATGGTAAACAAACTACTTTTAGCATAACCCAGGAACAACGACGTGGATGTAGTAGTTTTATGTTCCCTTCGGGATGCTTGATTAACGTGAGTCCCCTCGCCTCTCACCTATCAGGGTGCTTGATTTGTGTGAGTCATTTTGCCTCTCACTTATCAGTGCTTGATTTACATGAGTCCCTTCGCCTCGTCATCTTTCAGATAAAGTCAGTGACTAATTTTAACACTAATGTATTGCCGCCGCGGAATGATTGCATTTTGATTATGAACATTTTTTTTGTAGAGTGGTTATTATTCGAGATATTTGAAAGTTTCAGGTTAAAGAAATCACCCGGTATGTGTGCGTGTGTGTTTAACTTTTCTTGTAAACAAAGTAACGTTTGACATGCTCCAAGTTTTTATTTCATAAGAGCATAAATAAAATGGCTTGATAATATACTCCATATTGAAATTGGGCCATACCCATTATAATGAGTGATCGCCGGAAGCGCCTAAACTATTATATTTTATTATGATTTAGAAAAAAGTCGTTTCATGAAGCGCACAAAAATACAAAGATGTACAAGATATTGAAACATCCATATACAGAGTGTCTCAGGTTTGAAAGAACGTTACGTAGGTTAGCTGATACAATTTTACATCAAAATAGCCATTGCCAACTGTTAGTAAGTATTTGAACAATAAAAACCGCTGTCTAAGAAATCACTATTTCCACATCCAGATTTTCTATCCAAGCCTTTTACAACAACAAAATATTGATGCTATATTTGCATTCCACTATGCGTAAATAATTGTTTATAGAACTTTACTAATATAATAATGTTTGAAATCGCCAAAAGGACATGCCACACGGCTATTTCCAAAAAAAATTTGAGTCCTCTGATTCTTGTACACACAAATCACAATTTTGTTTTTTACACCCTGTAATAACGGGTTGGGGGTGGTAATGGGGTTGATAGTAGCTAATGTCAAAATGCCTTTACAGGCATTCATATGATGAGGACTTGATGACGAAGGAGGCAGATTAATATGATTCCAGTTTAAAAATAATAACAAAGGATTACGAATAAGTCGATACCGATGTAATTAATTACACAATATCCTGGCATATAAAAAATATATTAACAAACGTGGACAAGCAACATGGAAGTAATCTTCTTATCACAAGTATTGTATATTTTAAAAACTTGCTCTGAATATTGTAATAACGCATAATATAATAATTATTAAACATAAAATTATGCATATGAATGAATGGAATTTATATTCTCTTGTTCTTGCTTAATGGTATATTTAAACTGACACGTGGTTACAGGTAGTAAACCAGTTCGTGTACATATATTAGTAACAATCTAATCAATAGGATATTAATTAATTGAGAATAGCGAATTGATTTTCATGGTAAAAAAACCGCTGCCCAAGGAATCACTATTTCCACATCCAGATTCTCTATCCAAGTCACTCACAACGAAAAAACTTTGTATGTGAAAATAATTGTTTATGGAACTTTAATAATACAATATTTGAAATCCTCTACCCCAAACACCCATACAACGATACCCCACATCGGTAGTGGGGTGGGGGTGGTGATAGGGGGGTGGTAGTGGATGAAGTAAAAAATATTTTGAGGTTTCTGGTTCCTGTACATACACTAAATCACAATTTTTTTTTCATCCCCTTTAATAAGGAGGTGGGGGTGGTAATGGGGGTGGCTAATGCCAAAAATTATTTTGAGACCTTAGCTTCTCTTGTATATACTATATACCAATTTCATGGACTCTTACCTGCTTAATTTAACCATTTACCCCAAATTTACCCATTTACCCCAAATTTACCCCAATTTACCCCCCAACCCTTCGACGGAACAAGATGAAAATATAATCTAGTTCTAGAACTCGTTAAAGTACATATGTGTACCAAATTTCAAGTCAATATCTTAAACGGTCCCAGAGTAAACGTGCGCACAAAAAAAAGTTACAGACAGACAGACAGACCGACAGACAGACCGACAGACAGACCGACAGACAGACCGACAGACAGACCGACAGACAGACAGACCGACAGACAGACCGACAGACAGACCGACAGACAGACCGACAGACAGACCGACAGACAGACCGACAGACAGACCGACAGACAGACCGACAGACAGACAGACAGAAATTTTTTTTCGCTCAAACTTAAAATCTCGACGTTTCATGACATTTTAAGCCTATTTGGACAATAAAAATTTTTAAAAATTTTTTTGTCGTTACTATACTTCCACTGGACGTGGAAGTAATACACAGTACATACATAAGCACATGTATGAAAATTTAACTTAATCTACTTATCAGGCAGATCATATTGAATTCGGACACTAGTTTTTTTAATTATAGAAGGAATTGTTACAAAATAAAATGTTTATCTTGAAATTCGATTTGCCTATCATAATGTTTATTTACAGGATTGTTTGTTGACAATTCATGTAATAATGTTAATAATTTTATTGTGGTGAAAAACAGTTATTTTTGTTTTATTATGGAAATCCATCGAATTAAAAAAAACCGCTGCCCAAGGAATCACTACTTCCACATCCGGATTTTCTATCCAAGTCACACAGCGAAAAAAATTTGTATCTGGAAATAATTGTTTATGGAACTATAATAATATAATATTTGAAATCCTCTACCCTAATTTACCCCCCAACCCTTCGACGGAACAAGATGAAAATATAATCTAGTTCTAGATCTCGTTAAAGTACATGTGTGTACCAAATTTCAAGTCAATATCTCAAACGGTTCCAGAGTAAACGTGCGCACAAAAAAAGTTACAGACCGACAGACAGACAGATTTTTTTTTTCGCTCAAACTTGAAATTTCGACGTTTCATAACATTCTAAGCCTATTTGAACAATAAAAATTTTTAAAAATTTTTTTGTCGTTACTATACTTCCACTGGATGTGGAAGTAATTGACACTATATTAAATCCGTAAGAGAAGGATAGTGATGTACTGAACTGTCAGTAGTGCCAAGGGGCACATGCCATTGAGCGACGTTGATTTGATGAGCCTTTGTAAAAATTCAAATACCTATCGTTTCTTAAAGCTACAAGCATAAATACCTGTGTCAACTTGGCTTCATTGATACCTACACTCGATGCTAGTTCAAAACATATAAAAGAGTGTATTTACAATTACAGTTGTGGAAGGAACATGATAAGTTGCCAAAAGAATGGGAATGGAAAAAGAAAATAATTCACTAGTACCAGTTACAATGAACCAACCACCAGCTTCTGAATTTATTGAAAATGATTTTTTGTTCATGTGAAAATGAGTGTGGCTCTGCCTGTGGATGTAGAAAAAGTGCCTCAAATTGTTCTGTAGCATATTTACTACTAGACAAGGCGAAAACCTCGCATTCGTATGAAAAAAAATTCCCTTACGATTTTTTTGCATATTCACGTTCGGGACATGCCCCTGAATGAGGATCATGATTTTGCCGAACGAAAATCTGGTCCCAATTTTTTAAATTAACTTTTTTAATATAAATTGCAAAAATCCCCTTTTTTGACCCGAATGAATTTTGTTAAGGTTTCATTCTAAACAAAAAAAGGTATCATGTCATTTTTTCGTAAAATTGACCGTTTCCGACTTATAAACAATTTAATGTTTGAAAAAACGCAAAAATGGTCATTTTCAAGATTGAAAAATAATATTCAAAATTCATTTTTTTAGTTCACCAAAATTTTTATATAACACTGGCCGACAAAAAAAAATGTTCTGTCTTTACAATCAAACATATCATTTCCTATGTATTTTGATGCGCTGGAGCCAAATTTGGCAAAAAAAAATTTCTACCGTGTTAATTTTCCTCTCCACCCCCATATAACCCCCATAAATTCTTATAGAGGATATTTTTTGAAAACATTTTTTAAATTATTATACTCTTCGCAAAAACGAAGAGTATATTGTATTTGATCGGCACATTTCTAAAATCGTAAATATCGCTAGTAGAGAAAAAATTTTCATATCATTGTGTTAGTGAACGAATTCTGAACAACTTTCAAAATGTCCGTCTGTCCGTCCGTCACGTTTCTTGTAAGCACAATAACTTGAGAAAGAAAAATCCGATTGCATTGAAATTTGGAAAGTAAGTTAGTGTTAGCTAGAGGAAGAACCCTATTGTTTTTGAAGAAAATCGATCAGTAAATAAAAAAGTTATTAATTATTTAATTAAAAAAAAAATATTCTCTTAATTTTTGTCGCTTGTACTAAAATGGAAATCATGCGAAATATTATTTCCATAATATATTTTTTTTTTGTTTATGAATTTTACTAATATATATTTCGTAGAAGTACGAATTGAAATACCTATGGATGATTATCGAAAGATATATATCACAGACAATCAATTTTTCTAGAAACAACTGGTGGCACAGCGGCTAAAGCATTGCGTTACAATCCAAAGGTCCCGTGTTCGAATCTCAAACAGGTTGAATATTTTTTTTTCATTTTTTTTTTTCATATATTATTTTTACAACAAAGATGGTATCACAAAATTTAGGATGTCCAAAAACTAACATTATTTATAAGAAAACTGCGAAGAGTATCGTATAGAATGTGTAACAATTATATATAAAAAGCTCAGTAAATTGGCGAAAAGTACGTTTTTAGCTTGTTTTTTATGATTTTTGTATGGATTTTTTGTGTCGTTGATCATGAATCTGAAGTCAAGAATAAATTTCGATTTAATGACAGCTGTCAACAACCTGTCAAATTTCACCAAAATGTAAAAAGTTGATATTAATTGTATATTCATAAGTATTTTAGGTCGCTAAATACAAATCCAAAGTCAGAAATGAATTATGACTTAATGACAGCTGTCAAAAAACTGTCAAATTTTACTAAAATGTAAAAAATTGATATTAAATGCACATTCTTAAGTTTTTGAGGTCGCTGAATACAAATCCTAAGTCAAAAATGAATTTTGAATTAATGACAACTGTCAAAATTTCCAAAAAAGACAAAGAGATGATGATATTAAGCCAAGCTTAACATAATTATGTTAAGCTTAACTCATTCGGGTCAAAAAAAGGGATTTTTGCAATTTATATAAAAAAGTTAATTTGAAAAAAATTGAGACCAGATTTTCATCCGGCAAACTTTATGTAGTATGCAAACAAAATCGTATGGGAAATTTTTTTCATATAAATGCGAGGTTTTCGCCTTGTCTAGACAAGGCGAAAACCTTGTGTAGACAAGGTGAAAACCTCGCATTCGTATGAAAAAAATTTCCCATACGATTTTTTTGCATATTCACGTTTGGGACATGCCCCTGAATAAGGATCAAGAGTATTGTGCATTTGATCGGCACATTTCTAAAACCGTAAATATCGCTCGTAGAGAAAAAAAATTCATATCATTGTGTTAGTGAACGAATTCTGAACAACTTTCAAAATGTCCGTCTGTCTGTCCGTCCGTCCGTCCGTCCGTCCGTCCGTCCGTCCGTCCGTCCGTCCGTCCGTCCGTCACGTTTCTTATAAGCACGATAACTTCAGAAAGAAAAGTCCGATTGTATTGAAATTTGGAAAGTAAGTTAGTGTTAGCTAGAGGAAGAACCCTATTGAAGAAAATCAATCAGTAAATAAGAAAGTTATTAATCATTTAATTTAAAAAAATATATCTGTACTTTGGAATGAAAAGGGCGGTTGTCACAAAATCATATTTTTTAGAAACGGCCATTTCTGTAAGACATGTGGAGCAAGCAAAACAACATTACATATATGAACTTCTGGCCTTTAATTATAGAAATATAAGGCTTTTCTTTATTAGAAACAGTTCTTACATAAAATTCACAAAAAATGGACACCCGCCCTTTTCATTCCAAAATACAGATATTTTCTTAAGTTTTGTCACTTGTACTTAAATGGAAATCTTGCTAAATGTTACCTCTATAATATATTTTTTTTTGTTTATGCATTTTACCAATATATATTTCATGATAATATATCTAATGCGTTGAAATATGATCCTCGAAATAATATACATATCACAGGCATTCAATTTTCGTAGCAGTATGTGATGGTCCAGTTTTGCCTTGCAATCCCAAGCGTTGCCTATCTTTCGGCAACTTCCCTAGACTCACTTTCCTATATCACAATTTCCCTTTTACCACCTTTTACTTTTTATCATCTTTTACCTTCAAACCCTGTTCCATTCCCTCTATTCGTTTCTCTTTTTTGTTAGTTTTGTTAATTTTTGTCCTTTTGTCCTTTTTTGTCCATTTTTGTCCTTATTTGTCTCCTTTTCAATAACCTCTTGAAAATCCAAACTTTTTAAACTACAACTTTCCTTTCACCCTACCTTACCGGAGGCAGTCTGACCACCGGACGAAGGACGTTATTTGTTCGAACGGGTTTTTTCGTTGATTTTCCCCGAATCAACAACCAGACTTTTTAAACAGTGCGCGATGTTCTTGTGCAAATAAAAACCAAACAGTATAGTTTTAAGTTTTTTAAAAGTCCTCTAGTTCTATAAATAACCAAATTGTTAGATTTAAGTTTTTATTTCTTTTAAGCAGGAGCTCTAACCAAGACCAAATACCTGTTCATTCGACCACGCATTTACCACGGTCGGCTCTGAACCGGGATCCGACTAGGCGCATCTTTGTAATTATTAATATTAACAAATCTTTTTTTGATTGGTTAATTGCCTTGCAATCCAATGATCGTGTGTTCGAATCCCACACAGACTGGATGATTTGTTTTTTCGTATATTTTTTTTCACAGCAAAGTCGGTATCACAAAATTTAGGATGTCCAAAAACTAACATTATTTACAAGAAAACTGCGAAGAGTATCCTATAGAATATGTAACAATTATATAAAAAGTTCAGTAAATTGGCGAAGAGTACGTTTTTAGCTTGTTTAACGTTTCTTTCATTTATTTCGCTTTTTGCTGCTGCCATCATCAAATTAATTTTAAAACGATTCATTTTCTTACAATTGTTTTATAAACAACCTCGAAAACTGTAACAATCATTATTTTCTTAAAAGAAATATTTAAAAATTCCCATAATTGTATTTTTCGTTGAGATTCCTAAAATTTTTTTTTATTTACGGATTTTCGAAATTGCGGTAATTTTCAATGGATATACTTTTTAGTGTATGGCATTAGAAATAAAAAAAAAATCATTCAAATCCATTCACTATAGCTGGGTTCCGAGGTATAAACCTAATTGCACTGGACTGCTGCAGAAAATTCATATTTTAGTACATTCAATGAAATCTCAAGTTATGGTCTCTGATAGGGTCTAGTCAGGAATCAGGAGCCACTAAATCGATCATAGGGTGTGAACTCGAAGATATGGTTTTTAAAAAATACATACATACATTATCCGAAATGACCTTGCGGATCTGAATCCATTCTGTCCGCGATTGCAAAAATGCGTAAAAAAATTTTTTCCGAAAATTTTTGTGTCACTAATTATTGATTAATTTTATATTCCCACCGCATTTACAGGCTTAATTTTTAACATTTCTTAATGATTTTCAAACCAACGGAAAGCTTATTCTTTCTAGATTCCGGTGCTGCTAAATACTTCTCATAATTGTTGTTAACAAATGCTACAGAAATTGTTTAAACAAAGAGAGCCCAAAGAGTGCACGGAAATTTCAGCATCGAGACATTTTTAAAACTATTATCGATAGATGCATATTTCTATGACATGAAATCTGCAAAACATAATGGAGCAGTTTTTAGAGAAAGAATTATCTACATTGTGTTATTGTTGTAAAAGATACGATTATTTTTGTACAGCACGCGTTGTGATCCGGCTCGTCTTTTGGTAGATATACAGTGTACATGTATGTCTGGCATTGCCTCGCTCTCTTTAGGCTTGTTGACTACCTGCTGAGGTGTAGTGTAATAACCAAAAAATCTTATGAGTAGCGTATACAGTAACTGTGTTGTTTATTCATGTAAAATATATTTAAAATAATGTTTGTATTAGTTTAATAGCCTGTATATTTCCATTATTATTGCAGAGTATCCGATGAAATTACAAAAATAATAGCGCAATTGCATGTTTCTCATCATAATCATAATGAAGTCGACACTAGAATATTTGCGATCATCCTATATTATCAAATCTGGAGTATGGTAGAATAATAATAGAAGCTACAACAGATATTTTTGTCTTATCCCTGTATTTTGTGTCTAGAATAATGGTGTCGTAGATTTGATGTATTTATTTATACCGATTCATCATGCTGTGCGGAAATTAACTATAGAGAAGACAATAAGTGCTCAAATGAATTTGGGTAATTTATTTTTGTGCATTTATGCTTTAACTGACTGTGATACAGTCAGTTTTCTATTTAAAAAAGGAAAAACTAACGCTGTAAAAAATGTTTAAGGGATACAGAAGATAAAGAACTACAAAGAATACTTCAATGATTTCATTACTTTTCAAAATCTGGCCCGGTATTTTTTTAAAAACCGCTGGAAGGAATTCACTACTTCCATATCCAGATTTTCCATCCATGTCTCTCAGAACGAATAATTTTTTTATGTGGAAATAATTGTTTATGGAACTTTAATAATATAATTTTTGAAATCATCTACCCCCAAAAACCCATAAAGCGATATCCCTCATCGGTAGTGGGGTGGAGGTGGTGATAGAGGGGTGGTACTGGGGGTGGATGAAGTAAAAAAATATTCTGAGGTTTTTGATTCTTGTACACACACTAAATCACAATTGTTTAATTCCCTTTAATAATGGGGTGGGGGTGGTAATGGGGGTGGCTAATGCCAAAAAAACTTTTGAGACCTTATAGCTTCTCTTGTAAATACTAAATACCAATTTTATAAACTCTTTCCTGCTTGATTTATCTGTTTACTCCAGTTTACTCCCCATCCCTTCAACGGAATAAGATGAAAATATAATATAGTTCCAGATCACCTTAAAATACATACGCGTACGTACCAAATTTCAAGTCAATAACTTAAAACGGTTCCAGAGTAATCGTGCGCACAAAAAACATTACAGACAGACAGATCGACAAACAGAATTTTTTTTCACTCAAACTTGAAATCTCGACGTTTTATGACATTCTAAGCCTATTTGAACAATAAAACTTTTCAAATTTTTCTTGTCGTTACTATACTTCCACTGGATGTGGAAGTAAATGTTATATGGTCGACGATAAGTCTGACATAAGGAATTTATCGCCTACCGAAGATTCTTTTTATCAACATATGTTGAGAGCTGCGTATCAAATTATTCTGTGGAAGAGTGCAACTGAGATAAACCCAGAAATTCCCGATCCAATTGATTTTGGTTGGGATTTGAAAAATAACGTACTTATTCCTAAATTAATAACTATAAATGTTCGTCCCAATATAACTTCTCAAAATGTATTTTGTAAATGTAAATTTAAAAAATGTATCGGAAACTGCAGTCGTAGCAAAGCTGGGTTGGAATGCATAATAGATTGCTACTGAGAGGGTAAATGTATTAGCTGTTAATTTAGTTTAAGTATAATGTATGTATATATACTATTATTTTTGTATTTCTATTTCTCAAGCACAAAAAGTAAATTTAAGTTCATTTAATTAGTTATATGGTTTTCTGCCTCTAATCAATATTTTAAGTTAAAATATAATAATTTTGGTTCTCAAGTAAATTAATCTTTAAATACCTTCGTTTTTTTTCATAATGACAAATGATAATATTTACGTATAAGTAATACGCATCGTAATTTTTTTGCAATCACAGTATATTGTCAGCAAGTTACCGATCGGCCACAGCGCGCGAACGTGTCAGCCAAAACGATAGCGGAAATAACGGAGCGCTGTACAAAAATAGTCATATCTTTTACAACAATAAAACAATGCAGATAATTCTTTCACCAAAAACTGCTCCATTCTATTCCGCAAATTTCATATCATAGAAGTATGCATCTATCTATAATAGTTTTTAAAATGTCTCGATACTGAAATTTACCATGCACTCTTCGGGCATGCTTTGTTTAAACAATTTCTGTAGCATTTGTTAACAATAATTTCGAAAATTATTTGGCAGTACCAAAATCTAGAAGGAATAAGCTTTCCATTAGTTTGAAAATCATTAAGAAATATTAAAAAATAACCCTGTAAATGAGATGGGAACATAAAATTAAGCAATTTTCAGTGACACAAAAATTTTCGGAAAAAATTTTTTTATGCTTTTTTGCAATCGCGGACAGAATGGCGCCCTCTGGATTTAGATGCGCAAAGTCATTCCAGATAATGTACATATTTTTTCAAAAGTATATCTTTGAGTTCACACCCTGGCATTTTAGGAGCGTCTTTTGAGAAGATTGATTCCCGACTAGTCAGTAATAAAATGATATGACTTGAATTTTCATGAGTGGGTGAATATTTTCCATTAGTAGTGGTTACTTAACGGATTTTAACCAAATCTTTAAGCTTCGCTTCAATTGTGTTAACAAAGAAAAACAAAACTTCGAGAGGCTGTTTTTAACGTATTCGAAACCACATTACTGTGAAATAACTATTTTTACTGCATTATTATCTAACGATATACATTTATTATGTGATTTTAGAATTTTAGATGGAATTACAAATAGCCACATTTTCACTTGAATTCAGTTACTAATTACGAAGGTATTTACTGTCTTTGGTAATGAAGTCTTTCCTCAAGCTCGTTTTTTTATTACCAACAGCTGTGTTATATTGCTATAGAAAAAGACATATTCAGGGAAAAATATGTGGTAATGTACTGGGTAATCTATCACAACTTCATCGAATAAGCTTTATGACAAGAACGAGCGACTTATTTGTAAAAATATAGTTATTTATTTATAATTTATTTCGTAATTACCCATATACCAAATATAGAAAAATAAAAATTTATGGTCCGTGCGGTGGTTTACCTTGGATTTACATGCTTTAGGGGTTAGTACATTGTACGGTTTTTTCTAGCATTGTAAATGGTCTATGAAACTGTCGCTACGTCATGACAGAACTAATACTGCCAGTGGCGTATCTAGAGTCCACACAGCGACAAAATTTTCCTAATAAATTATCCTTAAGAACTGTTTCGGATTCCACTATAAACTGTAGTTTCCTGACTTCTTTACTCAGCCAAATTTAGATATCTTAGACTTAAAAGGGTTGGCTCCCGACGAGGTGGGTGCTAGGAAACGCCGCGACAATGGTAAATAAATCACGCTCAACCGGGAAGTTGGTGACCTTGTCATCTGTATTCTTCCCCGAATTTCATAATTGCAGTAACTGATCCACAAGGGCTGCAGGGTGTTATATTGTTAATGTCCTACAAGTCCAGGGTTGGCATGTTTAAAACAAAATATTTTAAAAACATTTTTTAAAACATCGTATCATGCTTTAAACAAATATTTAAAACATACTTAATACACAATGTGATGTTTTAAGCAACCGTTTAAAACACAGTTTAAAATATACCATTTAAAACACTGTTTTAAACAAAAAAAAACTGTTTAAAACAAAAAAAAACAGTTTTTTTTTCAACCCTGTACAAGTCTGTTATTTTACACCCTATTTTGAGATACATTAAATGAAAAATAACGCCCTAGGGCGTTATGAATATCTATAACGCCCTAGGGCATTATAAAATTATAATACAACCCAAAACAAGCAAATTATGATAGCGTTATTGACAAACAAAATGCGTTGCTATGCTATGGTGGCGTTTACAAACAATTTTGATTTTTACTCTCTTTTAAATCAAATCGTTCTGAACATAATACATGTCAAATTAATAAATCGTAAATGTCAAAAAAAAAAAATTCGAATTAAATAACAGACTTGCAGGACATTAAACGATGAAGGCACCACGGGTGTTATAGGATAATGACGCCCTCGGTCGACGTACACTCCCTCGGGCCGGAGGCCCTCGTGATTGTACACTGCCGACCTCGGTGCGTTACTATCCTTATAACACCCTTGGTACCTTAATAACTATAATGCATCAGCAAAATAAATCTTCAATGAAATGAAAACAGCTTTTCGTTTATACGCATAATAATATGTCACATTTAATGTACCAAAACAATAGAGAACTCAATATTAGTCTGACATGCATTATTCTCATCAAATAAAAGGAACTTTCCCACGTTACCTAAAACATGTATAAGAGAGTTGAAACCAGAATGAGAGAGAGAACCGAATAAAACAATAAACAAGTTTTTCTGCACTTATACCTATCCTTGTTTAAATTATGTAAATTGGTGGTCTACTTTTAAATATAGATACTATAAAAATATCTGTATAATTCTAATCAATTTAGGTAAACAATAACTTTAGATCAGATCAGTAACCTTGAAATTAACTTTTTAACTTGCATTCTTACACACTGGCCGGTAGTGCGGGCAGCTGCTTCGCAAGCGTCAATTGACCTTAGATTATTCCTCATCTATGCAAAAAATTAAAGAAAAAATATTCACATAATATATTAACAATAATTAGTTACTTTATTTAGAAAAATCGTATTATTAAAGGAGTCTACAGACGATCCAGCCAACCAGCCAACCATCCTTCTCGGTACACTTTGAAAATTGCCATAACAACTCTCGTAAAAGTGAACTGGTCTGCTGGAATTCCAGGTCTTCAAAGCGTACCGACAATCGAGCAGACCACTTCAATCCAGCAGATCAGCTCACTTTTACGAGTTCGCATGGCAATCTTCAAAGTGTACCGAGAAGGTCGGTTGGTCTGCTCCCTGCCGCTGGGTCGAGTGTAGATCCCTTTTAAACCTTTAATGAGAAAAATAGAAAAAAATTCATTAGGTTATAGATCGGGAAAACTAGACGACTTTTAAACAATGTAAAAAAGTATAACACGTATAGTTGCGTTAGATTTGTAATAACTAGCAAAAAAGGAGCCATAAATCCCACTAGAATAATAAGCACAAGAAACTATTTGTTTAAGGAAGGGCAAAGGTAACATTTTTTTTGTACGGCTGTCTTACCTGGACCTGATTAATTAAAGTTTTTATAAGCTTTTCCGTTAAATATGAGTTTTTTATACCACCGATAATAATAATAATAGTAATAATAATAATAATACGTACTTTACAAGAATATCTAAAGTTGTCTTCTAATAAATTTTGTAACCTAATAAACTACTCTTTACACTAAAATAATTTGTATTGGCTAGTCTGGTAGTAATTATATGGGTGTAAATGTGTTAACAAATCGGTAACTGAATCGATATTTACACATCCGGGTGCGTTTGCTAAAGCAAGATATATTCCATCTTATGTTGGTCTCTACTATTACTTACTCGGTGTCCAATTATTTTTTGCCAATTTTAAATACGTAATAGACGATCATAACCCTACTGTTTTGGTATTCCGTTAAATCTTGTCATTAAAAACTACTGAGAAACAATTTCTAAATCGACAGTTATCTTATAAATAGTTATTAAGTACTCACCACCGAAATGCAGATAATGTGCTGCCCAGAATAAAAGCTCATCACGGTTTAATCAATGTTTAACAAATTATGTTGTTGCCTTTTCACACCCATAGGTAATTCTATATTATACAACACTTACACTAATAAGCAAAATTAATACACACTTCAAATCAGAATATGGCATTCCACTTAAGTTAATTCCCATATTTGTATTGTTTGGATAAATAAATAATCTACTTAATACCTAATAATAAAGCATAGGTACCCAAATAGAACTATGCAGATGAAACCGCGCCGCGCAGCTGCCAAATTGTGCAATATGCAACACTGTTAAATCGAAATAATAATTCACCAACATTTAGTATATCAAAGATTATCAATTATTTGCCTGAATTTCCAAATATTCAAACGACTGTCGGTTTCAGATCACGTCTAAGGCAACTTGATTTTTCGGTTCCAATGTCCTTTACAGCGCACGCACTATATTCCGCTGGCCTACTTAACATTTTCCACAAAATTCAACAAACGAGATATGTGCGTCTACTGTTTACGTCTGCATCAAGGGGTGCTTGACCGTTCAGTATTCGAAAGTTACCAATTTATTGTGACGCGGAGAATGCGAGAATATCTAAACTTTGAAGATGTGTTTATGAAAATAAGACTTAATTAAAATAAATAGATATAAAAGTGAATTTGTGAATAATGTAGTGTGTGACAAAATAAAATCGTTGTTCAATAATACCTAATAATGTAGGTACGGAATGTGTTCTGTGACTATCTACGATAAATAGGTATGGAGGATTTACGTAAACCAGAATATCATGGATTTTTACAACTCTTCATATGCCATAGAGAAAAGTAAGTGGTATTTTAATTACAATTTTCGTAAAGTACCCCGCACAAATCTAATGGAAAATGGCTTTCGGTGGAATTGGTAGTACAGTATGTTGTAAATATTGACGTCCTGGTCAAAAGTCTCAATGGGCATAACCGATGGCCAGTTTTCGAGTAAAATCTTCCTTCAGTCTAGTAAAACCATACCATAATATACAGGATGATTCATAAGTAATGGTACAATATCCACTCAACTGTGTATAGTAGGAACCAAAATATTTAAATTTAGTTAATCATGTCTCAGTGCAATGTTGATAGGTAAAAAGATACGGGTGTCAGATTTTAAACTCTATTTTTCTTTTCCTTTGTAATTTAACGAGTTTTTAAAATATTCTTTTGAAAATTGGTGGGTGGGTGTTATTTTTGGGAAGGGAAATCATAACAGACCTTCAATATCGGTTTAGCTCCTAGATGGCGCTACGTATGCTAGGTTTAATGTGCCATAACTTTATTATCCGCATCTTTACGGCAAATTTCTTGTGTCATTTTTTAATAAAAAAGGCAGACTTGTTTCAAATCGCTAAATACAATAGTTTTTGAGAAACGTATAAATCGAAAGTTCTATACAACTTTTTTAATAACCTTATGAAATAATAATTTCAAGGGTGGTGTCCAAATTTTAAGAAGAAATATCAATATGTTTATTTGTAAGCGACCAAAACGCAAAAACGAATGTATCTCAGCTCCAAATGCAACTAGGTATATCTTTATTATACTCTTCGCAAAAACGAAGAGTATATTGTATTTGATCGGTACATTTCTAGATCAGTAAATATCGCTCGTAAAGAAAAAAAATTCATATCATTATGTTAGTGAACAAATTTTCAACAACTTTCGAAATGTCCGTCTGTCCGTCTGTCCGTCTGTCCGTCTGCCCGTCTGTCCGTCTGTCCGTCCCTCCGTCCGTCACGTTTCTTAACTTAAGAAAGAAAAGTCCGATTGTATTGAAATTTGGAAGGTAAGTTAGCGTTAGCTAGAGGAAAAACCCTATTATTTTTAAAAAATCAGTCAGTAAATAAAAAAGTTATTAATCGTTTACCTAAATTTAAAAAAAAATGTTTTCTTAATTTTTGTCATTTGTACTTAAATAGAAATCTTGCGAAATTTGATTCTCTATATATTTTTTTTGTTTATACGTTTTACTAATATACAGGATGTAACGTAACTTACCCGAAGAATTTTAACCATACATGTACCTTTAAACATGTAATAAAAGTCCAACACAGAACTAGATACACATTGTTAAAGTTACAAATTAATGGAAATGTTAAAATAACCTTCTATATAAAATAAAAAAATTTTATTTAATTTTTTTTAATTTTTTTTTGCAGTAGTCCGTCAATTAAGTAGAGTTCAATAAATTAAAATTTTCATAAATTTGTAACTTTAACAATGTGTATCTTTTTCTGTGTTGGACTTTTATTAATTTTTTTTTAAGAAATCGGCTTCTTATTTAAAGGTACATGTATGATTAAAATTTTTCGGGTAAGTTGCATTACACCCTGTATATATTTCATAATAATATATCCAATTCGTTGAAATATAATACTCGAATGACATTCAATTTTTGGGGTGATGTGTGATGGTCCAATAGCTTAAGCTTTGCCAAAGGTCTTATATTCGAATCCCGATGTTTTTTTTTCATAATTTTTTTTTATAACAAAGTTGGTATTACAAAATTTAGTATAAATAAAAACTAACATTATTTACAAGAAAACTGCGAAGAGTATCCTATAGAATGTGTAACAATTAAATATAAAGTTCAGTAAATCGGCGAAGAGTATAATGCTTCCACTAGTTTTTTTTTAAATGTTGGTTGTTTTCATAATTTATTTACCGTTTTTGGCTTTATAAAAAAACCTACAGAACGAGCCACACATTTAAGTATTTAAATTTGTTTGTAACTAAAGTTTCAGAAATTTTAAAAGAATTCCAAAAAAATCTTTCTTAACACTATTATAAAATACCTAAATTTTGAAGAAAAAAAATGTTGATGCACTTAAACAATAATTTAATTATTAACTTTATTGATACCAAGGAAATTACAATTACTTCATGTATACTGGTTTATCCCCTCATTAAAAACAAGGCATCACTAGGTACATCCACATCCAAAATTTTGTATGTGGAAATAAAACAATATAACACATCGGTAGAGGAGTGGAGGTAGTGATAGAGGGTAGTAGTGAGGATGGATGTATAAAAAAAATATTTTGAGGCCTTCGGTTCTCGTACACACACTAAATCACAAAATTATTTTTATTTACCCCCATTTATAATGGGGTGGGGATAGTATTGTGGGTGGCTAATGTCAAAAATGATTATGATAATAACGCCAAAATTAATACAATCTAACTCATCCCCAATTCATTATTTGCTATAGAATTCCATTACTTGTTTCTAAGAATGATTCGTTGTTCGACAACCACTTCCCATAACGAGACAATTTACTTTGATCGTCAGATTTGATTTGCGATTAATAAATGTTTATGTGTCGACAGACCCAAAAGTATTTACTTATTTAATGCAAGTTGGATTCCAACGTCCCTGGGCTATTATTCTTAAGTAAAAAGCTGATATTCAACTATAATAAACGTTTCTTTGTACGTTAAAATTACCAATTAGCTAACAGCCAATTCTTGTAGAACCCAACCCATATTTATTTTAAAAAATGTACTGGGATACAAAAAACACATTCAATGTGGTTTTGAGTTTTTTATGACCTTCTAACCATAAGCGTGATTTAAAGGGTTGGAAGAAGTTTACCAATTATTAAACAAAAATAAAGTGAAAAATTATATTATTTTTTCTAGAGATTTAATCTAATGCAAAAAAATGAATTATAATTAAATGAATGGAAATGTAACCAGTTTAGAAAAAAGAGATTTAGAAAAAATTAATAACATTATCACCCCTTCTCCTGAACACATTTTTACGATTTAATGTACTTACCGGTTATTAGAATTTAGAGATGCTGGCTGCCTTTCACTCTTCTTGGACACTAATTTTTTATTAATTACAATTTAAATGTGCGACTAACGCAGTCAAAATGATAGTTAAGAGAAAATGAAAAAATTTGCTTTTAGTACAGTAAGTGAAGCTTTTAAATCCCAGCCCGAAAACGATGTAATGAATTTCCAATTTTTTTTCTTCAATGTGCTTCATAAAGTATGTAGATAAGAATCTATATTGTCATTTTTCCTGCTTTTATGGTTCTGCTTCTTAGCAAAAAAAAAAACAAAAAATACACATAATCTGATAGAGAATCAAATTGTTAAAATGCATATTTTTCGAGATATTGCGAACTGAAAATTGCAATTTTCACCAGCTAAAATCAGTATTCCTAGACGTTTTTTTTAATTACTTGAAAAATGTGGGCTTTAATAAAAAAAATGCAAGGGTACAAAATTAAAGCGTTTACGAAAACAAATCGAACGGTTTTTCCTTTTTTTTTTTCTGATGTTTAGTATTGGAAACGTGGCATTTTGAAAATGGTGCCGAAACGTTCAGAAAAAATATATGGCGTTAAAATCTAAAATTACTCCAAATCTACACTGTGAGAAAAATGGTAAAATTGTAAAAATTAAAGGTATCGAAATTTTCTTTCGATTGAGACGTATTACGACCTTTTATAATGAAAACTAAAAAAGTTACAAACAAAAAAGTAGCGCATTTAAAAATTTATGCGCCATTTTTTTTTAGTCTTATTGCTCTAATTTCTTATTAATTCAATTTTTTTTTAAATCCTTCTAGATATTGTTAATGCATGTTATTACTAACATTCTCAAATTTTTTACAATTTCTAAAAGAATTATTTTTCATCCTGTAACCATTTTCAGTAATGAAAATTTTCATAATTTTTTTTAAAAAATCGGGTTTTTGGAAACTGCTCAGAAAATACTTTTTTATAAAAAAAATGGTAAGAGTACAAAAATTAAGCTTATAAAAAAAAGAAAAGTTTGGCTTTTTTATTTCCCTACAACAAACAGTTCCAGAGATATAAAGGTTTAAAGATAGCGCTTGAACGCATACGCAAGAAAATGATGTATTTAAAATTGAAATCTCTCAAAAAACCCGCTGCCCAAGGAATCACTACTTCCACATCCAGATTCTCTATCCAAGTCACTCACAACGAAAAAACTTTGTGTGTGGAAATAATTATTTATGGAACTTTAATAATATAATATTTGTAATCCTCTACCCCAAAAACCCGTAAAACGATACCCCACATCGGTAGTGGGGTGGGGGTGGTGATAGGGGGTGGTAGTGGGGGTGGATGAAGTAAAAAAATATTTTGGGGTTTCTGGTTCTTGTACATACACTAAATCACAATTTTTTTCATCCCCTTTAGTAAGGGGGTAGGGGTTGGTAATGGGGGTGGCTAATGCCAAAAATTTTTTTGAGACCTTAGCTTCTCTTGTACATACTAAATACCAATTTTATGGACTCTTACCTGCTTGATTTACCCATTTACCCCAAAGTTACCCCAATTTACCCCCAAGTCTTCGACGGAACAAGATGAAAATATAATCTAGTTCTAGATCTCGTAAAAGTACACATTGTGTCAAATTTCAAATCAATATCTTAAACGGTTTCAGAGTAAACGTGCGCACAAAAAAAAGTTACAGACAGACAGACCGACAGACAGACAGAAAATTTTTTTTTCGCTCAAACTTAAAATCTCGACGTTTTATGACATTTTAAGCCTATTTGAACAATAAAAATTTTTAAAAAATTTTTTGTCGTTACTATACTTCCACTGGACGTGGAAGTACCTAGAAGATTGATAAAAACATGACATAAGAATGAAATGAAGCTTATAAAAAACGAAGTTTGAGTTTTTATTTTTTTTCCTACGACAAACTGTTCCAGAGATATGACAGCTTGAAATAATGTTGAAACTGTTCAGTTTGTACGCTCATATTAAATGTCTATACTAGGTAGAGAAACGAGCGTCTATTTTTTCGAAGAATACGCAGAAAAAGCGGGTTGCATTGCACTCTAGCATGTTTAGAGTGCAGATTAAAATATTATTTAATTAGTTTACTTAATTGTATTAATTTGATTAATTTATAACAATTTGTATGTTAATAAAATTAGACATATTGCCAGGGGCGGACTGGCAAGGGAAAGGCCCGATGGGACTTCAAAGGTCGGAGGCTCGGCCAGTGCCTGTTTTAGATATAAATTGCCCCTAGGCCCGGGTCAATTTTGCGCCCCCCTCCCGCTTGCTATTAATTTATGGGCAAGTAATAAAAACCTTTTTGTCCGAAAAAATTTTCCGGTCCCCCAAACACGAGCCCGGGCCCGGTAGGCTTTAAAGGTCTGGGACTTTGCATCCCTGCCCCCCAGCCAGTCCGCCCCTGCATATTGCTACACTTTTTTGTGACCATTTTTAATCCACCATTTGTTAAATACATTTACATATTCAGTGATCTGAAAAACATAAGTATATGGATTTTCGTCAATTTATTTTTAACATTAGAATTATTAATTTTTCAGTATTTAAGGGTGGTTTCAACCCTTAATGTTTGCGTCTTTCCTATGTTTTGACCTGATAATCATATTCAGCGACCTCAACAACATAAGTGTATGGATTTTCGTGATTTTATTCATACAATAGAAGACATTAATTTTTCAGTATTTAAGGGTGATTTCAACCCTTAATATTTTCGTCTCAGTCATATTCAGCAACCTCAAAAACATAAGCCAATGGATTTCTGTTAATTTATTCGTAAAACTAGAAGAGTTATTAATTTTTCAGATTCTAGGCTTCTACCCTTAAAAAAAAAGCAGGTAATGCGACAATATAGATTTTGATGTACGTATTATTATTATTATTATTATTATTATTACAAAAAAATTAAGGAAATTCCTTTCATCGTATTCGGGCCGGGAATTTTACCATTTTTACTGCTTCGCTAACTGTACTATTTATTCCAGTTTAATTATAATTAGACATTTCTGCACTCGCATAGCTGTATTTCGAATAACTGAAACCAATTGCTGGGCTGTTATACTGTTTACTGTCCGTCTTACTTGTAGTTTTAGCCTTTTGTGAGTTGTAATGGGAGTTGTCTAATCAGTGTTTTTTAAATGAGGCCAAAGAACAAATCCAGGGAGTTAGACCAGGTGACCTTGGAAGCCATCGTACAGGACCATCCATTGCAAAGAAGTTTTCTTCGAATTTCTCTTGAAGGTAATTAGTCACTATTCTAGAGTGATGGGTAGTAGCGCCATCTTGCTGAAAGTATATTTCCTGTTCTAAATTCAAAGGTAATTCCTCCAGAAAGCCCTCAACTTCGTTTGGTGGGATGCCTAAATATCTGCCACCATTCAGGGATCCCTCAATATTATCGGACCGATTAATCTGGTACCGGTCATTCCCAGCCAAATGTTGAATCCAAAACGCCCTTAAAAATTACCCTCCCTCAATAAATGCTGATGTGTGGAGTGTGCTGGAGCAGTATATCCGTCTTTCTTTTCATATTTTCCCTGTTTTTTTTCTCTTGCATATAATAAGACAGTAAAACAAAAGTTCGATATGTTACAAAGATTACGGAATGATCAGTTTTTAAGATCAGTATCTGCGTTGTCAACAAAATGTATTACAAATAACCGATACCGAATTGTATATCTTAAAGGCAACCTTCAATATATTTAGTACCCACTTATATTTTTTGTATCGGTTTTTTTCTTGGGTTTTCAGAAATAAATACGGATATAATTTTGTTTTATATTATGTTATAATTTGATTTTTATTAAGGCAACTTAAACTAATTTAAAAAAATTAGTACGCAACTTTTGTTTTATTTTTTATATATCATTTAATTTGTTATGTTAATAAATCATCTGACTCAGACGAAGCGTCTAAGCAGGGTCTAATTAATTTTTAAATTACTTAATAATCAAGGACGGAAATATAAATTTGTTTTTAAGCAACGTCACTATAAGTTTCGGTAAATTTTAAGTTAAAATATTACGTATAATAGTTAGTGATAGATAAGAAAATTACAGTTTCCTACAGTCTTAAAATTATAGTCGAGTTCCCAGTTTTTATTATTATTAGATTAGATTCAATCGTCGAGGTCTGACGAGGTCATGAGTGCCATTACTAAGAGATCAAAAGGTTTTCTCCCACTATCTTCTCTTGTATAAAGCTCTACTCTTTGCTGTCTCCATGAAATTAATGCCCTTATTGAAGAGGTACTCTCATCTTAGTTCTCTTTTTCGCTTTTGGGTACTTCGAAGCTTGCGTATGTCAGAGCACCTTAGTTACCAAGTTATGAATGTCTTATAATTAATGTGCAGCAAGTAAATAGAAGTTCCCAAACCCTGAGAAGAAATAGCTCGAATATTTCAGTCATATCATGAAAAGGAAAAAATATAAATGTCTCACAATTGACAACAAAAGGAAAGGAGGAAGGAAATAGGGGACCGGGTCGCAGACGGATATTGTGACTAGCAATCTTAGACAGTGGACAGCCATGACCTCAAATGGCATTGCTTAATATTGATCGTCAATGTCTATTGAAGGTATGATATTTGAGGAAGAATATGGATATAGTATAACTTTTTATAACAGCTTTTATTTATAATTAGCATTCCGCAGAGAATAGAGAATATTTCCACTACATATGAATTATTTTATCGAAAACCTGCTAAACGGAAGAAATTTTTTTTTTAAATCTCTTACATTGACACCAATTTGCTGAACTACAAACTTGGTTCTACACAACACAACAGTGTATACATGGTGTTCCATAGACCAACAGTGGATTATTGATATTAAAATATTGCGTTTATGCTAAACTTACCTTAGTCCAAACGTTGATATTAACACGGATACAGGGTGTTAAAGTCAGTATTATATTTTTAATTTTTTTACGTACCTTTGGAATTTTTCAAATATCGGTATGAAAATTTTTAAATAGGGGTTTAAGATGCGAAATTCAAATCTTCTCCCATTTTTTAGTATAGATTCTAGATAATCTCATGTCAAATAAAAAAGTGTGAATGACTGAATTTAAATAAATGATTTAAATATTTTTAATATATTTTCTTGCTTTAAAATGCTAAAAATCCGATCATGTAATTCAATACTTCGTCAGTATTAGCTAGAAGAGTAGTTGTTGTGTTTGGTTCTGCAATAATGATTGTTTTAAAGTATTTACTAGGGATTGCAATTTACCGGCAGTTTTAATAACCGGTAAATCGGTAAATAAAAACGTAAATAACCGGTTAACCGGTATTTACCGGTAATTTTTAGAATGGATGATTACGGTGGCTAAAATGGCAATTGTCTTTTTCCATGTACAAAATTATCTAGATTTAACAAAAAACATTTTTATATACGTATATTTAATATAATGAACAAACAAATGGTTTTTTATCAACAGTAAGATCACAAGAGCTTTTTTTTTATCGGATAAATTTCTCTTTGTAACGAAATAATTATGCCAATCAATGATTTTATAAGAAAAACTGACATGAAAAAATCGCGAGACCGGAGGTCGAGCAGTTTTTCGAGCAAAATTACTGATTGGCAAAATTTTGAGTTAAAAAGAAATTTATCCATAAAAGAAAAGCTCGAGTGTTTTTTGACAAGATAAATTAACGACAGAGTATGTGAACGAACAACAACATTAATTTATTAAAGATAATTATAATTTTCCCAAAACGACTCATATTGTACAGTATAGTTTCCACAATACTTAAAAATTATAGCTGACAGTACAGATTTCAAAGTGACGTGCGACTACTAGATGTACTCTACTTTTGAGGAACAGGCATTTTTATCGGTGATAAAAAACGATGCACCTTTTTTTATAGCTGTCAAAGTGACAAAAATGTGACTCTCAAATAGACTTTTTTATATAGGAGTTAATTTATCAACAGTAAAATCACAAGAGCATTTTTTTTATTGGATAAATTTCTCTTTGTAACGAAATAATTTTGTGAAATGTCAGTTTTTCGAGCAAAATTACTGATTGGCAAAATTTTGAGTTAAGAAGAAATTTATCCATAAAAGAAAAGCTCGAGTGTTTTTTGGCAAGATAAATTAACGATACAGTATGTGAACGAACAACAACAATAATTATCTTTATTTATACAAGTATTTGAAGAAACAGTAATTAAAAACACAGTTGTTATAAATTGTTTCGTTTGGTATACTGATTTCAATATTCTCTTCTCCAGTTTCCACACATGTCGAATATTTGTAAATTATAGCTGACAGCAGATTTTAGAGTGACGTCTGACTACTAGATACACTCTGCTTTTGAGGAACAGGCATTTTTATCGGTGATAAAAAACGATGCACCTTTTTTATCGCTGTCAAAGTGACAAAAATGTGACTCTCAAATAGACTTTTTTATATAGGAGTTAATTTATCAAAAGGAAAAAATATAAATGAAATAAATTTAAATAAATAATTATTCTGTAAATAACAAAAATATCCACTTAAATAACAAAAATTATAAACATAAACTCAAATAGGGCATTTACTGAATACCTAATCTAAAAGTACAATATTTTTTAAAAATAGCCTGTTAAAAGGGTTAGTTTTTCAAAGCTATATCTACTAGTCGTCTGATATTTGTGCATAAATACCACCAGCTGAGTATGCCCTTCCTCAATCAATATTGGTGGATCGATAAGTTAATAAGAATTGGTAATAACATACTTCTAAATGTATTCCACGGATATTTGCGGCAGTGAAATATTCAATTTTCTATCGTAAAATATTGTCAATGTCTCTCTTGTATTTCTTAGGGCTTGGTGTTTGGAGTTTACTTTTTATAATATTATTTATTTATTGTTAAAAGTGCTTGGTGTTTGGACAGTCACTCTGTATTTAGTGAATACTAGTCAGTGACATAAATAGAAACGTTGAATACGTGACATATCGTAAGTTCAGAATTTACCGAAATAACCGGTAAAAAATTAAACTAATCGGTAATTATCGTCATGTGTTTTTTGTCCTAATAACCGGTTAACCTGTTAACCGGTAATGCAATCCCTAGTATTTACCTAATTAGTATATTGAGGTGCTCAGATTAGGGCAACAATATACAGAAAGTTAGTAATTTCATAATAAATGAAAAAGTGTGTATGTTGTGATTTGCTTAATCTAATATATAAAAATCTCGCGTCACAGTGTTTGTTATCGAACTCCTCCGAAACGCCTCGACTGATTTTTATGAAATTTTTGGTGTATATTTGGTAGGTCTGAGAATAAGTCGTAGGCTATTTTTTATACCCCTAGGTGATAAGGGTGGCCCTATCCAGAAATTTTCTTTTTATTTTTTGGACAAAAATTTATAATTTATATGGCAAAACGTTTGCTGGGTCAGCTGAGTCAACTAGTACCTAAATAATATTAAAATGCAGTTGTCTCGAAAACAGTCAATTTCTAAGGCTAACGACACATACTTTCTTCTGCCAAAAGAGGTATGTTAAGGATTTTTTAATAAAAAAAAAGATAACATTACGGATAAAAAGTTAAGCATACATTTTCATCAGAGTTTCACGCCGAAGGTTCCAGCCCCTCCAGGAAAAGTTCTGTTTCTCAGCATTTTATAATTAATGTCTGTCTAAGTGATAACAACAAATTAGTATGTCAATAGAGTTTTAAAATTTCCGGAAAAATTGAGCCGAGAGAAAAAGAACGGTTTTTTTTCCGGAAAAAAAACGGGAAAATTGGGAAATTTTCAGAAAATTTTATTGAAACTTTTTTTGCGTTTCTACATTATACCGAATGATTAGTGGTGATATTTTGTAATTTTGATTAATGTACTTTATGATAACAATTAATTTCGGCTCATTCATGCGTTTGCGAAGTTTGCGTTTATTAAAAAACAAAATGCCCCGGAGTATTTTTATTGAAATGAGCTTATGACTAGGGTTTACGACGTACAGTTCCTAGAACCGATAAAATAAATGATGTCATTCACATCCGTTGCATGGGGGGGGGGGGCACTGGAATCAGTCCACAGACGAGAAAATGCACAGGCATTTTCAGTTTTGCATTTTTATTAGCGTTAGTAGCTTATCTTAGAAAATAAACCATTTAAATATATTTTTTATTGTTTATTGCATTGTATGTGAAACTGTATAAAATTACTGAAGTTTTCTCAAAAAAGCCAATTTTTCCGAAGCTTGGGAAAAAAACGAAAAAAACCGTGGTTTTTTTCCAAATTTTCCGGTTTTTTTCCACACTCTCAGAACTCTATACGTCAACAACACTTTACATATATTTTAACCTTTGTAATATAATCAATTTATTCCCCTGTGCATAGTTTTTTCCAGAACATTGTTTATTTCAACCTGTGTTTCTAATGTATTGGTTCTTTACAATTAATTATTTTTTATTTATTTGGTTTCATCATGATTAGAAAATATTATTTAGGTATTGGTTCTTTGAAACTATCGATATTTAAACAAATTTTGAACTGTGCAATAATTGTGCGAAATTCGTAGACATGCTACAACTGAATTTAACACTGTAGATAATGTTTTATTAAAATTAACGTTTTATACTGAAATAAACATAATGTTAGAAAGGAAAAGTATTAAAGTAACAAAGTTTAAAATGTGTATCTTACCACCAAATTAATTGAGAGTGGGTATATAACAGCATCATGAGTACGACCTTGTCCTTGGATTACTTCTGTAAGAGCTTGTATCACGGGTCACTGATTAAGCTTTTATGAATTTGACAAAATTCAGACTTCTTTTGATCAGAGGACATCATAAACTACATTATACCAAATTTTCATCCAATTCGACTGGGACCCATTTTCCCTTAGGTTTAGTTTATGGGTAAAGAGCATTAGTTTATAAAAAGAATCATGAAAATCGGTCAAGTGGAAGCCGCTGGCGAATTATAAGAAGAAAAGGCCTTATGTTTTAAATATGTAGATACCCTGACTGTGAGTTAATACAAGTACTGCTTTACCAGTAATTTCTCTTCTGCAAGATCATCGAACTGGGGAAGTCCACTGACCAATATTTGTTTTATTTTCAACGGGTTTATCCGCAAACCTATTGGGCACATTGACGTCAACTGAGTTGACTTATTTCGTAAATTAATTGCCGGTGTTGGATAGGTACTGCAATTAGAAAATGTAATTATTTATTATCACCACTTAAAAATGTAAACTCGTAAATAATTCATTATAATGATTGTTAGTACAACTGAATTTAAAATATCTCACGTAGAGCTAGCTTATTTCTATCGAATAAAAAACAAAAATTCATGAGATTCATGATTCGCGTGTGTTTATGTGTATAACAACTATCATTACATAGTTTTGAGATGTTACACCTTTGCAGTTCTGCAGCCGTTGTGAACGTTTATTTAACGTGACCTTGACTAAGGAATCTTCACTTTAATCGAAATTAATTTTGTCTTGGTAACACGGATTCCACAATAATCAGTAAATGTTTAAACCAGTCAGAGCAACTAGTTGGTTAATACCCGGAAGAAATTCATACACAAAGAACCACTATATAAAATAGTTCCCAAAGAAATAAAAAATACAAATTTATAAAACAAGTTCTCAAAGTGGAGAGCACTGTAAATTTTATTACTGAAATAGAAAATGAATCCTGTTGTATTTGTATAATATATTTCCCTTAAAAACTAGAAAGGAAGACCGGGGGTGTCGCTAGGTTTTTTTTTTGGGGGGGAGGTTAATAATTTCCAACTTTCATTACAGGAATTTTCCCAACTCCTCAAAAGAATTTTTTCCAAAATGAAAATTGATGAGCGGGGGGTAAAATTTTTCTAGATTTCTCCCAACTTGAAGCTTGAATTCCCCCCCCCCCCCTAAGGAAAACTGAAGAAAAATAAGGTATTGACCAATCACATAACGAGCAAAGATAGAGAGAGACAAACTGTGATAAAATTATTTTGTATTATCAACGTCCTTGGGACATTATGACTGACAATTTTTGAATGTTGGTACTTAATACAGTAACTAGAGGTTTTAACTTCGGAATAATGTCATGAATTTTGTTTCGTTCATTTTTTTCAACTTAATAGCAAATGCATCAAGGAACAGTTTCTATATTATACGAATGCTTGCTAATTTACAGGGGGTGGATGCCACTCCTTTTCAAGTGTCGGCACCTAAAAAGAAACAAAAACATTGAAGTTGAAAGAGAATCAAATTTTGAGAAGAAAAGGCACTATGCAACTTTTCATATAGATTGATAGTCTTCAATTTATAACGACTTGAAAATTGTAATTTTAGCTTGAAAAAAAGGTATTTCGGTCAAATAACTCAAAAAGTATTATATTGAACGAAAACATGCTAGAGACAAATAAAAAAACCGCTGCCCAAGGAATCACTACTTCCACATATCCACATTTTTTATCTAAGTCACTCAAAACGAAAAAATTTTGTATGTGAAAATAATTGTTTATGGAACTTTAATAATATAATATTTGAAATCCTCTACCCCAAAAACCCATAAAACGATACCCCACATCGGTAGCGGGGTGGGGGTGGTGATAGGGGGTGGTAGTGGGGGTGGATGAAGTAAAAAAACGTTTTGAGGTGTCTGGTTCTTGTACACACACTAAATCACATTTTTTTTCATCCCCTTTAATAATGGGGTGGTAATGGGGGGGTGGCTAATGCCAAATTTTTTTTGAGACCTTAGCTTCTCTTGTATATACTAAATACCAATTTTATGGACTGTTAATTGCTTGATTTACCTATTTTCCCCAAATTTACCCCAATTTACCCCCCAACCCTTCGACGGAACAAGATGAAAATATAATCTAGTTCTAGATCTCGTTAAAGTACATATGTGTACCAAATTTCAAGTCAATATCTCAAACGGTTCCAGAGTAAACGTGCGCACAAAAAAAAGTTACAGACCGACAGACAGACAGGTTAAAGTTTTTTGCAAATATCTCGCGTCCTGTGCAAAAATTTTTACTAATTTCGTCCAGGTTTCCTCATTTTTTTGTGTAATTTCCCTGCAGTAATAGGAGACTATTCCTAAATTTTACATATTTTTTACTTGAGGTATTGTACTGTCAATAGTCGATCTAGGTAGTTTACCATTAATAATAGTAATAATGAGTGAAACAATCTATATAAAAGATCTGTAAACACAGGCATTTCTTTGTTTTATTTTTTCTTAGAATTGTCGCTATGTTCTGTAGATTATGATACTAAATCCAGAAAATGTATTTTCAGAATTTTTGTCTGTTAGAATAATACAGCACCATCTAGCGATTTTTATATCAGCTTAAGCTATGCAGTCTCAGGCGAATACAGCATAATGGATATACCCTCTCTCGAAAGGGAAAGGGATGTAAAGCATTTTGTCTACTATATGTTAGACAAGTTAAGAACCTCTGTAAATGAATCCCTGTTCATAGGGGATTCGGCAAAAGGACCCCGCAAGGTGGCAATAGAAATTGGTTCTCGGTGAATTTCGCTCAAATTCTTTCTCAATTCCTTTAAGCTACAGAAGCCTCAGAAGATTAGTCCATACGAAAGTAAAAGTAAAAAGGGGTTAAACCTCAAAAGTGCATGGGTAGAGACCACACACGGCTACCCTCCGTTTTCGAGGGTGGCCAACACGATGGTGATAGTCACGCGGTCCCTACCCCCCTCGAACTACCCCCAAATGCAATTCCATTTTTCGTTATCAGGCATATAATTTAGCCTTTCACCCCCAACCAACTACCTTTAAATGCATAAAATCCGAGAACTTGTTGGATTGGATTTTTTTTTCGAGGAAACTCAATATGTCATGTAAAATTTCGCAATCAGACATCCTAACGACCACCGCGGGTTGAAACCAACCCTGTCTTACTACCGAAACATGCAAAAAACATCCAAACGTGCTGAAAATTGTTTTCTACACGTTTTCAAAGACAGGGAACACGATGCTGATATTATTTACCTCCCACCAACAACCCCCAAATGCATAAAACCACCCCTTTCTCCCTTTTTTCTTTTATCAGGCATGCGAGGACTTGTTGGATCGGGTTTTTTTTTTGAGGACCCTCAATATGTCCTGTAAAATTTAGCAACCAGACACCCTCTCCCTCAATCCTGAAGTGTACCTCAAAGAGAAGGTTTTGAAGGTTTTCAAGGGCGGAGAACATGATCGTGGCATCACTTTCTTTCTTAGTCCTCAAAAACTACCCTTGCATGCCTAAAACCATCGGCTTTTCTTATAGTAAGATCACAAGCGCTCATTGGATCAGCTTTTCTAGGGAGAGCTTTTTTATTGCAGCTTAAGAGTTTGATAGGACGGGTTATGCGCATGTATATATAGTCGTGTATATGCACAGCCGACTTTTTTATTATATATTTATTTTCATATTATGTACATCATTTTTATTCTTATGCTAGGCATACGTCATATATAATTACTATTAAATGTTAATTTAATGGGGTTTTATGCATTTAAGGGTAGTTGGTGCGAGGCTAAATTATATCAGTATCATGTTCCCCGCCCTTGAAAATATGTAGGAAATAATTTTCAGCACGTTTGTTATTTTTTGCATGTTTCGGTATTGAGGGAGAGGGTGGTTTCAACCCCCGGGGGTCGTTAGGATGTCTGATTGCGATATTTTACATGGCATATTGAGTTTCCTCAAAAAAATCCAATCCAACAAGTCCTTGCATGCTTGACAACGAAAAATGGAAAAAAGGGGTGGTTTCTTTGCGTTTAGGAGTAGTTCGAGGAGGGTAGGGACCACGTGACTATCATCATCGTATTAGCCGCCCTCGATAACGGGGTAGCCATGTTTGGTCGCTACCCTTGAACTTTTGGGGTTTAACCTCTTTTACTTCCACATCCAGTGGAAGTGTAGTAACGACAAAAAAATTTTTTTAAATTTTTATTGTTCAAATAGGTTTAGAATGTCACGAAACGTCGAGATTTTAAGTTTGGGCGAAAAAAAATTTCTGTCTGTCGGTCTGTCTGTCTGTCGGTCTGTCTGTAACTTTTTTTTGTGCGCAGGTATACTCTGGAACCGTTTGAGATATTGACTTGAAATTTGGCACACATATGTACTTTAATGAGATCTAGAACTAGATTATATTTTCATCTTGTTCCGTCGAAGGGTTGGGGGGTAAATTGGGGTAAATTTGGGGAAAATAGGTAAATAGAGCAGGTAAGAGTCCATAAAATTGGTATTTAGTATATACAAGAGAAGCTAAGGTCTCAAAAAAATTTTTGGCATTAGCCTCACCCCATTACCACCCCCACACCATTATTAAAGGACATGAAAAAAAATGTGATTTAGTGTGTGTACAAGAACCAGACAAAACGTTTTTTTACTTCATCCACCTCCACTACCACCCCCTATCACCACCCTCACCCCGCTACCGATGTGGGGTTTCGTTTTATGGGTTTTTGGGGTAGAGGATTTCAAATATTATGTTATTAAAGTTCCATAAACAATTATTTCCGCATACAAAATTTTTTCGTTGTGAGTGACTTGGATAAAAAATGTGGATGTGGAAGTAGTGATTCCTTGGGCAGCGGTTTTTACTTTTACTTTCGTATGGAGTAATCTTCTGAGGATTCTGTAGCTTAAAAGAAAGGAGTTAGAAGGTTATGCCAATGGAGACTTTTATTCAGGAAGGTCAAAGGAACATCATACTAAAATTTGTGCGAAATTAACCGGGAACCAATTTCCATTGCCACCTTGCGGGGTCCCTTCCAAGTTAGAGGTAACTCGTCTGCTGGCATCGGTGATGGGTCTTAAGTCTCTCAAATAGGCCGACCTTCATACTTTTTGTAATCTGATATACATGTTTCATCAGGCAATAGTTTAAGATCTCAAACTTCGAAAAAATTACGTTGAAAATCTAATCTAATGCAATGAGCTCATTTTGTGACCTGGAGGACCGTCAAAATATCGGCTATTAATTTGAAATAAGGTCGACTTGTATGCTTCACGTATTATCATTCTAAGATTAAAACCTGATATTTATAATCTGTAATATTATATCTTAACCAGACACGTTGCGTAATTATAGGTTACAGCCGTGACCGCCATTTAAATGATTTAAACACTACTATATATTTCATTTCATAGTGTATAGATATCCTTACTGATTACTTGCCAGAAGAATAAACCAGTGAGACACATAGTTACTCAATAGTTGCATTCATGTATATTTATAAACTAAGTTGGTAAATTTTTAACACAACTCTGTAAATTCAAAATGATTATTACACTCTTCGCAAATACGAAAGCATTTGATCGGCACATTTCTAAAACCGTAAATATCGCTCACAGATAAAAAATTTTCATATCATTGTGTTAGTGAACGAATTCTGAACAACTTTTAAAATGTTCGTCCGTCCGTCCGTCCGTCCGTCCGTCCGTCCGTCCGTCCGTCTGTCTGTCCGTTCGTCTGTCCGTCCGTCACGTTTCTTCTAAGCACGATAACTCGAAAAAAAAATCCGATTGTACTGAAATTTGGACAGTAAGTTAGTGTTAGCTAGGGGAAGAACCTATTGTTTCTAAACAAAATCAATCAGCAAATAAAAATGTTATTAATGATTTAAATTTGAGAATTTTTTTTTTGATTTTTATGTTTTTGTAAAAATTTACATTTTTTTACGTTTTAGGTGGTGGTGTAGTTCTTACGCCTTTGACTCGGAATCCTTAAACCACAACTTCTTTTCCACCCTACCTTTCCGGAGGCAGGTTGGCCACCGACCGAAGGACGTCATTAGTTCGAACGGGTTTTTTCGTTGAGTTTTTTCCCGTATCAGCAACCAGAGTTTTTCTAAAAATAGTGCGCGATATGCGCTCATTAAACAAAAACCATCAAGTGTAGCTTCTAAGTATTTTTAAAACCATTTAGTTATGTTCAAAGAAGTTGTTAGATTTAAGCTTTTATCCTTTGTTAAGTTAAGCAGGAGTTCTAACTCAAGCATCTGTCGTTCTAGCCAACATCAGACCTACTCCACCCGACCGCACATTCACCACGACGCTGCGCGCTGTGGTTGTGCGGTCGGCTCTGAACTGAGACCTGACTTGGCGCATAATTGTATTGCAAATTTAAAATAAATTTACTTTGAATTGAATTTTTGAATTGAATTGACTCGGAATCCAAGGGTCTCAGGTTCGAAACCCACATGGGGTATGGTATAGTTTTTTTTTAATTTTTACTTTATATTACACTGAATTTTTCAC
Source organism: Rutpela maculata (assembly GCA_936432065.2). Classification (NCBI taxonomy): domain Eukaryota; kingdom Metazoa; phylum Arthropoda; class Insecta; order Coleoptera; family Cerambycidae; genus Rutpela; species Rutpela maculata. Next base: position 1,378,873 of record OW386286.2, on the reverse strand, counting down.
CAACTAAGTTCGTACTATAAAATTAATAATGTCTAAAACTAACATTATTTACAAAAAACTGCGAAGAGTATCCTATAGAATGTGTAACAATTATCTAAACAGTTTAGTAAACCGGCGAAGAGTACGTTTTTAGCTTGTTTTGTTTTAGATGACTCATTGACACCCGTTGAGATACACTCTTGGTAAGCGTGCTAGCCACTCAGTTTGGCTTTGGCCTCAGTTGGCTTTGTGGCTTCAGGCTGTGATGTCATGTCGGGCGTCGAACGGGGAGGGTATATCATCGAAGTTGAAAATTGCAGCGACAGCATCTGTTTATGTTTTTGTAATTATTTTACGTTTCAAAAGTCCCATTAATGGAAGATACTCAAAAAAAATACATATTATAAATACTGTATACTAAGATGTCTATTAGAACGCCAAATAAAATATTTATTCAAGTACTCAAAGACCAAAATCGTCAGAAAAAATGTAAACATTGTTGTGCCTAATGAAAAAATTAAACCGTTATGGTAATAATAAATCACTTTATTGAATCATACATAATTCAATAAGTTAATGACCGAGGTCCTTCTGCCTTAAACAGTTATAGATTTATAAACATTACATAATTTTTTTACAATAACTACACAGATAAAATTTTGTATACAGTGTGTTTCACTTGAAATGGTAACTTTTTTATTTTTTTTCCGATTTGAATCAAATTTTACTTAAATATAGAACAAATTGGGATCTACTTATGACCAGAAAGACATTCGCCTCCTACAAATGCAAAGCCACTTGCGGTACCAAAATATGCAGATAAAGTCAAGAAATCATATTAGACATATTTTTATCGGAAAATTTTGTAAATGAAACTTGTTCAGAATTGCCCAAAAACATTAAGTCCAAAATTTGATCAAAGTAAAAAATATATAAATTTTGATTAAAATAATGTCAAAGTCCGAAAATATCATTTTAATGTTTTTTTTTTAGAAAACTGTACTATGACAATTCACAATTTTTTTTAAAATAATTATTTTTAAAATTTTAATTTTTCAATTTTTTAATTTTGATTCAATTTTGGGCGTATGATTTTTTGACAATTCTGAACAAGTTTCATTAACAAAATTTTCCGATAAAAAAATGCCTAATATGATTTCTTGATTTTCTCCGTATATTTTAGTACCGCAGGTGGCTTTGCATTTGTAGGAGGCAAATGTTTTTCTGGTCATAAGTAGATCCTAATTTGTTCTATACTTAAGTAAAATTTGATTGAAATCGGAAAAAAAAAGAAAGTCATTGTTCAAGTTTCACTTGAAAATTATACTTTCAAATGAAACACACTGTATATAGGTCAAATACACAATGCATTTATATTAACCGAATTTAATAGAAATGTTATACCTATTTTATCCCAAATAACAAAAAGTTTTGTACATACTCTATTTGCTTTGTCCAAGAAACACTATATCTACAAGTTAGGATATCGGATATATTTGTCCAATAAAGAAATAAACATACTTCTAATCTTTTTTTAGTTTTTAGTTTATACTTAAAATTCAAATATTTTCTCTGGTTTGACGGCGTTTATTATACCAGCAGGTTTAAAATAATATTTTTTCTGTTATTTAATCATCTGAATTATCTTGGAGTTTATGTAAATTTTAAAACAATAATAAAATACACTGATAAACTTGCTAGCTTTAACACCACTTCACCAAGATAAAAACTTCCCGTGTTATTTTATAAAAGAGGCCACCATAAACATATTCACAGTGGGTAAATTGTCTGATTGTCCGTTTGAAAAACCTTCATCGGTGATTTTAAAATGTTAGCGCACTGGTTGACGTCACAGTTAATGGCGACACGTAACAGGAATAGCTTTTATGTAGGCTTTATTTAATAGCGGTGTTTAATATAAGGCATTGAAGACCTTTTTTTGTGAACTACGGGTTTTTAAATGATTTTAGCCTGCGTCTGAGAGTGTCATTCTCCAAAATTTAATTTTTATGCAAGTTCCCTAGTAGTGTTTACCATACAAGTATTAAAAAACTACACTAAAATTATTAATTTTTACGTTTATTCTCAACGTCCCAATAAATTATGAGTAGTTTATTAGAAACAAATACTTGATTACAAAATAGACTATACACCCACAATTATTTTAACTTATAACAGGCAAGACTCTATTAAAAAAACCGCTGCCCAAGGAATCACTACTTCCACATCCAGATTCTCTATCCAAGTCACTCACAACGAAAAAACTTTGTGTGTGGAAATAATTGTTTATGGAACTTTAAAAATATAATATTTGAAATCCTCTACCCCAAAAACCCGTAAAACGACACCCCGCATCGGTAGTGGGGTAGGGTGGTGATAGGGGGTGGTAGTGGGTGGGGTGGATGAAGTAAAAAAATATTTTGAGGTTTCTGGTTCTTGTACATACACTAAATCATAAAAATTTTTCATCTCCTTTAATAAGGGGGTTGGTAATGGGGGTGGCTAATGCCAAAAATTAATAAGAATAAGATGAAAATATATTCTAGTTCCAGATCTTGTTAAAACACATATGTATACCAAATTTCAAGTCAATATCTTAAAAGGTTCCAGAGTAATCGTGCGCACAAAAAAAGTTACAAACAGACAGATCGACAGACACAATATTTTTTTGCTCAAACTTAAAATCGCGACCTTTCAAGACATTCTAACTCCATTTGAACAATAAAAACTTTTAAAAAATTTTTTGTCGTTACTATACTTCCACTGGATGTGGAAGTAACTTTGTATGAAAACAGGAAGCCATTGATATTCTACTACTGACCTGTCTATGTATGGCAAATTAATAGAAGGGAGCAATAAATATTTTCAGCGTCCAATTAATGAGATGGGAATTAATAATAAAATAAGGTCAACATTTCTTGCGCACTTTTTCTCTCATCTGCATTGTATGTTACCTTCGGATTTGTCATGAATCCTATGTTCGCGTGCTAATCTCGTGGTAATTAACAGTAGATAACGAGTCTAGTTAACCTTGATCAAATATAGCATCTGTATGCGTTATAATTAATTATATTAAAAGGTGGGCACAAAGAGTATTTCCCACGTTTTTTTAAATGTATCATAACTAGAGGAAACTTACCAGAGAAGATACTCAAAAAATTAATATTAAATTTAAATATATTTTTTGTTAAAATTTTAATAAAGAAAAATGCAATGTTTGGAATAAATAGCAATATTAGCCAGAGAGCCAGTCACAGATAATTCGAGTACATCTTATACCATTGCATTGGAAACCTGACAAGTCAACTGTTCTTTGTGTAATGTAATACACATCAGCACAAAAATAAACAAAACCTGACACAACCCAACCAATATTACAACACATGACGTAATAATTTCGTTGTCTCATACATGAGAAGAACTATTGGAGAAAAAAGTTATACTTACCTTGACCCTAAACTATACAATACTCTACCTGTACTTTCTTAACATCGCAAAATTCGTTTAAAAATCAACTCAAACAATACTCTCTCTCTCTCTCTCTCTCTCTCTCTCTCTGTCTCTCTCTCTGTCTCTCTGTCTCTCTGTCTCTCGGTCTCTCGGTCTCTCTCTCTCTCTCTCTCTCTCAACAGACAATCAATACATCAAATTTGTAAAATTAAATATAATTATGTTACACTAGAGCTTTATGGCTCTGATGTTTGGATTATTATTAAATGAAGTGGTTAATACTCTATTTTATGTTACTAGTAACCTAACTTGTAGCCCTTCAAAACTAAGTAGATAATCTCTTATATTTTTAATATTTTATATATATTATAACTGTAGAATTCAAGTTTTACTAGTATATTCCAGGTATTTAGTATACAAAAAAACCTCTGCCCAAGGAATCACTACTTCCACATCCAGATTTTCTAAGTCTTTCACAACGAAAAAAAAATATGTGGAAATAATTGTTTATGGAACTCTAATAATATAATATTTGAAATCGTCTACCAAAAAAACCATAAAACCGATATGCCTGAGTATAATATAAGGTTTTTGGTTCTTCTACACGCACTAAATCACAATTTTTTTCATCCCCTTTAATAATGGGGTGAGGTGGTAATGGGGGTGGCTAATGCCAAAAATGTTTTTGAGACCTTAGCTTCTCTTGTATATACTAAATACCAATTTTATGGACTCTTACCTGCTTGATTTACCTATTTATCCCAAATTTACCTCAATTTACCTTCCAATCCTTCGACGGAATAAGATGAAAATATAATCTAGTTTCAGATCCCGTTAAAGTACATGTGTGTACCAAATTTCAAGTCAATATCTTAAACGGTTCCAGACTAATCGTGCGCACAAAAAAAGACCGACAACATTTTTTTCGCTCAAACCATATAAATATAGTATTTTAATATTGTACATTATTCTGACACGATTACTTAAAAAAAACCGCTGCCCAAGGAATCACTACTTCCACATCCGGATTTTCTATCCAAGTCACTAACAACGAAAAAATTTTGTAAGTGGAAATAATTGTTTATGGAACTTTAATAATATAATATTTGAAATCCTCCACCCCAAAAACCCATAAAACGATACCCCACATCGGTAGTGGGGTGGGGGTGGTGATAGGGGGTGGTAGTGGGGGTGGATAAAGTAAACAAATATTTTGAGGTTTCTGGTTTTTGTACACACACTAAATCACAATTTTTTTTCATCCCCTTTAATAATGGGGTGGGGGTGGTAATGGGGGTGGCTAATGCCAAAATTCTTTTTGAGGCCTTAGCTTCTCTTGTATATACTAAATACCAATTTTATGAACTCTTATCTGCTTGATTTACCTATTTACCCATTTACCCCAAATTTACCCCAATTTACCCCCAACCCTTCGACGGAACAAGATGAAAATATAATCTAGTTATAGCTCCCGTTGAAGTACATTGTGTACCAAATTTCAAGTCAAGATCTCAAACGGTTCCAGAGTAAACGTGCGCACAAAAAAAGTTACAGACCGACAGACTTGAAATCTCGACGTTTCATGACATTCTAAGCCTATTTGAACAATAAAAATTTTTAAAAATTTTTTTGTCGTTACTATACTTCCACTGGATGTGGAAGTAATAAGACCTAACATACTGCTCACATATGTACAGAAACAAACGCTGGTTACTCATTACTATGCAGTTAATTATATAAAGATCAGGTTTTTTAAATACCTGTTAATATTGTTCACAATAAATTTACATAATTTCACCATAACATAGGTTTGTGTGCTAGTATTATTATTTTGTATTTTTATTCATTGATCTTAGTTTTAATCGATTTTATTTTCTTTTATTGATCAGCTTGCCAAAACAATATTAAATGTTGCAGATCCTCGTTACAGTTATTGAACCCGGATTTATTATCTGACTCATTTAGGAAGTATAATTGTAATGTATCCAGTCTGATTAATTTATGCATAAATAATTAATTGTTACAAAAATATTATTATATTAATTTATTAAGTAATTACAACTTTGAACACTTTTTATATTCATTTTTATGCAAATAATGAAATCAAACATTTTTAATCCCCGGCCTAAGCCGAAAAAGTAACTTTCCTGGACTGTTATATGTATACTATAGAAAAAAGCAGTCCAGGAGAGTAACTTTCCCGGATTGTTTTCTAATAGTTGCTTAGCAACGGACTAAAATACTAGAAACGCGTATTTTGGGATCTGAAATTGCGCCGAAAGGGTAGATATTCTTGATCAATTTCAGAAAAACAAGTTTTTTTTAAACTAAAACTGTGAGTTTAGCTAAACAATTTATCGTAATTCTTCAATTCATTTATAGCCGTGAATATAGATGTATCCTTTCAGGCAGAGTTTGCCCGGTTCTTCCGGCAAAATTTCAAAAAGCTGTTTTCTAGCAGGCGTTCTAAAAAAAGAAACTTTCTAAAAACGCGCTTTTAGTAAAAATATAATATAATAGCATTATAAATTTTTGTTTATTCAGAGTTTTCTAATCATCACTACATTTACCTCCTATCCTCCTATGTGTATATACAAGACTTTTTATTAAACAAAACCATAAACTAAAAATTAATCTTCATCATCTACATTTTTTTATCTACCACCATCTTGTACATGTAAAAATTGTCACTATATTCTTATTCGGCAACCCTAGATACACCCAGATATCGATTTTGATCGAAATCGGAGCACATAGTAATTCTATTTAAATTTTAGTAAATATCTCTGAAACGAAAAAAAAATAGAAATTCTGTTAGCAGCAAAAGATTTGTAATGAAAAATACTCATTTGGCCTTATTTTTTATTTCGAGCTAGCTCTCACCGTTCCGGAGATATCTGCGAAAAATAGTAAAAAATAGCTCGCATTTCGGAGCCGAAGAAGTTGCAAAAACATGTGATCTGGACACGTTCATATTTTTGAAAAACACCAGCGGGACGGCTATACGATGTCGCGACGTAGAGGAAGACTTCCCGTTAAACCTAATCGTAAATTGCACGGCGAAATTCGAAAATTCGGTTCAGCACGAACGAATCAAAAGTAGCATTTTGTGACATAACAGAAAATCGATATCTCTACAAATTAAGCTATGACGTATGCATTTTCCACTTTAACCGCTCCTAGCTCATTAATTTTTGGAATGTGACAAAAATAAAAAAAAAAAGACTTTAGATAATTCGCTTGGAGACACCGTTTAGAAGTTATGTAGGTTTTAAGCAAAAAATGTCCAATTTCCCGCCATACATCGTCACATATTCAAGTCAATATCTCTGAAACGAAACAATTCAGGAAAATTCTGATGGAACAGGACGATTCTTCATGAAAAGAACTTGTCCTCTGGGAGTTTTTATTTTTGAGCTAATTCCAACCTTTTCCGAGATATACGCGAAACACCGTAATACAAAAACATTCCGAGTAAAGTGCAAAAATATGCAATCTTACACAAATTCAGTAATATTTTCAAATGGAAAAATGATGAAAATAACGGCTTACGCTGTGTGAATCATGAGTGTTTAATGTTTATGCTTCACTTTAGAACAAAAAAACTCAGAGGGATTTTGTGGGGACTTTTAGTTGTCTCACGAAAGTTAAGAAATTGAGAAAAAACCCTTCAAAGAAAAAATTCATTTAACGGTTATAAAATAAAATGGTAGTCTTGTATTATAGTAAGTAATTACTCTAAAGATACTCTGGTAAAAATGTGAAGTCAAAAACACAATTAATAAAATAGTTAACAAACTGAAGTACATGGTTACTTTCACAAGCACTTAGGTCTAAGCAGCAAGGGCTCATACTCTAGGAAAGTTAACTTTATCTATTTCTCGATGTGCTTATAAAATATGAAAGCTTGTAAAAGGCTATTGTAGGACAATGATGGGTTAATTTTCCCCCGCACGGATTGTGCTCATTTTTTTTTCTTGGATTGTTTTCAGAATCACTTACAATATTGCCAAATTTCAGCTCTGTATGATATTTTTAAACCTACCAACTTCTTGCTACTGAAAATGATATAAGCTCGCTACTGAACATGTACTGTACACTTTGTTGTTATTATTCTATCCATAACTATAAATATTTACAAAATTTAATCACATTAATTGCAATTTCACTTTTTATTTGCAACCTTGAGCATAAAATATATAAATAAATTAACTTCATTATGAGACAATAAATTTATTCTCAAGCATAAAAAAATAAATACTTATTTGATTTGATTCAATGTCGATAATTAAAAAATAAATTATGTTGGGAAATCGCACAATAAAAATTATTCAGTAATAATGTATTTCATTTGGTTTATATTTCAATCTTTTTTGTAGTAGGTACTCTTAGAAAAATATGAATTAATTTCTTTGTTAAAAAGGAAATTGTAGTAATATTTGCGGGATCGTCGGCGCACGGCTAGATCACAAAAGAGTCCTTCTTGCCTACCTTCTACTGCCTCCTCAACCGTATACTCCACAACGCATTTTACTTCCACATCCAGTGGAAGTATAGTAACGACAAAAAAATTTTTAAAATTTTTTATTGTTCAAATAGGAATGTCATGAAACGTCGAGATTTTAAGTTTGAGCGAAAAAAAAATTTCTGTCTGTCGGTCTGTCGGTCTGTAACTTTTTTTTGTGCGCACGTTTACTCTGAAACCGTTTAAGATATTGACTTGAAATTTGGTACACGTATGTATTTTAACGTGATCTGGAACTAGATTATATTTTCATCTTGTTCCATCGAAGGGTTGGGGGTAAATTGGGGTAAATTTGGGGTAAATAGGTAAATTAAGCAGGTAAGAGTAGAGAAAATTGGTATTTAGTATATTAAAGAGAAGCTAAGGTCTCAAAAAAATTTTTGGCATTGGCCACCCCCATTACCACCCCCACCCCATTATTAAAGGGGATGAAAAAAAATTGTGATTTAGTGTGTGTGTACAAGAACCAGAAACCTCAAAATATTTTTTTACTTTATCCACCCCCACTACCACCCCCTAGCACCACCCCCACCCCACTATCGATGTGGGGTATCGTTTTACAGGTTTTTGGGGTAGAGGATTTCAAATATTATATTATTAAAGTTCCATAAGCAATTATTTCCACATACAAAATTTTTTCGTTGTGAGTGACTTGGATACAAAATCTGGATGTGGAAGTAGTGATTCCTTGGGCAGCGGTTTTTTTCTATTCATTTCAAATCTGGAAATATCATAAATCAAGATTTTTCATGATTTTCGTCCAATTTTGACCTGTAGCTAGAAAATTCGTCCACAAACATGCTATTCCGACTTCAGATTCGTGTTCAGCGCCCCGGAAAACATAAAGAAAAGTGGATCTTAATTCTCGCTCACGATTTTTTTTTATGGGCCTGTGTTATTTTCTTGTTTTGCGTACTGAATTGAAATATTAAATGAATGAAAGAAGTTGACAAGACGTCTCGTAGTGGGAACTTCTTAAAATATTGACGTAATCACACTTGGATCAATACTATATGAAAAGAACGAATCTTTTCTTTCAAAGTTATCTGCTAAATACCCAAAATAATGTTTTTTTAATAATGGTGTAAGCAGAAACACAAGATATTTATTTTTAAAATAACCACCAAATAAGCATGGTCCTAGTGATAAACCTAGAAAATTTGAGCACCCTCACCACCCACAGACGAAGAAGAGGAAAAAGTCAACTGGTAGTGTTATTGGTCTCCCCTGATGTCCTAAAATTTCTATCTGGCTACAGGCCTGAATCAAGGCGTATAGACACTCAGTGACACAGAACTAAGTCAAGTTTATAGTATTATTGTTATAGTAGTCTAATATGTCAAAGAGAAAACAAATGCAAATCCAATCATTTTTAAACAGTAAAACTACTATTGTATTGTAAGTTATACCTCCGGTGCACACCCTCGTCCTGATGCAAATATTATATTCAATATATACAGTCCACATTTGATATACGGTTCATTAAAGAATGTGAGCCGTGTTTATTTATAAAACTTCAATACACGTGTGATTTTTTAACCATTGTCGCCTTGTCCTGTATGCTTAAAAGATCTGCTATCCTGTTCATATGAATACAATCGCATTAGTATAATAAAATCAACATTATCGATCAATCATCGTCTCCGGATAATATAGTAGTAGTAGGTTAATGCAAATTTTGTGATTGTGTGTGTGAGACTAGCAGCAAATGAATTAATAATGTACTCGTAATAAAATGTAGTTTATTACTTCCACGTCCAGTGGAAGTATAGTAACGACAAAAAAAATTTTAAAAATTTTTATTGTCCAAATAGGCTTAAAATGTCATGAAACGTCGAGATTTTAAGTTTGAGCGAAAAAAAAATTTCTGTCTGTCGGTCGGTCTGTCGGTCTGTCTGTAACTTTTTTTTGTGCGCACGTTTACTCTGGAACCGTTTAAGATATTGACTTGAAATTTGGTACAGATATGTACTTTAACGAGATCTAGAACTAGATTATATTTTCATCTTGTTCCGTCGAAGGGTTGGGGGGTAAATTGGGGTAAATTTAGGGTAAATAGGTCAATCAAGCAGGTAAGAGTCCATAAAATTGGTATTTAGTATATACAAGAGAAGCTAAGGTCTCAAAAAAATTTTTAGCATTAGCCACCCCCATTACCACCCCCACCCCCTTATTAAAGGGAATGAAAAAAAATTGTGATTAAGTGTATGTACAGGAACCAGAAACCTCAAAATATTTTTTTACTTCATCCACCCCGCACTATCACCACCCCCCACCCCACTACCGATGTGGGGTATCGTTTTATGGGTTTTTGGGGTAGAGGATTTCAAATATTATATTATTAAAGTTCCATAAACAATTATTTTCACATACAAAGTTTTTTCGTTGTGAGTGACTTGGATAGAGAATCTGGATGTGGAAGTAGTGATTCCTTGGGCAGCGGTTTTTTTAAAGGTATTTACGAAAAACTTCCCTCTCTGCTTGGCATTCTTTATTTATGAATAATTTTTTTCTGTTGGATGATCATCACCCTGTATATATTTTTTAAATTAAAATTGTATCAAATTTTTTCCTGGCAATAGTGATAACTAATTTCCAAATATATTTTCCTATGTCCTGTCTTGTTTTTAAAGTGATCACCCTGTACATTTTTCACTATCTGTGTATCAAGTTTCCTTCTCGAAAATTGTGTCAACTACGGTCCAAATTTTATTTATGATAGTTTCTTAATTATTTTTCATATTTTTTTCCTTCTCAGTTGTGTTAATTCCATAACAAATATTACCATCTTCCGTTACATTTTTTCCCTTCATTATTTTTTTAGGTTTTTCACCGGAAGTATATCAATATCCCACTTCTTCGTTGGCTATATCACCTACTACATACCGACTATGTTCAAATAGTTTTATAGATATAGCGCCAACAGATTGACAAACAGGCAGACAGGCAGACAGACAGATGATCAGATATGAGTAAAAAATAATAAATAATTAATTGTAAAAATTAATCAAGAATACAAGCTTGTAAATAATGAATAAATGTCTCTATAGTGAGGTCGGTTAGAGTTTTATTTCAAGATTACCGTTACTTGGCGGATAAAAGCACCAAATTTGGTATGAAGGTACCTTAGGGTATACTAATAAATGTTAGCCTAAAAGCCCTCTGGAATTTCTAAAACTTTTCATGTACAACACTAAAATTTAAAATTTTAAAAAATATATATCAAAACATGTTTTTCTTTTAATTGTTTTAGTACAAAGAGAAGGTAGACATAATGCATATCATTTTCTTGGTAATTTAAAGATCTAATTAAATAACAGGTTGTCCCATAGGGGCTCCATTTTAAAAAATAAATTCGTTGAAAAACCCATATCGTTGAACTTAATGAAGAATAAGTCGTGTTTAATGTTAGTATCTGAAGAGATAATATTTTAAACGTGCTTACAGACCAATTTTTAACAATTTTGGTAAAATCGCAGCCTTCTATTATTGAAACAAAAAATTGAAAAATCTATTTTTTGAAATTCAAAATAATATTTGAGGGTCAGATTATATGCATTTTAGCCAGCAGGATCCAAATATGCAAAAAATACATTTAAAAATTTGGTTTTCGTGTCAAATACATCGAAACCGGAAGTCAGCCATTTTGGTTCTTTACATCATATAATTGAAAATTTCATTCCATATAACTACACCAAATTTGAAAAAGTTGGATGTACTAGGGACTTTATTTCTTTTTTAAATTATAGATAAAGAGCCCACCTTTCGATTAAAATTGGTCCGAAAAGGGCCAGGTTAATAGTTCTCATTTTATTTTAATGTGCTAACAGCGAAAACGGTGTGAACGTCTATTTCGCGATTAACTTCTATGTTAGATGTACTGGGTATTTAACTTTTTTTTTTTTTTGAAATTAAAGCTGAAGAACTCACCCTTCGAGTAAAAGTGGTTTGAAAAGGGCCAGGCTATTCGATTTTTTTTTTCATTAACATGTTTCTTGAGAAATTACGCTCTAGCAGCGAAAACGCTGTGGTCTGTTCTTTTTTTTTTTTTTTAATTAAAGCTAAAGAACCCACCCTTCAATTAAAAGTGGTCTGAAATGGGCTGGGTTATTCAATTTTTGTTTATTAACATTACTCGAGAAATTACGCTCTAGCAGCGAAAACGCTGTCGTCTGTTTCTCGGCTAACCTTTATGTTAGATGTACTAGGGACTTAATTTTTTAAATTAAAGCTAAAGAGCCCATCTTTCGACTAAAATCGGTCCGAAAAGGTCCAGATTACTATTTTTTTTTAATACGAATTTTACCTGAAAAATACGCGTTGGTCGTCAAAATTATTTTGAGAATTTGAGGCTAATAGCCTTCTTATTAGCTCTTGGGTCATAATTTGTAAGTAAAAATGTTGATATTATCATTACCTACGAATATATGTATTTAAAAATGCAATAAAAAAAATTTTTTTCGCTGCTAGTTTCGCTACAAAAATCAGTCTAGTCAATAATGGCAATTGTCTTGCCGAATAAAGTCATTTTCTGAGTCTGACAACTTAAATTCATTCAATAAATCTTATTAAACACTAATAATATACAAACAGGAATTCGCAACAGGTCTAACCAGCGCAGCCAGGGCAGTTTTACCGGGTGCATGCCGGGCCGACGGGGGAGAGTAGGAGACTTTTTGGTACATGTTATTCTGGACCAAAACTATAATCCTGCAAATTTTCAGCTTTACAACAATTAATTCCGGGTCATGAACTAAAATTCCTGGGCTACATGTGATATTTTGTCGTACTTGTCGACCATTTTGGATTTTAGTGCTGTACATGAAAATTTTTAGAAATTCCAGAGGCTAATATTTATTAGTATGCCCCAAGGTACTTTCATAACAAATTTGGAGCTTTTATCCGCCAGGTAACGGTAATTTCAATGAGCCACCTCACTATACTCTACTGATGAGAACTAACGAGTTCTAAAAAACTTGTGCAACTTTTCAAGGCTTAAAGAGGAATGAAAAGGTTCAATAATTATTGTGAATGACTGAATTTCAATAACTGACTTAAGTAATTTTAATTCGCCTTAAAATGCATGTAATTCAATCAGTATTATCTAGAAGAGTAGTTGTTTTGACTGATTTTCTAATAATGAGTATTTTAAAGTGTTTATTTAAGTAGTATATTAGCGTAATTAAATTAAGGTGCCAATATACAGAAAGTAGGTAATTTCGTATTAAATAAAAAAGTTGTGATTTGCATAATACCTAAATGATATTTTCTAATCTTGTTAATTGATGTTTTAAAATTAATTTTAACTGAAAACACCTACTTGAAATCTGACTGCTTTGAAATAGTGACGGCTTTAAGTCTCTTTTCGGCAATTCCCGTAAGTGTCGCTACTGCGGAACGGTCGTTCTCAAAACTGAAAAAGACATACTCTTTCCATCCTGGCCGTTGAGTCGGCAGAAACTAAAATAATCGACCAAAATAAAGATTTTGCTTAATATAAAGCGCGCAGGAATAATTTTTCCTCTTTGTGTTAACTTATTTACTGTTATATTAATAGCAAAATAAAAATGTTTTTAATGTAGACCGGTGGGGGGGGGGGGGGGCGTCGAAATATTTTGCATACCGGCCCAAAATTCTAAGTTACGCCTCTGAATAGGGAAAAACAAATTCAGCATAATATAAGTCCTCTTTAGGCAAATCGCTTCTTCGCCTAAGCCACAGATTTTCTGGGAAATAAATATTTCAAACTGAGCTCTATGATGAGTGGACCTTAGCCTTCAGATTCAACAAACGTGGTTGCTCTGACTGATTTTCTCGCCAATTTAAGAAACATTTGATTTTTAATTTGGATTTTCCTTTGTTAAATATTTAAAGTCGATATTTAGATAACCTTGACTGAATCTGAGACTCTGCTTGTTTCGAGAAAAAATCGTTTAATGAAACTGTAAATTTTAATCTCTGGATGGTTGTTATCTGCAGGTAAGTTAAAAAGTAAACCTTAACAAGTGAACGAGGAGGTCAATTAAATCATGACTAACTTTTATGTGCATACTTAACTTATTTAATTGTTTTCAGTTCTTGGTAGTCTTTTTCTTTAATGCAAATAATTGAAGGTCATATTAAAAAATGTATAATAACTTATTAACTACATAACGCTTCTGTATTGGTTTTTAATATTTATTTAGAACAAGGATAATTTTGGCTTTTTAAACAAAAATCACATATAGTTCAATAAATAAGCCGGAAAGTGTGGAAAAGTGGTGGAACAGCACCTATTTGAAAAAATCCTTTTTTCACGTGTTCCCTAGACCTGCAGGAACATTCAAAAATGAGAAAGTCATAAAAAAATTTACATAATTAATATTTCGCCTCGGAAATGAGCTCTAGAAGGTTTTTTGGGTCGCTGATCACGAATCGGAGGTCCAAATTGAGGAATTCCATATTCCAGTAAGTATGGAATTCGTGCCATTTTTTGATGAAAATTCCACTTTTTCGGGCGGAAATTTAAATATGAATATTGTGCTGCGGAAGTGCGCTTGCTATAGGGGTCGCTGATCATGATTTTGAGAACCAAATTCAAGAATTCTGTATTCTGGAATTTGTGCCATTTTTCGTGTCGAATTTCACTTTGACGAATAAAACTATGTATGAATATTACGAGTATTTCAAGTCAATTTTACTTTGAAGAAACAAGTATGAATATTACAAGCATTTCAGCATGGCAATTTTATAAGTACTGCAGGAATGCATGCAATTTTTTTCTTCTTTCAAGTGAGGTAAGTGATTAAAAGATAACAGTTTTTATAAAAATATAGCATTTATTATGTTGGTACAAAATTCGGTGTGATAAAATGGTTATTAATTTATCATTATTTTTTTATATACATCAATCAATCTGAATCGGAAGAAACCACTTCATATTTCCAAAATATTAGCGAAATGCATTTTTTATTATTATATTTTACAGCATATGTCAAAAAGCACCCTCCAATTGTTCCTCACAAGTCACAGAGAGACCTAAAGATTATTTCTTGGGTACCAATATTTTGTAGATTCTTTGAATAATATTTTTAAAAAAGTACCTATGTGATAAGAAATAAGAAATCCCTAAGAGAAAAACAAATATAGGATACGACTCAGATTTCAGCTCAAAGACATTTCGATTTGCGGAACTACAATTATTATCCGGTTAGAACACACCCATCAAACTTAGTGAAAAGAGTTTTATAAGACTGTCTCAGAGACAATGTTAAACACAACAGAAATGTGTAATTGGTGGAGAATCGAATGCAGGAATGTGGTTCTTTTACAAGCAATAGAGAACCATGATATCAGACAGTAATTATATCTGTTTAAGTAAGTGTTGTTTCTTGTACAATTTCCCCTTCGCGCGAACTTTAAGCATACATTTTTGATCGAACGGTGTTTTAAACTTGAGAATCTAGCCACATTTATTTTGACCTAGACCTGGAGTAATTTATAAATAATTTAATTTAACGTACAGCCAGATTATATCAATGTGAAGGTTAATATCCGCGGGATATCAATTCAGTTACGCTACTTGAAAGTTTTGCGTTTTTATTGATTAGTTGCTTTCAAGCCCACGCCTATTATTACGTGTGTTAATATTACCATTATCTTTACGTATATTTTATTAAGACTTATAATTTTTTTAAATATTGCATTTTCTTGGAAATGTATTCAAGCCGACTGAAATTAAATTAGATAATAAAAGTTTTTAAACCTGATAATTTTACACGAAAATTTCATACCTCACTTTCTTAGCCAATCAGAAGTTTGTTCTTGATTTCGTTACCATATCAACCCAGAAAATTTCCGGAAATTTTTATCCTCCAGGGTATCCTGAACGAAATTAATAAGTGGAAATTTTTCTGTCAAATTATTGATCTATGATCATATTTGACATTTGCTTTTACATAAAAATGAAATTTTATTTGTCATATTAAACGAAATATTTATAAAAAAAAATCATTGAGCTCGTGGAACAACATTTTATTTCATGTTTAATTATGATACTGAATATTTCAAATGTGTTTGAAAATCCTTTAAAAACTCCTCGCGTTTCAATGGTGAATACATCGGTGAAGAATCTATGTCAATTAAATGTCTATGCTTGACTACATAAATATAATATTTTGAAACAATTTTATTTAACTTATCTTTTGTAGTTCGTGAAAACTTAGTTGAAACTTCCAGTAGCTTTTTCTGTACTTCGCTGAATAACTTCTCATTTTGATTTTCGTCCATATTACACTTTTCAATCAAGTATGATAAGTATTTCAATTTTAGATGGCTTTTTTTAACCTCAGAAAGTTCTTCAGAATATGTGCATAATGTATATTTCTGTTCTTTTTCCATTCTTTGTTATCTTATTCTTTAAAAATCTCGAAAACAACTTCAACAATAGAAATATTAAGCTTACACTGGTTAAACTGTCAATGAAATAATGATAAACAGCTAATGACGTTTTATTTCCAAGCCATCTCTGTTAAGTTATAATGTGCTGAAACTTGCTGTACCATGTGCATAAAACATGAAAATAAACTAAAAAAAACAATGTTCCACCTATTTTAGTGAACAAAACTTATTTCATAACACACAAATAGAGTTGTCTTAAACAATTTTCAATAATTTTTTGAAACTAAAATGGGTGAAAAAGATATTGTTTATCTGTTATACGAATATAGGTATTCCGGTTCACCCAAACTGTTGTAACATTAGAAAATATAAGAAAAACAGAATTCCACCCATTTTAGTGAAGAAAACGCGAGAGAAAACGTAATATCAAACATTTCAGTAATATATATTAACTCCTCATGTAGTAGTTTTTTGCAACTAAAATGGGTGGAAATATTTTTTTAACATTGCATATACAGGGTGTTGCATCAGAAGAGGGACATAGCTTAATAGGAGGTAGAGAACATCAGTGGTAATCAGAAACTCCCATAGAAATGTCTCATTGGGCCTTCACTATGAAGTTACAGGGTGTTTTATAATTTTTGGCAAAAACTACTTTTTGTCATTACTTTGACAGGGAATGGAATAATGGATTCATAGTTGGTACAGCTAGTACAGTAACGATCCTTCAGAAATACATGTAAGACATGAAAAAAAATCCAGGTCTGGTGTCACTAAAATTTAGGTTTCTTCTTTACCTTTAAAAACATGATCCTGTAGATTTTTTTTGATGAAATGTTTATGATATTCGAAAAGAACACAGAATAATAAGCAAAATTTCACTTTTTTGTTACACCTTTGTGTTATTTAAATACGGTGTTAAATGTGCAAGAATGTGGATTTCAGAACCATATTAAATGAAAATCACGTGAGATAAACAATTTTGTAACTAAAATTAGCAAAAATTCTGTTGAGGCTAGGTGGTCTGGGTGAGTCCTAATTCCGACACGTTTTAAAGATCAATTTTGGTAGAAAATGTAATGTAATCTAATAAGTAATCGGGTATAAATTAACAAAATATTTAATCAACCATAGTAGGCTTATTCAAAGTGATAGATAGTAAAACTATTTAGGCCTAAGCAACAAGTTACTTTAATCAAGGAAATCAGCAACATTTCACACTTAATAAAAATTTGAAAACCGAACAAACTAAAACCGAAATAAATAAAATAATTTCCAATCAGGTAACAATAAACAACAAATCAATAACTAAATGTGTTTAAAAATAAAAAAAACATAATTTGCTCTAAAGTAAATTTTCAAAGTGGCCTCCCCCAGCTTCTGTGCATTCTCTTGCGCGTTTAGTTAGGTTACCAATTATTGCTCGACGTATCATTGCCGGATTATTCCGTATTTCGTTGCAGGTTGTAACGATGCGCTGGATTAACTGTTGTCTACTATCAATTTCGGCTCTACAAACTTCGTTTTTTAAGTAGCCCCATAAAAAGTAATCACAATCAGGAGGACCCCCACGATCAATCCATCTATTAGGATACTCATTATTTAAGTGTTCTCTTACTTGAATGCTAAAATGAGGTGGGGCCCCATCATGCTGAAACAACATGCTTCTAATATGGATATTTTCTAACATATTCAGTAACATATTTTGAAGAAAATTACAGTAAATATCACCATTTAATCTTTCTTCAAAAAAATGTGGCCCTATCAAATGTGTATTCACAAGCCCGACCCAAACATTTACAGACCCAAACATTGCGAATGACGTTGGCGTTGTCGCATGTGGGTTTTCCTGTGACCATTTATGATTATTTCTTGAGTTGTTTACTCCGTCCTTCGTAAATTGTGCCTCAAAATGCCAGGCGGCGGATGTTGTCGCCTTGTTCAAGACGCTGTACCTGCTGGATATCATATGGATGATAACATTCTCTTTTTGGGGTTCTCCATACTCGCCAATGAGGAATACCAGTTGCATAACTGATTCGTCTAGTGCTAATTTTTTGGTTTTGTTGAACTGTTTAAAATATTGTTTTGTTCCTGCACGCCCTGTTGTAAAACACGCTCCACAACTGCAGAAGTAGGAAACCTTCCATGTTGTCTTGAATACTGGAATACGGTACTAAAGGTTTTGTGATTAGGGTGCCGACGACCAGGAAAACGCAGCCGATATTCTCTTTCCGCCGACCTACCATTTCCATTACAGAAACTATAGATAAATATTATGTCAGCATATTCCACGTTTGCAAATTTTAGTGGCATAGTTAAAATATTTTACACAAATTGAGTAACTAGTTTATACTTCAGTATAAACTCATGTTACTCATACGTTGAGTAGTCGTTGTATTTATTAATATCAATGTGTTCGATTCGACAACGACTCCTCAACGTTGAGTAACTAGTTTATATTTCAGTATAAACTCATGTCACTCATACGTTGAGGAGTCGTTGTATTTATTAATATCAATGTGTTCTGTTTTGTTTTTAAAATTTAATGTAACAAAGGAAAACTCACCTAAATAGTCCTGAGGATGTCAATAAATTTTGACGAAACGTCGACCATTTAAAAAAGTCTTTTCCCAACACCTTTTGGTCTATACCCGTTAACGTTACCAGCGATGTTGTTAATATAGTTCTCCATAGCCTCTTCACAAATATATTGTATTTTTAGAGGTCATCCAAAAATGTCAATTTTCCAAAAACGCTCTGTAGCTCGGTAGTCGAAAAAGATAGACGAGCGCGGTTTGTGGCATTGTTTGTTTCTCGAAAATCGAGCTCAGGACATCCATATTGGTTTTTGTCTATCTGCCATAGTTTTAGAGAAACCCCCGAATCCCATCTAATTTGGTCGACCCTGTACATTCCTTCTTGGCCTGTTAAACTAAATAAATTTTCATTCTCGATTTTTATTTAACAGTACTTCTTACCAAGAGAAATTAATATCTTTTTATTCAGTAAGATTTGTCTTGTCAATAAATTAGCATCATGTTTATTAATCGACCTACCGGCACCTTACTCTGCTATAAAAAGAAGGTCGCAACGGAGGAATCCCCAATATGCAAAACCGGTTAAATAACTGGAAAGCCTCACCTTGTAATTAAAATCTCATAAGGGTTTCTTCATAATAAACTGAATAAAAATATATGATTCTCTAAATACGTCATTAACTGTCGTAATTTAAATAACTTGTTAAATAAATCAATTATTATATAATAGACTACACTCAAAGAAAATGATAGGTAAATTCAACCAAAAAGAGCATATGAAATCGCGCCTATCTAGTTTCATAGTTAAATCAATCAGAAAAGAATGGTCATACAACTTTATTTGTTTTCGTAAACAAATAGTAGTTTAATAATCATATCTTCTTGTAACAAATTAAATAGTACAATGACGTTTTTTTATGTTCACTAACCATTTTCAATTTGGTCTACAATTAAATAGTACAACGACTTTGTTTTTTGTTCACCAACTAATTTTTAGGTTGATCTACGCTTCATTGTATGATGAAGTTTTTTTTGGTTAGCCAAAATCTCAGTATTGAGACATCAGACCACCCAAAACAAAGATTAGAGATCGTTTATAAGATCCATCCAAATACATCGATGATCCCTGAGAGAATTTGAACATTGCAATCATGTTATTAATTTTCTATAAATTCATAAAAGTATAAGATAATGCATGATTGATTATCCTCAGTGATTTGTATGTGGCGTCATCTGGGAATAATTTCTGTAATAGACTACGTAGTAAGCAAGCAAATTTTATGGTAATTCTTTTAGAACTTCTAGAAGACGACAATAATATTGGTTTGTCTACCAAGTACAATAATACAGCGAACTAATACTGGGTTAGAATTACAATTCGATAATAGTTAAAAATAAAATATACTATTATCTAGTTTAATTTGACAGAATTCAACAAAATAATAGTCAGACGAACAAAATAATAGTCTTATTCATCTATTTTTTAAGTTAATGTTTGTTTTGTTGTACGACAACTTTTTATTAATTAAAATAACAATCACATCTTGTTTAAAAATACCATCAATATAGTTTGGTTTAACAAAGTTAACGATATTGTTAGTTAACCATTTTTTTTTTTGTTGAATTTACCCATACCATTTCTTTGAGTGTAGCTTTATCCAGCATTGTCTAGGTGGCCTGAGTAAAATTGAATGTCATTAGCTAAAATAAACTTAATTTTTAATTTTTTCGATTGTATTTTAAATTGGTTCGGAATGGGTAGTAGGGTGGGCCGAAAAACGCGAAAATTTAAATTTGCAGATGAGATAGTTTTTAATTTGTTACTATATATCTAAAACTAATTTGGATAAGTTTTTAACCAAATCGGTTAATATCTAGCCGGGCCCCCACGGCCTTGAAAATGAAATGAAGGAAAAGGCCAATTTTTTAATGTTTTTAACATTTTTTTCAAATTGACATTTGAACTTTTTTTATGACTCTTTATTAATGTCTAAACGCGTGTGGCAAAAATTTTCCAAATAAAATATTTTTCAGTTCCAAGGAATTGGATATTTGTCACGTAGAATTTGACGAAAATGAGGTTTTTTGTATAAAATTTCTAATTTCCCTGGAACTGAAAAATATTTTATCTGGAAAACTTTTGCCACGCTCATTTAGACATTAATAAAGAGTCATAAAAAAATTTCAAATGTCAATTGAAAAATGTTAAAAATTAAAAAACTGGCCTTTTCCTTAATTTTCAAGGCCGTGGGGGCCTGGCTAGATATTAACCAATTTGGCTAAAAATTTACCCGAATTAGTTTCAGATACATAGTAACACATTAGAAACTATCTCATCTGCAAATTCAAATTTTCGTGTTTTTCGGCTCACCTTAATGGGCAGGCTACCAAAAGTGTAAAACCTGCGTGAGTATATGGGATTGAGAGTATCGTTTTTAATGTTCCAGTGTAGAAGACACTATACAGCAAATATCAGCTACGAATACAACATTTTGATAAGAAAACTCAAGATCAGGCATGAAAATAAATCTTAAATACATTAAAATAGTTTTTGTAATTCTTGCTTAAATGTTTAAAAATTTGGGTGCAGCATTTTCTGCTATACACTTCGCATGAAAATTAACGCACCAATTTTATAACTTTTTTCTAAAAGAAGCCTATATTATTTATTTGCTTAAAGCTAAGAGTTTATAAAACTTTGGGCCATAATAACCAACAAACCGTTGTGTTGTGGAATGTGTACATTGAGGGATATTAATATTTGTAAATTTATATAATCGGGATACACGTTTTCAACCAGTTGTTTCAGTTGTTCTTTATTCCTGAAATAAATCCATTTCCAGTTTCTAATAGCAATTTCGAAAAACATCTCCTTTAAAGTGACCATCATTTAAGTAAGGTCTCATATTCATATTAGCAATTAAAAAAAAGGTAAATAGATAATTTTATTTCGATCTCTTGTCAAGAACAGTGATACCAGTTTTTAATCATTAACTGTTTTGTCTATAAATAGCTGTAAATCTATATATATATATAAAGGTAAGTGTCCTCACTGACTCATCAGCAGGTAGTATGAAAGCCTATGTCATCCTGGATGCTCTTTGATGAAACAAGTTTGTGGTATTTTTCGTTTTTTTTTTGTAACAATATAACAATACAAAAACTATTGTTGGCCATTTGGGACCCGACGTTAACTAGCTAAATTCACGTCACCAATTTTGAAATAACAATTTTTTTAATACATATGTATCTACCTCTATTTTTTGCTGCGAATATTTAAGTGGCTTGAGATGAAAACGTAATTTAATTTTCTAAATTTTTTGAAAGAAATGAGATGAAATTGAAAAATATAGGGATCAAATTTAAAAAATTTTCAT
Organism: Rutpela maculata; assembly: GCA_936432065.2. NCBI lineage: Eukaryota > Metazoa > Arthropoda > Insecta > Coleoptera > Cerambycidae > Rutpela > Rutpela maculata. The sequence goes on along the minus strand of OW386286.2, from coordinate 1,356,623 downwards.
TATTAATTGCTCATTTCATCTTTGACATTCAGGAACACAACAAAGATGAAAATTCTTCTTGTTTATTTACACAGATAAATCTCGCGACAAGCTTTTATATCATATAAATTGTATAATGTAATAAATTGATAGGTTTGATTTAATTTAAAGTTTATTTTCTTCTTTTTAGAACATTTAAATAAAAGCTTGTTTTTAAAAATGTTTTTTTAATTCAATTTAATTTTTAAATTTTTTGCTACGCCTTAATTGCGTCGTTCCTATTCGATATAAAACTTATAGTTTAAACCGAATCCTTCACCATTTCTTAGAAGCAACGTATAAGCGAATACACTATACGATAAAATTATAGTGTTAAAGCTAAGAAATTTTGTCCGCCATCTTGAACTTAGTGTGACGTCATTTTATTTCGTATGCTTCTCAGCAAACCCTTTCATTTGATACCCATATCATGGTCTGCCATCTTTGGGAGTCCGCCATATTGGATTTTGAAATTGATATTAGAACTTGCAACAAAAAGTTATTCTTTAGTGCAGGAAATTCTTTCAAAATATTCAGTTTCATTAGGTAAGTAGAAAAAGAAGCAAAAATTCTAAATTCTCCCCCTCCACCTTCCCCTCGTTTCCCTCACCCTTCACCACCTATAAGAACGGTGTAAGTTACAATATCTAATATAATTTATTTATTTTTAAAAAAACCAAAACTCCTCGTTAAATGGTTATTATTAGGTTATAATGTGATTACTTCTGAATACTCTTACACCGATCCCCACCAATTAATCTAGCGGATTTTATCATTTTAGAGATTTTATTGGTTTTAATTGCAAGAGAAATCCCTAATCACCCAGTTTGATGGTTTTTTATCATAATAAGGTAATTTTTAGTCAATTCAGATGTATATTTCTCACACTTTTGGGGTTAGGGTGTACGATGTGCATATCACTATCCAGAAAATATTACTTGTTTTTTATATTAAAAAATTCTTTAATTATTTAAATAACTAAATAATTTTTTTACTATAAAAATCAAGCAACATTTGTTAAAGGGGATATTGACACCCTACACCCGTCTCTAGAGGGTTAAGAAATATTCAGGAGTGATCCGAATTGGCCAAGTCACCTTAATATGATAAAACAAGCTAAAAACGTAATCTTCGCCAATTTACTGAGCTTTTTACATAGTTGTTACACATTCTATAGGATACTCTTCGCAGTTTTCTTGTAAATAATGTTAGTTTTTGGACATCCTAAATTTTGTGATACCATCTTTGTTGTGAAAAAAATTATATGAAAAAAAAATATCCAACCTGTGTGGGATTTGAACACACGATCTGTGGATTGCAAGGCAAAACTTTAGTCACTGCACCATCATTAGTAAAATGCATAAACAAAAATTATATATATTATGGAGATAATATTTCGCAAGATTTCTATTTAAGTACAAGCGACAAAATCTTAAAATGAAAATGAAAGTATATAGGTTTGTACTATTATACATATTGTAAATAAGTCCAGGGCTGGCTCTAGGGGGGGAGGCGAAGCGGGCGGCTGCCCGGGGCGGCAAAATTCTAGGGGCGGCAAATTCTTCAAATCCACAGTTACCAAAAAATATAAAAAGCTAGGAAATAATTGTTTCACTAATATAGTAATAGTAATGTTAACTTTATATAAATAATTTGTTATTGTTAGTTTTTTTTGTATATAAAGCAAGTTACATACATACATTCTATTTCTTATATGTGATTTTATTTCTTGTCTAATTTCTGTGGTGTGGTATTTTTTTTAAGTTTCAATACGGTTAATTTTTTCAATTATTTTATTTTACCCTTTTAAATACAGTAATCATATTGCTTAAAATCCAAAAATTGCTGTAAACCTTATAACTAAAAGAACAAACAATCAGGAATATTCAGTAGGTGACTCTTAAAATGGGTAAAAATGAGACACTGTTTATTTTTGTTTATCAATTAACGGTACTTTTTAGTAGTAGTAAAAAAAAAATACATAGAAATATAATTTTTTCTGTCATTTTTACATATCATACCAATCTTTCATTAAATATGACTCGATTCTAAGCAACCTAAAAATTGAAAGATGTCATTGTGTCTCATTTTTACCCCGCCTGACCCTAATGTTATTTATATAAGAGAGGGGCGGCAAAATGAAACTGTGCCCGGGGCGGCAAAATACCTGGAGCCAGCCCTTAATAAGTCTGGCTGATTGGCACACCACCAAAGCCATCCAACAAAACTCAACCAACCAAACCAACCAAGCGACAAAAATTTCGAGAATATTTCTTTTTAATTAAATAATTAATAACTTTTTTATTTACCGATCGATTTTCTTAAAAAATAATAGGGTTCTTCCTCTAGCTAACACTAACTCGATTTCCAACTTTCAATACAATCGGACTTTTCTTTCTTAAGTTATCGTGCTTACAAGAAACGTGTGCCGATCAAATACAATATACTCTTCGTTTTTGTGAAGAGTATAAAAATATGAAACCTATACCTATATAGTTATACCATTTTTGAAGGTTCAATATAATTTTTAAATTAAAAATGACAAAACAATGTAGTACATTATGTATCGTGTAACTCGGAAAATTAGCAAGTTACAAACAAATTCCAAGAAACAAAAAATGTTTAGAAGGCCTCAATGCATACGTGTGAATTTTCTCAAATTTTTAAATTACGAATTCTTAAAGCGTTATAATTTCAAAGAAAGGAGTAATTTTTCATGTTTTTCCGGAAAAACTCGGTGAAAACGCACTTTACAGAAAAGTTGCATGTAAAAAAAGTCTTTTATTTCGATGATACATTCACCTGAATTTTTTCAGATTTTTTTTCCAACTTTTACATTTCCCTCCCCCACTTTTAGGAATTTTCGAGTGGCCATATCTCGAAAAATATGCATTTTTCGAAAAAAAATCACAGGAGTAAAAACATCTTATTTTTGACCAAAAAAGGTAAATATATGTTTTTTTAAATTTTTGACCTAATTCTACAAGTTACGGAACCCATGATAAAAGGGGTGTTTTCTACCCCTTCCAATTATTTCTTACTTTAACCTTTTTTTTCAACTTTTTTATTAACGTCATTGCAAACACATTGCACAAGGTTTCATCAAAATCCATTCATTAGCACTCAAATTAGAGATTTTGGTGATTTTAACGCTCCGTTGACTGGACTATATGTACAACCTGTTCTCAAAACACGCCCTACTCTGTTGCAAACAAACTGTTAACTAAAAGCCATTTATACTAAATGTACGTAATTTCTGTTCCACATTTACTTATTATATGTTATAAGTAAATGAAAATATTCAATTTAATTATTCTACGTTAGTCGATAAATCAGATTAAATTAGTTTCCTTGTCCACTATGTGGAAATTGTATACCAGTGTCATTAAAATTTATAGTGGTGTAAGGTACTTTGCGATAACCCTAAACCCATTGCGAACACAGGCGGCCTTGCAGTTAGAAGTATAATGGTATATTATGCTTTTAAATGGATAACATGGATTAATATTATATTAATTACATTGCCCATGCGTGGAAAAATGTACGCAATAAGACATTGAAAACTTAGCATAAATTTTATTTAAAGGGAACTAAAAGTTTCTAGGATCTATATATTGTTTTTATTTTTCAAGGATAAAAAAAACGTTCATATGTTCAGAAAATTAATATACAGGTAGTAAAATCCAGATAAAGAAATGGTAGATGAATTATGCACAATGTAGGGTAGAAACGCAGTGTTTGTAACAAATGCTGGTGAAGGGAACTATGTTTGAAGTAAAGGGGCCCCGCTGCTTCGGCAGAGGTCCAGAGTCATTCGCGGACCGGTTTCGAGCTTCTTGGCTCTCGTCAACACGAAGCAGACTCGGACACCTTTGACCTGCGGGCTCCTCTTGATAAAGTCGAGCAACACAAAGTCGGTGACTTGTAAGTAGTCCCTCCAACGGCATCTGCTGCAAACACTTTATAAGAGCCTCCACTAATATTACTAGTAAAATCCATATAGAGGAATGATTATGCACAATGAAAGGTTTCGTTGAATTCCTCGTCATTTCTTAATATTACTATTAGGAAATACGTTCTTAATGAGATTGTTGTCATCACTAGAAACGCAATGCTTCTAATTCCCTTCACCAGCAATTGCTACAAGCACTGCGTGTCCAGTCATAATGATAATATCATTCAGAACGCACACCTTAGTAATAATATTAAGAAATCAAGAGAAATACAACGAAACCCTTCATTGTGCATAATTCATCTACCATTCCTCTATCTGGACTTTACTGGTAATATTTGCCCAAATACCGTAAACAGAGGAAGGATACACAGTTCCCTATGCTGCAACGTTCGCCACTTGCCGGCATAGCTGTGACGTCACGGCGAGACCTAAATCTGTTGTTTACGTTTCTGACAGCAGTGTTTTTCTGTGTTTAGTGGTGTGATTATTAAGTCTTGTCTACTTGTCTCTACTGGTTTTTGTTTGTAAATCTCATATACATCTTCATGTGTTTTTTTACGTTTCTATGAGCTATAAAAACATTCTTGATTAGTGAAATTGTGTGCAGAAACAGGGACATACTATTGCTTGCACTATTTTGGACTTTTACAGGATTTAAAAGGTAATTATTATTATTAGTGTTCTATAGTGATTTTGTATACATTATAGAAGGTAAAAAAAGCTTAATAACTCATGTATTAGATTTAGATATTGTTAATGTTCAGATAGAAGTGAAGGAGAATGCCGGGAACAAGGTGTGCAGTGTATGACTGTAATAATACGTATTGTACAAAGAAATCTACTGGTCAAAATATTATTTTCCACGTTTTCCAAAACCCTAAGATCTGGTGTCCAAGTCGAGGAAATATACACAAAAATAGCCCCAACCTTCAATTTTTTTTGCAGTAAGTCGGATTGAGATGGGGTTTTTTGCATTCGCTTCGTTAACTCGTCTAGAAACTTTGTGCCATATTTTGGTCTTGTACTTTTTTGAAATTGCATTGCTGCATCAAAAAGTGCATTCTTATAAGTGCATATTTTCAAGCAGAAAAAACTCACGAATCATACGAATTTCAGTACCCATTTTGTATAAGTTAAGAGGTTGCCAATGTCAGATTCGGGTAACGAGTTTCGATCGATTTGATAAGTAATTTCAGTAAAACTCCGGGAGATGACTTTATTAGCCAGGTCGCGCGAACCAGGTCCTCCGGAGGAGGTTGCTGATATCAGATTCGGGACGAGCGACCCGAAAAACCTCCGAGTAACGAGTTTCGATTGATTTTCCATGAGTTTACAGGGAACTCCAGGTGATGACGTTCCTGGTGCCGTCCTGACCTCCAGGCGAACAGGGTGCTCATTTGGACATCACATTCAGGTCCAGCGACTCAAAAATCCCCCGGGTACTGTAATTCGTATGATTCGGGAGTTTTTTCTGGAAGATATGAATTTTTTCACTTGAAAAGTTGCAGTTATAAGAATCCACTTTTCGATGCAGCAAAGCAATTTCAAAAAGTACAAAACCAAAATATGGCACAAAGTTTCTAGACGAGGTAACGAAGCAAATGCAAAAAAAAACACATCTCAATCCGACTTGCTGCAAAAAAATTGAAGGTTGACTGCTATATTTCCTCGCCTATAAGTAGGACTTGCAAAATGAATTACTAGGTAAAAATACGTTTTTTTTTAAATTATATGTGTACCTACATTTCCGAGACGTTTTGTTATACTGGGTGTTAATTTTTATAATACATATGTTTCATAATTTAATCTTTTTTTAGGTCCTTTTTATCAGATCTTTCTATGAATTGAATTAGAATCCACTGTAAATAAGATAATTTTTTATCAGGTTTTTTGTGAATCAAAGATCAATATCCGCCGTATAGAAAAACAAAAATGTATGTTTCCTCGAACCAGGCATTTCATTTCCATGACTTACTTGTGATAAACTTGATATAATTTTATCAATTTTTGTCAGGAACTTCCACACTTTGACTGCTTGTACTGTAATTCGCACGAACTTCAGGAATTTAAAAGCAAATCAGGTTAAGGCAGTGAAGAGGAAAAATACAGATTCTAATTTAAGCAGAAAAAGAATTCGAAAATTAAGTAAAATAACAAACTGAATAGTCAACAATATATTATAATTTGAGTGGAAAAGGAAAAAATTGCTACATTCTTGAAACTTTCCATACACGTTTAGTTCACGATATTTATATACAAAGAATACTGAAAATGTTGTATGGCTCAATTGCAGAATTCGTTTCGGCAAATTCAAGAACACAATATGATTTCTCCGCAGCGTCTGTCTACAGCCATCTTAGCTATATGCTTGCGCAGTACTACCAACTGTCTTATAGAAACTTCTACAGTTCGTCAACCTAACAGCGCAAAATGTATGTCGATACTACAGATAACTTTTGTTTTATAAAACTTGAAAAATGTCTACTTTTTTGTAATAACTCTGTACATATTAAATTTCTTGGTATTAAAGTATCCAACAGAGTAGAGTTCATGAAACTGAACCTTATTTGTCTTTGCTTTATTTCCATGAAGCATTTAATTAAAGAAATAAAATGGTTTTCGTACCTTTCAACGGAAGACCACATCTATATGTGCCGTGAGAGTGTTAAGGTACAAATATATATACTGGATAAATAATTGATTAAATGGATTCGGTGCTACTTGATGTCAAACGCAGGTAAGCACTCGTCTGACACAAAAGCATCATTACGCAGTTTTTCAACATAATGGAACAGGTGTAAAATGAATGACCACACTACGATTAATTATGGATTGCATTTTATGACATTCACATTAAATAAATAATTCTAACTGAAACTTAACACACCTCCCTCTGAATGAATAATTATTTTTATAATGTTACTGATTAACTTAATTACTATAATTTAGTAATGAAGGGTGTGACCTTGATTAATAAATCGTTTTCATTAGTTCGTATGTAACATCAACAATTGAATGCACACAATGTAAAAATGCATATTTGAGGTGTGTCGCTCGACTTTTGACCTTATTTGAAAATACATTCCATTTTTTTACGTATACAGGGTGTCCTCGATATGCTTGGTCATATTCCAACCATTCGTTTCAACTGAAAATTTAAGAACAAATATCACATAAACATACATTTCAAATTACTTCGATGACGACTAAGCGTAACTTTAAGTAATATGTCACACACAATATAACTTGTTTAGTGGTAATCCTTTTATTTTATTGTCATTTTCAAAGTAAGTAAAATATCCCCATTTTTGTCGCCAGGTTTAAAAACAGCTTCTTTCTATATTATAATGACTTATCTGTCTGTAGTAATGTATTAACTGCTCCGAAATATTTAAAAAGTAGGTAATTAATTATATTTCTTTTGCTTCTATAAGCCTCCTATCTTCACAGAAAAATAAAAAAGAAAGAAAAAATCCTCGATTTTTATATTGATTCAACTGACGTTTTAGCTGTTAGCCTAGTCCAATTTTCGTATGTAATATCACTAGTGCTTAGAATTTTATCCGTAATTTTTTTTGATTGATTAAATCCCGAGTACTTTAGCGGGAGGGATTTAATCGTTGATATTAATCTCCCAATTCACACGAGCTAAGTTACCTTTTGGCAACTTAGGTTGAGAAAAAATATACAGATACAATTTAAAAGCACGAGTGGTATTTGGGGGCAATATTTGACGAATAAATAAAGTACATAGAACATTTTTCATATTAAGTTTTGCCATTAACTGCCTCCAGACGTTTTTTTATAATTTTTTAGTGTTTACTAACCTTTATTTTCAATTTCGTTATTTACGTCATATAAAAATGTATTTACAAACCGACTTATCTAATAAAGAACAAAATAGGTATAATTATTTAACAATCGCCGTTGTAGAAACTTAAAAATCCACGGAATTTGCCATATTTTAAATGTAATGACAATCAATAAACCAATATACTTTGAACCATAGGTATCATAATGCATATACTGGAGACTGGTCCAAAATTGCTGAGACTCTGAGAGTCTTCATTGTAAACAGTTCTTAGGCATGTTTCGAATAATCACATTATGCATAAAGGCAGACACCACTACCAATGTTTCGCCCTGTTCTATTTTAAGTTTATCAAAGAGAAATGATATATGGCTCTGGTACCGCCTTCTAGTAACAGTAACGCTAAGCTCTACGTACAGAAAATTGACAGACAGTGTAATATACAAGAATTATATAAAGTGTTGTATATATAAAGTGTTGATATATATTTACTTATTTAATTCTTATTTTCAATTTAAAAAGGGTAAATATTAAGTTACGGATATTTAGTTAAGCAGAGGGTATTTATACTGTGAGAGTTAAATTGGGAGTTGTCAACTTATGTGGTGGTGTGTTATGTTTATATTATTATATTACTATGTAAAAAAACATCAAACCCTGGGTCTATTTCTTGGTGTTGTGGATTTACTCTACAACCCCGCTATGCCTCTCTCTCTTTCTTTCCTTTCCTTCTTTGTTATTATCTTGCCTACAAAGTCTGTCACTGTCGCCCAATCTTCTGGAGATTCCAGAATATAATAGATTTGATATTAGCCTAACTGCAAAATTTATGTTTTGAATCTAATTTTATTCAATTTCCGCGGCATACTTGACCTAGGTATTTTCTCGATTTTATCATTATTATTCTCCAAAGAATTTGGGTATATATTTAACTGCTGCTCATCTAAAAGAATTTATCATTTGAAATAGTTCACTTAATATTCCAGTCAATAAAAGAGTTGTAGAGAATATTGAAGAGGGGAGATTTTTCTCTTCAGGAATGTGTTGGAAGTAGTTAGGAGGTAAACATACCAAAAGTCCCCGCCCCTAGCCCTGTTGCTTCAGGGGAAAGGGTGGTGGAAAGGTTAATTTTTTCGATTCTTCGCTTATAACTCGGAAACGATGCATAGTACGGAAAAAGGTAATCTACGCAAAATTAAACGTAATTAAATTTCCCACAGGAATGTTTATATTCATTTTCTTCCTATGTGTTATAGTTTACGAGATATTCGCCAGCGAAAATCGATAATTAATTAAAAAAAAAGTCAATTATGTACCTTGAATATTTCTATCAAAGCAGTTTACCGTGGTCTGCTAATAAATCACAGTCACAAAACAATCTTTATTTTACAACACTGGACGTATTTACTAACGTAATATTTTGTCGAAATTTATACATTTCCTTAAATATACAGTGTGACTCACTTAAAATGAAAATACACTTATAACTTTTTCATTTTGTTTCCGATTTGAATCAAATTTTACTCAAGTATAGAACAAATGAGGATCTACTTATTCACCTGTCATAAAGGCAACGCCACCTGCGGTACCAAAATACGAAGAAAAATATTAAAAATCATATTGATGAATTTCACGTAGCCACCACAAATTGCCAGATGAGCTTATGTATGAGAAATCCCCCCATCAATAACCAAATCAAATTTTGGTGTATGTACGTTTGTGGCGCGGATCGGATGCATTTTTTAGAATTTCTAACATTCAAAATGTTTTATTTTTTTCAGCATATTTTGGTACCACAGGTGGCTTTGCCTTTATAGTAGGTGAATGATTTTCTGGTCATAAGTAGATCCTAATTTGTTCTATATTTGAGTAAAATTTGATTCAAATCTGAAATAAAATGAAAAAGTTAAAAGGGTATCTTCATTTTAAGTGAGTCACAGTGTATATTTAAGGAAATGTATAGATTTCGACAAAATATTACGTTAGTAAATGCGTCTAGTGTTGTAAAATAAAGATTGTTTTGTGACTGTGATTTATTAGCAGACCACGGTAAACCGCTTTGATAGAAATATTCAAGGTACGTATAACACAGGAAGAAAATGAATATAAGCATTCTTGTGGAAAATTTATTTACGTTTAATTTTGCATAGATTACCTTTTTCCGTACGACGCATCGTTTCCGAGTTATAAGCGAAGAATCGAAAACAAATTAGTAATTTCGGAAATTTTGGTTGGTTATAGGTACTAAACCAATTCAAAAATACCACGTTTATATTTTTCTCTTATCGTTTTGATCCAGCACATAGATTTGAGAGTATTTAATGCATTCTAGACTCTAGATGCAAAAATATAAATGGTCCAAAAAAATCGAAGTCTCATTTTTTTTAACTATGCAATCGTACAAAATTGTCTCCTGAATCCAAAAATGCAAAAATATACAGAGTGTTTCATTTAAAATTTCAAAGTTGCGAAGAAACAGAAATTATGGAAAAGAGTTAAATAATGAAAAATTGGACATTCTTGGTACATATTACCCCTGACAAGTTTGAGTCTTATACCTTGAAAACTCTGAAAACCGTGGCTTGTCTAATGATTACGTTCATACCCGACATATGAATGGGTTTATGAAGATTTAAACATATTAAATAGGAACCTACGTACTAACCAATCCATTTACGTTCTGTTATGAGGAAATTCTAATATGTATAGATTTTTTTCACTTTTGTAAAATTCAAAAAAGGACAAATCTGAATAATTAACTACTGATATACTAACTGCGTAGTTACTACTTTTCCTAGATAATTAGCAATTGAGGAACTGCAGGCATTATAATTTTATTCTTGCCAATATCATTACACTAACGTAATTAAAAGCAATTAAATATTATAAACACATGGAATATCAACATTTATAATACAATCTCTCTACATAATGCAATAACTGATATTTTTATTAGAAATAAAAAGCGATAATTGCTATTATACCGTACGAATTTACGACTAATATTAAAAGGTTTCAAGGTTTATTAAAAAGAGCAAGATTATGTCTCCAGATAATAACAATTAATTATAATTAGTTAGTGATTTTATTGTTATCTCTAGAACATATCCTTGTTTCGACGATTTCGGTGCATATTTTTGTGGAGGTTCCGTTTTGAAATATCTCAAATATCCGGAATGTGTACGTGCACGGCTCATATAGAAAATCCTGTCAAGGTTACGCTCATTTCTATATGCACAATTAAAATTAATATTCTATTTTATCACCTATATGCTAATTTAATCTCGTAAATTATAGCCAGGGGTAATCCGAAAATGTGCGTCAAAATACTAGTTATATAAATGGTCAGATCAAAATATTTAGATGTTATGCATTTTTGAAATAGGTGGAGTAATGATTTGCGTAAGTAGATTTTGCAGAATTTATCATTTTTTATAACTGTTCGGACTATCGATTAACTTGTATAACTTAAGTACGATAGAATATTTCAGGGTGTTATTTCTTAACTAATTTTAAGAAAACGAGTTCATATAAATAGGTGCCAAAAAGGTTTTCGTTTTGGAAACACGGAGTGTTGAAATTTCCAAGAAAATACCTATTACTTCCACATCCAGTGGAAGTATAGTAACGACAAAAAAATTTTTAAAAATTTTTATTGTTCAAATAGGCTTAGAATGTCATGAAACGTCGAGATTTTAAGTTTGAGCGAAAAAAAATTTCTGTCTGTCGGTCTGTCGGTCTGTCTAAATTAAGCAGGTAAGAGTCCAGAAAATTGGTATTTGGTATATTAAAGAGAAGCTAAGGTCTCAAAAAAATTTTTGGCATTAGCCACCCCCATTACCACCCCCACCCCATTATTAAAGGGGATGAAAAAAAAATGTGATTTAGCGTGTGTACAAGAACCAGAAACCTCAAAATATTTTTTTACTTCATCCACCCCCACTACACCCCCTATCACCACCCCCACCCCACTACCGATGTGGGGTATCGTTTTATAGGTTTTTGGGGTAGAGGATTTCAAATATTATCTTATTAAAGTTCCATAAGCAATTATTTCCACATACAAAATTTTTTCGTTGTGAGTGACTTGTATAGAAAATCTGGATGTGGAAGTAGTGATTCCTTGGGCAGCGGTTTTTTTTTTATATCGTGACCATTAGTGCAGCCAAACCAAATTTGGCATGCCCCAAGTAGCACAGTGTGGATGGACCATTAAGTTTTTAGGTACAACTAAAATTTTGTTTGCAAAAATGTTGGGATAACCGGCGATTAGCTATAATTTGGCTTTAAAATTTCAAAGGCCTTTTACTCCTGTCAATGAATGGTTTCTAGAGGAAACTGCCGAGATCACAATTTTTCACTTGATGTGGTAAACATACCAAAAATCCCAGAACAGGTGGTGCGGGGGGTTCAGGGGGGGCACGGAGATGGTCCTGGTTTTTGGTTTTTCGCTCATATATCGAAAACGGTTACCCACAATAAAAAATGGCTATATGCAAAATTAAAGCTGACTAAATTTTCTACAATAATGTTTCTATTAATTTTCTTCGTATCTGTTATGGTTCAGTAATGGATTGTATATCTTTTAACTGTATTTTAACTTTATTATAAAGTTATTATAAATTGAAAATAATTTTTAATAATCATCGTAGAAAAAAATTTTTGTACAGATATCCTTTTCCCAGCAGACTGAACTCAAATATCGAATAAAAAATGTCTTTTTGTCTGTAAGTGTATGTGTGCGTGTAAATGTATGTGTGTGTATAACGTTTCTTGTAAACACGATAACTTCTGTCAGACTTAAAATAGTTAATTACTGGGTAATGGGGGTGGATGAAGTAAGAAAATATTTTGAGGTTTCTGGTTCTTGTACACACACTAAATCACAATTCTTTTTCATCTCCTTTAATAATGGGGTGGGGGTGGTAATGGGGGTGGCTAATGCCAAAATTTTTTTCGAGACCTTAGCTTCTTTTGTATATACTAAATACCAATTTTATGGACTCTTACCTGATTGATTTACCTATTTACCCCAAATATACCCCAACTTACCCCCCAACCCTTCGACGGAACAAGATGAAAATATAATCTAGTTCTAGATCTCGTTAAAGTACATATGTGTACCCAATTTCAAGTCAATATCTCATACGGTTCCAGAGTAAACGTGCGCACAAAAAAAGTTACAGACAGACCGACAGACAGAAATTTTTTTTCGCTCAAACTTAAAATCTCGACGTTTCGTGACATTCTAAGCCTATTTGAACAATAAAAATTTTTAAAAATTTTTTTGTCGTTACTATACTTCCACTGGATGTGGAAGTAATTTGAAGATGTATAAGATTTATAAACCGTAATATATCGGGTGTATGTTAGGTTCAAACCAACTTTATTTAAATTAGATGATATATCAATGTTATCCTAAAATTGTTATTACTTCCACATCCAGTGGAAGTATAGTAACGACAAAAAAAATTTTAAAAATTTTTATTGTTCAAATAGGCTTAGAATGTCACGAAACGTCGAGATTTTAAGTCTGTCGGTCTGTCTGTCTGTCGGTCTGTCTGTCGGTCTGTCTGTCGGTCTGTCTGTCGGTCTGTCTGTTTGTCTGTAACTTTTTTTGTGCACACGTTTACTCTGGAACCGTTTGAGATATTGACTTGAAGTTTGGTACACATATGTACTTTAACGAGATCTAGAAATAGGTTATATTTTCATCTTGTTCCGTCGAAGGGTTGGGGGGTAAATTGGTAAATTTGGGGAAAATAGGTAAATCAAGCAGGTAAGAGTCCATAAAATTGGTATTTAGTATATACAAGAGAAGCTAAGGTCTCAAAAAAAATTTTGGCATTAGCCACCCCCCTTACCACCCCCACCCCATTATTAAAGGGGATGAAAAAAATTGTGATTTAGTGTGTGTACAAGAACCAGATACCTCAAAATGTTTTTTTACTTCATCCACCCCCACTACCACTCTTTATCACCACCCCCACCCCGCTACCGATGTGGGGTATCGTTTTATGGGTTCTTGGGGTAGAGGATTTCAAATATTATATTATTAAAGTTCCATAAACAATTATTTCCACATACAAAAATTATTTCGTTGTGAGTGACTTGGAAAAGAATCTGGATGTGGAAGTAGTGATTCCTTCGGCAGCGGTTTTTTTAATAAGATTATCATGAGTGAGAGTTTGGTTATCACCATGTATTACAGATATGGCCCAATTTCAATAGGGATTACACACACACACACATTTACAGACAAAAATACATTTTTATTCGATTTTTGAGTTCAGTCTGCTGTGAAACGGATATCTGCACAAAAAAATTTTTTCTACGATGATTGTTAATTTTTTTTTTCAATTTATAATAAATTTATAATATAGTTAAAAGATACGCAATCCATTACTGAACCATAACAAATACGACAAAAATTAATAGAAACATTATTGTAGAAAATTTAGTCAGCCTTAATTGTGCATGTAGCCACTTTTTAATTAGAGCTAACCGTTTTCGAGATGTGAGCGAAAAACTAAAAAACGGGACCTTCTTCGTGCCCCTCTGCACCCCCCGCACCTCCTGTGTTCGGAGACTTTTGCTATGTTTACCTCCTAAATAGTCCAAACACAGCTGTCAAGTCAAAAAATGGGATCTCGGCAATTCCCTCTAGATCCCCTTATTTAACGTTATTTGACAGGGCTATTTATTTCAAATATTTGTACTGCTATAACGTGGTCGTAACATAATTAAACAAACGGCTGCAATTGCTAATTAGATCTCTGGTCAGCTGCAATATGCCTTCTAGAGAACTATTAGGCTATTAAAAAGACGATAAATATTTGTTAATTTTCAATGTTTACTAAATGAAAGTAACACGATCCAGCGGCAGGGAGCCAGCCTTGTCGGCATGCTTTGAACTCATTCGTAAAAGTGAACTGGTCCGCTGGAATTCCAATTATCTTCAAAGCGTACCGACAATGTCGGATCCCTGCAGCTGGATTGTCTGTAGACCCCTAAACGTAGAATATAAACATTTTATTAAAAGGTATAAATAACGTTAAATATTCACTACTTATGTACGTTAATTAAACGAAATTGAACAGAAAAATAAACGTTATATAGGTTTATATCACGCATAACATACCGTAAAACTTTTATGCTATTTAGGCCCAGCCACAGAATAATTATATTTAAAGGGTCTACAGACGATCCAACCATCCAAACGACCTTCTCGGTACACTTTGAAGACTGCCATGCGAACTCTTAAAACTGCTGGAGACAACATTGTCGGTACGCTTTGAAGACGCTGGAATTCCAGCAGACCAGCTCACTTTAACGAGTTGTCATGGCAATTTTCAAAGTGTACCGAGAAGGTTTACAGGTTGATTGGTTCGGTCGTCTGTAGTTCCCTTAACCTGATCGTTATAAGATCCATCCAAATAAATCAATGTTTCCTGATTAATTTGAACATTGTAATCTATATTATTATACTCTTTGCAAATACGAAAACGAAGAGTATATTGCATTTGATCGACACACTTAATTTTTGTGAAATCTCGGAAGTTATAAAGTTTGGTTAAAAAACACAGCTTTCATTCACATCCTGTAGATAGTAACGTGCTTCAAAATAAAATAATCTGGTAAAACTTTCTGTTTCACAAATAAATTATCTCTAAAATCCTGAAAACCCCATATCGACATCTATTCTCTTTCTCAAAAAATGTGGATTTAAATTCAGTCTAAAAATTCGCTTGGTCCGTTTCAATTGGTTAGCAGCTTATATCTGCAATCTCCGTCCGTATATCAGTATGCTACCATATATTAAGGAAATAGTAAAATATCCATACTATTCATTAATGGTACGTGAAAAATAAATTTATGCCAAAAATTCAGTAGGTATACTGCTATTATTATTGGCAAAGTGCGTGATGGTCGAGCGTTGGCTGATGTTGCACGTTTTTCAATAATTTAGCGCTCCCTGCCAGTACTTTTCCAATGATGGAGTGAAGGCATGTGGGTAGTTTATTAATGATGGGCTAATTATGCGTGTTCGCTGGGAAATTACCTTGCCAGGAGCTGCCCATCTTTCGGCAGCACACACTAACCTTTATCAAAACATCAATTATTTACTCTACCTTTTCCCACCGTTTCTTTCCACCTTTTTCTTCGTTCCAGTTTGTCATTATCTGTACTTCACCTTTTTGTTTTGAAATTACTTTCTCAAATTCAAAACATTAACAGCCAGTTTCACAATCGTTGGTTAACTAGTTAAGTTTTGTTAAGTCATCTGGACATGTTATTACACCAAGCTCTAATAATCCTGCTGCGCAGGTAGAAGTAAGGCCTTTTTTTCACTTATTTTAAACTCTACCTCGCTGCCCTCCAGCCCTTCATATGCCACGACGGGCCGGTATCGCGGATGCTCTTCTAGATCAGGGTACGAGTACGAGTGTCCGAGATTTTAGCAAATAAATTTGACTTGTTTGTTAGTGGAGGTGGCTGATTTAAAAAACGGTACTTGCACATACACTAACCCACAATTTATTTTTTTACCCCCTTAATAAAAGGGTGGGGGTAGTAATGGGGAATAACAGTGGGGGTGGGTGATCCCAAAAGAAATTTCAAGACACTGGCTTCCCATACATACACTAAATCCCAATTTTATGAACTCGTACTTGTTTGTTCCACATATTTACTCACATTTACCCTTCAACTCTTCAAAGGAATAAGATCAAAATATAATCTAGTTCCAGATCCTGTTATATCACCAAATTTCAAGAAAACATCATAAACCATTTCAGAGTGATCGTGTGCAAAACAGACCGACACACCTACAGACAGATAAAAATAGTTTTTTCTCTCAAACTTAAAATTTCGACGTTTCATGACATTCTAAGCCTATTTAAAATAAAAACAATTCAGATTTTTTTCTCACCGTTACTATACTTCCACAGGCCCCCCGTATGGGGGGTCTATTGGGTACTGAGTTTAGGGGCCCGGGCTTCCGAGGGGCCCGTAGCGGGGGGGCGCCAGAGATCTTGACAAAACTTGACAAAAATTTTTTTTCAAATTTCTCCTCCCTGCTGATCAATTATTAAGCGCGGGGGATCGGCAGAGATCTTGGCAAAAAAAATTTTTCAAATTTCTCCCCCGATCACTCCCTCCGCTCATCAATTATTAAGCGCGAGGGGCCGTTTGCTTCTGAGGGGCCCGTAGCGAGGGCCCGCCAACGATTTTGACAAAAAAAAATTTCCCCTCATCAATTATTAGGCGCGAGGGCCCGCCAGTGAATTTGATGCGGGGGCCCGCCAGTGAATTTGATGCGGGGAGCCTGTACTTCCACTCCACTATGTGAATGTGGAATTAAAATGTGTTCTACCTCCTGTTATTATACTCTTCGCAAAAACGAAGAGGATATTGCATTTGATCGGCACATTTCTAAAACAGTAAATATCGCTTGTAGAGAAAAAAATTCATATCATTATGTTAATGAACGAATTCAGAACAACTTTAGAAATGTCCGTCTGTCCGTCCGTCACGTTTCCTGTAAGCACGATAACTTAAGAAAGATTGTATTGAAATTTGGAAAGTTGACGTTAGCTAGAGGAAGAACCCTATTGTTTTTGAAAAAATCAATCAGTAAATAAAAAAGTTATTAACCATCTGAATTAAAAAAAAACATTTTTTCTTAATTTTTGTCACTTGTACCTAAATAGAAATCTTGCAAAATGTTATTCTCTATTTTTTTTTGTTTATACATTTTACTAATTTACATATTTCATAATAATATATCTAATCCGTTGAAATATAATTCTTGAATGATATATATACAAACAATTTTTGTAGTATTGTGTGATGGTCCAGATACACCTCCCTGAGAGATCTATACGCACGATGTCACGACATAACCCCACTAGCGGACTACGTCCAAGAAATTTCCCAAAAATTCTACACCTTCAAACTGGGCGATAGTCCGCTAACCAGCAACATAACCCAAATCAGAATGCATAATGCCCCATTCTGATCAAACACCCCCCTACCATACCAGGCGTTGCCTGTCTTCCCTAGCCATACTTTTTTATACCACAACCTACCCTTTCTCCACCTTTGATCTTTCCTCAACTTTATCTGTCCAATCCTTTCTATTCTTTTTCTGTATGTTCTATTTTTGTTCCTTTTTTAATTCTCTTTGTTCTTTTTGTCACCAAAAATTCCATTTTGACTGATAAACCTTTAAAAAATTCAAACAATTTAAACCCTATCCTTTTTCCACCACATTTTCCTGGCGTCAGGGAGATCACCAGTAACTAGTTCTAAGTTTTATATGTATTAGTTTTAGACCTTTGCGGGCAGTATTATTTTTAAACATATTACTAATTTTAAACCCACGCTAGGTGTGTAGGAATTTTAATTGTTTTTTTTTGTCATTGTCGCCAAGCCGAGCCGAACCTGCCCCGCCCAGCCCTACAATCACCATGGCGCTACCCGTCGTGGTTGTCTATACGCACGATGTCACGACATAACCCCACTAGCGGACTACGTCCAAGAAATTTCCCAAAAATTCTACACCTTCAAACTGGGCGATAGTCCGCTAACCAGCAACATAACCCAAATCAGAATGCATAATGCCCCATTCTGATCAAACACCCCCCTACCATACCAGGCGTTGCCTGTCTTCCCTAGCCATACTTTTTTATACCACAACCTACCCTTTCTCCACCTTTGATCTTTCCTCAACTTTATCTGTCCAATCCTTTCTATTCTTTTTCTGTATGTTCTATTTTTGTTCCTTTTTTAATTCTCTTTGTTCTTTTTGTCACCAAAAATTCCATTTTGACTGATAAACCTTTAAAAAATTCAAACAATTTAAACCCTATCCTTTTTCCACCACATTTTCCTGGCGTCAGGGAGATCACCAGTAACTAGTTCTAAGTTTTATATGTATTAGTTTTAGACCTTTGCGGGCAGTATTATTTTTAAACATATTACTAATTTTAAACCCACGCTAGGTGTGTAGGAATTTTAATTGTTTTTTTTTGTCATTGTCGCCAAGCCGAGCCGAACCTGCCCCGCCCAGCCCTACAATCACCATGGCGCTACCCGTCGTGGTTGTCTGGCTGGCTCCAGGCCAGGTTTCGGGGAGGCGTATATGTATATATATATGAATATTAATAAATTTTATTTGCTTTTGCTGTGCCTTTCAATCCAATGTGTTCGCATCCCTGAGAGGGTGGTTGTTTTTTTTCTTTCATTTTTTTTTCATAAATTTTTTTTCACAACAAAGTTGGTATCACAAAATTTAGAATGTCCAAAAACTAACATTATTTACAAGAGAACTGTGAAGAGTATCCTATAGGATGTGTAACAATTATGTAAAAATCTCAGTAAATCGGCGAAGAGTATAATGCTTCCACTAGTTTTTTTTATGTTTTTATAAAACGAATGCCTACATTGTAATAATGAAATATACGAATAACACGGCACAATATATAAAATGTATACGTGCGATTCATACTGGGCACACGATATATATATTTTTCATCATATCACATTTTTGCTATAGACGGATCAAGTGAGTGCTTTTCCACCCACACAAAGCCATTAGGATAACCATTCATCATAGACTTGCGGTTGCACTCACTTTTACACGTAACTACTTTATGAAATACGTCATTCGTACTACTTTCATTCCCTTGTAGATATACATGAAATTTTAATTTTGGTCAAACCCAATTCAATAGGGTTCCATTAATTATTATTTTTTATTGAGCGTGGTAATACCACTTTTTCTGGGCGGGCTTGAAAAACTAAATAAATAAACTAATCCCTCAAACATATATCAGTAATACACTTCCTAGCAAAATTAGAACGCAATTTTAAAAATTTTAATTATTTCTGGTTTATAAATATTTTTCCAAGAACGCTGATTGGTGAAAAGTATGCCTTTAGTCTATAGCCAGACCGTATTAATTTTTTAAAAAAGACATCTTCTCCTGTCAATGGTGCAATGGACGATCAACTTTATATCAAATATTTAAGGATTTTCATTCAATATGATGAATTCTACGTCTTTTTAGAATATTATGTGGTAGGTACGTAAATGTCCTTAAAATGTCGGCACGCTTTGAACTCATTCATAAAAGTGAACTGGTCCGCTGGAATTCCAATTATCTTCAAAGCGTACGACGTCTTCAGAGAAAACACGTGTATAATCTGCACGCTTTAACACACTAGTCTACCGAACATTAGGTTAGACTATAAAATATATCTTACACAAGATATAGATTCTTATTTTGTTTTTAATTTTTTTCACGGAAACCAAATCGAAAAGGTGCAAGTGTGATATATCGTTGAAATCGGAGTGTTTACTGCTTTTCAGTGTTTCGATTACAAATTGTAAGTAATCATAAAATAACTTGTTGTGCCAAAACGGCACTAAACGTAATCCAATCTCAACTAAAACCTTTTCAAATCTTCTGGAACACTAAAGATGCAAAGTTTCATCCAAATCCGTTTAGTAGTTTCGCCGCTATCGTGCTAACATACATACACACACACAGACATTTTTCAAAAACCACTTTTTTGGGTTCCTGGGACCTCAAAACGTAAAGATTTGATGTTATCTCAATTTTCGATTTTGGACCCATTTCAGTAACCTCCCACAATTTTATTGTGTGGAGATTAAAATATGTGTCATCTGCTGACTGTAGAGTCTGCATTAGGGTGGCCCATCTCTACAGGGAGTGAATTTTTTTTGCGTATTTTTTAAGTCTCACCCCACGAAAATATACTATTATACTAGGAATAATTTATGTCAAAGTTTCAGATAATTCGGTGAACGGTAACCCGTGCCGCATTCAGGTAGAAATTTGTAGATAAGATTTTATTACGGTAACCCGTGCCGCATTCAGGTAGAAATTTGATTTTATTACGGTAATACACTTAAATTTTACTTAAAATACAAATATCTACATCTTTTCTCATAATGTTTTATTGGTGTAATTATTTCCTAGAAATTATTTGTTTTGGAAGTTTGGAAATATAATGCACCTACGTTAGGTTTTTATGTCAGTTTGCAATTGTGTTTTACAGTGGTAACATTATAAGTTCTAGCATACGTTCCTTTTTGAAAAAATATTTAACGATGGCTGATGTTAGATCCTTACGAAAGGATACTTTCATTTACTTAGTTGGACACTATTCGTCACAAATCATTGGCAATAAATTGCCGTCTAATAGACAAGTATTACAAGTGCTCTTTTATAACATTCGTGAAGTGAAGCTAAGTGTACATGAAAGTGCTAAATTAACAATAAAAGAGGTGTCAGTTTTTTGGGATAAAGCTCGCATTCCGACACGTCAGGATTTTCATTGTGTTAAACAACTAGATAAACTTTATGCAGAGTGGAGGAACTTACAAAAATCGGCTAAAAGGGCCAGTGCGGGAGGTAAAGAAAAAAAATTCGTTGAAAAATTGGACGATCTCTTTGACATTTCTCATGAAAATGCATTGGAGTTGATGAAAATAGATGAAGATAAGCAGTTTTTAACTAACCAAAGAAAAAAGGGACGTCCTGGATTTATGCATGGTATTGATTACCAACTTGCTTCTCAAGAAAAATCAGCTGAGGAGAAATTACAGAAATTATCCGAACGAATACAACGAAGTCAACAAGAAAAAGCTAGATTAGAGGAAACAGTCACCTGTCCATCATCAAGTAGTAATTCAACCAATCCAACGAAAATGAAGATGAAATAATCGAAGCCCAAGAAGAGTTGTTACAAGACCAGCCTGGCCCGTCACAGCCAAAAAAGAGGAGATTGTATGGAACATGTAACATCATCACACCAAAAATAGCCGCTGCATTTGGTGCTTGCAAAATAAGCGACAGGTATGGAGTCCATATTTTGACGGCAGTAGCAGAAGCACTAGGACATGACACCACATCTTTGTCCATCAGCAGAACCACACTTCAGCGCTCTAGACAACGCATCCGCGAAGAAAGAGCTGGAATATTAAAAACTGCCTTCGGTAATTCTGAATTGCCGGCCCCAGTCATCCATTGGGATGGAAAACTTTTACCTTCTCTCACTGGAATGGGAAATATCGATAGACTTGCTATCTTAGTTACTAGTGGAGATATTGAACAACTACTTGGAGTACCAGCTTTGCCCAATTCAACTGGAAGAGAACAGACTGAAGCAGTTTATGATGTGCTTTGTGAATGGAATTTGGACGAAAAGGTAATAGCTTTGTGTTGTGATACAACAGCATTAAATATGGGTTATATAAATGGGGCAGCCACACTATTGCAACAAAAATTAGAAAGAGATATTCTATATTTTCCTTGTAGACATCATATTTTTGAAGTGGTTTTGAGAAGTGTGTTTGACACAAAAATGCCTTCCTCATCTGGTCCAAATGTGCCACTATTTAAACGTTTTAGGAAATTTTGGCCTAAAATAGATCAAAATAAACTAAAAACTGGATTTCAGGTATCAAAAATTAAACACATTTTACAACCAGTTAAAGCCGAAATTGTAAAGTTTCTAAATGCAGCTTTAACTTTGCAACAACCTCGTGATGATTATAAAGAATTTTTAATGCTTTCTAAACTTTTTGTTGAAGAAGAGCCCACTCACACGACATTCTATCAACCAGGGGCATTTCATCATGCACGTTGGATGGCCAAAGCCATTTACTGTCTAAAAATATTTTTTTTCCAAGATCAGTTCCAACTAACTAAAAAAGAAAAAATAGGTATTGAAGATATATGTCTCTTTATTGTAAAGGTTTATGTAAAGGCCTGGTTTACAGCGTCATTTGCTAGTAAAGCACCGCTTCATGACTTAGACTTTTGTAAAGAACTCATTAATTATCAAAATATTGACAAAGAAATATCTCAAGCCGCAAGTAGGAAAATAGTGAACCATTTGTGGTACCTTAATTCAGTAAATGTTGGCTTATCTTTCTTTGATGACGATATTTCAGTTACCACTAAAAGAGAAATGGTTAAAGCTTTGAATAAAGCACCAAATCAAGAGGGTATTAAACGACTTATGATTAGTAACATTACTGACGTTGAAAACAAGGAAATTCAGGACTTCATATGCGAGAACACTAAACAGTTTTTTCAAAAATTAGGTTTGTCTATGGAATTTTTGGAAAATGATCCAACATGGAGGGAAAATGAAACTTATACCCGATGTTTCAATATTGTAAACAAAATTAAAGTTGTAAATGATGCCGCTGAGAGAGGAATCAAACTTATTACTGACTATAATGACATTTTAACAAAAAATGAAGACCAAAAACAGTTTTTACTCCAAGTTGTAAATGATTATAAATCACAGTTTCCAAATGTAAAAAAAGAAACCCTGTCGCATGCTTTGGCCTAGTGCAAAAAATATTGTTTTTATTACTATATGTCTTGTAGATTTAGGATAATATTTGGTACTATGTATGAAAAAAACGTTTCATAATAAAATACACAAAGATAAAACGAGAGTTTTATTTCAAAAACTTCTAGTCTAGTTTTCTTAGACTACGAATTTACAGTAGTATGACACATGTCATAGTCACAACAGATAATGTCTTTGATATTTGTATGACTTGATTAGTCATTCTAAAGATAAATGTTGCTGATTAAAAAAAAAAAACAATGCATCAACCAAAGAATGTAAATAATTCCATTTACTTTTATTATTGCATAATAATGCATTCTGCGGCACCCCTTGCCTTCAATTTGCCTCAATAATATTTTGAGGGGACTGTTTTTTCTTCAAATGGAACCATTTGCAGGGGTGAGAAATAAAAAATTTCGATTTCGAAAAAGATGGGCCACCCTAGTCTGCATGTAGTCGCACTATGGCCCAAACTACTGGATCAATAATTTTGCTTAAATTTTGCATGGGTGTTCAAGACGGTCACATCTCAGAATGAAATAGTAAAATCGGTCCTAGCTCTAGTGTGAGGAGAGTGACCTCCAAAAAGCCGGTAAAGAAGTGGAGAAGGAAAAAGAGATAGAAAAAGTCTGTTTATTTTCTATACCCCAGTCAATTTGTTGATTTGTGGTCGATTAATGGTTTAAAGCCGTATAATACTGTGTGTGGATTATTTATTCAAACGAAGAATAAGGTATTCTGCACTGCAGAAAAAATTGTTGAGTTTAAAGTAATTCTCCAAATGTTTACCGAGTTGATAACATAACCAATCAGATTCGTCTTGGTTGATGTCTTTTTATTATATTTGTCAACACTAGAGGCGATTCTGATCACGTACAGCGCTCGTGTTTAGTTATAGGGTTATTATAAATTAATATTTATCTAATTATACCTGAATAGTAATAGATTTAGGTAAAAAAATTGCTTCTTAAGAATATTGTTAATATTTATTGCCATTCTAGTTTACCATTGGCACTAGCATTGAAGTCTCTCTTGTAACCATGATTTCTTTTGTTAGATGAAAACTTCAGTTTCGAATTTGGTAATTAACTAAACACAACAACAAAGTAGAATATTGGACCACGTATACACGGTGTGTTGTAAGCTACTGTATATTACTACGAGAGCCCACCCTAAGTGCCCGTGCACCCCCCCCCCCCCGATCCTTTAGGACAATGTTTTTCATAAAGATTAAAGACTAAGGAACAATTTAAGACATGTCCTAAAAAAAAAAATTGGCTGCACTTTCAAAAATGGCGTCCGTTAAAAAAAAATTGCAAATATCGTTTTTGTCATTTAACACAAAAACTAAAAAAGATGGAGAAAAACTTTCTGTACAAAAAATGAAGTGCATAAAATTTTCTACAATTTTGTTCCTATACAATATTTGCATTGGAGTGACCATTTCCCAGATAAATGATTCAGCTCTTAAGATAAAATATAAGATTCAGTATAAAACGTAACACTACGGAAGCCCACCTTAACTGTCCGTTCACCCCCCTTGGGGACAATGTTTTTCATAAAGATTAAAGCCTAAGGAACAATTTAAGACATGTCCTAAAAAAAAATCAGCTGGCTGTACTTTCAAAATGGCGTCCGTTTTAAAAAAAATGCAAATATTGTTTTTGTCATTTAACACAAAAACTAAAAAAGATGGAGACAAACTTTCTGCACAAAAAACAAAGTGCATGAAATTTTCTACAATTTTGTTCCTATACAATATTTGGATAGGAGTTACCGTTTTCCAGATATCATTGTTACCGTTTTCGAGATAAATGTCTGCAAATTATAATATTATTATTATTATTAATTTTTTTTAGTTTATTTTATTTTATTTTTATGTTAATAATATAAAGTTATATTATACGCCTTACAATAATTGTCACAGTTATTTCTTTTAAATGATTTACCGATATATGAATTTCCATGTTTTCTTAATTTTGGACTCATTTATCTGGAAAATGGTAACTCCTATCAAAATATTGTATAGGTACAAAATTGTAGAAAATTTTATGCACGTTGTTTTTTGTGAAGAAAGTTTTTGTCCATCTTGTTTAGTTTTTGTGTTAAATGACAAAAACCACATTGGCAACAGTTTTTTTTTAACATATGGCCGCCATTTTGAAAGTACAGCCAGTTTTTTTTTCTAGAATGTGTCTTAAATTGTTCCTTAGGCTTCAATCTTTATGAAAAACATTGTCCCCAAGGATCGGGCGGGGGGTTCACGTACAGCTAGGGAGGGCTCCCCGACTATATAGCTCAATGGGCAATGGAGGACATCGAACTTATTTCCAGAGGGTACACCTAGAGCCATTTGTTATTCAAGTACAGTGAATTTTCTAATTCTTGATGAATTTTTGATCCGAAATCTTTTTTTAATCGTTTCATCAAACTCCTTAAAATTTGGCAAATATGTCTGTACCAGGGTCTATCCACAGAAATAAAATAAACTATAGAACAAAATACAAGGTCTTACTGGAAAAAAATGCGTTTTAATTCGTCAAAAATACCTGTACAATATAAAAATACAACGTGATCTACCATAACATGCGGAAAATTTAACAGTAGGTTGTCCCCACCCAAGGAGTTAAAAAAATGAAAATTTTTTAAAAAATGACCAAAAAAAATTACCTTATTTTTTTGTAGAAATGCCAATGACTTTAACTAATCTAACGTAACGCGGTACAACCACATCACTTTATCAGACTTGAGATTGACACTACTAACAGCAATGCTGGATAAGATAGAAGTGACTTTTTGGTTTTAATCAAGTCACACTACAAAAATAGCGAAATAAATCGAAGACATTGACCCCATGCTGAAACGACGAGCAGATATTCGAGATATTTAGTTAAACCGGTCAATGACACGGAGCGGCGGTGTCCCTATTGTTCGACCGAAAACAAAAAACGCGGCTCTCGAGGGGTCTACACACGATGCAGCGGCAGGGAGCCAGCCTTGTCGGCATGCTTTGAACTCATTCGTAAAAGTGAACTGGTCCGCTGGAATTCCAATTATCTTCAAAGCGTACCGACAATGTTGGCTCCCTGCCGCTGCATCGTGTCCTTTTTTTTATTTCGCCGGCCGGCTTCACTTTTTATGCCAATTAAGGAAATGTAAACAACTCGGATACGTTCTTTCACAAGTAAGTTCGTCGACCTATTCAGGAGTAGGTCAGGACTTACTCAACATCAGTAGTGTATCTTCGCAAATTTACTAATAATTTAATATACTAAATTACCTCAGAATCCTCTAAAATTATGCAGGGGCTTTCCCACATGGAAGACTAGTACACTATTTTATTTTCCGCATTTCTGGTAGATCACGCTGTATATTACTTTCACATCCATTGCAAGTATAGCAACCAAAAAAAAATTGAAAATTTTTATTGTTCAAATAGGCTTAGAATGTCAGACGTCGAGATTCAAAGTTTGAGCAAAAAAAAAATCTATTTGTTGGCCTGTCTAACTTTTTTGTGTGCGCATGATGACTCTAGAACCGTTTAAGATATTTATTCGAAATATGGTACACGTATGTATTTCAACGAGATCTGGAACTAGATTATATTCTGATCTTATTCCGTTGAAAGGTTCGGGGGTAAATTGTGGTAAATGGTAAATCATGCAAGTAAGAGTCCATAAAATTGGTATTCAGTATATATAAGAGAAGCTAAGGTCTCAAAAAATCTATAGGTAACCGTACTATTAAATGGAGTGAAAAAAATAAAATTGCGATTTAGTGTGTGTAGAAGAATCAGAGACCTCAATTTTTTTTACTTCATCCACCCCATTGCCACTCCCATTCCACCACCCCCAACCTCACTACCGATGTGGCATATCGTTTTATGAATTTTTACACTAGGCGATTTCAAATAGCATAAACAATTATTTCCAAATACATTTTTTTCTTTGTGAGAGAAGTAGCGGTTTTTTTATGGATATGTAATTATACAAAAAATGTCTATATTTATTATATATTGGAAAAGATTTTCTCACTTTATCTACCCACGGTGCCAGGTTTACCGAAGGTGGGACAAGCGTTCCTTGAGGAATGACCCATTAAATTTCCAGAAATATTTGGTATTGTTCTAGCAAGATCCAATAAAAATTTATCGGTTTTAAATTTCTTGACAAACTGGGCATAAACTTATAACCATATTCATAGTTACTTGTAGCTCCGCCTTGATCAACTCCACAGTGCATCTATTAAGTTCTTGCACTTCTTGGACATATGGGAAAACACTTGTTCTACGTACGAATTAGAAAGACATCTTTCATCCCTAAACAAATAGCGATTGACAAATGACAAGGAAATAAGTTGATTCTCGATCCTCCGAACTTCGATAAATCGATTCTTCTACCTAACAAAATAATATGTGCTAAAAATTGGGATCTAAGCGCAACCAATCGGGACCTGGGGCAATGCACTAAACATCAGGACTCTCCCGACGAAGTCGGGAAATAGAATGGAGCGGAACAGAATGGAATGGAATGGAATGGAATAGAATGTCCATTGACCCAATAAGATACATACATGCTATGGGATAAGTCAGTACATACAAGTACATAAATGACAATTGCAAAACATTTCTTCTTATCGATACTATTTTGATTTGTTCAGCTACTTGGCGGACACGAAATCATATGTTATGGAGAAAAACACTATTTTCTATCAAAAACATTTATTTTATAATAATATTAACCAAGATACATGTTGCGTTTTGTTGACGTTTCGATCATACTAAAATGAGGAATGTGCTGCCACATTGTGCTTCTTATGGCGACTCCTTATTTATTTAACCTCCTTGCATGTACCTAGGTATAAAAGTAAAACATATTATATAAAAGATCATAAAAGTATATACAAAATTCACAGAAATATTCAAAATTGTAATGTTATTTTTTTTTAAACATTGATATCACTATCAAGATATTCTTGAACGGAATAAGCACAAATTTTTAAAAGATATTTATCGCGCGTAATATAAGAATGTAGAGATTCATTTCTATCAAATTACTTCCACATCCAGTGGAAGTATAGTAACGACAAAAAAATTTTTATTGTTCAAATATCCTTAAAATGTCATGAAACGTCGAGATTATAAGTTTGAGCGAAAAAAAATTTCTGTCTGTCTGTCTGTCTGTAACTTTTTTTTGTGCGCACGTTTACTCTGGAACCGTTTAAGATATTGACTTGAAATTTGGTACACGTATGTACTTTAACGAGATCTGGAACTAGATTATATTTTCATGTTGTTCCGACGAAGGGTTGGGGGGTAAATTGGGGTAAATTTGGGATAAATGGGTAAATCAAGCAGGTAAGAGTCGATAAAATTAGTATTTAGTATATACAAGAGAAGCTAGGGTCTCAAAAAAATTTTTGTCATTAGCCACCCCCATTACCACCCCCACCTCCTTATTAAAGGGGATGAAAAAAAATTGTGATTTAGTGTATGTACAAGAACCAGAAACCTCAAAATATTTTTTTACTTCATCCACCCCCACTACCACCCCCCTATCACCACAACCACTCCACTACCGATGTGGGGTATCGTTTTATGGGTTTTTGGGGTAGAGGATCTCAAATATTATAGTATTAAAGTTCCATAAACAATTATTTCCACATGCAAACTTTTTTCGTTGTGAGTGACTTGGATAGAGAATCTGGATGTGGAAGTAGTGATTCCTTAGGCAGCGGTTTTTATGTTGATTTTTCTAAACATATAGTAATAATTCTAGAATATGTATATTGGTAAATAGGGAGAATTTGATACTGTCGGAGAAGGTTACGACAAAAATGAATTTGATACACCTTATAATGCGTTTTTGTGCAACAAAAACATTATGTGCAAAAGAGGAACTTCCCCATTGAGCGATAATCTAGAATATCCAAAATAAAACAGCAATAGACCAGACATATCCAAGACTGTTTTCAATGTTTATCTGGAAACATTTAAAGTATAAGGTACTAGTAAGTCTACTGCAGTGATTACTGAATGTCATCGTATTTAGAGTTGGGTAGTAACTCGTATGATTCGTATCATTGAATCGAATCCTGGCAGTGATTCGAATGGTACAAATCCCACAAAAGCAAAAGATTCGTATATTTCCTATCGATGTTGTAACCGTATCCGTTTGTACAATCAAGACAGTTCGGATTCTTGAAAGAATATTTCAGTACGAATTTTTTCTTGATACGGATTCGTTTGGTACGAATCCTTAAAAAGAGTCGAATCGCCCAACTCTAATCGTATTATCGAAATCTATGCCAAGAAATGTCGTACAGCCACCTTTTTCAATGTTGCAGTTATTTATATTTACATCAGGGTCAGGAATAGTAGTATTTTGATGAGCATGAAATGTCATATAACTTGTCTTTGAATCATTAAAGAACAACAAATTGTTACTAAACCAGCTACATAAACGATCAGCAGTAGTTTCTACTTTACGTTGGAGCGAATCATGAGACATATCAGAAAAAAGGAGGGACACCCATTTTACTATCTAATTTTGTTGATGTGTAGGTTTTCTATTTTGATCAAAATAATTAATTTTTACCATTTGGTGCCTTTCACTAAAATAGGAGACAAACCAATCTTATGGTTTGCCTCTTACCCCATACCTAGCTAATTTGTCTAATAATAAGTCATGTTGAACACAGTCAAACGATTATAGGTGGAACAGATATGGGACGATAGTTGTTCAAATCTTTATCGTGGCCTTTTTTGAAAATTGGAAAACCAGTTAAGTTTTTAATCTAGAAGGAAATATTCCTTCGGTAAAAGATACATTTATTATATGAATCAAAGGTTTAACAATGTATTCAGCTATTGACTTGATTAATGCTTGACTTAACATAAAAACAAAACACATAATAATATCCGTAATTAATCATGCGTAAGAGTCTAAGGCAGTCTCCAGGTCTATAAGAATCGTCAATCATATAAAACGGAAGGAAAAGTAGGTACAAAAATATTTCTCAGAAGTGAACATAAATATACAAATTGTGTCTTCGGATGGTATTCGGGCAGTTGCGTCATTTGCAGTCCTTTCGGTTAAAACCAAACCTGCTTCATATTAACGAAGGCTGATCAAGACCATCGAACCTTTAAGGATGGGATTTTACAGAGTGAGAGGGAAATATGTGTTTATTTTTGGTTTACCATAAATATTTAAAAAGTCATAAATGGTATAATCTTTGGTACTTCCCATTGTTCTAATAAATACAACCATATACAGTTTTTATCATAAATTTTGTACACATATAAAATGCCATCCTCTAATAATGAAATTAGAAACTATTTTCACTGGCAGGCCACAATAGTCAAGTACAACAGAAATTCACAATAAAAAAATATAATAGTTGTATTCGTTAGAACAATAGCAAGTATCTAAAACAGTTTTAAATATGCTATGTTTGGTTTTTTAAATATTTTTAATAAATCGAAAATAAACGTATATTTCCCTCTCACTCTGCAAAATCCTACCCTTAAGATTTACATGGCATATTGCATCAAATTGGCTTATTTATTATATTTCTTATATGTACATTTATTAATTAATCAAAAATAGCTTACATATGTAAGCCCATCGACGTCATTTAAGGGACGTCTGTTGACGTCACTTAAATGACCTCAATGGGCTGGGACATTTTGCCGTCATATTTCACGTCATTTTCACGTCATATTTAACGTCGCATTGGTGATAAAGGTGCCGAAAAAATAACGTCAAAATGACGTGACCATATTGCCTGGGTACTTTGACAAAATTAATTTTACTATATCTACACTGTGGCAATTCTGTCGCAGTTTCACAATCCGTAGTACAAATCTATCCATATGTATGGATGTATATCTACAAACCTGGCATGAAACTATACAGAGTCGATGGTATACAAAAATGTGTGTAGGGTAGGCAAGGTAGTGAAAAATACATATGTGCGTGTCACATCCTCCAATACCTCATCTTCGAATGAGTGTTTATAATAAACTGACCGTGTTAACTTTGGGTATTACAGAATTCCCTAAAAAAGTACAAGGTAAGATATATTGAGTCATACTTGCATAAAAATCTTTCCGCCCTGACCTAGAGCCAACCCCGATTTTGACGTCCCAGAGATAAAATTCCCGAGCTCTGGCTATAACAGAAAAAGTGAAATAAATATCTGTCTTGCCATTTTTAATTGCTTAATTGCTTTCTACCCCGAATTGGTGACAAAGCTTCTCCGTCAGCACGTGTTATCAAAGCGAGAAAATTAATTTGAATCGCCAATTCTAAACAATATGTAACATTACGTATGAACAAGTGACATATTACAAAGAAAAACTGTGCCGCACAACACTGTGATTGATAAATTATCGGTAGGATAAGCATTTAAATACATTACTTAAAATAATCGATTAACAGATTATAATGCAGATACTTAAAAATGCATTTCCCCCAAAATATCAACTTGCAAGCCAATTGGGCACTGACCAACACAGGACACAGGGCTAAAGTGTGTTCTGTGACGAGTACACTTGGACTCGGGTCTATCATGTGCAGCTGGGTTCAGTCCTCGGCTCGACACTGGAATGTGGGGGGGTAAAGGTTATTATCTGTGTAATCCTATTCTCGACAGCGTAACTAACCTAACCTAACTCTCTTCCGGACGGCATTGGCTTTGGGGTTGGGATTGGGTACGATATGTGGTGTATTTTGTTAATTAGAGCATTATTAGGTCGATTTGAGCAATAAAGTCACCCTCTTTTACTATGAGACAAACGATAACGTGAACATGGAAAAAATGTGTTTGTGTTTTTTAAAATGTGTTTTAACCGCCTTCCATGTCACCTCAATGACCCTCTTAAGTCTAGAAGATCTAGATTTGTCTGAGTAAAGGAGACGGGGCCCTACAGTTTATGGTGGAATCCGAACCACTTCTTGGGGAAAATTTCCTATGAAAAATTTTTTTCGCTGTGTGGGGCTCGAACCCACTTCGCTAGGTACGCTCAGAGTGCAAGCTAGACGCGCTAACACACTGGGCTACCGACCCCCTAAAGTTAGGGGAAGTTAGGGAAATTTTAATATGTTACGCCAACAAGCCAATTTTGAACTTTACGTAATTTTTTAGAGCTATTTACGCCATTTCGTCTAATATTCCTGAGCTAATAGCCAATAGCCAATAGTAAGGCATAATTATTTTTCGTTCAATCTGCTGCTTCAATTACTACTTATAATCCCAACTAAAAAAATCAAAACCTTAGCATATGTTTTACATGATCCTTTATTTATAGATAGTTGATGTTGATTGATGTTCGCTACCAAGGTCACGACCCGAAGAAATAAACATTCAACAACCTCTTACCTGGAATTTTGCGAGACCCTAAGTTTACTGCAGGATAAAGATCTTCAACGTGTTTAAATGGTAGAAGTACATAATTCACACTACATTAATTTCGAAACATCTCCTCACCCACTATACCCTACCGTCCTTGATTTGAACCTGAACCGTCTATGGAGGAAGGATGCGCCACTACTCATCCCGTCATCAAGCCGATTTACTGTCCGGAACGTGTTTAGTGCATACACTGTAAAAAATCAGGGTAAATTCACAATGCATTTACATTAAATATTGATGTAAATTTGACGGACACTTTTACATAAAATTTGTAAATATAATAATTTTGGAAAACATAGTGTAAAAACACTGGAATATGTATTGTTACATACGTATTACAGAAATAAATGTGATTATAGTTATTTATACTTATAAAATTCACATAATTCCTTAAATTGACAGCTAAGCACAAATTTATTGAAAAAATGTAATTAGTAAACCATTAACCAAATTAATAAACTTCTCACTTAATGAAGGAGTCTTTCCTGAAAAAATTGAAAATTGCTAAGATTATACCATTGCATAAATCAGGTGATAAAACAATAATGTGTCTATTAAGTTCTTTTTCAAACATTTTTGAAAAATATGTATCTCAATGTATTTTAAGTTTTTTGATAAATATAAATTATTTAGCCCTTTCCAATTTGGATTTCGTAAAGGATTGTCAACTATAAATGCTACTACCGAACTTCTTAATACATTATATAAAAATCTGGATAAGAAGAAAAAAACAGTAGGTATCTTCCTTGACTTTAGTAAAGCATTTGACCTCGCAAGTCATAAAATCCTCTTAAATAAACTTGAAAAATATGATGTACGTGGAATATCACTAATGTGATTTACTATCAAAACAGGAGGCATTATGTAGAAATAGACAGTCATAAATCCAAAATGTTACCATCTTCCATTGGAGTACCACAGGGATCTATTCTAGGCCCACTATTATATATTATCTATGTAAATGACTTCTGCGTACAAAACTCCATCATGTATGCTAATGACACTACCATCCTAGTGAGTGAAGGAAATATGTTTTCTCTGGCTAAGAAAGCCAACTTACAACTTCAGGAGGCTGATACCTGGTTTACACAAAATAGGCTAATATTAAATAACAAAAAAACATTAGTTTTAAGATTTAACCTATCCAGAAAGACACTCGATCATAGCTTGTTAATTAGAACAAACAGTGGCACTATTAAACAAGAAAATGTCACAGACAATTGTTCTTGGAGTTCCCATATCGAGAAAATATGTAAAAGAGTTGTACCAGCATGTTATGTAATAAATCAGCTGCGAAAAGTGATTGATAGACAGATATTGTTAATGTATTATTTTGCGCATTTTCACTCGGTGATATCCTATGGAATAATAGCATGGGGCATTTCTCATGAAAGTATAAGGGTTTTCCGACTACAGAAAAATGCAATTAGGTATACCAAGGGAGTGGGCAAAAGAACTAGCTGTCGAGAAATGTTTAAAGAATTAGGAGTGCTACCTCTTCCATGTATTTTAATTTATCAGCTGCTGCTCGATGCCAAGTCGGAATTAAGTACAGGTCTCGCAACGTAGCTTGATACCCGAAATGCGCAGTAGAGGACATGAGGTGAAGAGCGCTGCGTTCCGAAGAAGTACACTCGGTGCTGTTGCTATCTCACTTAAAGTCTACTGCGCATTCATCTTTCAAGTATCAAGCTACGTTGCGAGACCTGTAGTTTCAATACCTTAAACAGAAATCACTCTTACAAAACCAGAAATAGTTTAACCTTAGAAGTACCTTTACATAATCTAGTAATATATAAAAAGAGTCCAAAATATCTAGCAATAACTGTTTACAACAATTTACCCAATAGATACAAGTTGCTAAATGGAAATAATTATAAAGCAACGATAAAACGCTTGCTGTTAGAAAAATCGTATTACTCTCTAAGATAATATCTTGAGGACGATTTGTAATGATTTTTTATTTTTGTTTGTTCTATTTTATATTAATGATTATTATATTATTGTAATTTCTATTTAAGTGTATATGTACACACTGTACCCTATTTTAAATATTTTTTATGTTTTTTTAATATTTTTTAAAAAACTTCTGGCTTACCATATATGCATAATTTTGTATCCCAAAATGGTCAATAAAGTTATTATTATTATTATTAATTTTACATTAAATAATGATGCTATTTTACAGTACTTCTCCACTTCACTTGTAACTTTACAACCTATATTGCTGGCAACAAGTAACCCATTTTAACTACCGGAATTTTGTAGTATTCCTTTTTACAGTGTATCATTTGCTACGGACTTTCGTATTATTAGTTTGACTTGATTATTCAAATCTTAAACAGATACTTCTCTGCAAAAATATTGCAGAGAACGCAACTTAGGTTTATGTAGATAGTGATCAGTAGCGTAACTTCAGACTGCCCCCCGCAAGATTTTTGAAGCCCCCCCCCCACCTCTTAAAAAGACACTAGAAGAAATAAACATAATATTTATTATTAATTATACAGGTTCGGAAAAATCTCGGGAACACATTAAAAAACAACCCTTATTCGGGGGTGACATTGTTATTGGTATTAGAACTTGTCACTAGAATTAGAACTACAAGAGGTTATTCTTTAATTAAGGAACCAACTAGAATCGCAAAGTATGGAGACAAAATTACCAAAAGTGGAATTGATTATATAATAACTAATATGCCGGAAAAAACTGACCATAAGATAGTAGAACCAGGCATATCCGATCATTTAGGGCAAATTCTAACATGGAATAGTATACAGGTAAGTCATTGTCACGAAAATTCTGAAATACTTACTCGAAAATATAGCGAGAACTCGATATCAAAATTTAAAACAACATTCGCCAATACAACAAATTTTAATTTTCATAAAAATTTTACTGATATTGACAGTATGTTTGATTGTTTCATGTCGCATTTTAACTGGTGTTTCGATGTCGCATTTCCGAAACAAAAAATAAAAATAAATAAAGTCCCTAAATATAATTTTATATTATCATCTGCATTACTGACAGAATTAAATAACTTAAAATCACTAAATTAGCTACGAAAATCTGTACCTAATACTTTCCTTAATGACCAATATAAAAATTCAAAAAAAATATTAAACAAAAAAATTGAAAATGAAAAAAAAGACTACTATGCTGATAAAATTAATACATCAAATAATAAAACAAAAACTCTCTGGTCAATTGCAAAAGAAAAGCTTGGTAATTCAAAACCCAAAGAAACAGAATTTAAAATTAATATACAAGACAACATAATATCAGATAACAAAATAATTAGTAACTTATTTGGTGATTACTTTGCAAACTCAGTAAAAAATCAGCTAGACGAACTGAACCTTCCAGGGAACATGTGTACTACGTTAGAAAGACGTAGCTATTCTTCAATGTTTTTTAACCCAGTAACGCAACACGAAGTTAAGAAAATAATTTTACAGTTAAAAAATAAAAACAGTACTGGTATAGATGAAATTCCAGCAAAAATATTATCAGTATGCTGCGATGAGATATCTTACTATCTGACGAAAATCATTAATACATCCGTCCAGCTTGGCCAATTTCCTTCAGAATTAAAACAATTAAAAGTTATACCTGTATTTAAAAAAGGTGATCCATTCTTTATAGAAAACTACAGAGGAATATGTTTACTAAGTACCTTTTCAAAAATTATAAAACGAGCTTTGTATGACAGTATTGTTAAGTATTTGAATGACAATAAATTACTATCAGTGTGTCAACATGGTTTCCGACAAAATTACTCAATAGAGACTGCTTCTACAGATCTAATACAATATATTTATGAAAATATTGATAACAAAAAGTATGTCCTTGGAATATTTTTCGATTTTTCAAGGGCGTTCGAAACTATCAACCCGGCATTCTTAACAGAAAAAATAGAAAAAATGGGCATTCGGGGCCCCGTGAGTCAATGGATAGCATCATACATAACAAATCGTTCACTTAAAGTAAAAATCGGTTCAGAATATTCAGACAGCTATAGCATAGATCTAGGAACACCCCAAGGTGGAGTGCTAGGACCATTATTGTTCCTCTTGTACATAAATGACCTGCCATCTTACATAACGGATGGGAGGGTATTTATGTATGCAGATGACACGACCATTGTTGTCACAGCAAAATCTTATGACGAAGTAATACAAAAAACCACCTCTGTTATAAATAATTTTAATGAATGGTGTAGAATTAATCACTTAATAAATAATATAAATAAAACAGTTATAATTGAATTTTAAACAAAATATAATCAACCCAACCAATTCGAATTTAATATCAATAACACTCTTATAAAAACAACAAACAGCACAAAATTTCTTGGTACAATGGTCGATTATAAATTAAATTTTAATGAAAACATAAATAACCTATGTAATAAACTAAATAAAACCTATTTTGTTCTTACAACATTGAAATCAAATTTCCACCAAACCTACCTTATCAATATGTATTATGCATATGTATATCCCATATTGACCTGCAATATTGTCATATGGGGCCAAGCTACTGACATCAATAGAATTTTTGTAATACAAAAACGAATCTTACGACTAATTTTTAACATTGGATTTAGAGACTCTTGTAGAGAATTTTTCAAAAGTAACAATATATTAACTGTTACTTGCATATACATATATAAATTACTATGCCATGTATTTTTACACCTTAGTGATTTTAAAAAAAGCAACGAGGTACATTTGTATCCAACGCGTAAAAACGAAAACATTCACATAGAAAACTTTTACTACATGCAATACAAAAAATCACCAAAATATGCCGGGGGCAGCTTTTATAACCTGCTACCTGCTGATATAAAAAGTTCCTTAACATATACGATATTTAAACGGAATTTAAGAGATTATTTGAACAGACACTGCTTCTATTCAATAAATGAATACATCCTACAAAATCGGTGACCAATAATACAGTTTTTAATATAATTTTAAATAATTTTTTATACAATCCTATCTTTCTACATAAATACATTACATTATTTTATTACTTAGCGTTAAGTTTGTAACGTGATTTTTATCTTTTATATTCAATACTTTAATGTATCTAACTAAGAAATTTTTATTGTGTGTGTATTTTTATTGACCTGTCTTATATCTATGTAAATAGCAACAAAAGACCAATAAAGAATCTAATCTAATCTAATCTAATCTAATCTATTCTTTTGCAGAAAATTCTCTTAAAATACTAAGTTTCAATAACTGAGTACACCCCAACCCTCGAAAAATATGAACGAATCAATATTGCATGTTTTTGCAATTTTTTTTAGCTCCGAAATGCAAGACATTTGTTGTTATTTTTCGCGGATATCTCCTAAACGGTGCGAGTTAGCTCGAAATAAAAAATAAGGTCAAACGAGCATTTTTCACTACGTATTTTTTTGCTACCATCAAAATTTTGATTTTTTTTTTCGTTTCGGAAATAACTACTGAAATATCGGCCATGTACGGCAAAAAATCGCAGATTTTGAGCTTCTACAGTTGGCAACTTTTTAATATTGGCTCCTACGCCAAAGTACTACTCTAGCTAATTTAAATAGAATTAAATTTGCTAAAACTCTTTTTTATTTCTTATATTCCGACAAAAATGAAGGAATTGGAGGAGGCGGGATTTGGAACTTTTTTTTTTTCTCTAAAATTTCTTCATTTTGTCACCGTAATTAATCGGTAATTAACTGAAATCGATCTCATATACAATGTTCACTTAATACCATGTACTACTTTGACGCTCCGTTAAACTTGGCCCTTCGAAATCCTTCTGAGAAAAATTATTTTTTTTTTAAGATTTACATGCACTCTATAGGAAAACCTCTAATTTCCTACATTTCCTCGAATATCTCGATAATTATCGTTTTTTTCGAAATTTTTTAAATTTTTTCTCTAACATAAAAAACAAAAGACTTATGGCCGAATATGCACTCCGGGCTATTGCAGTTCGCGGATAAATTTTCTACCTCCACTGAAAGGTTGCTAAATCTCTGATAGACGTTGCTGAAATTATAGGGCATAAAAAAAGTTAAACAATCCATAACAATTTTACAGTTCCTATCATTTCAATTGCCTTCTTTTTATTCAATTTTCAATAGAAAAAGCATGTATACAAATTTCAGATGGTATAGAAACATTGTGTATAGAAATGTGAGAGATAAAGCAAGCTTATTTTCAGTAAATATTTTCATCTGTAGCTCGACCTCTAGCAATATTAAAAAGTAAATCCTTATCTAATGTATTATCAAAGGGACTAACGCTTTCTAATAGAGTAAATAAAAGTGATTAGGTATTAACACATCTATTAGAAAACTGTCTGTTCGTTAATATTAATGAAGAATATAATTGTCGTAATGGCAACGTCTACCAAAGATTTAGCCACCTTTCAGTCGAGGTAGAATGTGATTTTTAATCGAAATAGTGCATAAACTGCTTGTAGACAAAAAATCAGCTTTGTAGATTAATATTACGCGGCGGAAAATGCAAAACTTATCCGCAGACTGCAATAGCCCGGAGCGCATATTCGATCATAAGTCTTTTGTTTATTATGTTAGAGAAAAAATTAAAAAAAGTATCAGAAAGCTCAATGAATTCTCTTTACATAAACTATCTTCACATTTAAAAAAAAAATGATAATTATCGAGATATTCGAAGAAATGTAGGATATTACACGTTTTCCTATAGAGTGAATGTAAATCTCAAAAAAACAATTTTTCTCAGAAACCTTTGTTTCGAAGGGCCAAGATTAACGGAGCGTCAAAGTAGTACTTGATATTAAGTGAACATCGTAAATGAGATCGATTTTAGTTAATTGATTAATTAAGGTGACAAAATGGAGAAATTTTCCCGAAAAACAAAAGTCCCAAATCCCGCCCCCTCTAAATTCCTTCATTTTTGTCGGAATTCAAAAAATAAAAAAAAAGATTTTAGCAAATTTAATTCTATTTAAATTAGCTGAAGTAGTCTTTTGCCGTAGGAGCCAAGATTAAAAAGTTGCCAAGTGTAGAAGCTCAAAATTTGAGATTTTTTGCCGTACATGGCCGATATTTCAATAGTTATCTACGAAACGAAAAAAAAAATCAAAATTCTGATAATAGCAAAAAGATTCGTTGTGGAAAATACTCGTCTGACCTTATTTTTTATTTCGAGCTAACTCCCACCGTTTCGGAGAGATCTGCGAACAATAGCAAAAACAGATTGCATTTCGGAGCCGAAAAAATTGCAAAAACATGCAATCTTGACACGTTCATATTTTTCGAAAAATACCATTGGGACAGCCGTACGATGTCGCGACGTAAAGAGGAAGTCTTCCAGATAAACCTGATCGTAAATTACACGGCGAAATTCGAAAATTCGGCTCGGCACGAACGAATCAAAAGTGACATTTTGTGACATTTCAGAAAGTCAATATCTCTTTTTGCAACATGTTATTTGATTTTTTACTCATTTTTGCAGGACTTATAGATTGGCAGAATTGCACCTTCATCATTGATACTGTCTAAGCTATCATGGGAAAAAAATCTTATACATATCAACGCGAAAAATCTGTCAGTACCTCGGATAGTATACAGGGTGATTTTTTTAAGGCGGCCATTAGAATATTTCCCACTTGCAGATGAGATAGAGATTTGAGATTTGGTACCTTACCATAGTCGACCATTGCGGGTCCGAAAAAAATAATTTCAAGATGGCGACACTTCCGGAAATACCGGAAGTCGATACCAACTTGCTTATTTTAAATGGAATATCCTATATATTTTCGGCTTTTCGAAATGACCATAAAATTATGAGTCAAAACATGTTGCACACCCTATACCTAAACCGAGCAGTTTCGGAGATATATGACATTTCATAAAAAAATTGACAGGTGCAACGGTTTGCAAGAACCGTTATAACTTTCTCCATGTAGGAGATCCTTATTTGCTCTTTGGTACGTAGAAAGAACACAAGATGAGCTACTCTTACTTTTTTATTTCAAATGGAACACCCTGTATTTTTTTACATCAAATTATGTTAAATTAAATGGCCGAGGCGAAAAAAGTTTTTTTCTGATTTCCAAATTTTTTTGTAAATGTTAGTGCCCCCTCCAGTAACCTTTCTGGATCCGCCCTTGAAATGTCCAAGAATTTTTAGTAAAAATTGCCATCAACTTACCCATGATCAGAAACAATCATTAATGTCAGTCATTCTCTTTTGTTAAAAAATGCCAGCACGTTTAAATTACACCCACGAAGACTTTTAGATTTGTTTATTATTTATGGAGAATGTGATAAAGTAATAATACCAAGAACATGTAACACATTTGCTAATCGATCACACTTTATTGTTTCAATTGTTTCATAGGCTTCTACGTTTTTTTGGATAAATTATAATTTTCAACAAAAACTTGCGAAAAATTCAAAGTACATGTGTTAGATATAGGACATGCTGATATAAGTCCACCTCAAATTTAATTCTACATCGATTGCCATAAAAAAATTTAGCACGTGCCATTTGACAGAGCCAAACATTCTAAAATTATCCAATATGCGGTTTACAGTGGATGGTGGACGGTTTCTGTTCTTGTGGGTATCGAGTAGCAAATGTGTTACATGTTCTTGGTATTACTTTATCACATTCTCCATAAATAATAAACAAACCTAAAAGTCTTCGTGAGTGTAATTTAAACGTGTTGGTGTTTTTTAACACAAAATAATGACTGACATTAATGATTGTTTCTAATCATGGATAAGTTGATGGCAATTTTTATTAAAAATTTTTGGACATTTAAGAAAATCGCCAATATTTCGAAAAGTTGTAACTTTAACCCCTACAATACTTATACTAGAAAAAAGGGAATTTAATTTAACATAATTTGATGTAAAAAATACAGGGTGTTCCATTTGAAATAAAAAAGTTTTTGAGGTTTGAATTTGACAAAATGTAACGTGAAAAATAAAACACTTGGTATACTATTTTCGAATCTATTTTTTTGTAGAGAGTAGCCCATCTTGTATTCTTTCTACGTACCAAAGAGCAAATAAGGATCTCCTACACGAAGAAAGTTATAACGGTTCTTGCAAACCGTTGCACCTGTCAAATTTTTTATAAAATGTCAAATATCTCCGAAACTGCTCGGTTTAGGTATAGGGTGTGCTACATGTTTTGACTCAGAATTTTATGATCATTTCGAAAAGTCGAAAATATTTAAAATAAGCAAGAAATATTCTAATGGCCGCCTTAAAAGAATCACCCTGTATATATTATAAAACCTCTCTAACCATCATCCTGTATAACGAATATGGCCCAATTTCTGTAGGACCAAGCTATTTGACGTGTGTTCCAAGTTTGAAATAAAAATTTTAAGTCGAACACAGTAGTTCTCGAATTCAATAAATATTCGCATTCGGCAGCGCACGATTGCATGTATTATTTCCAGATGATGACAACTCCTGTCAAAAATAATAGTATGCAGTATGCAAATCTTGGTATGCAAATCTTGGTATGCAAGTGTTAACTTTCAGGGGAGGTTCAACCAGCTCTCCAGAGCAATTATTGTAATGTTTACAGGTTCCAGCAAAAAAATACTATTGGAAGGGGCTATTCCTTACTCATAGGTGATATGGATCCTTATATTCCTTCCACCATTCCTGTATTTATCAAATATCTAATAATCGCTTAAAAACAGCAATATCAAGCCCCATCGCGCCATCTATGTGTCGCTGTCCAGCTTAATGCAGTATGAAATGGGACTCGTTCTAAAATACGACAATGCCGACTGAACGCACCCATATGTTGCTAGTTTCACTACATGCCAGTAGGTGACACGTGCTCCATAGTAGACAATTTTTGTTATGAATTTTGCACGACATTTAAATGGCAAATGTTTGATAAAAACATGTTCACGGCTACAACAAATAATATGTGTGGTGTCTTAATTAACGTGTTCTATCAATGGAGTGCTGTTTTATAGTGTTTGTTGAGTATAATGCGGTATTTCACCCCCTCCTAGTCAACAAGCAGAGCGTTTTTCAAGGAATGTGCCGTAGTAAAGAAGTATGGTGGGCTATGAGTGAACAAAGTCATTTGTTTATAAACATATTTTTTTTCTTAACAACGATTTTAATGTGCCGTTAAAATAATAAGTGTTGTGTTAACGATAAGACTGCATTTTCAAGACTGGATATTCCTTAAAACGATTTTTATAGGTAAGTTTATGAATACTAATGTCAACTGTTTATTTTTAATTGTTTATTTTGTTAAATTTATATATCTATACGAATGAAAGGGAAGTTTAAAACCGCAATAATTAGTGTACACCCAGTAGACGTTAATTTACAGCTAATATTTTTAAGTAAATACAATCTCCTTGGCCAAAAACTATTAAAATACATGTGGGTATACAATGTCAATAAATGCCTCCCTACATTCAAGCCTTACTTCAATTATTTCTGTTCATGACACATTAATAATACTACAACATTGATGACTGAAAATATAGGTCAAAATTTAATTTGTGTAAAGAGGTTGTTGACCTGAATGTTTAACGTTGAGTTAGGGCGGGGAAATGGGGTCTAAAATAATGACTGCAGCTATGAATGCAGTGTTGCCAAGTATGATATAATATTAGAATTTTTCAGATTAGTTTTTTTACTGGTGCAAACAAATCTATCATGTTTTCTTGTCAATGTTTGTTGGGTTAGGTATTTATGCATACTTACAAGAAATTTCTTGCAATTTAAACCATCGACGCTTCCGTAATATGTAACAGAGATTTCTAAGTATATAAATAACATTGAGATTTTCGTTGAAATAGGAAACAGGAAACATAAAGCAAAACCCATGAAAGTCAATTTGTAATGTATCCATAAAACATGTACATACCTAATGACGAAAAGCAAATATCCCAAGGAACAATTTAAAAGACATTTGGACTTGAGGAGGTTTTAAGAAAGATTTGTCCAAGGGCGGACCTAGAAATTTCAATAATTTTTTTCTCGTCTGTGGCGCATGGGACCCATACGAAATATGGGAAATAACATCTCGAGAAGCACTTCTGTAACGACCCCTAAAAAATTTTGAAAAAGCAGTTTGCCAAAAATTTTTTCAAAATTCGGTTAACCCCCCCCCCCCCTCTAGGGACTCCCGTTTTTAATTATTTTTTTGTCATATGCATTTTACTTTTCATAAAAATGCAACAATATATTTTGAAGTTTATGAAAATATTTTCATTACTCAGTAACTGAGATACAACGAATTGAAATTTTGTGATTTACAATTTAACAAATCACAAAATTTCAATTCGTTGTATCTCAGTTAGTAATGAAAATATTTTCATAAACTTCAAAATATATTTTTGTATTTTTATGAAAAGTAAAATGCATATGACAAAAAAAAATAATTTTAAACGGGAGTTCCTAGACCTGGGGGGGTAACCGAATTTTGAAAAAAATTTTCGCAAACTGCTTTTTCAAATTTTTTTAGAGAAGTGCTTCTCGAGATGTTATTTCCCATATTTCGTATGAGTCCCATGCGCCACAGACGAGAAAAAAATGATTGAAATTTCTAGGTCCGCCACTGGGTTTGTCAGGGTTAGGAAATAGTCTTGTGCTTTACTGATGTTGTGGTTAAGGCCTTTTAGGCTTCAAGTATACTTGCTCTTATATGGTAAGTTTTAAAGCATTCTGTAAGATCTAATTATAAAGCTAATTTGCTTCTAGGATAATATGTATTTGTAATGGGTTTATCATACCTACATAAAACTCTCCATAAAGCTAATTAGTTTTATTAACGTCTTAAATTCCATTTAGATTTAAAGAGGCTTTAAATTATTCTTTATGGTTTTAACATATTTGCAATAAATTCATTTTAAATCCTTTTTAGAACTAGACATTTTCAATGCCTATTAGTACTTATTAAAGGCCATTACAAAACTAGACTCTTAAAACATCCTTGACAAATGTTGTGATGAAACCGTTATGAAGAAAAAAAGGCCTCTATAAATCTAAAAGGCAAATTTTAATTCCATAAAATACTTTCTAAAACCTCAATAAAACATTTA
Organism: Rutpela maculata; assembly: GCA_936432065.2. NCBI lineage: Eukaryota > Metazoa > Arthropoda > Insecta > Coleoptera > Cerambycidae > Rutpela > Rutpela maculata. Next base: position 1,311,942 of record OW386286.2, on the reverse strand, counting down.
TTATAAAAATAATAAACAATATGTCTGCCTGAAGTGTCGTTGATGCATGTGTGTGTGTTAATTAATAGCATTTCACGACTTACTGATGTGTAATTATGTCTTTTTTGGAAGAAATTATTTTGAGGTTAAGTTTTAAGTTTTTTGCATCAAATGTCTACACGGTTCGTCTTGGAGGGGTTTCTTTTAAATCCCAAACATTTTATTACAGCTTTTATCAAGTCCATGTGATCTTCGCCAAATGCATTTGCATTTATGTAAGGAAGGGATTATTTGTGATAGTATACAAAAAGACTAAAAGGACTTCATTTAGAGTGAATGTTCTAGGTCATTACCATTATTAGAATATATAGTTTAATGAAAGGACTGTAAAATGACAATTAGGTAATTTTTAGTTGGTCGGCTATGTTTTTCTTGTTATATAAAAATATTCAAGGTCAATTTCTCAATTATAATTATTAATAATTACCACTTTTTCTTTAGCAAATTAAGGTAGAATTACAAGAAACGGCTGAAAATTACCGTGGGAACCGAAATGCAGCCTACTTTTTTAAATTTGCTGATTACGCGTCTATGCAAATTTTGTATGGATATTAAAATCATTATTATTTCTGAGGCGCCCTTGTGTTTTGAGCCTTTCTTTTGTAGTTTTAACGATAAACTGCGTTGGTTTTAATGTTTTTGTCATACCTGATGTCTTTTTATTACCTTTTAAATCGGCCTTAGAGAGTGAATATGCTTATATCAGAAAAAAAGGAATTTAATTTTACATAACTTCATGTACAAAAATATAGGGTGTTCCATTTGACCTAAACAAGTTTTCGCGGTTTGAAGTTTACAAAATGTAACGTCAAAAATGGAACACTTAGTATACTATTATTGAATGTAATTCAATTGTAGAGTGCAGCTCTCCTTATGTTCTTTTTACATGCCAAAAAGCAAATGAGTATCTTTTACACGAAGAAAGTTATAAAGATTAGGTAACTATTTTAGGTAAACCATTAGGTACACCTGTCAAAATTTTTTTAAAATGTCAAATATCTCTGAAACGGCTGGGTTTAGGCATAGGGTATCCTATATGTTTTTGACTCAGAATTATATGCTCTTTTCGAAAACCCTAAAATATATAGGGTGTTCCATTTAAAATAAGCAAGTTGGTATCGACTTCCGATATAACCGGAAGTGCCAGATGCTTGTAATTATCTTAGTTGGATTGGCCACACTGCCGTTAGTAGCTCCCTAAATTTTAAAAATTTTCTGGTGCGTACTTTTCCCTATATTGGTCGATGCAGTTCCTGGTGAGACACCCTTATATCATGTCATATTAAATGTTCGAATTTTCTTCCATTGACATCTATGCATATTTATCACATTTCTAATATTTATTGAGAAGGCCATGGTAAAAAAAAAGAAAATCGAAATTATCGTAAAAATGTCAAAAACTAATAAGTTAATTGTGAGTGAGCATTGTTAAAAATGCTTCAATTTAGTAATGGTGAAAAATATGATATGATTAAATGTGTTATAGAATGCGGAGAAGATTCAAATTTAGCTTCCGAGCTTTATTTTAATAGGTAAGTTACAGACAGCAAAACTTTGTGCTAGAAGTGCCGCCTAAACAATATTTTTAGATATCCAGAAAAGAGACAGTCGAGGAGACAGCCAGACATAATAATATTCAAAAGACTACAACAAAATTTAAAAGAGTTTGGATCATTTGTAAAACCTCGAGCAAAAATATATAATAAAGCAGGTAGAGAAGCTGTAGAAAAACAACTGTGTTGTATTGCTTGAAGAAAATAAATTCAAACCTGACAAAATTAGGATTAAAAAAAAACAAAAGTTATGTCTATATCTCGAAAACTGAGGCATGCCTAATTTTCTTCTTATCATCAACGGATTCTACAAAAAAAATGCCTTAAGAATGTGTTACTCGATTTTCGATTCGACACTTGGTAATTGAGATATAGAGGTCATCCAAAAATGTCAATTTGCCAAAAACGCTCTGTAGCTCGGTAGTCGAAAAAGATAGACGATCGCGGTTGGCCTCATTATTTGTTTCTCGAAAATCGAGCTCGACCTATTTATATTGGTTTTTGTTTATCTGCCTAGTTTTATAGAAAACCTAAAATCCCATCTAATTTGGTCCACCCTGTGCCTGGGAATGGTAGCAATGCCTACCGTACGCTGATACATCAATCAATCAATTAATGCGTACACCCAAATTACAGGATTTATTCCAGTTAACTTTCCACACTATTACCTGAATTCTAATATTGACTTATTTACAGCGAAATTTTTATAAAGAATTATTTTCCTCTTAAAATTCAAAATAGCAAAGTGTTTCAACTTCAGCATCTAATCTACATATTATCATTTTTAAACATCTCTAAGAAATGTCAATTTATATTTCGATTTAAACCTACCATTACCTAAAGTTCAACTTTATTAGAACTCGGAAATTGATTTTCAATAAATTGTGGGAAGAAGCCACCTTCCTGTCAGGTTTTATTCTTTTGCTATATATATATGTAATTCTTGATAATACCAAAGTGTTTTTGTGTGTATTTCTAGGTATTACCTTCTATTATAATTGCATTATTCGAGGCATTATTATTATTACTTCGTAGCTTACACACAACGAAATCGGTCTCTCCATCCTTGATTGATCAGAAACGATATGCCTTCATTCCCATTAGTTCCTCGATTATTTAGTATTCCAATTGGTGCTCCCAAGAGTTTTCTTCGGTTTTCCATATTATCGTAAATTCCTGAATAAGTGTTTTTAAGTTTCTTGTTTTTACTGCTTGTAGTTAATTATGGGGCAAATCTAAATGAACAAACTATCTCTCCCAATTTGTGTTACATTGTCCATTTCAACAATACTCCAGAAAATTTTAAATAGTCGTTAGTTAATATCGGTTTTCAGCAAAACGAGTCCACTCAGGATGTCATTGCTAAGTTAATACCCTTTTTTTTACTACTTACGCAATAGACAAAAAAAACAGGCCTGGGCATTTTTATTGATCTAGTAAAGGCTTTTGACACTGTAAGTTATAACTGTCTGCTGAATAAACAAGAACACCTAGAAATCTACGGAATTGCTTATAATCTTTTTAAAAGTTATTTGCAAAATCGTAAACAAAGAATAGCAGTACTTAAATGGTCTTCTGAGAAATGAAGAAATAGTGATTTATGGACACCACAAGGTACTGTATTAGGGCTGCTGGTGTTCATTATATATATTAATGAGATACTTTATCCGGAATATTGCTATTATTTGCCGACAACACTGCTGTCATCTACGTTGCAAACTCTTGGCCTAACGTAATAAATATCGCAAAAGCAGTCTTAGAAAATATATTAGATTATTTTAACATTAATGACCTGACTGTCAATATGACAAAGAACAAGATCTTGTCTTTCATTTTATATGAAAAATATAACATAACGTTAAAGGCATAAAAATAGATTTTGTATCCTGGATAGAATATTTTTACATTCACCTCAATTTTTTAAGATGGGATGTTTAAGTGCATTACAAAATAAAATATTAAAGATGACGATTGATGCCGCCTTGAAAGCAAGCATGATCCTAAAACAATATTCTTTGTCCAATATTCCCGTTGTTGCCCCACTTTGAAATTGTAATAGTAGATATGGTCAGAAGGAACAAACGCAATTTTTTTCGTGATTTTCAAATATACACTTTTTGAGAATAATTACTTACTGCATTTGCGACCTTGACATCGAACTCTATATAAGTAACTCAATTAGAAAAATTTTACTTAGGTAAACACTACAAATCTACCGAGAAATCTACATTTAGCCCTGTCAATGAACGTTCAATAAGGGTGGTCTAGAGGGAAATGACTTGAGGGCTGTATTTGGACTATTTAGGAGGTAAACATACCAAAAGTCCCCGAAAATAGGAGGAGCGGGGGTGCAGGGGGGCATGAAGAAGGTCCCGATTCTTGGTTTTTGTACTTCTAATTATAATAAATTTTTGTTCAGCTTCAGGTTTTTCGCTCATATCTCGGAAACGGTTAGCCCTAATCAAAAAGTGGCTATATGCAAATTTAAAACTGACTAAATTTTCTACAATAATACCTATTTCTATTAATTTTTTTCGTATCTGTTATGGTTCAGTAATGAATTGTATATCTTTTGACTGTATTCTAACTTTATTATAAATTGAACAAAAAATGGAATAATCGTAGAAAAAAATTTTGTACAAATATCCGTTTCACAGCAGACTGAACTCAAATATCGAATAAAAAATGTTTTTGTGTCTGTAAGCGTGTGTGTGCTTGTATACCGTTTCTTGTAAACACGATAACTTCTGTTAGACTTAAAATATTTAATTACAATTTGGAATATGTGTAAAACAGCATAGTACAATAATCCCTATTGAAATTGGTCCATATCTGTAATACATGGTGATAACCAGAGGCTACAAACTCTCACTCATAATAATCTTATTAAAAATTCCATGTTCCAAATTTTGGGATAACATTGATATATCATCTAATTTAAATAAAGCTGGTTTGGACCTAACATACACCCGGTATATTGTGGTTTATAAATCTTATATATCTTCATATTTTTGTATGCTTAATCAAAAACCTTATAGCATTTTGCTCTGAAATTAAAATAAAACCTATTTTACGTAAGAGTGAGAGTTTGTAGGCCTCTGGTTATCAGCATGTATTATAGATATGGCCCAATTTCAATAGGGATTATTGTATTATGCTGTTTTACAATACATATGTTCCAAATTGTAATTAAATATTTTAAGTCTTACAGAAGTTATCGTGTTTACAAGAAACGGAATACACACACACATACATATACACGCACACACACTTACAGACGCAAATACATTTTTTATTCGATATTTGAGTTCAGTCTGCTATGAATCTGTACAACAATTTTGTTTTCAATTTATAATAAAGTTGGAATACAGTTAAAACATATACAATCCATCACTGAACCATAACAGAAACACAAAAATTAATAGAAACATTAATATAGAAAATTTAGTCCCTTTAACTTTGCATATAGCCATTTTTTGATTGAGGCTAATCGTTTTCGAGATATGAGCGAAAAACAAAAAACCGAGACTTTTTTCGTGCCCCCCACGTTCGGGGACTTTTGGTATGTTTACCTCCTAAATAGTCTAAATACAGCCGTCAAGTCAAAAATTGTGATCTCGGCATTTCCCTCTAGAAACCATTCATTGACAGGACTAATTGATCCAGCTTTTGTATCTCTTACCGGTTCGGAGACATTGTGATTTAAAAATTTTTTTCCAAAAAAATTGCTGACTCGATTACTCTGGAGATATTGACATACACGTATGTATTTTAACGAGATCTCTAACTACCTAAATTATAGTCTGATCTTATTCCGTTGAAAGGTTGGGAAGTAAATGGGGGTAAATAGGTAAATCAAGAAAATAAGAGTCCATAAAATTAGTATTTGGTATATATGAGAAGCTAAGGCCTCAAAAATTTTTTTGGCATTAACCACCTCCACCCATTACCACTCTCATCCCATTATTAAAGAGAGTGAAGAAAATAAAATTGTGATTTAGTGTGTGTACAAGAACCAATGGCCTCAAATTTTTTTTTACTGCACCACCCCCTTACCTTGTGATAGGTCCCCCACTACCGATGTGGCATATCGTTTTATGGCTTTTTGGGATAAACGATTTCAAATATTATATTGTTAAAGTTCCATAAACAATTATTTCCACATAGTGGAGTGGAAATATAATATCAATTTTTGTTTTTTCGTTGTTACAGACTTGAATAGAAAATCTGGATCTGGAAGTAGTGATTCCTTAGGCAGCGGTGTTTATTTTGACTGGTTGATTTGGTATGAAGTGATAGAGATCGCTCATCTCAATACCATGAAATAAATATTTGGCATTAACAAATATTATCGCCAAGCTTTGTTAGTTCTTAACTCAGATTATTTTTATATTAATATTTTATTTCACACTAATTGTTTATATTATACGTTAATAAATATTTATGTTTTAATTTTGATAAAAACCTATATTTTAGATTTATATGTAATTTAAGTATTGACAAACAGTATACTAAAAGTAAAAAGAGTCCCCTACTAGAAGGCAGGGTGGGGCAATATTTGATTTTTATCAAAAAAATCAAAAATCATTGATTTCAATAAAAAAGTCATGATTTTTTTCTTAGTACACGGTAGGTATAAATTTTTAATGGCAACGTTCATGTCTATTTTTTAACCATTTTAATTTTACATATTTCACGAATTTGAGTGTTATAAAATTAAAATAAAAAATAAAATTAACAAAAAAGTCATTCTCAGCAGAATATTGCATGTCGACACTGATTCAGTTTAATATCTTTTATTTTCCATTGTGGCATTTGCTTGTGAAAGTTTGTTTCTTGTTTTTGTAGTTAAAAAAGACTGATTAAGTTATTTATTTTTGTTCAATAAATCTTCTCAAAATTATCATCGGCTTTGATTTAAATAGTGATTTAAAAAAAGAAATCAGTTGATTTAAATCATGATTTTTATCTTGATTTAAATCAGCCCAACCCTGCTAGAAGTTTTAAAAATAATGATTCAAAAAAATGACCTTGATTAACCATATAACCGAAAAATTTCGACCCAGAACATGGGCAATTTCTAGCGTAAATTTTTAATCACAACATCCACATCTGGATTTCCTCTCCAAGTCTCTTTCAACGTAAAAAAACTTTGCTACTATATTTGCACTCCACACTGTGGAAATACATAGAACTTTAATAATACAATATGTGCAATTGTCTATTTCAAAAACGCATAAAACGATGTGACACATTGGTGCCAAAAAATTTTTTGAGAGGTTCTTGAACACACTAAATCACAATTTTTTTACTATCTTTAGTAACGGAGTGAGGGTGTTAGATATTGTGGCTAACGTCAATATTTTGAGCGCTTTGATTCTTGTATACACATTAAATCACAATTTTATTTTTCTTGCCCCCTTTAATAATAGTGTGGGGGTAGTAATGGAGGTGATAGAGAGGTGGCTGATACCAAAACAATTTTGAAACCTCATCTTCTCGTGCTTACACTAAATCACAATGTTATGGACTTTCACTTGCTTGCCTTGCCTATTAATACCCCCGCCCTTCAACGGAATAAGATCAAAATATAATATAGTTGTCGTACATAGATGTAAGTACCAAATTTCAATATCTTAAACCGCCGTTCCAGAGCGCACAAAAAAGTTACAGAGAGACGGACAGAATTTGTTTTGCTCAAACTTAAAATCTCGACGTTTCATAACATTCGAAGCCTATTTGAATAAAAAAAAAATCAAATTTGAATTTCTTTATATAACTTTTTACGATAGGATGCACTCCTACTATACAAAGTATTGAAGAAGCGGTTTTTCAATAATCACTTGGCTTGGACTCCTCGATCACCTGATTTGAATCCTAGATGTTTATCTGAGGAGACATCTCAGAAACTTAGTTTATTCAACTCCAGTAGACGTCAGAGAGGAGCTGATTCAACGAATCACGTTTAGTTTTGCGATGATATATGAAACAATGATACTAGTAGCTTGTATAAAAAAATTTTTGATGAAAAAAGATGACGGTATATATCACCCGGCCGAATCTTAGACTAGATGTATTAAATGTATTATTAATTAGTATAGTTCTATACATATTTATACTGCAAATAGAAAAGGCTGCAAAAGCTGTCCATAAAAATATCAAAGTCGGTGCTATTACACGCTGCCAACAGTACTACAAATACTTCAATTTTTTGCGTGTTAGAATGAACAAAATAATACTAGAGATTTAACAATAGTGTTTTCGGTAAATAGAAATATCGTTTCTGGTACCTATATTAACTTGACTTTTTCTCGGCAAGTAAAAAATAAGAAACTTTACAAAAGTGCGGTGTCCCATTGTGAAACACACTGTATATTAATTATAAATAAGATGATATTAATGAAGTTATATTAATAAGATAATTTTGAAAACATACAATATAATAATAAGTATACCGAGAAGTATGCATAAAATGTACGTTCCCGGGAGATTGTCCGCATGTTCTGGGACACACCCTGTATGCTGTTAAGTTTCATTGTAAATTGACTTGGATATTATTACTTAATAAACAAAGTGTAAAGAATAGTGTTTACCAAATCTGACAACGCCGCAATGACGAAGACTAAGCATTTATCTCCAAGTGCATAATGCAGCATGAAACTGCATTAGAATATGTTAGATGGCAGCACATGACTAACCGCCAAGACTCGCGCCAAAATCACTATTTGTATCGCGTATAATGATCTCCTTTATATTTAAACATTTTTTTCTACATCTGTGGAAAACTAATGAGTTTGCGGTATTCAATTGTTTAGTAACTATAATTAAATAGTACAAATTAGATGGGATTTAGGGTTTTCTCTAAAACTATGGCAGATAGACAAGAACTACCAAGCTACAGAGCGTTTTTGGAAAATTGGCAGTTTTGGATGACCTCTTCTATATCTCAATTACCAAGTGTCGAATCGAAAATCGAGTAACATATTCTTAATGCACTTTTTTGAGTAGAATACGTTGGTGATAAGAAAAAAATTATGCATGCCTCAGTTTTCGAGATATAGACATAACTTGTGTTTTTTAAATGGAACACCCTGTAAATTATTTCATTATTGGATCACAACTTCAATTAGATATCCAACGATATTCATATGTCATATTTATTTATCGGGTATTAATACACAAGAGGTTGATTTTTTACTGGGTAAATTTTTTTTTAACAAAAACCTGTTTTCCCTTGAAAATTATTCGAAAATTAAGGGCATGGAAAAATCGCGACACGAAGTGAAGCGATTTTTCCTATGTCCCTTAATTTTCGAATAATTTTCAAGGGAAAACAGGTTTGAGTCACTCAAAAAAAAATTTACCCAAGTAGAAAATCAACCTCGTATGTATTACAGAAGATTAATATATGATTAAAAAATATTATCTAAAATAATTATTAAAACAACAAAACTGTTTATTTAATGTTTTAAAAATAACGATTTATAATAAAAAATAAAAACATTAGAAAATGTTCTTTTATAACCCTAATCAGTCAAAATATTTGCAAGTTCATCATAGTAGTCGTATCTTTTTCGAGGCAATAATACTCTTTGCAAAAAGCTTTAAATTTTCCATATAGAATTTTTAGTGTTTCTCGTTTTAACTGGGACACTTTCATTCATAGCTTCGTTAATATTTTCTTGTGAAACATCACCAAATCGCTTTTTCTCATTCACTTTGTGTACAGAAATAAAGACGAAAACGTGAAATGTCAGATTTTAATAATTTCAATGACTTTTTTAGTTTGACACATGGCTACTACGAAAAAAGTAACATACATTTTTCTGGATTTTTTCCACTTATCGATAGCCGTTTTTCTCACTTTAAACAAATCCTATTGGTCGATTTTTTTGAAAATGTACGTTTTGATTGGTTAATAAAGTATTAATTATTAGAAAAATTTAATATATTTGTGAGGAGGCTATGGACAACTATTAACAACAACACTTCTCATAATACAAAATAATTTTGCCAAAAATGGGAAAACTAAATTACAATAGATACAATAAATGTTCGAATTGTCTTCCATTGACATCTATGCATTTTTGATACCTTCTCCTTATAGCATTTGTTGCATTTCTAATCATGACAGGAATGATTGTCCGAAACGCAGCTAATGTTTTGTTTTCCAATTCTTCTATGTTATTAGAACGTTCTCTATATATAATATTTTTTTAATAACCCTAAAGCTAAGAAAGCCAAAAGTCGGCAGGGGGGAGATCTAGCTGGCCACAAATAGGACCATTATTTCCTAAAAATTAAACAATTTCTAAACTACTTTGTTGTTAATTAATGTCCAGTTATCTAAATTAATCGTTAGTTATCAATTTAGTTAACTTAGCTAACTAGACATTGATAAACTAGTTCTGAGTGAGACATGTAGATTGTAGATACCTATTCAATCCTCCCCAAATGAGCATTTAAATAGTTTCGTGTTTCATTTGACGTATGACCTGGGGCACCATCGTGTTGGTAAATTAATCTTTGAAATGGTCTTACAGGCATATTGTCTACAAAGGGCCCTATTTCTTTTCTCAGAATGTTAATAAAATTTTCGGTATTCGAATTACCGTGAAAAAAATGAGGACCTATTATTTGGTATCCAATAAAACCACACCATACACCAAATCCAAATCATTCTTAACTATTAACTGTAGCAGTTACGTGCGGATTTTCATAAGCCCAGTGGTGGTTATTATGCTGATTAAAAATTCTAACACTGCTTTTATGTGCCTCGTCTGTCCATATAATTGTTCCTTGAAATCCCGGCACTTCATTGCACTGACGCAAAAACCACTGGCAAAAATCGAGACGCCTTTGAAAATCGTTTGGGTATAGATGGTGACTAATCCTAATTTTGTAGGGTTTGAATATATTTTTTTTAAGCAACACAACGCAGTTGTTTTTGGAATTCGTAAATTTTCCTGTATTTCGCGAGACGATATATTAGGATTTTCTCTTACACTTTCTAAAACAATATTTTCTATAGCTTCTCTGCCAGCTTTATTATTATATTTTTGCTCTAGGTTTTACAAATGATCCAAACTCTTTTAAATTTTGTTGTAGCCTTTTGAATATTTTTGTGTCTGGCTGTCTCTTATTTAGGCGGCACTTTTAGCAAAAAGTTTTGCTGTCTATAACTTACCTATTAAAATAAAACTCGGAAGCTAAATTTGAATCTTCTCCGCATTCTATAGGCGTCTGAATTTAAGATGCCAGCCAAAGTGGAGAACTCGTGAACTAATTATAGGCCGTTTGTTTATTTGGCGAATACTTATATCGATTTTTTTCTGTTTATTGTTATTTTTGGCGTTGAAAATAATAACATTAATAATATACCTATGACCTAAAGGTTTGCAAGATTTTGTTGTAAGTGATTTGCAAGAGATGTTAATGGCATTATTCAGCAAAATTCATATTTTTTAGGTTATCTGGTTTTCCCCTTGAAAAGTACAGTTTCTTTGACATAAACGGTGTCTGGCTATTTAAATATTAATAAACTTAAATATTTCTTTAAATTTATGTACAGTTGTAGTTTAAATCACTTTTTTTTTTCAGGAAACATGAGTGACATTTAGGTTAAGCATATTGCAATGTATGGAACATTTGGGAAGCACTAAAAATGTAAAAATTCTAATTGTGTGTATGAAGGGGAATGTTTTAGATGCAGGACATATTATTTTGTGTGGTACAACCCATATTCAACCCAAAACTTAATAAATGTGTATGTTCTATGTTTACAAACAAGTGTCAGATCATGAAATTAGTGGTACCTACATTGAATTTAGGTAACTGAAAAGATATTTATTAATTCTTTAAGTAAAATAACTGAAACAGTATTTTGTAAAACATGAAATAGAAATATTCAAAATAGTGCTTGATGCAAGAGTATACATTTTTACTTTTATAAATATACTGAAATTGCATATATTTACTTATTTCAAAAATTTCACTTACAATGTGTGATTGTTCAGGCCATTATTATTGCTATACTCGGGGCACGGTTATTTGCACCAGCTTTTTCCCTCTCAATGCCTGGTTAAAGGTGTCTACATCAAAGAGGGTATGCTGTGAACATTGTCGTGCCAATCAAACTTTCACGAGTTGTCCCTGCAATCTACAAAGGATACCGACTAGGTTGGCTCCAGCAAATTGTATCTTGTGTAGCCCCTTTAAACGCTATCATATTTTTAATAACTTAGCATCTCAGTTTATCATTATTTACTTATTGTTGATATCATCGTACAATAAAGAGACAATGACAGAAAGACCTATAATTAGTTTGACTATAGATCACCAGGTGGCGTACTCCTTATTTTCAGACGCCTATAAAACACTTAATCATATCATATTTTTCATCACTACTAAATTGAACCATTTTTAACAATGCTCACTCACAATTAACTCACAAATTAGTTTTTGACATTTACGATTATTTCGATTTTCTTGTTTTTACCATGGCCTTCTCAGTAAATATTAGAAATGCGATAAATATGCATAGATGTCAATGAAAGACAATTCGAACATGTATTGTAGTTTATTTTTTCCTATTTTTGGCAAAATTACTTTATATTATAAGAAGTGTTGTTGTTGTTCATAGTTTTCCATGGCCTACTCACAAATATATTAAATTTTAAAAAATTAGCCATTTTTTCTAGAGATAGGTAAATATGACATATGATATATCAATTTAAGTTGTGATCGAATAATGAAATAATTTACAGTGTGTTCCATTTAGAAAAGCACAAGTTATGTCTATATCTCAAAAACTGATGCATGCATAATTACTTCCACGTCTAGTGGAAGTAGTGACGACAAAAATTTTTTTTTAAATTTTTATTGTTCAAATAGGCTTAGAATGTATGAAACGTCGAGATTTTAAGTTTAAGTGAAAAAAATTTTCTGTCTGTCTGTCGGTCTGTCTGTAACTTTTTTTTGTGCGCACGTTTACTCTGGAACCGTTTAAGATATTGACTTGAAATTTGGTACACGTATGCATTTTAACGAGATCTGGAACTAGATTATATTTTCATCTTGTTCCGTCCATAAAATTGGTATTTAGTATATACAAGAGAAGCGAAGGTCTCAAAAAATTTTTTGGCATTAGCCACCCCCATTACCACCGCCATCCCCATTATTAAAGGGGATGAGAAAATATTATGATTTAGTGTGTGTACTGTGTACAAGAACCAAAAACCTCAAAATGTTTTTTACTTCATCCACCTCCCACTACCCCCTATCATCACTCCCACGCCGCTACCGATGTGGGGTATCGTTTTTATGGGTAGAGGATTTCAAATATTATATTATTAAAGTTCCTTAAACAATTATTTTCGCATACAAAATTTTTTCGTTGTGGGAGACTTGGATAGAAACTCGGATAGAAAATCTGGATGTGAAAATAGTGATTCCTTGGGCAGCGGTTTTTTCTTATCAGCAACGGATTCTACACCAAAAAAGTGCATTAAGAATGTGTTACTCGATGTTCGATTCGACACTTGGTAAATGAGATATAGACGTCATCCAAAAATGCCAATTTTCTAAAAACGCTCTGTAGCTCGGTAGTCGAAAAAGATAAACGATCGTAGTTTGCACCATTGTTTGTTTCTCGAAAATCGAGCTAAGGATATCTATATTGGTTTTTGTCTGTCTGTCATAGTGTTAGAGAAAACCTCAAATTCCATCTAATTCGGTCCACCTTGTACTAGAAGTCGATATCCATAGATTAAATCAACACTGTTAAATAAACTTGATTCTGTCTAACTTGAGAAATTGTTTTGCTTCATCGATTCGGGGAATGTGTTCTTGTGAGAAAATATTCACATTCCATGGGAACAAATATTGCGGGAGATGTAGCTTGTTCAGAGGTTTGTTTTATAGTGTTGTGTTTAAATTGGGGTTTAAATCTCGGGTTAAACTTGGATTTAATTTATAGCGTGCCAAGTTTTGTGTAAACATATAACATAAAACAAGGTATTATCTGGTTAAATGTGCATGAGATGTGCTGAAATATACTAGGTGTGGTTGCTTTACGAAATGAACAAACTAAAGTGATTTCAATGTTCAAATTCAAATATTGGATTATTGTGGTGGCACATGTATTTTTCCATTATTTTTATGAAACTCAAACTGTGATTTGTCTGTAATATGAAGGAAAAGCTTATTTCTAAGACTATTATAAAAACGTAAATGGTCTGCAAGGACTCTATAAGACTGATTTAAATAAAATCTTTATAAGGGACCAACCTAGAGAAAGGTCTACATGCCTCTTTTTAAAATTACTTAGTACAGTCACTTCGTATCAAAAAGTACCCTTCGGACTAAATTTATAGCGGCTTGAATTTTCTTTATTTTTGCGGATTCTTAAACTTTAGGGCATCAACTTCAAATGTTAAAAAGAAGTAGATGTGCTTATACCCCCAAGAGGGTGAAAACCACCCCCAAAGTCAAAAAATCAATAATTAACAAAGTACTGAGAATGAATTAATGAAATTTATATTATTTATGTTTTTGGGGTCGCTAATCACGAATGTGAAGTTCTCGGTGAAGTCAGAAATTAAAAAATTTTTGTTACACCTGATATAATAGGGGTAAAATGGACGAAGTAATATTTTTTTTATTTTGAGAAATTACCCTGTATATAGGCAAAATATTTAGTAAAAGTACTTTGATAAAAATTACTGTTATAAGTGTCATCGATTTTAATGCACACCATTAGTAGGTACTAGTAGGAATTGCAACATTGCAACAGAGGTCCCATTAAATCCAACCTTCATTATGTAACTAAGCAGATGCATGTTAATGTTTTTATTATTGTTTCCATTATGTACTGGGTTACACCAAGGCCAAATCAATATAAAGATGCTCATCTAATAATAGGTTGTCAAGTGTAAATGTAGAACATCACTTTGCAGTGCTTTCAAAAACTATTTTAAATAACTTATAAACATATAGGCAAGGTAAGATGCATGCATTTGGGAACTTGCGTCATGTTATTACTCCTGCCATTTGTTTGGAACTGCCTTTTGAGGTAACATAAACAACATGATTTATTTCATAATTATTAATAGAAATATTGCGAAATATTATGCGATGTATCCAGTAAAACTGACTGCGGACACTTCAATTTGAGCATCAATTTTCAGTTCAACTGTCTTAAGGTCAAACTAGCTGCTTAAGGCCAAACTACTGCTTTACAAATATTTTCGTTCTATTTAGACAACAGGGCACAAATTGTACAAATGGCCGGAGGAGTTGAAAGTAATATTTGTGATATTAAACAAGGAGTTCCCCAGGGGTCAATTTTGGGACCACTTTTATATATGATATTTGCTAACGATGTGGTTAGTCATCTCCAAAAAACACCAAATGTTCATTTGATCTGTTATGCTGATGATATAAACATTCTAGTTACCGACAACAACCGAACTGAAGTAAAATAAATCACTGAAAGAGTTTACATTGGTCTCAAATAATAATTTAATTCTAAATAAATGGTACTGACTGGGAAACAAAAACTTTTGTTGATAGTATACTTTTAGGTGTTACTTTTGATAAACACAATGGACTCAACATATCGAAAAATTATGTAAAAACCTAAGAACAAGTTGTTCGTTCTAAAATTTATGTCTAAACATTGTAGCCAGGAAATTCTTAAAGTACATTATTATGCTTAATTTTCATTCGGATCTTAGGTACGGAATTGTAAACTGGGGCAGTAGTTGTAATGTGACTAGGGTACTTTTAATTTATTACAGAAATGTGCATTTCGTATTTTATTAAATTTAAATTACAGAGAGTTGCCGTGATGCCTTTAAAAATTAAAAAATTTTGACAGTTGCTGGTCTATACATTCTTGAGGTGTGCTCATATGTTCATAAACATAAATCATTCTTTTAAGAAATCAAGTGAGTCATTTACATGACACTAGAGCAAAGAATTTTCTACTGCCTGATTCTCATAGAACTGCTATGGTACCAGAAAAGTTTTCTTTACCAAAGGTGTAAGCTTTATAATTCATTAGATAAAGATGCTAGATCTTCGGGTATCATAGATATTTTCAAACATAAATTTAAAAAAATATTACTAGACAAAAATTGCTACACGATAAATGAATTTTTGTAATTTAATATATATGTTTTATGACCAACTACAAGATGTCTTGTATGTTATCTGTTTTTATATATTTTATTGTATTGTTTTTTTCTGTTAACTGTTGTGACGTTTTCTACGTTGATTTTATTGTATACTTTTATTTCTGTATAATTTTTTTACAATGGAGAAATAAAGACTATTATTATTATTTGAAGAAATATACAAATTATGAAGAGCATAGTCTAGCAAATATCTTAATAGACTATGTATAAGACTATGTACAAAGATAATGTAATATGTATGACCAGTACCCTTCTATCATTCAGTTTCATACCAACTTGGAATTAACTGAAAATTGGTTAAATGTAACTTTAGTAGATAAAACAAGAAAAAATGTTCCAGAAAATTCCATGTGCAGTTTTCTAGTATAACCTCCAAAAGTACGCTCAAAATATAAGGTCAATCCTCCATTTTGGATATTTTGGAACATTTTTCTCTTAACCTGTCCTATATTCCGATTAAAGAAAGAAAATGTCCCAGGAAATTATCCTTGCAGTTTTCGAGTAAGCCCACCTCATGGGTAATAATCTGCTAAGAAAGTCCTAATTTCTCAAAATAAAAAAAATACAGTAATTTTTATCAAAGTACTTTTACTAAATATTTTGCCTATATACAGGGTGTTATGCAGGTCGATACAAACCTTTTAGGGGCTGATCGATAGATCATTTAGAACCTGTTTAGCCACACTTACTATAGTCCGGTTATATTAGGAAAATGTTTCGGAATGTTTTGGCACTAGCCAAGAATTAGTCTACCCCCTACAGAATTTCCTCAGGAATCCGAAAAAAAATTACTACTTAAAACGGCTGCTTTGTTATTTAACTTTTTGTAAACAAAATGAATTTTGCAACTTAGTTTTTTGCTTATATTTTCTCTTCTAAAGGTCGTAGTCAATTTCTTCGGCAGGAGCTCCCCTATAAGGTAGGTATCCGCAAAGACCGAATCTTTGGTTGTTAATAACATTTTATGGCCAAAAACTGAAAAAATTGAATTTTTCGATCCTCGAACTTTGAAGTACTGTAGAAACAAATATAAAATCTGTATGTTAACGATATTATGAGAAATAGTACATATTTTTACCCTTAATAAAATGCACTTTGTCCCGTTGCAAAATATTAATTAGTTTTTTTGCGATTAATTTATAAAAAAAAATCAAACTGTTATATTAAAAGATCAAATTAATATTTTACAGTTCTGTTTCGGTAAATACATTGTATTTGGCGTACATTTACATAATCCAAAAGAACTTACAAAAGTGCCATGTCTACATATATAAATGGGCCATGGAAAAAAAATCGGGAAAATTGCGTTTTTGGCGCTGACGCTAGACGCCAGATCCCCCTCCCCGATGACGATGATGACAATGATTATCTGTACGCACAAGTGCGAGACAAGACAGATAGCGAGTCCGACACAGGAAATCAACCTAAAAAAAAAAAAAAAGAAATGAGGACAGAAAAATAAACTTTATTTTGTATATTCAATAAATTAATTTTAAATACAAAATGTATACCTTTTTTTATCCCCAACAAGAGTAAAAACTATTCACTTATCAATGTATTATCAAAATAAATTGTATGTAATCTTTAAATATTTATTTTATGAAACAACGCAATTGAATGATTGAAAAATAATCAAAGCTGAGAAAAAACCGCTGCCCAATTAGTCACTACTTCCAAATCCAAATTTTATGTGGAAATAATTGTTTATGGAACTTTAATAATATAATATTTGAAATCCTCTACCCAAAACCCATAAATCGATACCCCACATCGGTAGTAGGGTGGGGGTGGTGATAGGGGGTAGAGGGGTGGATGAAGTAAAAAAATTTTTTGAGGTTTTTGGTTCTTGTACACAGTACACACACTAAATCATAATCTTTTCTCATCCCCTTTAATAATGGGATGGGGGTGGCTAATGCCAAAACATTTTTTTTGAGACCTTAGCTTCTCTTGTGTATATTAAATACCAATTTTATGGACTCTTACCTGCTTCATTTACTTATTTACACACATTTACCCCCCAACCCTTCGACGGAACAAGATGAAAATATAATCCAGTTCCAAATCTCGTTAAAATACTTACGTGTACCAAATTTCAAGTCAATATCTTAAACGGTTCCAGAGTAAACGCACGCACAAATAAGTTACAGACCGACAGACAGACAGAAAATTTTTTTCATTCAAACTTAAAATCTCGACGTTTGATGACATTCTAAGCCTATTTGAACAATAAAAATTTTTTTGTCGTTGCTATACTTCCACTGGACGTGGAAGTAAAATATGTTGAATTAAAAAAAAAAAAACGTCCATCTAGCCACGCACATCAGTTATGGAAGAAAAAAAAAGTTATTTTCAACTAGATGGTGCTTCTGTACATTATTCAGTAGCGGCTTAATGAGCATTTTCCGAACAAATAGGTTGGATGAAATGGCCCTCTTATTCATTGGCCAGCACATTTACCAGATCTAACACCTTTAGATTTTTTCTGTGGAGAATTTTAAAAGAAAAAGTTTACCACACGAAACCATAAAATGTTAACTAATTAAAAGATAGGATTGAATAAGAGTGCAGGAAAATGACACCACAACAATTAATAAGGACCAGCCAAACTTTAAAATGGCGTTGTGAGAAATGCACTCAGTGTGAAGGTAGTTATATTGAAAACACAAAAATTTTAAATACTCTGTCTGTAACTTTTTTGCTTGAAATTTGGTACACGCACGTATTTTAGCGTGATCTGAAACTAGATTATATTTTCATCTTATTCCGTTGAAGGGTTGGGGGGTGAATTGGGGTAAAAAAGGGTAAATAGATAAATCAAGCAGGTAAGAGTCCATAAAATTGGTATTTACATTTAGTATATACAAGAGAAATTATAAGGTCTCAAAAAAATTTGTGGGATTAGCCACCCCCATCCCATTATTAAAGGGGGTGAAAAAAAATGTGATTTAGTGTCTGTGCAAGAACCAAAAACTTCTAAATATTTTTTTTCTTCATCCACCTCCACTACCTCCCCCCTATCACCATCCCCACCCCCTTATTACCACCCCCACCCCACTACCGATATATGGGATATCGTTTTATGGGTTTCTTGGGTAGACGATTTCACATATTACATTATTAAAAGTTATATAAACAATTATTTCCTCATACAAAAATTTTTCGTTGTGAGTCTTGAATGAAAAATCTGGATGTGGATGTAGTGATTCCTTGGACAGCGGTTTTTACAATAAATATTAAAACAACAGCATATTTGAATAGAGAATGAAAAGATCTTTCAAATGAGGTATCACAAGCCCCTACTTTTCATTTAAAAATTTAGGGGGTTACAACTGCCACTCAAAGGGGGTTGAATTTAAGGATGAAATTTGTACGTTGGAGGATGTCATTTCAAAATCCAACATCGACGTGTCTCGGTATTTTTTATAAATATGCACAATAATTGAAATACTGAATTTATTTCATTTGGCTGTATATAGTGGTATGAGCTCCCCTTCATAAATTTCGTCACTTTTTTTGTTAAAATTGAATGCCGAATTAACGAACAGACAATAGTACAGAATTTATTGCCTATGGCGTCTAATTAATGCTAATATTAAAATTCCATCATCAACATGCTTTTCCTGTTACAGACCCAAGAATTATAAATGTCATCAACACTAATATTGCATAAATAATAAATTAATTTTCGAGTGTTTTATATTATCTTGTCTCGCGGCCTTGTCAGTAATATGTAAACAAATTTTTTTGCAAATCATTCAGTACCGTCATTCAATATCCTCCAATAACTTCTTCAATTTACAATAAAATAATAAACTAGTTATAAAAACTGCTGCCTAAGGAATCACTACTTCCACATCTAGATATCCTATCCAAACCTCTTACAACGAAAAAAAAATAATACAATATTATTTGCACTCCGAAATAATTATTCATAGAATTTTAATAACATAATATCTGAAATCGTCTAACCTAAAAACCCATAAAGTGATATGCCACATCGGTAATGAGGGTAAGGGTGGTGGTGGAGGGGTTATAGTGGGGGTGGTTGATTAAAGAGAAATTTTGAGGCATTTAGTTCGTATGCACACACTAAATCATAATTTTCTATTTCACCCCTTTTAATAATTAGATGGGGGTGGTAATGGGAGTAATAGTGGGAGTAGCTGATACAAAAAAAAATGGTTGAGACTTAGATTTCTCGCGCATATACTATTACTAAATTCCAATTTTATGAAGTCTTACTTGCTTGCTTTACCTATTTACCCCCATTTACCCCCAACCCTTCAACGGAATAAGATTAAAATATAATCTACTGTCAGATCTCATTATAATCCATACGTGTATCAAATTTCCAGTCAACCAGAGTAATCGTGCGCACAAAATAAGTTATAGACAGACCAACAGACAATTATTTTTACCTACGATTATTTCACTCATTAACGCTACACAACATTGCACCAATCAAACGTCATTATTAGTGGTAATTCAAGCTAGATCTGCTTTTGACAGGACCAACATGCAAAATTTATCGCTCTAATTTTTTAGGTCGCTGCAGCGGCAAATATTGCGAAAATTTTTTGACGTTTTGTGTCGTGACATGTTTTCGGCAAATAGGACAAATCGTGCTTTTAAATGTTGCCTATAAATATCTTCTCTAGCTTATTACTAATTGTTAACGTAAATTGTAAATTGTAGTACTGTATTAATAACCTAAAAAGCCAATGCTGTGTGGAACTTATATAGGCTCGGGACAAGTTATAGGTACACAGCTTTCAATGGCTTAATACCTAACATAATTACAAAATAATTTTCCCAACTAGAATTAAATATAAATATCTACGAAGCAGACAAATCAGTTATTTCATGATAAATACACAAATGTAGGTACTTACTTATGGTAATTCATCAATCATTACAATGCAGCTAACACTTATTTGGAAAATCAAAACTCTGCAGTATCACTATATACATTATAATTCGTTGTACTTAAAGTCTCTCTACTTAAACAAGTAAACCTTAACTTAACTATCAAACTTCTCAAATTAAAAACGAGGATTAAATACATAAATATATATTAAAACCGCTGCCCAAGGAATCACTACTTCCACATCCAAATTTTCTATCCAAGTCACTCGCAACGAAAAAAATTTGTATGTGGAAATAATCGCTTATGGAACATTAATAATATTTGAAATCCTCTACCCCAAAAACCTATAAAACGATACCCCACATCGGTAGTGGGGTGGGGGTGGTGATAGGGGGTAGTAGTGGGGGTGGATGGAGTAAAAAAATATTTTGAGGTTTCTGGTTCTTGTACACACACTAAATCACAATTTTTTTCATCCCCTTTAATAATGGGGTGGGGGTGGTAATGGGGGTGGCTAATGCCAAAAATTTTTTTGTGACCTTAGCTTCTCTTTAATATACTAAATACCAATTTTCTGGACTCTTACCTGCTTAATTTACCTATTTACCCCAAATTTACCCCAATTTACCCCCAACCCTTCGATGGAACAAGATGAAAATGTAATCTAGTTCCAGATCACGTTAAAATACATAAGTGTATCAAATTTCAAGTCAATATCTTAAACGGTTTCAGAGTAAACGTGCGCACAAAAAAAGTAACAGATCGACAGACAGACAGAAATTTTTTTCTCGCTCAAAATTAAAATCTCGACGTTTCATGACATTCTAAGCCTATTTGAACAATAAAAATTTTTTTGTCGTTACTATACTTCCACTGGATGTGGAAGTAATAAACGCTTTAATGTAATAATTCAATTCACTGTTTAGGCTAGTAACTAAGTTAAGCTAGCGTTACTAGATGGCGGTACCATACCATTTGAGCCGGCAGCCTTAGAACGTAAAAGGGATAGATTGGTAATATGCAATTTGTGTGATTTCACCCGTAATGTGATTGGTCGAAGCGTGCTTTGTTGTGATGACTATAAGTTACAGTACCTATGGTTTAACGTATATTGTTTTTCTTGATTGTCATAATTTAAACCTACTTTGTTTTTTATTAGATGAGTCGCTTTGGAAATGCATTTTTATGTGACGTAAATGATGAGATTGAAGATAAAGGTGTGTAATCTCTAAAAAGCAACAAGGAAACGTCTGAAGGCAATTAATTACTGAACTTAATATTGAAGATATACTTAATGAATTATTTATTCGTGAAATATTCTCCACAAATACCATTCGTGCTTTAAATTTTATCTATCTATTTTTGCCAACTTTGGTGAAATTACTCTTTGTTATCGAAAATATATTCAATTTTGACTTTTTCGATCATTTTTGATGTGTTTTTTATTTTTTCCCAAGATGGCGGACCTATACATATCGGACAGGTCTATAATTACTTCCACGTCCAGTGGAAGTATAGTAACGAGAAAAAATTTTTTAAAAATTTTTATTGTCCAAATAGGCTTAAAATGTCATGAAACGTCGAGATTTTAAGTTTGAGCGAAAAAAAAATTTCTGTCTGTCTGTCGGTCTGTCTGTCTGTAACTTTTTTTTGTGCGCACGTTTACTCTGGAACCGTTTAAGATATTGACTTGAAATTTGGTACACATATGTACTTTTACGAGATCTAGAACTAGATTATATTTTCTCTTGTTCCGTCGAAGGGTTGGGGGGTAAATTGGGGTAAATAGGTCAATCAAGCAGGTAAGAGTCCATAAAATTGGTATTTAGTATATACAAGAGAAGCTAAGGTCTCAAAAAATTTTTTGGCATTAGCCACCCCCATTACCACCCCCACCCCCTTATTAAAGGAGACAAAAAAAATTGTGATTTAGTGTATGTACAGGAACCAGAAACCTCAAAATATTTTTTTACTTCATCCACCCCCTCCACTATCACCACCCCACTACCGTAGTGGGGTATCGTTTTATGGATTTTTGGGGTAGAGGATTTCAAATATTATATTATTAAAGTTCCATAAACAATTATTTTCATATACAAAATTTTTTCGTTGTGAGTGACTTGGATAGAGAATCTGGATGTGGAAGTAGTGATTCCTTGGGCAGCGGTTTTTTTGTTAATTTATTGGTAAAATTAGAAGAGTGAATTACTCTTCTAATTTTTCAGTTTTTAGGGTTGGTTTCCACCCTTAAAAATAAAAAGCTAGTAATGCGACAATATAGATTTTAAAAATTACAGATTAAAGTTTAATTTTTTTACAAATTCTTTATAAACAACCTCGAAAACTATAACAATCATCATTTTCTTAAAAGAAATATTTAAAAATTCCGATAATTGCATTTTCTGTTACAATTTCTAAAAATTATTTCTTTTTTTTTAATTTACGGAATTTCAAAATTGCGTTAATTTTCAATAGGTAAACTTTCCTAATCCAATAAAAAAGAATCATTCAGATCCATTCACTATAGCTGGGTTCCGAGGTAAACCTAATTGCATCGGACTGAAGGTACATTTAAAAAAAAATTATTTGTATTGGTCAACTTCGATAGGCTCTAGGCGTTTTTGGGACCACTAACTACGCCCCTATGTGCGTTGTTCCGACGTTATTAATAGCTCAATCAATAGGTAAAAAAAGTGGGCCCTTTCTGCAAAAATTGCGTAAGTCAATGTTCCTTTTTTAAAGGGTTCGAGGATACCTTCCGAGTATTTTGCCAAGTTGGCGGGGGTGGATGGTGGGTGGGGTTAGCCGCCATCTTTGCTAAAAGTCAAATGCAAATATCTCGAGAACCATTGATGCTAGGCCAAAAATAGTAAGGACCTTTTCTCTATTGCTAATACTTTACGATTTACACTCACACAAAAATGTGACAGTTTTAAGCTTCACTGCAGATTTTTGGAATTATCTCTGTTCCCAGAGCTCCTACGTAGTCATTAGCTATTATCAATTATAAGGTTTCCTAAGACTTTTATTTAAACAATTTTCTTCCACTATCGATTGTTTACAAATTACAGCAGCTCGAGAATTTAATTATTTTTCAAACTTCAACCTGCTGTAATTTTGAAACAGTTCACCGTGGAAGAAAATTATTCCAACAAAAGTTTTGGGAAGTTTGATACTCTACAATATCGATAATAACTAATTATTACATAAGAGCAACGTAGACCGAGATAATAGGGTCATTTAGTGATATGGCAGTTTCTTACTTTTTCTTCCTCATTTTAAAGTATAACAAACCAATAGCCTCAGAAAAAAATTTCAGCTCAATTGAATCAATAGCCACAGAGATATTCGCATTTGAATAGAAACACGCTCGGCCGGCCAACAGTCCGTAGAGTGACGTCACTTAGCGTGCGCCGATACCTATATTAGAGCAGCGATTTCGTAAGTCTATCGTGTCGTTTTTTTTGGCGTAAAATCAGGTCAAACATGTTAGGTTCCTTTGAGTATGTCACCGGGCATATGAAATCATATTTTAGTACATTTTTTTTTGTGGTCTCGAACTTTTTAAATCAATAAAAAGTGAAAAAAACGTATTTTTAAATAAAATTGTTTTTTTTGTTTCCACCGCCATATTTTTAAGACTATTAAAGGTACCGAAATTTGTTTTGTGTCAAATTAAAGCACACACTGTAGCGCTTTTACCAATATAAACGGTTTGGGCACAATTCGCACTTTCATTTCTCTAAAAATCAGATAAACTAAAAATATATATTTTATGTATTCAAATCTCCACCAATCGATAAACTTTTTTATTTTTGAAAATATTTACATACATGCAGCGAAGAAAATAAAGCCTAATAATCACAAAAGTTTTTGAAACAATATATTTTTTCCTAAAATGTACCGTGTGGCAACAGCGATTTTTTTTATCAGCGCTAAATGCGACATTGGGACGCAATTAATACACCTCGGATGCAGGGTTGGTCAGATTAGTCGCGTAGAAGTGGCGGTTGTCGAAAATCATTAAGTATTCATTGTTCGGATAAAAATTGTGACAATCGAAAATGTGCTTGTTTTAAGGAAGGCCTAAAATGTTGCAACGAGTGCAAATGTCGTTCCTGTAACAACATTATTAAAGATTTCGAGGCAGATATGAACGAATTAGAATGCTATTAATGTAGGGCCTACATAAACTACATACTACATATTTATCTATCCAAATTTATTTCAACAATAAAACTCATTTTATGCGTACGTTTTTACTTTCATTCATTTAAAAATGTCTAATAAACTTACTAATTAGGTGGGTAGTTAGTATCACTGATTGATATTTATAGATTAGGTATTTATATCTACCTACCTGTCTTTTCATTATTAAAAAGAGACTATTTTATATTTATTGTACAATTTCTTAATATTAACAACATATGATCAATACTACTGTACAATACATGAAATATTGAACAATAATATTGATCCCCTAGATGCTTTTGATCACTACTGGTTTTGTATCTATTGATATAAGTTAAACTACTACATACACCCCGACCGGGCCCGTCAGATCGTTGCAATCGGCAAGCTTGCTATAGCCGAGCGGGCAAGAATATGACTTTAGCCCGTTAAAAAAAATCTCTGACTCAATACTATGAACGGGACATGAAAAATTTTTATCCTAAAAACTTTTTTCAACTATTGGCTTCAATTTGTACGCAGCATGTATATACAAATTTTCATAAATAAATTTTTTTCTCGATTGTCTAAAATTACGCTACTGAAAATAACAAGTTTGAGTTTCCTATTATTCTTCCAACTTAAAAAAAAATAAATCGGGTTCACGTGGGACGTTGTTCGAAGCGCTATTGTGTCTACTTTAATCTAAAAAAAAAAATAGCTTGATAGCACAAATATATTCAGAGATATAGCGGTGGAGACGTAAAAAAACATATTTCATTAAAAATCTATTTTTTTGAGTTTTTCCGAAATAAAAAAGTTCTCGACCACCAAAAAATGTAAAAAATGATTTCGTGTACACGATTATCTTACTAAAGAATCCCACTAAGTCTGGTTTCCGCCGATTTTTTTCTCGAAATTTAAGCGACTTTACTTCCAGATTTTACTCTACTAACTTGCATTCGCAGCCGTGTTCACTGGGCGGTTCAGCCATCTGACGTCACAACTCGACTACATATTATCCCGAGCGTTTTTAAGCGCGCCGACTTTAATAATTTTTTTATACATGAAGGCGACGTCAGAAAATTCTAATTTTTGGCATACTTACTGTACTCACCAAGCTCTTTCAGAATATGTAATAATAAAAAAATGTTAAATGATATCTGTAACGAAGCACAAATTTTCACCATTCTGACGGCTGGAAATCGTAAAATATTAACAATAAAGCAAAATAGTTTGAATAAAAGTTGTAGCCTTTTTTATTTTCTATAATATTGGTTATACCTAATTTCAAGGTAGAACTAACAGGAAAGGAGATAATTGAGAAGAATCTATTTTGATCGTCATTTTTTCAACATGACGACCCTAGCGGAAACGATATTTTTGTGGAAAATATTTATTAATGATAGTGGCAACATCCCCCTACATTATACAAAGAATCCCTGTATTATAATCTGTTTGCTTAGACTTGCTCACTGACACACCCCATATACCTACTTAAACATTTTACTAATTTGTAATTTGTAAGTTTGTTATTTGGTAAGAACACCTATGCGCACTCAAATCGAAGCTGCAATTTTCCTCTTCATTTTCGATTTGTTAATACTTGTAATAATTGTTCAATCACGCTTTACAAACAAAAATTTATCATTTGGTCGTGCTCTGAATACTGCTCAGTTGTTAATTAGTATTCCCACTGGGTTCCAGAGTCTGTTTTAATTCTAAATCGTTCTTAATTGAATGGTAAATTATCAGTGGAAATATAACAAGTGGATGGAATTTTTCCACTCGCAAAGAAAGAATAGAACAGTTAGGTAATATAAAAATTACAACTTTGGTAAAGTACAAGATCCACCAAATTAGATGGGATTTGGGATTTTCTCTAAAACTATGGCAGACAGACAAAAATCAATATAGGTGTCCTGAGCTCAATTTTCGAGAAACAAACAGTGGCTCAAACCGCGATCGTCTCGTCTATCTTTTTCGACTACCTACAGAACGTTTTTGGCATTTTTTGATGACCCCTATATCTCAATTACCAAGTGTCGACTCGAAAATCGAGGGACACATTCTTAAGGCACTTTTTTGAGTAGAATCCGTTGCTGATAAGAAGAAAATTATGCATGCCTCAGTTTTCGAGATATAGACGTAACTTCGTGTTTTTTTAAATGTAACACCCTGTAAATTATTACATTATTCGATCACAACTTAACTTAGCTATCCAATGATATACACTCAAAGAAAATGATAGATAAATTCAACTAAAAAAGAGCATATGAAATCGCGCCTATTTAGTTTCATAGTTAAATCAATCAGTAAAGAATAGTCATACAAATTTCTTTGTTTTCGTAAACAAATAGTAGTTTAATAATCATATCTTCTTGTAACAAATTAAATAGTACAATGACATTTTTTTATGTTCACTAACCATTTTCAATTTGGTCTACAATTAAATAATACAACGACTTTGTTTTTTGTTCACCAACTAATTTTTAGGTTGATCTACACTTTATTGTATGATGAAGTTTTTTTTGGTTAACCAAAATCTCAGTATTGAGACATCAGACCACCCAAACCAAAGATTAGAGATCGTTTATAAGATCCATCCAAATATATCGATGATCCCTGAGAGAATTTGAACACTGCAATCATGTTATTAATTTTCTATAAATTCATAAGAGTGTAAGATAATGCATGATTGATTATTGTCAGTGATTTGTATGTGGCGTCATCTGGGAATAATTTCTGTAATAGACTACGTGGTAAGCAAGCAAATTTTATGGTAATTCTTTTAGAACTTCTAGAAGACGACAATAATATTGGTTTGTCTACCAAGTACAATAGTACAGCGAATTAATACTGGGTTAGAATTACAATTCGATAATAGTTAAAAATAAAATATACTATTATCTAGTTTAATTTGACAGAATTCAGCAAAATAATAGTCAGACGAACAAAATAATAGTCTTATTCATCTATTTTTTAAGTTAATCTTTGTTTTGTTGTACCACAACTTTTTATTAATTAAAATAACAATCACCTCTTGTTTAAAAATACCATCAATATAGTTTGGTTTAACAAAATTAACGATATTGTTAGTTAACCATTTTTTTTTGTTGAATTTACCCATACTATTTCTTTGAGTGTAATATCACATGTCATATTTATCTCTAGAAAAAGTGGTTAATTTTCGAAAAATTTAATACATTTGTGAGGAGGCCATGGAAAACTATTGTTACGTGTTGACACCTTTTGTGTATCGTGGGTTCGGAAATTATAACCAAGGCTCGGGAGGTGTATCTCTGTGACGTCAAAAACCAGGGTTGGCTTTAGATTAGCGCGGAAAGATTTCTATGCAAGTATGACACAGTATATCTTACCTTGTACTTTTTTTAGCGAATTTCATATCATGATTGCCCCAGATGAAAACGACATCCTCGAATTTAACACTTGAGGAAAAACTGCACGTGTTGCTTTGCGAATTGCAACTTCAAAGTCCACTGTAATTCTGGACGGAAAAAAATTGGTATTACATACTTTATATGTTTCTTCTCTTAAATACATTAAGGCTGCCTTGTATGTTGTATATTGCTTGTTTGGTAGCAGAAAAAATGCAAGGGGAACATAATAACCATTTTCTACACCAAATATTGTGAATAATTGCAAAAAATATTCGGGGCAGTACTAAATGTACCGTCCATGTACAGTTCTTCGGCATTGATTAAGAACTCAATGTTAGTTTTGCAAGAAAACATAACGATATTATTACTTTTATCGTTTCTCATTAAAAAATCTTCGTTTTTGTTGGTTTTAACCAGCCTTTGTTCTAAATATATGTGTACTTCTTTGACGGTTTTTGGCAGGGCTGGCATCATCGCTCTTCGTGCATTATACATATTTTTTCTTACCAAATTAATATCTTGTGTGGTTAGAGTGTCAATATCATGTGTTTTCAGTTCTTGGTGCATTATTTTTGCTGGGCGTTCTGATAAATCTTCTTGAGCTTTTCTCTTCATCTTATTACTAAATTGTTGCCTTTTTAACAAGGGACTGGACAATTTCTCATGGTTATGGTTCAACACTGATTTTAAAATTACATTTTCTTGTCCGTGTGTTTTAACATATGCTTTGCACAGAGTTTTTCTTGATGTACATATCCATCGTTTCACACCTTCAGCTAGTGTCTTTTGAAATGAAAACTTATGTCCATTTATAACCAAAAGCACTTTTCCCTTTTCACTCGAAACCACTTGTGAACTCATTTTCGCACAGCAACTGAATAAAATAGAGAGCCCAAATACAATCATCAAAGCAGACTATGAAACCGCTGCCCAAGGAATCACGACTTCCACATCCAGATTCTCTATCCAAGTCACTCACAACGAAAAAACTTTGTATGTTAAAATAATTGTTTATGGAACTTTAATAATATAATGTTTGAAATCCTCTACCCCAAAAACCCATAAAACGATACCCCACATCGGTAGTGGGGTGGGGGTGGTGATAGGGGGGTGGTAGTGAGGGGTGGATGAAGTAAAAAAATATTTTGAGGTTTCTGGTTCCCGTACATACACTAAATCACAATTTTTTTTCATCCCCTTTAAAAGGGTGTGGGGGTGGTAATGGGGGTGACTAATGCCAAAATTTTTTTTTAGACCTTGTTTATACTAAATACCAATTTCGTGGACTCTTACCTGCTTGATTTACCCATTTACCCCAAATTTACCCCAATTTACACCCCAACCCTTCGACGGAACAAGATGAAAATATAATCTAGTTCTAGATCTCGTTAAAGTACATATGTGTACCAAATTTCAAGTCAATATCTTAAATGGTTCCAGAGTAAACGTGCGCACAAAAAAAAAGTTAGACAGACCGACAGACAGACAGAAATTTTTTTTTCGCTCAAACTTAAAATCTCGACATTTTAAGCCTATTTGGACAATAAAAATTTTTAAAAATTTTTTTGTCGTTACTATACTTCCACTGGATGTGGAATCAATATGTTGGTATAAATAGTAACCTTAATAAATACCTACAATTTACTTACTTCTAAGAAGAATAATTATTATCTGTTGCATTCCGGAGACAACTTACTTATGACCCGGAGACAATTTACCTACCCATTTTTTCTACCTAAGGTATCCGGGTGACAACTAGTCTCCGCCGGAGCTAACCCTGATTTAACCGTCACAGAGATAAATCTCCCGAGCCTTGATTATAACGCCAGGGTAACACTAGACACTAATTTATTAACTTACTAATTATAACAATTAATTAAGTACTTTACTAGTATTACACTGTGTACTACAATTCGCTACTTCAGTCCCTCTATCTGTTCTGCTCACTTGAACTGTTCTCACTAACTCTAACTAGACTGAACTGCTCATTCAACTGGCCATTAGAACTGTACTAATTCAACTGTCTACTAAACTGAATTATTCATTCCTTTATATGCCCTAGGTTATGTGTTCTAGATCTTTTCACTATATTCCAGCACATTCTACAATGTTTCAGAGGATGTCTGTACTCTTCTAGATTTTTCTATATGTCTCAGTCTCTTGGAGGGTTGAAACACATAACACTATTAACAAAAACACTTCTTATAATATAAAATCATTTTGCCAAAAATATATAAAACTAAACTACAATCAATGTTCGAATTGTCTTCCAATGACATCTATGTATTTTTGACACCTTCTCCTTACATTCCAATTCTGCTGTTATTAGAACGTTCTCTATAAATAAATAATTTTTTTAATAACCAAAGCCAAAAATCGGCAGATCGAGAGATCTAACTGGCCACAAAATATGACCATTATTTCCTAAAAATTAAACAATATTTAAACTACTTTATTGTTTATTAATATCCAGTTAGCTAAATTAATTGCTAGTTATCAATTTAGTTAGCTAACTACATTGATAAACTAGTCCTGAGTGATATATATAGTACCTATCCAATCTCTTCAAATTGAGCATTTAAATCTCCGATTAAAGAACTTATATCTAGATACATAATGGCATGAATTTTATGATCCCGAAAGACTCCCATTCTAAGGCACTTCTTCCCATAAGTTGCTGATTGGCCCATCGGCGTATTCGTGGCCGCTCGTACACGATCGGCTTCAGTTCGATTATCATAATCTCAGTTGACAGTTCGGCCATTAATGTCAATAAATGTTTTTCGTGTTCTCCGACCAAAAACTGGTGAAAAAGTAATTTTATTTTAAGTTGTGATTTGCTTAATACCTAAATAATATTCTCTATTCATATTTACACAGTTTAGTGACAATATATTTTGTGCAAATAAATAGTGAAGTGCTGTGCCTTTTGCAGAAAGCAGTTTAGAAAAGAAGAAAATCGATCGTTCCATAGTCGTAACATGATGAAGTTCAGTTTACAATTATAAAGTAAATAGCAATTAAATTTTAATATCCTTTCAATACATATTTATCTTACTGTTTTATCTTACTGTAATATCGTATGCCTACATCACGTTATATAAAGAGCCGGTAATGCAGGAATTGCAATAAATCATTTTAATGAAAATATTTACCATTCTACACATTTTCTACACACACAACGCCACTGTTGCCTATGGGATGTGATGTTCATCTATCCATTTTAATATACATATAATGTGACTATGTTAGGAGCAAACAAGGTATATAGTGAAAAGATAGCCTGTTATGTATCTAGATATAAGTTCTTTAATCGGAGATTTAAATAATTTCGTGTTTAATTTGACGTATGACCTGTGGCGCCATCGTGTTGGTAAATTAATTTTTGACATTGTCTTACAGGCATATCGTCTACGTAGAATGTTAATAAAATTTTCGGTATTTAAATTACCGTAAAAAAAATGAGGTCCTATTATTTGTTATTCAATAAAACCACATCATACAGCAAATCCAAATCGTCCTTGACGATTAGCTGTAGCGGTTACATGGGGATTTTCATGAGCCCAATGGTGGTTATTGTGCCGATTAAAAATTGCGGCACTGTAGGTCCATATAATTGTTCCTTCAAATCCTGGCACTTCATTGCGCTGACGCAAAAACCACTGGCAAAAATCGAGATGCCTTTGAAAGTCGTTTGGGTAAAGATACTGACTAATACTAATTTTGAATTTTTTTAAGCAACGCAACGCAGTTGTTTTTGGGATTCCTAAATTTTCAGTATCTAAACCAATATTTTCTACAGCATCTCTGCCTGCTTTATTATATCTTTTTGCTCGAGGTGTTTTACAAATGATCCAAACTCTTTTAAATTTTGTTGTAGCTTTTTGAATATTTTTATATCTGGCTGTCTCTTTTCTGGATATCTAAAAATATTGTTTAGGCGGCAGTTTTGGCTAGGGATTGCAACTTACCGGAAGTTTTAATAACCGGTAAATCGGTAAATAAAAATGTAAATAATCGGTTAACCGGTATTTACCGGTAATTTTTAGAATGGATGATTAGGGTGGCGAAAATGGCAATTGTCTTTTTCCATATACAAAATTATCTAAATTTAACAAAAAACATTTTTATATACGTATATTTAATATAATGAACAAACAAAAGGCTTTTTATCAACAGTAAAGTCACAAAAGCTTTTTTTTATCGGATAAATTTCTCTTTGTAACGAAATAATTTAGCCAATCAGTGATTTTATAAGAAAAACTGACATGGAAAAATCGCGAAACCGGAGGTCGAGCGATTTTGTCAAATGTCAGTTTTTCGAGCAAAATTACTGATTGGAAAAATTTTGAGTTAAAAGAAATTTATCCATAAAAGAAAAGCTCAAGTGTTTTTTGGCAAGATAAATTAACGACAGAATATGTGAACGAACAACAACAATAATTTATTAAAAATAATTATAATTTTCCCAAAACGACTCATATTGTACAGTATAGTTTCCACAATACTTAAAACTTATAGCTCACAGTACAGATTTTAAAGTGACGTGCGACTACTAGATGTACTCTGCTTTTGAGGAACAGGCATTTTTTATCGGTGATAAAAAACATGCACCTTTTTTTATCGCTGTCAAAGTGACAAAAATGTGACTGTCAAATAGACTTTTTTATATAGGAGTTAATTTATCATAAGGAAAAAATATAAATAAAATAAATTTAAATAAACAATTATTCTGTAAATAACAAACATATCCACTTAAATAAAATAACAAAAATTATAAACATAAACTCAAATAGGGCACTTACTGAATACCTAATCTAAAAATACAATATTTTTTAAAAATAGCCCTTTAAAGGGGTTAGTTTTTCAAAGCTATATCTGTTAGTCGCCTGATATTTCTGCATAGAATACCACCAGCTGAAGATGCCATTCCTCAATCGATATTGGTGTTAATAAGAATTGGTAATAACATACTTCTAAATGTATTCCACAGATATTTGCGGCAGTGAAATATTCAATTTTCTATCGTAAGATATTGTCAATGTCTCTCTTGTATTTCTTAGGGCTTGGTGTTTGGAGTTTACTTTTTATAATATTATTTATTTATTGTTAAAAGTGCTCGGTGTTGGAACAGTCACTCTGTATTTAGTGAATACTAGTCAGTGACATAAATAGAAACGTTGAATACGTGACATATCGTAAGTTCAAAGTTTACCGAAATAACCGGTAAAAAATTAAAATAACCGGTAATTATCGTCATGTGTTTTTGTCCTGATAACCGGTTAACCGGTAATGCAATCCCTACTTTTGGCACAAAGTTTTGCTGCCTATAACTTACCTATTAAAATAAAGCTCGGAAGCTAAATTTGAATCTACTCCGCATTCTATAAAACACTTAATCATATTAAATTTTTCACCATTACTAAACGGAACCATTACCACTCACAATTAACTCACAAATTAGTTTTTGACATTTACGATCATTTCGATTTTCTTTTTTTACCATGGCCCTCTCAATAAATACTAGAAATGCGATAAATATGCATAGATGTCAATGGAAGACCATCCGAATTTACTAGAAATCAAGTGAAATTAATTTCTGCAATGGATGATGGTTGTTGTGTTTACAATATTTCAGATAAATGTATTGAATAATATAATATATGAATTATGAGCCAACTTTATTCTCTACCAGTTTTTTTTGTCTCCGAGTTAATCAGTCTCGTCTAATAATAGTAAATAAAAATTACTCACTTGATAACTATAATTTTATTCAGTGTATATTTATTTTCCACTAAACCTCAACCTGATAGCATGTCTGTTTTTTTTTACTGACTAACTACTTGCATCAATAATTAAATTCATTTAAATCATGCAATTACTTTTTAATTGATATCTTTGAAAATAAACAATCCATGCTAAGGTGACCCTTGCTGTAATAAAACATTATCGCATACGTGCATGTTGATCCCACTGCTAATTTAAGCATACTTTTATTGTATTTTACAAACAGCTGTCTCGTTAAGGATTCGTTGTATAGTGAACTGCATTACACCTCAAAAGTGCATCGTTATTTTCGAATTAATTCTCAGTCAAGGTATTCACCTGAAACCTGTTGCGATGTCTTAAATGCAAAATTAGTTCACGGGCTACCTATTAACAGCCCAGTCAATGAAGGTATTTACCTACAAAAACTTGTAAAATGAAGAATTTTTTTTCAATCAGTTCGTGAAAATGTATAGAATAATATCCTGAAAAGTTTACATTTCGCTCGGATGCAGAATATAAAAAAAAAAGTGAAAAGAAAAATTTCCATCCATTTTTTCAAAATTTTGAAATTAAGCTAGGAAAAAATAAAAAATACAGATGGATATATCACGTATTTATGAACAAAAGTGTCCTAACAAAATTTATCGTTAAAGCCACGGTTTTCCCGGAAAAAAATAGTCAAGTGTACGCATGACTGTGACACCGACGCACTGAATTACTTATTCTGGAACTTTTCCAATGCATTAACAAATGTATAAGGCACCCATTGGATATAGCTGAAATGTGTACCTGTAATAAATACAATACAGTAATGGCACGTCAAAATTCATGCGAGCGATTCAGCGGCTAAGTGTGGTGTTTGTGTATGCGTTCATAATTATATATTTTTCCTCCATGCTCACTATTTATCATCATATTCACTAAGAAAAATGTTAAAAATGTCTAATCACAAAGAGAAAAAGCTTTATTTTACTCTTTAAAACTGCTAAGAAATTTTAGAGGTTCCATAGTATGCATTTAACTGAGAAAGTTACTTCATTATTTTTTCCAGAAATACCGTGGCTTTGGCGATAAATTTTATTAGATAATTTTGTTCAGAAGCACGTGATCTATCCACCTGTATTTTTATTTTTTCCTACCATGACTTAATTTCAACATTTTGAGAAAATGGATGAAAAAAAAAATTTTTTTTCACTTTTTTTTAATGTTCTGCGGAATGTAAACTTTTCAGGATATTATTCTATACATTTTCACGAACTCGTTAAAAAAAATTATTCATATTGCAAGTTTTTGTAGGTGTCACTATAAAATGTTCTCTGTCGTCTGATAATTTTGACGTTATGGTTTCTAAATTTCAAAATTCAAACGAGCAGATTCGATATGGCCGATTTAAAATGAAAATTAATGCAAAATTGATGAAAGGAAGTTTAAACGTGTCGTTATAGGTTGAGGTCACAAATGTTTAATATTTTTTTTCGAGTTTCATTTGCACCCCCCCCCCCCCCCCATGAGGCGATAATATTTTTTTAGATTTTTTTTTTACATTTTTAATAGCATTCTCTGTATGTGAAATTTTTTTTTTTTTTGGATTTTCATTTGCTAAAATTTATTATCATTTTTTTGCGTTAAAAATAACGCCAATAGCCAAAATTGACAAAAGTCAATTTTGGCTATTGCCCAAAAGGCTCGTGGCAGACTATACTTCCACTGGATGTGGAAGTAATTTAACCTTCATATTAACACAATTTGTGAACAAATATTTAATGATAACACGGTAGATTAATTCGTTGTTCCGTTTTTGAGTTAAACGAAAAAATAATTGTATTTATTATTTACAATTTTCTCAAAGTTTTGGCTCTATCTTTTGTCTCGACCAACCAAAAGAGTCGTAATTTCTTATTTCATCGACGGCTAAACTTCTAAACACTTCGGTAAAGGTAATTTTAGTTTACATCTAAAATGAAAATATAAGGTTAATGGAGAATGAGCTTACGAATATACTGTTGTATCATACTTGGTATAAGTAATTGTCAAAACTACCACAAAGCACCCAAAACAGCCCCATGTGGCAAATATAATATTACACTGTTCAGAGGGTGTTTAGTCTATAAAATGATGTTTTTTCTTTGTTGGCTTTGGATGTCTCCAATAATCTAGCATTCTTAGTGTCAATAAGCTGTCAAATTGATAACTTTCCGCCATTCAAGTTATTTACG
The DNA here is from genome assembly GCA_936432065.2 of Rutpela maculata. Classification (NCBI taxonomy): domain Eukaryota; kingdom Metazoa; phylum Arthropoda; class Insecta; order Coleoptera; family Cerambycidae; genus Rutpela; species Rutpela maculata. Next base: position 1,275,726 of record OW386286.2, on the reverse strand, counting down.
TGAGTTTTTGCAATAAAAATATGGATTATGATGAAAATATCGACATTCAGGAGACAGCCAATAATGCGTGTGCTTCGTTGGTGTCAGAATTATTATTTAACTTCCTTATCACTTTACTTTTTTCCGTAGGGCATGAAAGTAAATTTTATTGCTTTTTTGCCTATGGGCTGTAAGTGACACTTTAACAACACTGACAGAATCAAAAAATGACACTTACAGAGTTAGTGGTACGAAAACTCTTTAAAGTACCTAACAATAGTCGTCGTTACGTTCCAGCAAGTAATTTTGTTGGTTGGTTAATCCTGTGAAATCAGTAACAACAAATAATTTAGTGTAGCTAAAAAAGGACGACCGATATTGGGAAAGGAATCCTATTGCTAAAAATGCATTAATAAAAATCGACCTGAAGGTAATTTGCTTCCACTTTATATGAACTCTGTAACATCTTCACACGTTCATTTAAGATGTGGCAGTACGAATAGGAGATGGGGGAATGACAATGATGAACAATTTCAACATTATTTCATACGTAATGACTTTATTTACAGACATGCAGGATACGTAGGATATAAATTGCTTGAAACTAATTTTATTCTCTATATTCTAGTGGTAATGTTTTGCGGTCCTGACGTCAATGTTGAGAAACGCATGTCTTGCTTTGTTTTCACTCAATGAATTCGACTCCAAATGGAAAGCCAGGCAATGGCGTAGCAAAACAATCCCTAAAATTGCTTTGAATAATAGCTTATACTGAATGTGAAAATTTTATTTACTTTATGATAACTATTAGGTATAGATTCATAAGAGATAACAAAAGGGTGAAAACTACATCTATTCACACCCTATTCAGGGGGTGGAACGCCACACACAGCACCCAATATTAGAAAGAAAAATAGGTACCAAGGTGATTAAAAAAACTCGGAATGTAAAAAAAAAATCACCTCTTCGTGGTGCATTCTGGAAAACACAATAAGTAGCCAAATGATCCTTCTTTGCAAGTATCCATTTGCATATTTACTGTACCCTTTTCTCGCTTATCCAGAAGTACCTTTACATGGAATAATATAACAGAATAAACTAATATCATTTTCAACCCCGTACAGTGATTAGCCCTTTAATATATATCTATTAAATGCAGACATAAGAACCAATAGAAACCTTTCATTTTATTTTAAGTTGCTCTGTAAATATTCTGTACTAGATTTGTTCTAACATCTCTAACGGCAATTATTCTTTATAGGGATACTATTAAATACTCAGTACAAGTGTTGATATAATATTGTAATATATTGCAACCCCTTAAAATTTAAGGTTATGTTGGTTACATGATACACTGTAGTAGGCACAGAATTCAATAGTTCGAATGTCTGTCTGAATGTAGTAGATTTGCACCTACCAGAGAAAGAACTTACTAGAAGGTCCTGGAGTGTTGACAAATCTGTTCTAGAACTGTCTAGAGTATGGTGACGTCATCAGAGAAGCTTCAAGATCTGTCATCTTTAGATATATAAAACATGGAGTAAAGCAGAGTGATAAGTTCAGTTTAGATAGCAAGAGTAGTAAGATCAGAAGAGAGTAAAGTGATCAAGTAGTACACAGTGTGTTATTAGCCAAGTAGTTATTGTTGTAATTAAGTAAGTGTGACGTTTACTTTTATCACGATGGAAGATACAACAAAAATGTTTACCTAGCTAACTTAAAAAATGTACTAAAAATTCTTGTCCAGATAAATTTTGACCAAACAAAATAAAACTCCAAAAGTAAATAATATTGATATATTAACTCCAATAAGTCGGTAGAGCATATGACAATTTTCAGAGGTAGGAGAAATAAATTATATCGTTTTCAAAGCCAAATAAAACAATACACTTACATACTATCATTCGTTATGATCAGTGTCTCAAACAAAATCAAAAATGATAACTTAGGAAATTTCAAATATCTTACAAAACAATCTTAAATTAGTTATTAGTGTATGAATAGGTCGGCCGACTCGAAATGGTTAATCATTAATATTTTCATTGAACTTTACTACTAAAAATGTTACAAAAAATATAAAAAGGACTCTCAAAAGGTTGGTAAAACGTTAACTCAAAAATGATGTGCAAGATATGCACGTACTCAACATACAATTATTTAACGTTAACATTGTTAATAATTACGGTCTAATTGACCCACTTAACTTATTAAGTAACTACAAATGACTTCTTAGAAGTTCGTCAAAAAGGTTTGGCTACACAAAAAACATAGTATAGGAACCAAGATATGAACTAAAATTATTACAATCAAAATTGTCAAGCTGAATTTCAATTCGCGTTCACTGAACGTTAAAAACTCTACAACGCGCGACACTAGCACTTTGTAGATGTCTTCTGGGTAAATTGCAGGACTGATTGAAGTAGCCGAGGACAACAGATTAAAGATGTAAGTACTTACGGTTGATCATCCACTAAGATTAGTACCACCCCGTACAACTATTTACACTTATCGGCATTCCTTCTAGGCAGCATAAAAGATAACTTTTATTACCCTTTTCCCAAAAATAGAACTTTCCATTAATTCTTGATATTTGCCTTTGTCTAGGCCAGATTTACTCACTATTTTCTCAGAGAACTAGCACTAACTACTTGTGCAATTCCAAATTCACTTATTCTCGAATCTAACCAAACAGTATGGTTCTAAAATATAACTCCTATATCGGTATCTTACGGTCCCCCGCGTAACGTCTTTATCTTACCTAACGCGGTAACCAAATTCCGGACAGGAGCCAGGGATGGCTTCAAGCGTAAGACTAAAGTAGCGGTAAGAAGTATAAATAATAAACTGACTATAAAAGACAATTTCTGGTACAATATACTAATTTAATTAATAGTAATAGACCCTGAAAAATGAGCACGTTACATAAGTTAATAAATTAGTGTTTAGTGTTACCCTGGTTGTTATAATTTCCGAACCCACGATACAGGGTGTTTACAAAAAGGGTGTAAGCACGTCACAATATTTTATTTTCATTCTATATATTTCTTAAAATGAAAATCTTTTTTTTTTTTTCTAATATTGCATTATCTAAAGTGACTGTCATCCCTAAACTGGAGTAGATTTTGATTCATTTTAGTCACCTTGTTTTCTATTTTTTAGTATTTGAAGCGGTGAATACGATTCTACCACCTAAATAGGGTAGTTTGGTTGTTTTCGAGGTTGGTAAATAACTCGCTTTTGTTCTTTATTAAAAAAACGTGCTGACTAAAACCATGCAGATCTATTGTAATATTACGTGCTGTAAATATTTTTCGTATTCATATAGAGGTAGTTTTTCGTTATAAGGATACTCACGTCAAGACAAAGTGGATGTCTGTCCTTTTACTAATAGAAAACAATTTGGCGCATTACTAAGTGCCGTGGCTTTTTTTTTAGTATTCGAGACTGTGAATAGAATTGCACCCCCGAATAGGGTAGTTTGGTGTTTTCCAGGATCGTTAACTAAAACGCTTTTTTGTAATAATACTTGTTGCGAATATTATTTCATACCATAGGGATTGTTTTTGAAAATGTTGAAGATGCTGAGGTCAGGGTCAGTTGAAGGTCTGGCTCAACTAGTATTAAAAAATTATTTTGTACATTTTTAATCACCTTGGTATCTATTTTTTAATATTAGGTGCTGTGTATGGGGAAGGTGTGAATAGGGGTAGTTTTTACCATTTTGTTACCTCTATTGATCATAAAATATAATTTTCACATTCAGTATAAGCTATTATTCAAATCAATTTTAGGGACTGGTTTATGTTTTTAGGGGTGAAATAGAATTTTCCCCAGACTATTGATACTACGAAGACGTTTCTTTCATTAATTTTGAGACTTTTCCAACCATTTTCGCTGAGTCTTACGCGTTCCGCGATGAGGGCCAAAAATCACCTATTTTTAACATTGCCCTTTCCTAGTAGCAATATGATTACAACGACAATCACAAATGTTTATATGATTGTCACAACTGGCATAGATTTTGTTAATATATTTGTATATTTCTGTATTTGACAGCTTCAAATCATTAAATAGATCCTATATGTTAAGCAAATACCAAGTGTTTCAAACAGATTTGGTATTTTAAATTTTGGTGTTTTTTTTTTAATTAAGCTTCCCTAACACGTTTTTGCGAGTTCTTCTTTTCTTAGCAGACGAAGTTTTTAGAGTTAAAATTATCAATGCTTGTGACAAAATACAGTTTTGGAAAGACTTTCATCGAGATACATACACTAAAAAATTATCAGACAAGAATAATGTTTCCATATATAGTATTTTAAAATAGATATTGCCTATAGACGCAACAATCTTATCATGTCGTTGTTCTAGCCAGAGGAAAAGTTACTAAAATTGAATACGTATTTTAGATATTACGTGAAAAGCAAATCAAGGTTAGCTTTGTATTTATTTTAAATGTAGAAGTCAGATACCTAGTTTGTTTTATTTTTAGCAGTTAATTAATTACAAAAAATGCTTTTTTAATTCTGTTGTTTCGATTACAAAAAAATAAAAATAGTTCACCAAGTTCCCTTTCAAAAACAGATGACATCAGTGATTTGTAGTTGGGGTAATCGTTTTAAGTGAACAGATTAATCTTGCTAATCTTCTAGCATATATTGAGTTAGTGGCAAGAATTTATTTGCATATTAATAAGTAAACAATAATAGTGGACAACAATGTTACATAGCATAAAAAATATCGTTAAACTGCTTTTGCACATAAAGCAACATTGTATTTCATATTTACTTGAAGTGTCGAACGATCACTTGAACGAATTTCATATGAAAAAGAAAAAAATTAATACAAACTACAAATCGACCTAGGCATACCATTTTTCTAGTAATATTACCATTGTACGCCTAATGTCCGGTACTTTCATCTTCTGTTAAATTTATTCTCCAGATCATTTCCTTGGATACAATTGTGTCAATAATTGTTTCCATGAGATCTATCTATAGAATAGAATTAATAGTGTGGTGGCTTAGCAAAAAGTCGTGACCTGCTGGATTAAAGCTCCAAATTTTGCACACTTCTTATATACCCTCACTGCTATAAATTTACGGGGTGGTGCCCGATTTCAGTGTCCGCCATCTTGAAATATGACGCCATCTTTGTTTTCTTTGTACTGTACCTATAAATTTTCGTCTTTTATTTGTTTTTTTACTAAATGTCTCCCCAACTTCTATGTTTGTAGCAAAAAGGATTGAGTTAAAACTAAATTTGCTTTAATATTTTGCGAGATACAAGCTTCCAAAGTTTTGGACTTTTTTCAGGTTATTACGAAAATCTGTATTTTTGTCGGTTTTGCTAAGTATCTCCAATGCAGTCAGTTTTACAGCAAATATTATTTTATTATAGTAGAGTTGAAATCAAGATCTTTGTTGACTTCCGTGGAACATGAAAGGTAAAAATGTGCTGATTATACCATTATATAATGCTTGACGTATATATACACCCCCTAAATTCGTCTGGCGATATCGGTGTCCAAACAACCCCCAGGGATGAAAAACCGAAAAAAGCAGAAAATTAGATATTTGCTTCATCTTTCTAGCAGTTTTTTAATTTTTGATGAATTATCCATAATAACAAAGTTATGGCTATTTATATACAAAAGAACTGTATTGTTTAAAGCGTAAAATATTTCCTAAAACCTTGCGTGGCTCTCTTATGCGAATATTTATTTTCTTATTTTTGCAAATTCGTTCCACTCGTGATTGTGGACAGACCAACTATAATTTTAAAAATTTAATAAGAATAAAAGTTGTAGCGTATACTATCAAGATTCGATTACTTTTTTCAGTTTTAAATTTCGATCATAAATAAGCGAGTTATGAATTAAATAGTTAGTTGTCAAAATTATGCCACAACCCCAGTCGCATCTATCTCTACTTCAACCGTTTCCCGTCGCATTCTAAAATGCCTGCCCGCCCGTCACGCGGCCCACGGAGCTCTATATACTCACGGGCGAATGCATATTTAATAGGTACTGGCATGTAGAAAATTGTTAATTACATCTTTTTAGTGTTTTTTATGATTAAGTACTCTTATATATTTATACAATTATTGTAAAATATGGAGTCTTTATCTAACAATAAGGATTAAACCTGTTTAAAAATAAACAATGTGGACTGTGCAAAATATTTGCCATTGAAAACTCAAAGGTAATGTGGCTTAAAACTCTCACAAGCAAAAAAATATTTCTCTTTGAAATAATAGGAAGGTGGATATTATTATATTATATTAGAGAGACTGAAATCAGAACCAACGGGAATAAATTACGGAATTATTGTAAACCAGACAAAAATACCGTAATTCGAGTATATTTTTTAAGTAAATGTAATTTCAGCAAAGATTAGTGGATTTTCTCTAATATTTGATTTCAGGATGTGCAATAGGGGGCGAACAATTCAAATTTGTAGTGAAAAGAAAGAAAATAGATCAAAATCGGCTGAACACGTGCCTCCGAGACCATCTATTTTATTTCCATTAATGAACCTCCATAAGATCCTTTTATAGAGTTCTAGAAATGACCGTAAGGGCAAACATAGAGTATCGCGTACTTTTGATTTTTATTTTTGTTTATTTGTGATTTTTTTGTACAACCTATTATATTACCTATATTATTAATTAGTGTTTGAGTTTTTCTTAACATTTTTAAGCATTTGAAATTGTTTAAACAATTATATTTTGATATGCATTAAATTTATAGCAAAATAAAATTGTTAAATAAATTATAATTGTTTGAACAATATCATAAAACATTAAAACATAGTGTATAGTGTACGTCAAAAATAATAATAATAATTTTATTTATATTAAGTCCTGGCGGAGTTTAACATAGCTACTCCACCAGTCAACCAGGGAATTCGCGATACTCTATTTGTGGACTTACGGGGTCACCTTTGGGACCCTATAAAATAGTCTTTCTTATGGGGGTTAAATTTGAAGAGGAACAGTTAATTTTCGAATATATTTGGCGGTAAGACAGAAAAAATCGAACCTATTTTTTCTCTGGTATAAATTTGAACTACCCTATTGCGCATCCTGAAGTGAATTTGTTTAAAAAAAATTAGTTGTATCGATTTACGGCAGTATTATCTGCTTTACAACAATTCCATAATTTTTTCCACTGTTTCTGATATATAAGAGTACTTAATCAAAAAAACACTAAAAAGATGTAATTAACAATTTTCTACATGCCAGTACCTATTATAGTGGAAGACCAGACCCTCTGAATTCGACACCCTCTATACAACTCGCGAACACCCACCTAAAAAATAGGTAATCTGATGTAAAATAACCCGCTAAACTTGATTTTTGAATTCGCCCATTGATTTGAGATTGCCAAAATGACCAAATTGGCAATTTTCTAAAAAAAATAAAAATTATGTGTTATTTTTTGTTTTTCATATAACACATCATATATTTTTTATTTTACTTCAGAATTTTTTAATTTTTTTACATAATATTCTCTAACTATTCTTTGATATGTTGAAAGTAAAAAACTTTACCTAAAAAATAATTAGTTGGCAAAAAAAAATAACAACTTTTCTTTGACGCAAAATCTTTAAAATTTGCAGAGTAAAATGTCCGATCGAGGTATCTTTTTTATTTTTAAAGTTAGGTGCCTACTATAATCGAAGAAAATGTTCCGAATGAACTAAATAAAATCTTTTATAAGAAGTTTTTTTTGAAATTTTGCTCCCTTATCGAAATATTCATTAATTGTTTCAGCGTCCGAACGAATGCGCGCTACTATGAATCGGCCGCAATCGCATCTAGAGCTAAACGCAGACACGTGCCGGGTGATTATTATTTTCCAGTATCCATTTATGTTAAGAGGGATAAGGATCAGCTGATCGAACCTATCGAAGCCACCAATACTCCCCGCGCGTCGCAGATTTCCCATAGTTACATTTACGTTATCACAGAAATACGTAATTAGAGTCCGTTGCTCTCAGAGTTCAGCCAGAGAATGTGATGCAACTAACAGGGAATGTCGAGTATTAATCGTACCTTTATTCCGTCAAAATATAGCTGGCAACATTGCCTTCTGCAATGAGTGGTTATTTTATTATCGTCAAATGTGAATATTTAATATTTTGAATTGTTTTAGTTTATAATGATTTTTGGATTACCAATAAACTGATTATTTAATGAAAAATTTTATGTTAAAGTTTTTATCTTATATTTTTCAGGCCAAGTGAAATGAACGATATTACGTTATTTTTCATCTTCGAGGACAATCAAAACATAACCTATAAGGTGGCAAGAATTTTGTTTTGAGTCATATTTGCAGTATTTTCCTACCTACATTTTTTAAAATTTGTAAGTGTTGTTAAAGACCTAATGCTGTGTTTAGTGTTTGCGACTCTCATTTGTTATTTGGATCATTTTTAAAATAGTACATGAGAAATATTTTTTATAATTAAGGAAAGCATATCGTGATTCATTTAATAAAGTATTACCAGTGTAGCACTAAATTAAATAATTCCGCAAAAGTAATGTACCCAGAAGAGGTAGATTACTTTAATCGTTGAATATTTTGTTTGTCTACTGGTTCTTTACGTGTATCAAAATATAGTTAAAGAGGATTATAAACTAATTTAAAATGTTTTTTAGTCGAGGACAAACGATGAACAGTACAAGAGATCTGTTGACAATGTGTTACGTTCGCCATTAGTCCTCGTCTCAAAAACATTTTAAAGTAGCTTTTCAACAACTGTCTTCGAAAATGACAAATAACGCACAATAACCGAAATGACTCGAAACTGTTTCTTTTCACACGATGTGTGCAATAATCAAAAAAAAAATAACATGTTTTTCACACCATTCTGTCGAAAACAGAACAGACACCTTTTATTTGTATTTTTTGATGTAGGCTAGCCTATTCAAATTCATAGCAACTGACTTGTTTAACTACTCCAGTTTTACATTAAAGAACATGGCACAATTTTAAGGTATTTTGGCCCTCAGTAGAAAATTTTGAAATTTTAACTTATAGTTTATATTAAAGGAAGTAATTTTATCATTGAAAGAAAGTCCTAAGTGTACAGGGTGTATCTGAAAAGTTAAATTAAAAATAGTGATTTTGAGATATCGCATATTTATTACTGGCGTCAGAAATAAAAACTAATAACTATTTCAATTATTTATTTTCATTATACAACGTGTAGTACAGGTTAAAACATGTATAGTTGCTAAACCATACAGTGTTCCAAAATTATTATCATCATAGGTTTTTAGTTTTCTTATAACAGAAAAATTAAATATATTTTAATTAATATTTAATTAGTGGTATTTAGTTGTATTTGGGTCCTATGTATTTATGTGGTGAATTTTATGTTATTTTATGTTTAGACAAAAATCATACAGTGTTCCAAAAATATAATGATTACCTAATAAGCACGTTTAGAAAAATATATTTTTATCCGAGGAACATTCTGGTGATGAAAAACAATGCAAAATAGTCCAAAAAAGTAATTGTTATTAAGTATTTATTAATGGCCGTTTTTGGCTGAAAAAAAAAACAATCTTGTCATTAACGGTGGCGGTCCCAAGCGCAAAAATGCGTAAAAACAAGGCATTATAGTTCGATAATATCTCTCTTATCCCTGATCCGATTTAAAGACTGTTTCAACAGTTTTATAGAAAAAACTTCATAGAATGGTACCTGCCTAGCCTATTAAAAAATCCAACAAAAAATAAAAAATGAACAATAATTTTTATTTTTTGTAAAGTTTTTAATAGGCAGGTACCATTCTATGAAGTTTTTTCTATAAAACATTCGAAACAGTTTTATAGAAAAGAAGTTTCCTCGATCAGGTATAAGGGAGAAATTATCGAGCTATGATGCCTTGTTTTTACGCATTTTTGCGCTTGGGACCGCCATCGTTAATGACTGATGAGAATTTTATTGCAACTTTCAAGATTGTTTTTTTTTTATTTTTCAGCCAAACGGCCATTAGTAAATACTTGCAAACAATAATAATTACTTTTTTGGACTATTTCTTGTATAATTTTTGTCTAAACATAACATAAAACACACCACCACATAAATAGATAGGACTCAAATCCAACTAAATACCACTAATTAAATAGTAATTAAAATATATTTCCTTTTTATCTGTTATAAGAATACTAAAAACCTGATGATAATAATTTTGGAACACTCTGTATGGTATAGCAACTATACATGTCTTAATCTGTACTGCACGTTGTATAATGAAAAGAAATAATTGAAATGACACCATCAGTAATAAATATGCGATATCTTAAAATCACTATTTTTTACTTAACTTTTCAGATACACCCTGTACACTTAGGACTTTCTTTCAATAATAAAATTACTTCTTATAATATAAACTATAATCTGTTAAAATTTCAAAATTTTTGTTTTTCTTGCAGTCATAGAAAAAATATTGTGAACAACACATTTGAAAACATCTTTTCACACTCATTGGACTTGTGGAACTTGCCTTCGGCTCTTTCCACCAAACTGTCACTCGTGTGAAAAGATTGGTTTTCGGAACTTGTTTAAAATACTGTTATAGTACTTTATTAAGTATATCTTACATCTTTCTTGACAAACCTTGTCAATTTTATTGAAAAATTCTTCTTGCCCGAGCATGTAAAGCAAAATTTTGTTCACGAAACCAGTAGCAAAATAAACAATTTTTTGTGAGTAAAGTCTTTTGGTTTTCTTTCATAATGATTTTTTTTCTGAAATAAAATAAGTAGGTAACCATCAACAAAATGATATTTCTTTATTTTCTATGTACAAAATTTACATAATTTATTCAATTATTCATCGATTTAAAGAATATTATAAAAACACAAGTTTGGGAATTAAACTCGCTAAAGAGAAGTTTTTAAGCAACCAGAATATAGATGAATAATGTTTTGTTGGCTTGAAACTTAAAGCTATATTTTAGTAAGGGCTTCCTGTAGAAACGGGGTTGCCAGTCATGAACTGAGCTCTTAAGCGCACCTCATTCAATATTTTTGAAGAAAACAAAGTTTCAAAGCAAAAACCTTATAAAATAAGTGAATAATAAACAAATACATAAACTTAAAAAAAATAATAGAAGAAAAATAAATATGATTTTCCTAAACTAAAATAAATAAAATGAAAATATTTCTACACGTCCATAAGTAAATAAAATAAATATTATTTTAAATGAAGACATTTCCAAAATAAATTAATAAATAACTCAAGATAATAATTATTAACTATTTACTTAATTAATGGGATAATAAGAAAGTTTAGGTTCTCATATGCCTTCTATCGGGGTTTCTAATCGAGTAGCCTCTATATATGCATATTCAATATGAGTAAAATAGGTACACGTACCAAAATGACTGTTTTTGTTGAGGAAAAACTGATCATTTGTTTTCCTTGTTTTCATTTCGCTTCTTTTTCAAAGACTTATTAACAAAAGTAATGTATATATTTTACATTGACGACTATTTTGTTAAATGTTTTCATATAAATCCCTCATCCCCTTAATTGCATCTGCACCCATGCAATGGAAAAAAATAATAAAAGGTAGGTACGGCAATACAAAAATTCGCGCTCACTCCAAACTTCTCTTCATTTATTTTTTCTTAACTATACATGCGATGCAATATATGTTAAACTCTGTTACTTAGTATAATTTACCTCAAAATGGAAAGTTTTCGATTTTTTCTTATTGCGTACCTATAACGTTTTTGTTCAAAATTTTAAATTTTGTTGCTTTTCTTCTATAACCCATATATTGTACAATATTTTGTTCAAAATCTACATACCTCTATAACTAAAAATAAAAATTTAATTTGCAATTTTTTCTTAAAGGTAATATTAAATAACATGCTGGATTATAGCTAAAAAGTATTATCTATAGGCATTAAACCTGCCTTTCTTCCTTTAAAATTTAACAAACGCAAAGTCGAGTGTCCTATCACAAAAATTTATAACAAGTACACCACAATAAATATATAAATTAAAAATGTTTTTCCACATTACACCAAGTTATAATACACTTGCTAGAAACATGAGTTTAAACTAAACAACCTCTTGAATAAACTGAAATTTAACGGGCACTCAAAAAGTCAGAACTATAAAATAATTTAAAATTTTGACCGTCTATTCTGTTTTAAGGAATATTTCCCTCCATCTTTCTCAGCTAAGAGCTCCTGTCTTTGTCTTTCGAGCGCTTGCTTCCGAGATTTTAACAATTTACTTACATTTTTATTTATTAGGCTTATTAGGTCATCAACAATGTTGCCAAACTGTTTTAGTTAAGAAATCGGGCCGCAGATGCCGCTACATACCAGAGTAGAAATTCCAAAAGATCGGGGTATAGATTTGGGCTTTTAATATTGATTATTTTTAAATGCTGTATTTAGAAAAAGTTTTGGTATTCGACCAAAGAATTTCGCTAACTCCGTATTTTTCTCGGTAAATCAAATTATGATTTTTTTTTTCTTTATTAACGGTTTTATAACAATTTCACTGAGTTTCCGGAATACAAAACATTATTATAGACAGATCCCCATTCATACTTTGTTAATTAATGCCTTCTAAGGAACGTAATTCTATACCCAGTATTTCGGCAATATGGCGGACCTCCTTAGCCCTCTTAAGTTGAAAGTGCTTTTTGTCTCAGTCCTTATATTTAGTGCGTTATAAACACATAGTTTGGCATAATAAATTATAATTACTCGGATAGGAAATCAAAGGAAACAAGCTAAAAACGTACTCTTCGCCTGTTAACTGGATTTTTATATAATTGTTATACATTCAATAGGATACTTTTCGCAGTTTTTTGTAAATAATGTTACTTTTAGACATTTTTAATTTTATAGTACCATCTTAGTTGGTAAAAGACTTGGTAAAAAAACTATACCAAACCCCATTTGGGTTTCGATTCCGAGTCAAAAGAACTACACCACCACCTTACACGTAGAAGAATGTAAATTTGTACATTATAAGACACGAGCTATAAAATCATATTTTCACGGTTGTATATTACATTATGAAATGTATATTTGTAAAATATATAAATAATTAGAAATATTAAAATGAAATATTTCACCAGATTTCTATTCAATTACAAAAACATAAAAATTAAAAAAAATTTTTTTCAACAGTAAAATCACAAGAGCTTTTTTTATCGGATAAATTTCTCTTTGTAACGAAATAATTTTGCCAATCAGTGCTTTTATGAGAAAAACGGACATGAAAAAATCGCGAGACCGGAGATCGAGCGATTTTGTCAAACGTCAGTTTTTCGAGCAAAATTACTGATTGACAAAATATTGAGTTAAAAAGAAATTTATCCATAAAAGAAAAGCTCGAGTGATTTTTGGCAAGATAAATTAACGACAGAATATGTGAACGAACAACAATTAAAAATAATTATAATTTTCTCAAAACGACTCATATCGTACAGTATAATTTCCACAAGACTTAAAAATTATAGCCGACAGTACAGATTTTAAAATGACGTGCGACTACTAGATATACTCTGCTTTTGAGGAACAGGTATTTTTATCGTGATAAGAAACGATGCACCTTTTTTATCGCTGTCAAAGTGACAAAATGTGACTGTCAAATAGACTTTTTTATATAGGAGTTAATTTATCAAATTTAAATCATTAAGTAATAACATTTTTATTTATCGATCGATTTTGTTCTTCTAGCTAACACTAATTTACTGTCCAAATTTCACTACAATCGGAATTTTCTTTCTTCAGTTATCGTGCTTACAAGAAACGTGACGGACGGATAGACAGACAGACATTTTGAAAGTTGTTCAGAATTCGTTCACTAACACAATGGTATGAAAATTTTTTGTCTGCGAGCGATATTTACGGCTTTAGAAATGTACCGATCAAATGCAAAATCCGATGACATTTCTAAAACAATATTTAGAACAGAAAAATTTATTTTTATCACCAAATCCAGTTTACCATGCACAATGTAGAAGATCGTATACCCGCACTGCTTATAAAAGAAAATCAGAAATTGTAAATCCTAGTACAGAGAATACAAGTAAAAAGGGCATTTCTGCAATGTGCTATTTACAAGACAGCCTACCAAATTAAGCCCAGAATTCCAAATGTTTTAGATTTTGGATGGTACCTAAAGGAGGAAATCTTATTTCCAAAGATGATTTCAAAAAGCCCAAAACCCAATTTTATTGAGTTAACTCCGTTTTGTAAATGTAAATTACATAACTGTACTACAAGCTGCAAGTGTAGCAAAGCAAACGCGCAATGTAACATAAGTTGTTTATGCGAAGGAAAATGTAATCTTTAGTACCCACTTGCTGTTATAATGAATGAAAATATATTTTTTAATGTGTATGTTTCGAGATTATCTACATAATTTTATAACATTTAATTGCAAATAGAAACTAAATAATCCGTAGACTCACTTGATCGCTTAAACGACACCACAAATGGGCGACGTTAACAGAAGTTATGCTTTAAATTAATGCGGACGAGTTGCGCGGCCGCTTCCAACAGCGTCATCTCGTTACATGAGCCGAATTTCCAAAAAATATCTTTATAAAAAAGTTTGTTTAAAGTATATGGAACATTTTTCTCGTTTATACTATAACTCTCTCTTTAAAAATAAAAAAGTTACCTCGATCGGGTATTTTTCAACGCAAATTTTAAAAAACCGCGACAATAGAGGGTAATTATATATTTTTTAGGCACTATATTATTAGTTACACTATATTCTTTGCCGTCAGCCTGTCCAAGAATATTGGAGGGATAATGTGTAAAATATTGGTCAAAATCGGAATTAAAATAAAAAAGATATGATGTGTTATGTGCAAAACAAAAATTAACACATAATTTTAAAATTTTTCAAAAAATTTGCGAATTGACCGATTTGGCAATCTCAAATTAATAGGCGAACTCAAAAATCAAATCCAGAAGGTCATTTTACATAATATCATCTGTTTTTTAGGTGGGTGTTCGCGAGTTGTATAGACTACTTTTAAAATGCTTCCTACAGATTGGCTGCTCTCCGACTATTATAAATATGCATTCGCGCGTGAGTATATAGAGCTCCGCGGGCCGCGTGACGGGCGGGCAGGCATCTTAGAATGCGACGGGAAACGGTTGAAGTAGAGATAGATGCGACTGGGGTTGTGGCATAATTTTGACAACAACTAACTATTTAATTCATAACTCGCTTATTTATGATCGAAATTCAAAACTGAAAAAAGTAATCGAATCTTGATAGTATACGCTACAACTTTTATTCTTATTAAATTTTTAAAATTTTAGTTGGTCTGTCCACAATCACGAGTGGAACGAATTTGCAAAAATAACAAAATAAATATTCGCATAATAAGAGAGTCACGGAAGGTTTTAGGAAATATTTTACGCTTTAAACAATACAGTTCCTTTGCATATAAATAGCCATAACTTTGTTATTATGAATAATTCATCAAAAATTAAAAAACTGTTAGAAAGATAAAGCAAAAATCTAATTTTCCGTTTTTTTCGTGTTTTCACCCCTGGGGGTTGTTTGGACACCGATATCGCCAGACGAATTTGGGGGGTGTATATACATATCAAGTACTATATGATAGTGCAATCAGTACATTTTTACCTTTCAATGTTCCACGGGACACGTTTCTAAACGACTTTTTCGAATTCTGAACCTCTACTATTAATGTTTTAGAAGAATAAATAGGCTGCAATGTGAGTAAAGAACACTATCACAATTTTCTGAGATAATGTATTTGACCATGTTGCAAACGTTTCAATAAAAAAAAATAGAGAATAACTATTAAGAAAATAATTATAAAAATTGTATTTATAATATTGTTATTATATTTATAATGTTGTTGTTTTCTGTTCACAATGGCCTTTGTAATGACAAAGAGCTGTTCAGGCAAGCGCAGCCTTTTTACAAAGGCAATTCTTAGAACACGGGGGTTCAGCCTTACATCCGCACTTGATTGATTCCCTACAGATTTGCTTGCTTCCGGTATAGACATCCAAATTGGTTGCCATGTCTCTTCGTTTCTTTTCCATTCAAATTTAGCCGGAGTAGGGTGCATTTTGGAGTGGTTTCAAACTGGTTAACCAGATGCTAGATTGGTAGATGCAGCAGCGATTAGTGTGTTGAATGAGGGCGTCCTGTGTGGGCGGTAGACTTTGCATCATCTGTGAAGAGATCCCCTCCGAGCTTGTTGATGCTGTCAAGTTTTGTTGTGCCATCGTACAGGATGCCTGTGAATCATTTTATTGTTCAAATGCCTTTGTTTTAGCATCTACTGGCTGAAATGGATGTTTTGCAGAGAAGATAAATCCTTCAGTGCCTGGAGGGTATGCCAAAAAATTGTGATGTAGTGTCTGAACCCGTGAAAGTATGGAAAAAGAGCAATGCTTGCGAAAAAGATGCCTACTAGTACCACATAACATCTGTGTCAACTGTACTTATGAGGATGTTGGTTGCACCCATTTGTAATGCATACAATATATGAAGACACATTCTGGTATCAGCTTCTTCGTGGTCAGATTTGGACATCGGTGCACTGCTATTCTTTGAAATAACAGATTTACCATAGGTGATGTATATTTCTTTACCTTCTTGTTCGTCATAAGCTGCGACTGCATCACTTAGTAGGGTAAACAGTTCTGTCTTGTTCTCTGAATTCTTCAGGAATGTAACAAAGTTTTTGGGGAGTGTGAATTTCCCTTGTGACTTTTCTCCTTTCTCCCTTCTCTTTCTTCACACATGTAGCTTCCTTCAGAATATCTGGCTTGTATATGTCCCATACAACATCGATTCGTAGGCAATGCTAATGAAAAAAAAAAAAAAAAAAAAATACCACTGCCAGAAACACTGGAAGAAAAATGTGATCGCAAGTCAGGATGCTTGTATCTCGCAAAATATTAAAGTTATAAAAGCAGATCTAGTCTAAAGTTGTAGCAAATTTAGTTTAGGTTAAAATTGATTCAAATAGTGTTGCTGTACCCAACTGATTTTCATAATAACCTGAAAAAGTTCCAAAACTTTAGAAGCTTATATCTCGCAAAATATTAAAGTTACAAAAGTGGCTCTGGTCTCAAATTATAACAAATTTAGTTTATATTGAATCCTTTTTGCCACAAACCCAGAGGAGATATTTAGTAAAAACCAAATAAAAGTCGAAAATTTACAGTTACATTCTAAAGAAAACAAAGATGGCGTCGTATTTCAAGATGGCGGACACTGAAATCGGGCACCCCCCTTAATTGATAGTACTGAGAGTACATAAGAACTATGCAAAATTTGGCGCTTTAATCCAGCAGGTCACGATTCTGGCTAGTATTTGTTCTAAGCCATCACACTATAACGGGAGATGAAACTACCGGGCCTAAGTCGTTTATATTTTCCTTTTCGTATGAAATTTGTTAAAGTGGACGTTCGAAACGATTTGCAATCTGAACAGTTGATTTCCTTATATCGGTATTATTTTTCTATGACTAACTTTCAATAATTACCATGAAGTTATTCATGTATGTATATTGTTTGACACGTTTTTAGATAAGCAAGTAAATGTATTGTATTATGACGAGTTGACATTTAGTCCTTCCTTACAGAAACATTTTGTTGAAAAAGGATATAGCCGGATATGCACAGTGAAAAATGCCCCTGAGCCAAATTGGACTTTGCATACATGGCTTGTTAGCTCTCTATTAATAAACAATTTCTGCCGAGTTTTAAATCCGTACCCCTACGGTTGGGCCAGTTATAGAGGGAGACGTGATTTTCAGTTTCTATTTAATTTCGCTTTTCCTGTTGCATTGAAAATTCTGAAAAAAATCAGGGTCCATACAGTCTTAAAGGTGAATGTCAGGATTTTTTTTCAGATTTTTTGGCTTAAAATTCGGCTTGCTAAAAATTTTTGAAATTTTGAAAAAAAATTTTTTTTTAGGATTTTATCAAGTGACTACCTTTATTTTTTTACAGTAATAACTACTTCATATGCTTGTTGGTTTGTAATTTTTTTAGATTTTTTAAAGTGGTGGGCCATGGTGTAAAAAATTAAATTTTGATTTTGAGATGTTTGGGCACTTATTCTTTACTCTTGAATATATTGTAATTTGTAACATCAAAAAGTTTACTTAGCATTTCTGCAGGTTTTACAATTTTGGAAATATATCGAGCGTGGGATAAATAATAAATTATCGCAGCTATGTGTGAATGTAGAAGAACGCACTACCGGGCGTCAAAATGACGCGACACCAATTTATTTCTCAGGGGGCGCCAGTCGCGTATTACCCCGTTCTTCTACCTCCCAGGCGGGTTCGAGATAAGATGACTTCGGTAGCCGAAAAGCGGGACCAAGGCTGCACTACCACAGATCGGAAACTACGCTCTCTCTGGACCCGAATTCCCTCGTTAGGGGTTTAGGCACCTCTTAATTTCCTGAATTTTTGCATAAAAAAATCCCAACCGAAGAATTTCTCTGCGGAGGGATTAGTTTTGGTACGCGAAAATCGCGTTTTGGTCCATTAATAACGGAATATATTTCTCAAAAAACGCATAAAAAAATCCCTATCGAACCTCCGTAAAACAACCAGAAGGTCGAACGTTAATGCGAATTAACTCGACACATCCGGTTTTCTATACGAAAGTTCCAGGGATTATAGACCGTCAACAGGCCTCAAGATCAATTAAGAAACATTAGTTCAAAGAATCCGTTTATTTAACAGAATTGGTTATACAAAATTCTCAAGAAAGAATCGTGCCTTCCCCAATCAAGGTAGTGACTTTCAGACCATACAAGCGAGAGCGCTCGCGCTAACGATCGATTAGGTAGAAAAGATTCATACGTACCTTCTCAGAATCAAAATGCGAGCTTTTAGAATCATTTCAGACTCTGGGTAAATGAATAATTAAGGCTGACTGAAATTAACTTAAAAAAGTTTTACTAAATGAATTTAGTTTCGCTAGAGACTACCTAGCTTTAAAGTTCTTGTATCGTGGAAATTCACGTACTCAAACACATTCAGAGGACTTATTACTGCATAAGTTGAGTGGCGTTCGATCAGTCCACGACTTACTAACCCTTATCACAGTCGATTAGTAATATCGATTTGGCAGCGTATCACCTTCGAGCGACTATTAGGCAAAATTGAATTTTTGGATTTTTATGCACAAGGCGTTTTCCTCTATAACTTTGTCATTTGAAAAGCCCCGTTATTGGCTTTTCTACCATCGCTTTGTCTGGACTACTCAACGCGCTCGACCAAATTGCGAGCCGCTGGGTCAATCCAAACTCTTTCCATGCGAGAAACCGGCCTTGTACATGTGCATTGATTTTTATCAATTTTTGCTTATCGGCACTACGCCGGCTTTGACAAAATCTTCTATTTTGCCTTTTGGATGCAGTGCATCGTTAAAATTTTATGCTCATACTTTAGAATTGGGCTTTCAATGATCGTACCTCAAAGGTCAATGTCTTTGGTTGAGGAATAAAAAATAAAAAATAATTTAAAGTATATTTTCGTGGTACTTTTTAAACTGACTTCGTGGTACTTTTGAAAAATCCAGTTTAAGACCAATTTTAGCGTACTTTTGAAAAATCGATTTTCGAGCCAAATTTCAAGGTACTTTTGAAAAACTAATCTGCGGGTGAAATTTTGGCGTACTTTTGAAAAATCGATTTTCAAGCCAAATTTCAAGGTACTTTTGAAAAGTTAATCCGCGGGTGAAATTTTGGCGTACTTTTGAAAAATTGATTTTCAAGCCAAATTTCAAGGTACTTTTGAAAAGTTAATCTGCGGGTGAAATTTTGGCGTACTTTTGAAAAATCGATCTTCAAGCCAAATTTCAACGCAGTTTTGAAAAATTAGTCTGCAAGTGAAACTTTGGCGTACTTTCGATAAATCGATTCTTGGGCCAAATTTTGACGCCCTTCCAAAAATATTATTTTTCAAAGTCCAATTTATGGTACCTTTGAAAAAGTATATTATTCATAAATCTTTGTCATTATATACTTCTACTCTGATATTCTGAACCAAAAACATTTTTCCTAAGTGAAAATTCGGTGTTTCTTCGAATTTTCGCCTGGTCATTTCCAACGCCTTATAGAACCCAAAACGGTCCTTGTGGACTGATCTGCGCCTCTGCAGACTCCCGAAAATGTCTTTAAATGAAATTTTTGCCTAAGTCGAATTTTGATTATGTCTTCAACTTAGGACGATTTTGGAGAGTTCTACAACACTCCCCTCCTTTGGTTGAATCTTTTCTACTCATCGATTGCCTTTAATTTCCATATTCACTTGTATGTCTGTATGCCTTCATTTGACGGTCTGACCTATGGTACAGATGTTTTTAAAAATAACGGCCTTAATTGGGGCAGACGGCTGATTCGCCTATCTAACTTAAAATAAATACATTTTTTAAACAATACGACAAGTTGATACAACATTTTTATCAACTTAATTACACCCGCGTCGAGGTGCGAAGCGAAGCGAAGCGTAGCACAATTTTGATTAGCGTCCACTCTCACTAACTCGTTGCACTCGCTTTTTTGCCCTGGTCTCGCTCTTGCTTAACTTCGGTCCTTTCTAGAAGAGGCTGTCTATATCTCCATGCCGCAGCTTGGACGGTCCTCGCCTTTGAGTTCCAGACTTCACCATGCCGCGCCCTTGCGACAGGCTGGGTCATCTTTCCATTTTTGCACATGGAAAATGCAGTTCTGCAACTAGATTGACTTTTTAGCAAGTCGTCGACTGGAACGCGTCGACTAACAAACACAATGTGTTGTTTTTAATGAAATATTTTTCTAACATGAATTTTGTTAACTTATAATGGTTAGAAATTGGTTCTTCGTAAGGTAGATTGAATCGGCTTACGATACTCGTGCGGTCATCACTACTTTGTGAAAAAAGTATAAAAAAAATTGAAGCGTCTTCTTGAGCGAAGAACGGCTTCTGAAACTCGTCTCGTAGTTTCTCCTTCGTAAGGTAGATTAAATCGGCTTACGATACTCGTGCGGTCATCACGACTTGTGAAAAAAGTATAAAAAAAAAAAAAAATTGAAGCGTCTTCTTGAGCGAAGGACGGCTTCTGAAACTCGTCTCGTAGTTTCTACTTCGTAAGGTAGATTAAATCGGCTTACGATACTCGTGCGGTCATCACGACTTGTAAAAAAAAAGTATAAAAAAAATTGAAGCGTCTTCTTGAGCGAAGAACGGCTTCTGAAACTCGTCTCGTAGTTTCTACTTCGTAAGGTAGATTAAATCGGCTTACGATACTCGTGCGGTCATCACGACTTGTGAAAAAAGTATAAAAAAAAAAAAAAAAAATTGAAGCGTCTTCTTGAGCGAAGAACGGCTTCTGAAACTCGTAGTTTCCATTTGGGGTATACGTTAATTTTGTTGACTTAAAATGATTAAAATTGAAGTTGTCTTCTTGCATAAGAAAAACAGCTTCCGAAACTCGTACTGATTCGTACTTATGCCTACGTCCATTACTCGAACTTGGCGGCTCTCGCTCTTGAGAAGCTAGGCTTACCGGATCGCGCTCTTGCGTCGGGTTCGCCGTCTTTCCATGTCTGCTCATGGGGTAGACTTTAAATTTTCGATTCGACCGCATACAGGTCAAAATCGCCACTTAGAATTTTGAGAAAAAATATAAAAAAAAGCGAAAACGGCTATTAGCCGTGGTCGACCTCAGAAATATCTAGAGGTGACTCTTCTATATCTGGCTCATCTCGAGCATCTTCGGGATCTCGACTTATTACATCCGGCTCATCTTGAGCACTTGCGGGAACATTGATTTGAACTAGTGTGGTATCGCTACGTCGCTCTGACCTGGGCGCGATCTCATTGTCTGATGAGGAAGCGTCGTCACTAAGATGAATTTCATCCGGACTATCTTCTGATTCTTCAGACAATTCCAATTCAACATCGGGGTCTCCCTTAGGTGCCGGCCTGATGGCATCGACATGTAATCTCGTCGAAGTTACCCCCTTGTGAATGAGGTAAACTTCATTAGACAATCTCTTTAAAACCTTGTGTGGCCCACTCCACGACGGTGTGAAGGTATGATCCTTCCTGATCCTTTTAGTCATTACCATATCTCCCACTTTATATACGACCGGCGTTACCGCCACTTTGGGCGCGTAACGCCATTGGTAATTTGTTTGATTTTTACGAATTTCCTTGACTCTTTCAAGGCGGGGAACGTCCGCTTGATTACGACGTTCTTGTCTATAAGCGAACATATTCCAATCACCAATCTGCGGTAATTCATAGCCGAGTACTACGAAACTGGGCGTATGCCCCGTAGCGGCGTTTTTTCTTGTTCTCAAGATATATGCCATCTGACTAACATGTCGATCCCACTCGTCGTTGGGTGAACCATATAATAAGGTTTTTAAGATCTTCTTAGCTTCTTGCACCCTCCTTTCTATTGGATTGGCCTGTTGGTGGTAAGCTGCTGTGAAGAATCTTTCAATATTGTTACGTGTACAGAACGTATCGTAAAAGCCGGAATTGAAGTGGCCTCCCTGGTCGGAAATGATGACCCTCGGAACGCCATATCTCGCCACTAGTTCCTCTTCGATAAATTGTGCTATTGTTTTTCCACTGACTTGGGTGAACGCCTTGGCTTCGACCCACTTACTAAATACATCCTCTACCATTAATATATATCGGTTATCTGCATCTTTGGTTCGCTGAAGCGGTCCGATTACATCGACGCTTAGAACTTCGAACGGATGCGATGGAGCATGGCTTCTGAGAGGAGCCTTCGGTTGTGATTGTCTGCTTTTTACGGAATTACAAATAATGCACTCATTTAAATATTTGTTAACTAGTCTCGACAAATTATTAAAATAATAGCGGCCCGAGATGATTCTAACAGTTTCATCGCGGCCGGGGTGACCTACTTCCGGTCGGTCGTGAAAATGAGATATTACTCTCATGACCATACGTTTTGGTACGTATAATTTTTCTATAACATTTTCGCCTCTCGTCCAAAGTGTGCCGCCTATCACTTGTCTTGTATTGACGAATTTCACCTCTGCCTCGGTTTTATCTGCTTGTCGCACTAGAGTATTCCATCGTTCGATTTGGTCTTGGATATCTCTGGAGTGCGTTTGCGCTTCTCTGACCTGATCGTTTAATTCCAATGTGGTAATCACTGATATTCGTTCCTTGTACGAGAATTTTGGTGGGTACATTCTCTCCTCTTCGTCGTCTGCTTCGACGTTTGGGCCTTGAGGATTCCTGCTAAGATAGTCAGCCAATATATTTTCCTTGCCGGGACAATGTTCTATGGTGAAGCTGTATTCCTGAAGTAATAATGACCAACGTGTAAATTTCGTTTTCTCGTCCTTATGCTTATTTAACCATAGTAAAGCTCGATTGTCGGTTTTGACTATAAATGGACGGTCTGCCAAATATATTTTGTATTTCCTTATATAATTAACGACGCTCAAACATTCCAATTCATTAATATGGTATTTTCTCTCCGTCGGAGATAACGTATTACTAGCATAAGAGACGATGTGCTTCTGGTCATTATCCCCCAATTGATATAATACTGCAGATAATCCTATTAAGGATGCGTCCGTCTGCAGTATGAACATTTTATTGAAATCTGGCCGGTGCAATCCTAGAGGTTTATTCAATACTTCTTTTGGTAAAATAAAAGCTTCTTGGGCTTCCGGATTCCACTTGAAGCGCCAGTCTTTCGAGAGTAGTCGGGTCAAGGGCTTTGTAATTATTGCAACATTAGGGATATATTCACGTACCCAATTACATAGACCAAGGAAACTCTGAAGCTGGCGCCTCGTCGTAGGGGCCGGATAATTTTGTATCTGTAATATGTGTTTTTCTAATGGTTGAGTGGTGTTGGCATTTATTTGATGCCCGAGATAGGTTATGCTTGACGTGGCTACCACACATTTTTCCGGTGACACCTTTAAATTATGCAAACGCAGGCGTTCAAAGACGGCTCTCAGATGGTTTACATGCTGTTCTATATTTTCACTGTAGATGATAATATCATCGAGATATACTTTGCAGAAATGATGCAAGTAGCCGGTCAATACGTCTCTTGCCATAAATTTTTGGAATGTACATGGAGCGGTCTTCAATCCGAAAGGCATCACGTTAAATCGGTAAGATGCTCCATCTAATGTTGTAAACGTAGAATAGTTTTTTGACGACTCCTCAAGAGGGATTTGCCAATATCCGCTCTTGAGGTCCAACACCGTAAATATGTTGGCGTTTCCTAGATCCTTTATACTCTCGTATATCTTTGGTAAGACGGATGCTTCGTCTTCCGTTACTTCATTTAAGTGACGATAATCAATGCAGAAGCGAGGCTTCTTGCCGGGCCTTTCAATTATAATGGGAGGCGAACTGTACTGAGCGGTACTCGGTTCTATGACCCCGGCTTTCAGCATCTCTTCAATTTGATCGTACATAACTTTTTTCTTAGTAGGAGACATAGGGTAGGGTTTGATATTGAACGGGCGGTCGTCTTTAACTTTTATTTTATGTTTCGTTGTCACCGTGGTAGCTTGGGTAGGCACCGCGGTGAACAATTCAGCGAATTCCTCGAATAGAGGTTTTAAATTATCGTTTCCGATGATCAGTTCTTCGGGAAGCCGGCATTGCTTCCTTGCTTGATGTGCTGCTTGATTCCAGAAGACGGTTATTCGCTCTTCGGTGCCGACGTAGACACATTTACGTTGATAATCGAATACGACATTGTGAGCATATAAAAACGGGGCTCCCAGAATGAGCTCTTCATTTAAATTTTGAATGACCTGAAACGTGGTCTGAAAGGGTACATCTAGTACATTAACGTTTATGGTCGTAGTCCCGAGGGATTCTACTAAACCATCGCCACAAGCCATAACAAAAGTTTGGGGAGCTGTAAGTTGATCAATGTCGTTCAAAAATTTCGGTTGGATAATATTCCTTGTCGAACCTGTATCCAATAAAGCGTTAACCGCTCGATTATTAATTATAATCTTAATGCGAGGCAGAGGGAAAGCGTCGTTGGTTTGATTGATAGATTCTAATGGAGTGAATCGGTGGGGAGATAGGTTGACTTCTTGATCCTTAAACAGGTAATTAAGGTCAGGAAGGTCATCGAAGTTTTTTAATTTAAACTTCTTGCTTCGGAGCTTCCCCGAGGGTCGCTTCGAGCCTGCTGGGGCCTGGTAGGCGGGGCTGGTACAGTTCGGCCTGGGCCATCGCCTCTGACCCCCGCTTGGTTTCCCGTATTCATATTACGATAGGGATTGTTTGGGCATTCTGCATGAAAATGCCACTGCTCCGTTGGGCAATATCTGCAAGGGCGATACGGGACTCGGGAGTTCCTTACGTCTCCAGTACCCCTTCTCGGTATATCCCCTCTGGGCAGCGAGGAAATATTATTTGCAAAATGCACCCTTGGTGCTGGCGGATTATCTCTTCTTTGAGATCCATTGAATGGTGTCCTAGATGCACCAAAGGAACTGGAGGACGGCTTCGCTAATGCGGAGGGTTCCGTTCTCCAGTTACTGCTCGATTGCTGATTCCCTTGAGCTGAAGCGGTAGAGGTGGATGCTTCTCGGTCTTTGCTTTTCTTTGCATTTTGCAGAATCTCGAATTCTTTATTCTCATCCATGATTTTAGCCATTTGTTCGGTCATCGTCACTAGTGTATTTGTATCTAGTATGACGGCACTCTTTAGGAGCATTTTCATATCAGGTCTCAACTGATTGAAGATGGTAGCCGCCTTCATCGCCTCCGGCTTAAACGGATCGATCCTGTTGAAGAGGCATACCTTCCTGGAAATAAATACTGACGTATTTTCCTCGGCATCTTGTTTCTTGCCATATAAATTAGCTACTGCTTCGGTGAGTACTTCACCTGAATCGTAACGGCTTCTGAACCGCTCGAGGAATAGAGGATACGTGGTAATTAGGGTTCGGTATTGTTCGAACCATTTCCTAGCATCGTCTTTGAGCTGTTCTGATATTTTATACAGACGGTCGTTATCCTGCGTAATTCGTACTCGGACGAAAAATTCCTCCATATGATGAATGAAGGTTTCAGGGTCTTCGTGTTCGAAGCCATGAAATTCCGCATTTGGATGCTTCGACCGATACTTATGCTCGTGCGTGGCTTCGCTTAGAGCTTTGGCAAGACCTGCTGCCATTTGGGCGAACACTTGTTCTGAGGAGGGCTGTATGACTCCTTCAGTGGTACTCGGGCCAACCCCCGAACTACCCAGTACATCCTCCGCGCACGGTCTCTCTAACCCTCTAGAGACGTTGTCCATCACAGATGTCGGCTCGTCGTAAAACTGGAAAGGCGTTGATTCATCCATATCCTTTCCAGAAAGCCCTGCTGACTAACAACGCCCCACGTTGGGCGCCATGTAGAAGAACGCACTACCGGGCGTCAAAATGACGCGACACCAATTTATTTCTCAGGGGGCGCCAGTCGCGTATTACCCCGTTCTTCTACCTCCCAGGCGGGTTCGAGATAAGATGACTTCGGTAGCCGAAAAGCGGGACCAAGGCTGCACTACCACAGATCGGAAACTACGCTCTCTCTGGACCCGAATTCCCTCGTTAGGGGTTTAGGCACCTCTTAATTTCCTGAATTTTTGCATAAAAAAATCCCAACCGAAGAATTTCTCTGCGGAGGGATTAGTTTTGGTACGCGAAAATCGCGTTTTGGTCCATTAATAACGGAATATATTTCTCAAAAAACGCATAAAAAAATCCCTATCGAACCTCCGTAATACAACCAGAAGGTCGAACGTTAATGCGAATTAACTCGACACATCCGGTTTTCTATACGAAAGTTCCAGGGATTATAGACCGTCAACAGGCCTCAAGATCAATTAAGAAACATTAGTTCAAAGAATCCGTTTATTTAACAGAATTGGTTATACAAAATTCTCAAGAAAGAATCGTGCCTTCCCCAATCAAGGTAGTGACTTTCAGACCATACAAGCGAGAGCGCTCGCGCTAACGATCGATTAGGTAGAAAAGATTCATACGTACCTTCTCAGAATCAAAATGCGAGCTTTTAGAATCATTTCAGACTCTGGGTAAATGAATAATTAAGGCTGACTGAAATTAACTTAAAAAAGTTTTACTAAATGAATTTAGTTTCGCTAGAGACTACCTAGCTTTAAAGTTCTTGTATCGTGGAAATTCACGTACTCAAACACATTCAGAGGACTTATTACTGCATAAGTTGAGTGGCGTTCGATCAGTCCACGACTTACTAACCCTTATCACAGTCGATTAGTAATATCGATTTGGCAGCGTCTCACCTTCGAGCGACTATTAGGCAAAATTGAATTTTTGGATTTTTATGCACAAGGCGTTTTCCTCTATAACTTTGTCATTTGAAAAGCCCCGTTATTGGCTTTTCTACCATCGCTTTGTCTGGACTACTCAACGCGCTCGACCAAATTGCGAGCCGCTGGGTCAATCCAAACTCTTTCCATGCGAGAAACCGGCCTTGTACATGTGCATTGATTTTTATCAATTTTTGCTTATCGGCACTACGCCGGCTTTGACAAAATCTTCTATTTTGCCTTTTGGATGCAGTGCATCGTTAAAATTTTATGCTCATACTTTAGAATTGGGCTTTCAATGATCGTACCTCAAAGGTCAATGTCTTTGGTTGAGGAATAAAAAATAAAAAATAATTTAAAGTATATTTTCGTGGTACTTTTTAAACTGACTTCGTGGTACTTTTGAAAAATCCAGTTTAAGACCAATTTTAGCGTACTTTTGAAAAATCGATTTTCGAGCCAAATTTCAAGGTACTTTTGAAAAACTAATCTGCGGGTGAAATTTTGGCGTACTTTTGAAAAATCGATTTTCAAGCCAAATTTCAAGGTACTTTTGAAAAGTTAATCCGCGGGTGAAATTTTGGCGTACTTTTGAAAAATTGATTTTCAAGCCAAATTTCAAGGTACTTTTGAAAAGTTAATCTGCGGGTGAAATTTTGGCGTACTTTTGAAAAATCGATCTTCAAGCCAAATTTCAACGCAGTTTTGAAAAATTAGTCTGCAAGTGAAACTTTGGCGTACTTTCGATAAATCGATTCTTGGGCCAAATTTTGACGCCCTTCCAAAAATATTATTTTTCAAAGTCCAATTTATGGTACCTTTGAAAAAGTATATTATTCATAAATCTTTGTCATTATATACTTCTACTCTGATATTCTGAACCAAAAACATTTTTCCTAAGTGAAAATTCGGTGTTTCTTCGAATTTTCGCCTGGTCATTTCCAACGCCTTATAGAACCCAAAACGGTCCTTGTGGACTGATCTGCGCCTCTGCAGACTCCCGAAAATGTCTTTAAATGAAATTTTTGCCTAAGTCGAATTTTGATTATGTCTTCAACTTAGGACGATTTTGGAGAGTTCTACAACATGAACAGCACCCGACTGGGCGTCTACCATTTGCACACTCGCAGTAGTATCGCCTAACTCCTCGGAAACCAACGGAATTTGGCTCATAATCAATAAAACACTTATAAGTTCTGCTACTAACATGTTGCGACCTCACTTCTTTTTTAATTATATTATTATTGTCTTTAACAAAAACCATAATAACTGATACGATCCAGTGAATAAAATTTTCAAGTCGTTCTGTGTCATTTCTGGGAAATCAAGGAGGTATGAGGATTTCAACTGTTGAAATGGAACCTTTCGCCTAGTCCAATGTTTCATCTCGATCTCTAAAGTTAAAGTATTCTTCACAGTTTGCTGCGATGTCATTTGGAAAATAATGTTTTCGGAAAGACTAACATCTGAAAGGCGTTTTGTTTTCCAAATCTATTAATTAAAAAACAAGCTATCCGAAAGTACTAAGTAAAGGTACTTCTGTCCGATTACACCGTGAATTGCTTCAGCGACTCAGCGAACTTTTGTTAGTCAGCGTGAGTTATTGGATTCGGCTGTGGTCAGCTGACTACGTTATTGCCTTTAAGAGCAGCCATAAGTACTTTATATTTTCATCCGCATCATTCTGCGTTGGATGAAAAGGTCGACAATGACTTGCACCACGATTTGCACCACAAACGGCTATATTGTCGAAATGCTCGGACCTTTTCACGCAACGCACAATAATGCGGATATCATGAAAATTGTCTTGCAAGATCCGAAAGAGTTGCAAAATCTTCTGAAGGAAGGTGATATTTGTATCGTCGATCGAGGCATTCGCGATGTAAAGGACCATTTGGAACAACGAGGTTATAAAGTACTTATGCCTGCTCTTAAAGGCAAACGTAGTCAGCTGACCACTGCTGAATCCAATGACTCACCCCGAGTAGCAAAGGTTCGCTGGATCGCTGAGGCAACTCACGGTGTAATTGGACAGAAGTACCGACTACTTCATCAGCAGTGGGATAACAAATTGGTTTCTAGAGTCCGTGCATACTTTCGGATAGCTTGTTTTTTAATTAATATATTTGGAAAACAAAACGCCTTTCAGATGTTAGTCTTTCCGAAAACATTATTTTCCAAATGACATCGCAGCAAACTGTGAAGAATACTTTAGCGAAAGGTTCCATTTCAACAGTTCATACCTCCTTGATTTCCCAGAAATGACACAGAACGACTTGAAAATTTTATTCACTGGATCGTATCAGTTATTATGGTTTATGTTAAAGACAATAATAATATAATTAAAGTAGAAGTGAGGTCGCAACATGTTAGTAGCAGAACTTATAAGTGTTTTATTGATTATGAGCCAAATTCCGTTGGTTTCCGAGGAGTTAGGCGATACTACTGCGAGTGTGCAAATGGTAGACGCCCAGTCGGGTGCTGTTCACACATAGCTGCAATAATTTATTATTTATCTCATGCTCGATATATTTCCAAAATTGTAAAACCTGCAGAAGTGCTAAGTAAACTTTTTGATGTTACAGATTACAATATATTCAAGAATAAAGATTAAGAGCCCAAACATCTCAAAATCGAAATTTAATTTTTTACACCATGGCCCACCGCTTTAAAAAATCTGAAAAAATTACAAACCAACAAGCATATGAAGTAGTTATTACTGTAAAAAAAGAAAGGTAGTCACTTGATAAAATCCTAAAAAAAATTTTTTTTCAAAATTTCAAAAATTTTTAGCAAGCCGAATTTTAAGCCAAAAAATCTGAAAAAAAATCCTGACATGCACCTTTAAGACTGTATGGATCCTGATTTTTTTCAGAATTTTCAATGCAACAGGAAAAGCGAAATTAAATAGAAACTGAAAATCAGGTCTCCCTCTATAACTGGCCTAACCGTAGGGGTACGGATTTATAACTCTGCAGAAATTGTTTATTAATAGAGAGCTAACAAGCCATGTATGCAAAGTCCAATTTGGCTCAGGGGCATTTTTCACTATGCTTATCCGGCTATACCCTTTTCAAGACCTACTAAACTCCTCTAAATGGGTTGATTTCGAGATCGACTATTAGGCAATTTTTTATCGGCAAATTGGATAGCGTATTCGATTTGCAGTTGTCTCAAATACATCTGTACAAAATTTTAGCTCGATACCTCATATAGGGTGTTTGTTATTCAATAGCCAAATTTAAAATTTCTCACTTTTCGACTGGCCCTGTATAAAAGTAGGTTAGATTTACTAAAAAGGTAAAGTAGTCATTCGACTTAGGAACATCAAATACTAAATGAGGAAGAAAAAAGAAAAGTTATTCTTTAAATAAATAGTGCTTCTATACATTATTCAGTTGCTGTACGTAGGTGCCTTAATGAAAATTTTTCAAACAAATGGATTAGACGGAATAGCTTTTCTTTTTTCTTCCTTATTATACTCTTCGCAAATACGATAACAAAGAGTATATTGCATTTGATCGGCACATTTCTAAAACCGTAAATATCGCTCGCAGACAAAAAATTTTCATAGCATTGTGTTAGTGAACGAATTTAGAATGTTCGTCTGTTCGTCCGTCCGTTCGTCCATCCGTCACGTTTCTTGTAAGCACGATAACTCGAGAAAGAAAAATCCGATTGTACTGGACAGTAAGTTAGTGTTGGCTAGAGGAAGAACCCTATTGTTTTTGAATAAAATCGGTCAGTAAATAAAAATGTTATTAATGATTTAAATAAAAAAAAATATATATAATTGATTTTTATGTTTTTGTACTTGAATAGAAATTTGGTGAAATGATATTTCATTTTAATAGCTAAATATTTACATATTTTACAAATATACATTTCATATGTATTTAGCTTTCTTATAATGTAAAAATTTAAATTTTTTTACGTGTTAGGTGGTGATGTAGTTCTTACGCCTTTGACTCGGAATCCAAATGGGGTTGGTACCTATAGTTTTCTTTTTATTTTTACTTTATTTTACACTGAGTCTTTTACCAACTAAGTTCGTGTTATAAAATTAAAAATGTCTAAAACTAACATTATTTACAAAAAACTGCGAAGAGTATCCTATAGAGTGTGAAGGGTCCAGGGGAATAACGATGATTGTCACAAAATTGTTAAAACTGAGTTAACACTGCCATTGTTGGCTACACTACAGTACTATCTACTGTACAGCCTAGCCAGGCAAAACATGCTAAGAGTATCTAGATATTGGAAATTTAATTTAGATAAAAAAGGCAAAAGCGATGAATGTCCACCAGTTTTTAGGCTAAAACCATGAATATCCAAAAAAAATTGTCTACTATTATTCTGATGATCTATTTTATTCAGTTGTTATTGATGTGTTGACATATTAAGAGGTGTAGAAACTGAATTTTTTCAAGCAACATTCAAGCCGAAATGCCCTTTTGCTACTAGACCCATAAGAGAGGTGAAAGTAGAGAAAAAGCAACCTCAAGTAATTTTTCATAACGGTGCATGGATGACTTCTGTAGTCACACTTCCTCTGACAAAACGAGAAAACACTCAATTTGCTACAGGATGATTTTGAGCATCCAGCCAGATTGTATCAAAATCGTTTGCCAGTGCCACTTTTAAAATATCGAAACTTACAAGAGCTAAAAAGGTTTTGTGAAAATCCAGAAGCACAAATATTTTACGAACCACTTTCTTTTACAGAGAATAACGATAATAACGACGAACATTCTGAATGATACTTGTCTTTATAATGTTATTTAATGGACATTCATTATTTTTTCCTAGTTTTTTTTATAGTTTTAAAGATTTTTTAGATTTTCTTAACGTAAATTTTTAAGAAGCACAATTTTGTTTTGCTAATCAGTAGATGATCCTATGTTAATTCTATAAACCAAAAGTGTAAACATATTATTTTTGTATTAAACATAAAGCCGTTTTCAAAATAGAACTACAAATATCTCCATTTTAAATTTTTGTGACATTCATCGTTATTCCTCTGGACCCTTCATGTATAACAATTATATAAAAAGTTCAATGAACAGGCGAAGAATACGTTTTTAGCTTGTTTAGTATGATGTTGATGTCACGAAATATCCAATTTGCCGATAAAAAAATTGCCTAATAGTCGATCTCGAAATTTCAACACATTCAGAGGAGCTTAGTAGGCCCTGAAAATATGAAAGTTGCAAATTTTTCAATTTTTCAAAACAGTCGAAGCACTATATCTCAAAAAAGAAAATTTTAAAATCGGCCAACCCGTTTCAAAATAATGGTAAAGTATTAAATAGTATATGTATATTAACGAAAAACAGTACATGGAAATATATTTTTTTAATTACTGACTACTTACATTAACAAAATGGCGACGTTTTTATTAAAAGAATGTGAAATAGTACATTGTTTCTGTCGTAACTTTTTTGTTTTTTATGCTATAGCAATAACCAAAAAGTCATTTAAAATGAACTATTCATTTTTAACGTAAGTGCCATAGTTTCTAAGATATTTAACATTTAAACAAAATACTTTGCTTATAGACGTTTAGACGCCACCTTCCATATCTCCAAAACGATTGACCCTACAGAAATTAGAAAAAAAAAATCAAATTCATCCTCAATTTAGTAACAATCCTATTTGTCGATAGCATGTTTTCGTTCAATGTAGTAAATCAGGGTTGGGAAAAAAACTGTTTTTTATGAAAAAAACAAAAACACGTGTTTTTTTTTAAAACAGTTTTATTTACTATTGAAAAAAAACAGTGTTTTAAAACATAAAACATGTTTTAAAACAAAAATATTTTATGAACTTCTGGGAATCTGTGATTCCT
Organism: Rutpela maculata; assembly: GCA_936432065.2. Taxonomy (NCBI): domain Eukaryota; kingdom Metazoa; phylum Arthropoda; class Insecta; order Coleoptera; family Cerambycidae; genus Rutpela; species Rutpela maculata. The sequence goes on along the minus strand of OW386286.2, from coordinate 1,242,529 downwards.
GCGACATCCCAGACGAATTAAACTACACTGCTTCAGAAACACACAAACAAGTTCAAATCTTAAATTTCATATGTTTACATACACGATCTCGTCGATCTCACTATCTTGCATTACAATTACTTGTTCAGTGTCCATCCATAGATCTTTATTAGATAATACTTTGGTTCAGTGACAGTGACACAGCGATGCTATATATTTCAGATTTTTACCCAAATGTAATGCCGGAAGTTCTGTCATTTCGTGCCGTAGCACCGCCTTTTAAACAATATTTGTTTGCTAAAGTGGTCTACAGACGACCGAACCAACTAACCAACCTTCTCGGTACACTTTAAAAATTGCCATGACAACTCGTAAAAGTAAGCTGGTCTGCTGGAATTCCAGCGTCCTCAAAGCTTAAGGACAATGTTGGCTCCAGCATTTTAGTCGAAGCACTATATCTCAAGAAGGTTGGTTGGTTGATCTACAGACGACCCCCTTAAAATTACAATAGAAAATATTAGTTCTTCAACACGGTGGCAATCGCAGAAGCAATTCATTTCGCCTGAGTTATTATCGTTAACAAGTCAATTGTTTTCAGCAGTTGTATCCACTGCCGGAGTGGAAAGACTATTTTCTTCGTTTGATTTAGTACACTCAAAATTAAGGAACAGGTTAGGTGGGGAGAAAGCTGCAAAACTTGTGGCAATCTTGTTAAGTTGAAGTTGTTAAATCATTATATTTATTATACCGCCTGTATTGGTGTATAGAAATGTCTAAGTTAATTTTCTCTGTGAAAATAAAAAAGATATTTTCATCTCTTTTATTAGAAAACGAAACACTTTCTATATTATTTGTTTTGTTTATTATTATTTGTTACATACTTTGAGTTGTACCTGAAGAAGAATACGTTTTTTTTTACTATATTTGTTTTGGGATTTATTACTCTTAAAATTAACCGTCCTTGTCTTTTTTTCAAATAAAACAGCAATATAAAAAAACAGTGTTTTAAACAGTTGTTTTAAAACACTAATGTTTTTTTTCCACTGTTTTAAACATGTTTTAAAACCCTGTAGTAAATACTTTTCGAGTTATTTGACAAAAACCCATTTGAAATACCTCTTTTACTTCCACATCCAGTGGAAGTATAGTAACGACAAAAAAATTTTTATCGTTCAAATAGGCTTAGAATGTCACGAAACGTCGAGATTTTAAGTTTGAGCGAAAAAAAAAAATTTCTGTCTGTAACTTTTTTGTGCGCACGTTTACTCTGGAACAGTTTGAGATATTGACTTGAAATTTGGTACACATATGTTACTTTAACGAGATCTAAAAGTAGATTATATTTTCATCTTGTTCCGTCGAAGGGTTGGAGGGTAAATTGGGGTAAATTTGGGGAAAATAGGTAAATCAAGCAGGTAAGAGTCCATAAAATTGGTATTTAGTATATACAAGAGAAGCTGAGGTCTCAAAAAAAGTTTTGGCATTAGCCACCCCCATTACCTTTATTAAAGGGGATGCAAAAAAAATGTGATTTAGGGTGTGTACAAAAACTAGAAACCTCAAAATGTTTTTTTACTTCATCCACCCCCACTACCACCCCCCATCACGACCCCTACCCCGCTACCGATGTGGGGTATCGTTTTATGGGTTTTTGGGGTAGAGGATTTTAAATATTATATTATTAAAGTTCCATAAACGATTATTTCCAGATACAAATTTTTTTCGTTGTGAGTGACTTAAATAAAAAATCTGGATGTGGAAGTAGTGATTCCTTGGGCAGCGGTTTTTCAAGCTAAGATCTCAATTTTCTAGTCGTTATAACTTAAAGACTATCTATTTATATGAAAAGTTGCGTAGAACCTTTTCTTCTCAAAATTTGATTCTCTTTCTGCTCCAGTGTTTTTTTTTTTTTTTTTTTTTTTTTTTTTTTTTGTTGCCACCACCTGAAAAGAGGTAGCATCCACCCCTTATAAATTAGAAATCCCCCACATAGTATGTGTCCCAAAGGGAAGTGCTCAGGCGAAAATGGTAGAAAGAGCAAGTCATTTCATCGACAAAAAACCATTGTCTAGGTCGGAACAGCTTAGTTTTTTTTTTACCAAAATAAATTGTATTTTCATTTATTGTGACAAACTTTATTTTTTTGGTATTCAAAATAATTTTTTGACAGCGATGTTATAACCTTATATCAAAAAGGCATTAATTAGCTGTGCAAAACATTTTTTTAATGTAAATTGACCGAATAGTTCGAGAATTATGACTGAATTTAGAATTAATGAGATTTTCAATGGGGAAAAAAACTAAGCCGTTCTGTTCCAACCTAGACAATATAGGTTTTTAGTCGATGAAATGGCTTGCCCTTTCTACCATTTTCGTCTGAGCACTTCCTTTTGGGACACATGTAGAAACTTTTCTTTGATACATTTACTATTAAGTTGCCAAAAATGAACAAAATCGAATATATATGACATTATTTCGAAATTAAAACCTCTAGTTACTGTACTATATTGGGTGTTTGCACTCTTAGTTTTACTAACGATTCATTTTCTTTTTTGTTTTAATTGCAATTGCATACAGTTTTGAATTTTGAGCGTGATCGTCAAAATAACAAATTTAGCAAAGTCGCGCAACAATATTTTCGGTAACTTTCATTCGCCTTGTGATACACTAAAAATCAACTTCCAATGTTTTCTTTCAAATCCTTTTGAGATTCCGGCTTTCGAGTGACGTATCGTCCATTTAATTAAGGATAATATCCCCTTCATCATCTGCTTATCCCTTGTGTACGGTTATGACAAATGAGACAGCGTTGGCGTACGAACTTCTAACGAATGTTGAATAAGTCGTCAACCACCCGAGGGCAGCCAATCATCAACAGGGGGTCGCGCGTGGCCGATCTTTTGGTATATTCGGCGTCTGGACGGAAGTTTTTTTGGCGTTTAACTATTATTTTTGATTGTCGTTTTAGCAGACTTGATTTATTCATGGAGTTATTTGTGTTAATGCGTGGGAATACAACTTATATTTATTCAGCAGTTTCCCTGCAAGTCATACTAATTTGAAGAGAAATCAACGGGAACGTTGGATTTGAAATACCTATAGACTAATAATATCCTATTTAATAGCTCATATTGGATAACAACGATAATGTAATAATGGATGGTAAATAATATAATTAAAAGAATAGGTTTATAAATGTCGGAAAAAAATGTAAAAATCAATTGGTAAGGGCTGCAGTACAATATTATAAACAGTCAAATTTCAAATTTCTATAGGACAAGAACTTTAACTAAGCACTGAAAAATATTTTTGATTATTCAGCTGATAACTTTCAAAGGAAAAAAACATCCGTTCTTTCCAAGTACTGTTGACCCAAGTCTAATCGCGCTAGTATGTCAGCAAGTTGTCTCCCCTCCATAAGACATCTTATCAACTTTTTCATGCACTTAAAATTTAACATTAATTTTGAAAAAAAAAATTTCTACACCAGGTGACAACGGATTCGTTTTTTAAAAGACTCCATTTAATTGTCTTTTAAGGTAGAACCATGAACTTTGGTTTGCAGATATTGCTCATTGGGGCTCATATTTTCCATGAAAAAACAATTGCATACCACTTCCGGTTTTTCCGGAAGTTGGTCTAAGTGAAGATTTTAAATGAAACCCTGTATATTTTTCTATATATTTGGATAGAGATTAGAATTCTATTTTCGACGACATATCACGTGTTGCCATTTTTTTCCAAAATAGCGGCGTAGGAGCCATTTTTTTTTCTAAATGTAATATGGTGGCAGCCTGGCGTTATTAATGAAACTGATGTCAAACAACTTGTTAAGATAACAAACAAAATGTGTTTTCTTATTATAGACCATGTGCCAGACCTCTTAAAGTCATTATAATTTGGGGGGACTGAATGAAACTTTTACCACCTGTTTCTGGGCTCATGTGGAGCAAAAAAATCGGGGGGTCCATCATGGGGAGGTAGCTTTCAAATATGGCGGCCATTCAAAATGGCGGCCCGACTGCGAATCTTTAAATTCAATTATCTCGAGATCAGGTGGAGCAATCTTGAATTTCCTTTTTTCTAAATGTAGGTTAATGAATTGACTACATTTTTGTTCGTAATGTTTTCCGCCAAAAAAACAGTATTTATCGGTCAAAATTCGAAAAAACTAAAAATTGGGTTTTTGAAATTTACGTTCTGCTGCTTATTGGACTAACGGTTGGGTATATCGAGAACGTGTTCTGAATAAGAGTTTTAGAGCAACATCTCACCTTTAAAACGCAAAAAAGAAATTGAAGATTGGATCAATAGAACCCGACATTTCGAGATTCAAAGTGGACGGGGCGGGGTTGAGCATTAATACTGTATTTTAATATAATAGTGTTTATCTATCTGTCCTTATAATTTTGTAATCGAGCAATGTCGTCCTTTTGGATGAAATATATAGACCTAGTGGAGCAACTTCTCGCTTTTCTTCGGGATAATCGGGAAGAAAATTGGTTTCTGTTCTTAGCTGCCGTTGAAAAAATGGTGCCTTGGTGTTTTGCACTGGATAGGGTGAACTACTCACGCTATCTATCATACCACTTCATTGAATTAAAACTGGAAAAGGATACCTTTTGTTCACCAATACTTCGTAGATGGAGGTTTTTCAGTACAACTAAGAAGCAAAAACCCTTTTTCTAGAATTCCAGTAGACCAAGCCATCGAAGGCACCCAAACTGTTGGAGGTACTAAGGGTTTCAGTCTAAAAAAGTAGGCTGTAGCACGGTACTCTGTTAATGCTGAGCACAGAGCTTCTGCAGTAGGAAACCTCCGCAGCGTGCTATCATCCAGCGAAACAAATCACTGCCATCCTGACCTCCGAAGCCCACGGATAATTAGAGATGAGTAAGATGTGACACGTCTCACGGAACTTCTAGCCCACGAGTAGACGAACCCCTTTGATCCTAATCCTTCAGATATTGTACATTTATCTACTGGTATATGTGTTGATGAATCAACAGCTTCTGATCTCATTAATTCGGAAAACAAGGGGAAAATAGCGTATCAAGATTTCACGTTTCGCCTAGCCAAAGGAGAAGGGTTTCATAATCCTATTAAGAAAGTGGGTCTCAAGATAAGTAGACCAAAGATGAGCAAAACGACCAAGGTTGGAAACAAAGAAGTAATCCTCCGATGCGACCGAAATCTATTCAGCAAAATGATTTATATCGCAGAAAATAAAAAACTTGACATGAAGGAAGTGTTCAAATATCCTCTGGCGCCATTTCCATGAACTCTGGAAAATGTTGATGAGTCTTTGAAGAAAACCTGCAAATCAGTGTTTGCCCATCACTTACAAAAATACATCACCCCTGCCAGTGAATTTTCGTAACAGTTGGTGAAATCTGCTTCAGGATCACATCCACGACCGGCTACATTAAAGACGGTCGTGTCACATCTACTGGGAGCGAAACTGTTCCTGAGCTGTTCTGCACTCAAGAAGAAGCTGATTCCAGAATGATGCTGCATGTAAGGAACGCGGCTGCATCATATGAATCAGTTCTTTGCTTTTCAAACGATACGGATGTATTAGTTTGGACCGTAGATTTATGCAAAACCATAAAAAGCAAAAACTTATGTATTGTGAAGAGAAACAAAAGTGTTTTAACAGTTATTCAAGTTTCCCAGATAGTATCTGCCTTAGACGAACAACTTGTTACAGCTCACATCGGGTATTATTGCTGGTCTGGCTGTGACGCAGTCAGCGCTTTTACTGGCCAGGGAGCCATTTAAGCTTTTGTGCAAAAAGGAGCAAAGATTTATTGAAGCGTTCAGCAAGTTAGGCAGAGATTGGGTGCTGTCTAATGATGTTGATGACACCATAGAGGAATTCGTGAGACAGCACAGTAATCGTGCCAACTACCAGGCCGGAATTTGGCTCAGAAGCCTGAAAATCGGACCAATAATTCCTTTGCTCATGGGTGGGAAAAGAACATTCCTGGTAACTTATGCGTCAAGTGGATGGAAGGCTTGCCAGCACCGGAGTGCGTACTTTCCTTTTTGCGGTGCCACTGCAAGAGGAACTGTGTATCAGAAACTTGCTCGTGCTTAACAACTCAAATCCAACGCACCGAGCGCTGTGGGTGCAAGGGACGTACCAAAGCAACAATAGATGAGGAAGAGTACAATTACAATAGCTGCAATAGTGACTCTAGTGAAGAAGAATAAATTCAAGTTTATTAATAATATTAATAAGGCATTTTTATTTCTCTTAATTGTTCACATATCCCCCTGTTGCTTTCAAATTTGGCTCGCCGTCACGTCTCGCCTCACGGTGCTCAAAGCACCGAGCGCTTTGTCAATGCGCTCAACCCCGCCCCGTCTGCTTTGAATCTCGATATCTCGGGTTGAGTTCATCCGATCTTCAATTTCTTTTTTGCATTTTAAAGGTGAGATGTTTCTCTAAAATTCTTATTCAGAACATATTCTCAATATACCCAACCGTTACTCCAAAAAACAGCAAAACGCAAATTTAAAAAAACCTTATTTTTCGTTTTCTCGAGTTTTGACCCATAAATATTGTTTTTTCGGAAATAAACATTAGGAACAAAACTGTAGTCCGTTCATTCACCTACATTTAAAATAAAAGAAATTCAAGATTGCTCCATCCGATCTCGAGATAATTGAATTTAAGAATTCATAGTCGGGCCGCCATTTTGAACGGCCGCCATATTTGAAAGCTACCTCCCCATGATGGACCCCCCCGAATTTTTTGCTCCATATGACCCCAGAAACCCGTGGTAAAGGTTTCATTCAGTCCCCCCAAATTATAATGACTGATAGGTCTGGCACATGGTCTATTAGTGTTTAATTAAATTTGCCTTTAGTTTGTCACAAAATGGGATACATTTTAGATATTGTTTGTGTGTAACCACTATTTATTAAATGCTAACATTAAAATATATCCGAGAGTATATCTTATAACCTACAGAAAAATTATAATGCAATGCACTTTGGTTTTTGGTTTTAGTTTTTAAAGGTTTTTTTGATTTCAAACAATAATATTGGCTTAATGAACTAATTACCTTCGTAAATGGATAAAATAAACATTAAATTAATAAAAAGTATTGAATTAAATGTTCTATGCGTTGACCGCCTTATTCCCGACACAATCTGATTTTCCTAATATTTTCTCTGAGCAGGTTTTTTAAATGCTCGAGAGATACCTTCAATACCCCTTCTATTCCTGTTTTCCAATATTTCTAATGTTGGTGGAGGAATTCTATACACTTTTTCTTTTATATTGAAAAATCCAGCGGGGTCAAGTCAGGTGATCTTGCTGGCCACCGGATTGGTCCATTGGTTCCCAACCAGTTTTCACCAAACCGTCCATTCAAATAATTTGCAACAATTCTTGAATTATGGGCTGGTACGCCATCTTGTTGGAAAATTAGATTTTCGTTTTCTTGCAAGTTATTTATAAAAGGCTCTAATTGATTTTGGAGAAATTCCAAATACATTTCTCCATTTAATGGTGGATTAAAAAATATGGACCAATGATATTAAATGCCCTATTATGCCCAACCAAAACGTTCCTAAAAAGCACCTTCTCTTACTAACCTCTGATTTTCCACAGCCTAATAACGAGTATTGTTTCTGTTACTGTTACTGGATTTATGTTTAAATTATTATCTAAAAACCAGTTGCAGTAATTAAGTCTTCTTTGGAAGTCATTTTCATATAGGTGAATGGTGAACTTGGTACTTAAATGATTTAAATCAGTGTTTCATTAAAATTTTCATCCCCCATTTACCCTCCAACCCTTCAACGGAATAAGATACAAATAATCTAGTTCCAGATCTCGTTATAATATTGTAATATGTTGCACCCCTTAAAATTTAAGGTTATGTTACTAAAAAGTAGGCAGACTTCAACAGATCGAATGTCTGAATGAATGTAGTGTATTTGCACCTACTCGAAAAAGAACCTACCAGAAGATTCCAAAGTGACATCTGGAATTCTCTAGAGAATGGTGGCGTCATCACAGAACAATCGAGATCTGTCATTTTTAGGTATAAAAGACCAACCGCATTCTCGGGGAGTAGTTCAGAAAGTTCAGAAAGTTCAGAAAATATAGAAAGTGAGGTTAAGAGTTTAATGATAAACAAAGTAATAAACATTGTGATTTTAGTCAGTAAAGTGTATTTAAATTAATAATAGTATTGTGAAGTATCCAGTAAATATTTAATAAAGTGTGTTAGTGGACATCTCTTGTTATAATTTTTGGAACCCACGGAATTTGCGAGGGTGGTTTCCTAAGGGTGGAAACACGTTACAATATATAGGTGTACCAAATTTCAAGTCAATATCATAAACGGTTCCAGAGTAATCGTGCGTACAAAAAAAGGTGACAGACAGACCTACCGACAGACATACAGACCTTTTTTTACTCAAACTTAAAATCTCCACGTTTCGTGTCATTCTACTATTTGAACAAACAGAAATTGCTTTTTTTCTACCGTTACTATACGATGTGGAATTAGGTACATGATACAAGTAATGATGGCATTTGAGTTTAAATCAAAGCCAGAACTTAGATTATTAATTAAAATCTGGCTACAAAATAACTCTGCAACAAGTATTTTAAACATGATTCTTAATACATTATTTCTGAAAATTATTTAATTTAAATCGAAACGTCAACTATTGCGAATAATGTTCTAAGATAACAACCAACAAAAAGTTTAAATTTAAGCGCAGTTTAAATGCGAAAATTGCCATTACTAAACTAAGCGAAACTAAATGTCTTAAAAATGTAATAAAAAATGTCCGGCTATATTTAAGCAAAGCATTTGACAGTGACGCCAAAAAAATGTAACAGTGGTGTTAGAAAAAGTAGATGTCAGGGATTCTGCAATGAATATGTTTTGAAATTACTTGATAGACAGAAAGCAAAAAGTAAAAATCGCTGATTTTGAATGACACTTTAATAATTACCTTTCACGTTCCACAGTGGACAATCCGTAATTGAGGCGCTCGCGCGCAAACCCCGATAAATCCACAAAAAGTCAATTTTGAGTTTGTAATAGTTTCATGTATGTTAGACTAAACTCTACAAGCCTATATAATCTTTGGTAACCAAAACGCCATAAATCCCATATAAATCTAATGTTAAAGTTGACCGTTTCGAACAAAACTAGATAAATCCAATATCGGGATGAAAAGCAGACTAATCCATTTTTATACAATACACTGTCATCCATTGTGAGGTAGAAAAGTTAATAATGATTGACGTTTGAAAAAGTTCTCTGTAATATGACTATTTACTGTAAAAACCTACTTCTCTTTTAGAAATAAAGAAGACAACTGCAAGACATTTTATTACCAATATATTATAACGGTTTTATCTGAAATTTTAACAGATATTGAGAATTAATTTTTGTTAACAATTAATGTTTTTATTTATTTTTAATAAATTATTAATGTTGTCAAAATTTATTTTTCTGCATCTTTAATGTTTTATTTTAAAGCAAAAATCGATAAATTCGTATTTACATAGCAAAATCCAATAAATCCAGCAAGAAAAGTTAAAAAAAAAAAAATAAATAAAGTAGCATTGTTCTTATTTTTTGGTCTTATATTCTACAGCCTAGAAGATATTTTTTGACTTAAAAAGAACAAAAAAAGACTTATTGGTTTTTGCTTGAGAAGTTTTTTGTAATTTCCCACAACTTTGTGTGTGTGGATTTATCGGGGTTTGCGCGCGAGCGCCTCAATTAGTCCAATACTTCTTCAAATACAGAGAGTTTATAAAATATGGAACAAATTTTAAATATAAGAAAATACACAATTTTCGAAAATATCAATTGACTCCTAACTTGATTAAAATTATTACTCACCTTTTAACGTCATCGGCAAATCAGTGATTGCATCCTTGTTTGATGTCATCTGCTGGCAGTTTTCTTACGACCGCATAAAGTGCTCGAAATAGCTATCAGCTCACAAGAAAAAAATGTATTCAAGCATATTAACTAAATCCAAAGACATCTGCAGACATTACTTTACGCATGCCTCCGTCATAAAAAATGGATTTATTTTACTTTTTTCCTGATTACCAATTTTCAGCTAATTAAGTTCTTGAATTTTCGTCGACGCCAACATGTATTTTGAAGTCTGTTCCTTAACCGAATCCAAAGGTGGAAAATACATTATTAGACAATAATAATGTACTTTCCAAATAAGGTCTAGGGGATTCCTTTCTAGAGGTGAAGGAGTCCCATTCAGAGTGCCTCCCTACTTACCCGTATGTATATAGAAATGTATAGAATATAATTTTCTTTACTGCTGATAAACATTATAAACATAAAACACTAGAACACATAATATGCCATTAATTTTTTTTATATCTATTTGTCCGATAAAAAGGTATTTAAAACTTGTGAAAAAAAAACTAATTACAAACTGTACAAAGGTAGCTAACTAGTAACTACGCTGTAAACTTAATGTTAAAAAACTCACCGATTTGTTCATGTCAGTTCATATATAGGAAATACCTACATAACGTGACAGATAAAATTTCATATTGGTATAAGTAAAAATATTTTCACTTGTAATCTCCCAAGTGCTTGAATTATTGATGGACATTTTTTGAGTACATGAATTTTCTTAAAAAATTCATGTACGAGAAAAATTTCCGGCAATTAATTCATGCACGCGGGAGATTCGGTAACAAAATTTCATACCTACATAAATTAAATAAATACTAATTTAATACCATAACACTAGATATCTATATAGTTGTAAGAAAGATATCTACATACAGTGTGTTTCACTGTGTTAGATAAAAACGCCTTATGGAGTTGTGTAGCTGATAAAAATATGAAATGAATTCGGCCACAAATAAAAAAGATTCTTCACCCCCTGGGTGTCTTCACGAGAAGTGAAACAATTTTTTTTTAAACATTCCGATTTTCACAAAATTTTACAGGGAGGCATATCTAGTGATTGTGAACAACTTTCAGTAACAAAATTTTTGTCTATCTCTAAGCCTGCTATGATTTCTCGAAAATTGCGATTTTCTTTTCATCGCAGTAGGCCGGCGTTTTAGATCTAGGCGGCACTTATGTGTTGAACTAAGTCGTCTTATGGAGTTGTATGGCTGATAAAAGTTTGAAGTGAATTAGGCCACAAATAAAAAAGATACAGGGGTGTCTTCACGAGAAGTGAAACACACTGTATATGCAATGTTAAAAAAAAATATTTCCACCCATTTTAGTTGCAAAAAAACTACTACTTGAGAGGTTAATGTATATTCACTGAAATGTTTGATATTACGTTTTCTTCACTAAAATGGGTGGAATTCTGTTTTTATTATATTTTCTAATGTTACAACAGTTTGGTTGAACCGGAATATCTATATTCGTATAGTAGATAAATAATATCTTTTTCACCCATTTTAGTTTCAAAAAATGACTGCGAACTGTTTAAGACAACTCTATTTGTGTTATGAAATAAGTTTTGTTCACTAAAATAGGTGGAACATTGTTTTTTTTTAGTTTATTTTCATGTTTTATGCACATGGTATAGCTAAGTTTCAGCACATTATAACTTAACAGAGATGGCTTGAAAATAAAACGTCATTAGCTATTTATCATTATTTCATTAACAGTTTAACCAGTGTGTAAGCTTAATATTTCTATTGTTGAAGTTGTTTTTAAGGTTTTTAGAGAATAAGATATTAAAGAATGGAAAAAGAACAAATATACATTATGCATATTTTGAAGAACTTTGTGAAGTTAAAAAAACCATACAAAATTGAAATACTTGAAATTTTAAGCTTAACATAATTATGTTAAGCTTGGCTTAATATCAGCATATACTAAACAGCAACTCTTTATCTTTTTTGGAAATTTTGACAGTTTGCTAACGCTGTCATTAATTCAAAGTTCTTTTTTGACTTAGGATTTGTATTCAGCGACCTCAAAAATTTAAGAATGTGCATTTAATATCAATTTTTTACATTTTAGTAAAATTTGACAGTTTTTTGACAGCTGTCATTAAGTCATAATTCATTTCTGACTTCGGATTTGTATTTAGCGACCTAAAATACTTATGAATATACAATTAATATCAACTTTTTACATTTTGGTGAAATTTGACAGGTTGTTGACAGCTGCCATTAAATCTAAATTTATTCTTGACTGCAGATTCATTATCAACGACACAAAAAATCCATACAAAAATCATAAAAAATAATTTAAAAATTTTTTTCAAAAAATATCCTGTATAAGAATTTATGGGGGTTATATGGGGTGGAGAGAAAAATTGACACGGTAGAAAAATTTTTTTTTGCCAAATTTGGTTTCAGCGCATCAAAATACATAGAAAATGATATGTTTGATTGTCAAGACAGAACTTTTTTTTGTCGGCCAGTGTAATCTACATAACGAGAAAATCTATAAAGGTACATTAAAAAAAAAACAGTTATGAACTGTTTGGAGACATGACTTTAAAATCTAATTTTACAAGAAGGTAAGAATATCTACCCGGACTTTAGGTAGTCTGTATAATCTACAAAGTGAACGTAAATTCGTAGCGACATCGCGCACTTTATACAAAGCACACCGAGGTTCTTGAACACGATCTTACCTCTTGATATTTCACGGAAAGTTATGACAAATCTGCACAGGACCAACAAAGAGCTTACAAAGCTGCAGAACACAAGGAACACCAAAATGCACTACTTATCTTCCTCTTATAAATAAGACAAATTGTTAAGACAAGCAGGAATCAGGAACAATTATTTAAACGGAAACCCAACATAGTCTGATGCAAGTTGTAAAATTCACTTCATACTGCCTACTTGCCTATGTCTTAGGGACTCCCAATGGATACTCAAAGTGTTTACTTAGCACTCGCAATTTTAACCAAAAAGCCAGATTCTATTATGTAATTACTTTAAGGTAAAATAACTACTACTTTTCTCACTTTGGCGGAGAATCGCCGAAACGGCCACTAGGCCTAAACGGTCACGAAAAAGCCTCGATCGCTCGCGTCTCTTAGTTTTGTCAGGGATTTCGCGCGCTTCCCTAGAACGGTCTAGAAATCCGCGGTCGCCTAAAAGTTCAGGGCAGGCTTTAGGCTTATAATTAATAAATTTATAGCTGTTACATGCAAATAAGGTAAGGTTTCGTAAACTAAAAATTGTTATCAAAAATATGAATTAGTACAATTTAGCACTAAGAGACCACAAGTATTGGGCCATTAAAACGTGCACGTTACAAATTAAATTATTTAAATTGAAGCGTAATTTAATATCATCGTGCAGAAAATTCTTCATCTTCTTCTTTTTTGTCGTCATTTTTGTGAAATAACATATTAATTTTACTTACCGTTCAGATGTCGGAAAGTAAATTACTTACTGACGTGTTAGGCCTAGCAATCAGTAAATATAACCTACCGTCTTGGCAACAGATATTGTAACTAAACAATATTGCCCGATCGTGCAAAAATAATATTTTCCGAACCCTAGTAAAAACTTTTTTCGTTGTTATAGTCTCCATATACTCTAAATAAATAATTAGAAAATAATTCAACACTCAAACTTGGCAGGGGTAACATATATTAAAAATGGAATTTTTTTTATTATTTGCCACTCTTCTTTCATTTCCGGTTTTTCCGGAAATTATCCCAACTTTGAAATTTTAAAAGGATCTCCCTGTATCTTTAGATTTTTTGAATTCGTAGACAATTATAAGCAAGCGCGGATCTAGAAATTTCAATAATTTTTTTCTCGTCTGTGGCGCATGGGACCCATACGAAATATGGGAAATAACATCTCTAACATAACTTCTCTAAGAGCAGTTTGCGAAAATTTTTTTCAAAATTCGATTACACCCCCCCCCCCAGGTTTAGGAACTCCTGTTTAAAATTATATTTTTGTCACTGAGATACAACGAATTGAAATTTTGTGATTTACAATTTAACAAATCACAAAATTTCAATTCGTTATATCTCAGTTAGTAATGAAAATATCTTCATAAACTTCAGAATGTGTTGCTGTATTTTTATGAAAAGTAAAATGCATATTACAAAAAAAATAATTTTAAACAGGAGTCCCTAGACCTGGGGGGGGGGGGGGTGGGGTAATCGAATTTTGAAAAAATTTTTCGCAAACTGCTTTTTCAAAATTTTTTAGGGGTCGTTAGAGAAGTGCTTCTCGAGATGGAAATAACTAAAAAATTTTGAAAAAGCAGTTTGCGAAAAATTATTTCCCATATTTCGTATGGGCCCCATGCACCACAGGCGAGAAAAAAATTATTGAAATTTCTAGATCCGCGCTTGATTATAAGTAACTACTTTATTTTACTTCCACATCCAGTGGAAGTATAGTAACGACAAAAAATTTTTTAAAAATTTTTATTGTTCGAATAGGCTTAGAATGTCACGAAACGTCGAGATTTTAAGTTTGAGCGAAAAAAAAAATTCTGTCTGTCGGTCTGTCGGTCTGTCGGTCTGTCGGTCTGTCGGTCTGTCGGTCTGTCTGTCTGTCGGTCTGTCTGTAACTTTTTTTGTGCGCACGTTTACTCTGGAACCGTTTGAGATATTGACTTGAAATTTGGTACACATATGTACTTTAACGAGATCTAGAACTAGATTATATTTTCGTCTTGTTCCGTCGAAGGGTTGGGGGGTAAATTGGGGTAAATTTGGGGAAAATAGGTAAATCAAGCAGGTAAGAGTCCATAAAATTGGTATTTAGTATATACAAGAGAAGCTGAGGTCTCAAAAATAAATTTTGGCATTAGCCACCCCTATTACCACCTCCACCCCATTATTAAAGGGGATGAAAAAAAAAATGTGATTTAGGGTGTGTACAAGAACCAGAAACCTCAAAATGTTTTTTTACTTCATCCACCCCCACTACCACCCCCTATCACCACCCCCACCCCGCTACCGATGTGGGGTATCGTTTTATGGGTTTTTGGGGTAGAGGATTTCAAATATTATATTATTAAAGTTCCATAAACAACTATTTTCACATACAAAATTTTTTCGTTGTGAATGACTTAGATAAAAAATTTGGATGTGGAAGTAGTGATTCCTTGGGCAGCGGTTTTTTAGGACCATTTTTATTTTTGCATCTGAAGTGCAGTGAATGCACTCGAATCTAACTAATGGATCAAAACGATGAAAGAAAAATATAAACGTAAAATTTCTCGAATTGGTTTAGTGTCACAAAATTTGTAATTTGTAATTAAATCAACTTTTTCAAATGGCAATAATTCAACACTCAAACTTGGCAGCTTAGACACCCAGTAGTTGAATACTAATTTTCACGACAAATCCACTGATAACTAAGTGATATTTTTAAGTGTTTCATTTTATTATCTCTTTGTAACAAAAGCAAACTGACGAGTTTTTAAGCATTATCGACTTCTTATCTCATTTACACAGTGCAGTTTATTTGTGAAAGACGTCATATAAAGTGGCAATGTTGATTAAAATACATTTTAACTTTACATATTTTATTATCTTTGTGAAATTGTTCTACAACCGTTAACTTCAACTACACTGAATAAAATAAAAAAAGTATTTTTCTACTAGGAATTGCGATTTACCGGAAGTTTTAATAACCGGTAAATCGGTAAATAAAAATGTAAATGACCGGTTAACCGGTATTTACCGGTAATTTTTAGAATGGATGATTAGAGTAGCGAAAATGGCAATTGTCTTTTTCCATGTACAAAATTATCTAAATTTAACAAAAAATATTTTTTTACACGTATATTTAATATAATGAACAAACAAATGGTTTTTCATCAACAGTAAGATCACAAGAGCTTTTTTTTTATCGGATAAATTTCACTTTGTAACGAAATAATTTTGCCAAATCGGAGATTTTATAAGAAAAACTGACATGAAAAAATCGCGAGCGATTTTGTCAAATATCAGTTTTTCGAGCAAAATTACTGACTGGCAAAATTTTGAGTTAAAAACAAAGGACCCCGCACACCATATAGGGGGATTTCTGCCTCCAGTCAAATTTAATCTAACCCACGTAAAAATGTTCTTTTGAGCCCCCTGAACAAATGTTCAAATGCAGCCAGGTCCGAAAAGGTCTTCGTTTCGAGATATGGAGCCCTAAAGATCGTTCCAAATCCAAAATCACCCAGTTACCTTGTCTTAATGACTAAATTCTATTGCTGTTTCCATAGAAATCAATCGTAAAACAATGAAATATTAAGTTTTACTTCACACTTTTTTATTTCTTTTTCACTTGTTAATAATGACATTGTTTTGATTCATTGAATTTCCTACTATCCAAGAACGAGTGTGTTATTTTTTAAAAAATATCGGCATTTTTTGAGTACGTGGACACGAATTACTGATAGAAATTCCATAATCATAGTTCAAATAAAAATCAATGGACCTGATTAAATTGCCCATTTAATGGGCATTTAAAATAAAAAACATGATATACTCTGAAAGTTCAGATAAAAAAAGAACAATTCTAATCCTAGGAAGCTCGGAGAACAATAATGCATCATAAGATTTTGAGTTACAGAACTTAACAGAAGTTTTTTATTAAAAAAAAAAAGTATCACAACTTTATTTTTGAATTGAAAAAACTGCAGCGAAGCCTTTGAAGACCCACGGTGTCATTAACATGAGTAAGAAATATGGTGTTATTTAAGAATTAATTATGCAGTTCTGAATTTCCATAAAATCAAAGCCAACTTTAATTTAATTTTTTCAATTTTAAAACGGATATCTGTTAGTCGTCTGATATTTGTGCATAGAATACCCCAGCTGAAGATGCCCTTCTTCAATCGATATTGGTGGGTCAATAAGTTAATAAGAATTGGTAATAACATAATTCTAAATGTATTCCAAGGATATTTGCGGCAGTGAAATATTCAATGTGTCGTAAGATATTGTCAATGTCTCTCTTGTATTTCTTAGGGCTTGGTGTTTGGAGTTTACTTTTTATAATATTATTTATTTATTGTTAAAAGTGCTCTGTGTTGGGACAATCACTCTGTATTTAGTGAATACTAGTCAGTGACATAAATAGAAACGTTTAATACGTGACATATCGTAAGTTCAGAATTTACCGAAATAACCGGTAAAAAATTAAAATAACCGGTAATTATCGTCATGTGTTTTTTGTCCTAATAACCGGTTAACCGGTAATGCAATCCCTATTTTCTACTACTGGTTTATAGACACATTTTTCCTTTCCACTTAGAATGGACTGTAAAGATTGGTTACAATTATGCACATATAAACACTGTAAAGAGATAATAAACAATGAGAATAGCTTTGACCTATCTATTAGGGACAAAGAAACTATGTTCGTGGACTAGACTGATTTTAGCAGCGAAAACAAAAATTTTTTTGTTTGCAATACATTACATTGCATTACATTGAATATATTCGTAGGTAATGATAATATCAACATTTTTACCTACAAATTATGACCCAAGAGCTAATAAGAAGGCCATTAACCTCAAATTCTCAAAATAATTTTAACGACCAACGCGTATTTTTCAGGTAAAAGAAAATAGTAACCTGGCCCGATTCGGATCAATTTTAATCGAAAGGAGGGCTCTTTAGCTTTAATTAAAAAAAAATAAGTCCCTAGTACATCTAACATAGAAGTTAGCCGCGAAACAGACGACAGCGTTTTCGCTGCTAGAGCGTAATTTCTCAAGTAATATGTTAAGAAAAAAAAATTGAATAGCCTGGCCCATTTCAGACCACTTGTAATTGAAGGGTGAGTTCTTTAGCTTTAATTTAAAAAAAAAAAATTAAGTCCCCAACACATCTAACATAGAAGTTAAACGTAGTTTTCCATACTTTTCCAAATCTATGTCGTGTTTTATATTCAAAACTGCTTTTAGCATAATAGAATGACCATAATGAAGAAGATTTGTATCTATCAGCTAAGTCAACAAAATAGGCTAATAATACATTTTCAGAAAGCAAGTTAGTTTTTTTTCGCCAGTCCATGAAACTTTGGTACGCTTTATCATAAAAACTTTTTGATTTCTGTGGTAGTAAATTAGATGCTGTTGCTTCTGCTCTTTCAGTTATTTCTGGTGGAGAACAGGGGATAGTATCTTCTGAATCACTTTCCATTCTTTCAACCACAAAACTAATAGAATCAGACACAATTCCGTAAAATCCGTTTTTACTTTGATTGTTTACGGCGTTTGTTTATCTATTTTTTTTTTCCAGTTACCGGCCTCTATGACTTTTTTAATATGCACAAATAAACTGATTCACGCATAATTTTCTGATTGGCACACGAAGGCGTATAATGACCAGAATTGCCTCATCATATTTCCCTGTGGGATTAATTGATGGCATTATATACCAATAATCACCCATTTAATGTTCATATTATTTGTTAGTCGTATATAAACTTTATAATTATGAACAACTTTTGTGGTTTTGTGACAAATTCATTGGATGTTACCTGTTGAGCAATAAAAGCATTATAATTATTATTATTATTCTTATTCACTGTTTTCTTATGATACCGTGTGTGTAGTCGCGGGCTAGGCATGGGGAGTAAGAATTACAACATCGCGTGTGCCAGCTGGCTGAAATGAAATAACAGAGCTCCACCGACGGACGAATTTACGGCTGCCGGTGTTGTCATATTTCTCGCGCTACGTGAATGTACATGCCTAATGGGAAATTACACGCACGGTATGTGATATCCATAGAAACCTAAGACTCGGTTTTTAGTTTTCGATACCAATTGAAAAAAATTATGCGCGTAGTTCGTTAAAGAAATCAGATTTTCTCCTAACTTAAAATACACACAACTATTTTCTCTTATCGTATCTCGGTTGCGAGATATTGGCAGCGAAAGCCGAAATAATAGGAAATTGAAGAGATTTTTGAATATTTTTTGAAAACCTGATATTTTTTCAAGATATTCTTGATGTGGGTGGATCATTTTCTTTTATTTACACTAAAGTTATCTCGGCGACCTACTATTGGACACGGAACTGAAGACTGGTGTCCAGACTTTATGCAGAAACCTCTCTTTGTTAATAATATTTCGTTGTTTCTCTGAAAAATTATCACCTCTTAATTGCATAATCTAATATTAATCAGCAGAGAACGTTACAATGATAACATTTAATATTTCTCATATTGTACCTGTCTATACCAAGTATTATTTATTGAAGGAGATATTACATTAATTTACATCGTTAATGACTGTTTTTAGTGAACCAACGTACGATACTTACTGAGAGAGTACTTAAGTCTCTACGTCAACCTATTAATAATCCCATCGTTGGTAATAAAACAAAGGATCGTTTATGCATATAATAATATTGCAACATAAAATTAGTTTGACTTTTCAACGTCCTACCATAATATAACTTGCATTTGCAAAGTGCAATTATTTCCGTCTATTTATATTCGTTGTGCAATACGTTGGAAACAAGCCATTTGTGTAAGTACTAACGACAGACATTGCAAAAAGACAAAGCCGCGTAGGTACTGCTTTTTTATGAAACATGGAAACAACAAAATGTGTTTACTTATGCAATACTTAACATTAACTTATTAATCAATGTGTGTTGATGTGTGCAGCTCATTGTTTTCATTGCTGTGTGCAAAATTATTACGTAGGTACTGCATTCATTATAAGTTATTTATAAATTATCGTCAGCTTGGTGCTTGTTACTAACTGCGTTCGTATACTTTTAATTGCTAACAGAGACGGACGAACTATCACAATATGTTTTGTGAAACCACTTATAATATGGTGGTCATTTTGTTTTTAATTTGGCATAATTTCTATGTAAATTATTAATTAGCTTAGCAGAGAGAATGTGAATGAAGTAATCGTTGAAATAACCCAATGAATCAAGAGTTTCGGTTAAATAAACAAAACTGATTTTAAAAACATCTTCAAAGGAAGTTAGTGGAGTCAAATTAGAACTAAAAAATTCGCAATGTGAATTGTCTGGTCAGGGCAGTTTTTTGTTTTAACATGTTCAGGGGATCAACTTTAAGTTCACAGCTCAGTTTTGCAGTTTTTACGAGGTCGGCGTATTGTTTATTTAAACAATTTAATTTTTTAGAACGTGTTTTCCATTGGTTTTCTGTAAATATCTCAAAATCTATGTCCTATGGAAAATAACAAAAAGGAGGAAAATGTTCGTTATGAGTTGTACAATTAAAGTACATAAACTATAATTCATACATAATTATGCGTTTTTAACGAAATCAGTGTTCTTTCAAAAATAATGGATAATATTCAATGAAATTTTGGAAAAATATAGCTCTTATAAAGTATAATCAGCACTTAAAATTTAAAATCGAAATGATTATTAAAACGGCTCATATACAATTGTTGCTAAAACTTTGCTGCACCCTTGTGAAATCCTGCCATCAAAGCCAAGAAATGTGTACGATGGCACAAATTGTAGCATTCTATAATCCGGGGTCCAAGCACTCCAAACTCAAGATGACCTGTTCCGACATGACGTACAAATGTTGATATAAGTAATGAAGAGAGCATTACTTGGAGCACTAGAAAACACTTGTCGGATTAATTTTTGCTCTTGCGCAACTTCAGAAATCGCAAAAAAGATGGCGGATTGATAATTACAAAATTATGTTTTACAACGGTTATTCTCCGTTAAAAAAAAACTATGTAACCTACCGATCTGATTTTTGGTACGTATACTCAAAAGATATACGTGATGCTAACTAAGCTATTGGTATTTTTGAAAAGAATATTTTTTTTGGAAAAAAATAATTAAAATCAAAAAGTTGATATTTACGTTCTAAAAATTTCGATATGCGGACAACTATGTTAAATTTATGAAATTCTTATATACAATTGCTTACCAAATATAGTACATATATTGAAAAAGTTTTTTAAAAAAAGATCCTGTCGATAACGTATACAGTTTTTTGTTTATGATTTTTTTTATGAGGCACGTAATTATGCAGCATTAAAATAAAAATAGTCTACACGATAATTGGTACAGTGTAACAGTAAACAACACTATATTGTTCAATATAATTGCAAATTTGAATTACTTTATGTTAATAATAAAATAAAACGAATGCAAGTAGTAGTCGGGCGTTGCCGATTGCGGCCACTCATTTAAAAAAATAGTAATCGATACAAAGTGAATTGTGTGTTCGAGCAAAATATTAATCAATTAATCAAATAGGTATTCGCAATTGGCCATGGCCGAGTACAACTTCTACTCGTTTTTATATTGTTTAAGAAATAAAACATTAGTGAGAAATATTATTTTAGGTATTTAGCATATTTAATAGAAAGCAGAAAAGGGAGATATTTTAAATAAAACATTAATGTTGTATATTACGTAATTTTTGTGTATTTTGTATATTCTTACATGTTAGTCAGAATCACTATCATTATAAAATGATGCATATTGCTTTTTCCCTTAAAACAATTTTCAGGCAAAGCAGCACACGAGCACGCAATTGAATACCACTCACAAGAACATTTTGTGTGGCATTTTATTTTACAGTTGCACTTTTTAATTTAACTTCAGATAAACTTTTTTTGTCGACATTATCGGTACCAGCTCCTGATTTCCAATTCTGCATCCAAAATTTTGTGCAAGAGGTAATTTGAATTTACTGTAGGGAGCGTAAATAACTTTTATTAAATTATTTTACCTTTTAATAATTTTCAAACGTATACATATAATAGATTTGTAAAGTTGACGTGTATGTACACTGAAAATATTTGCAAAAAACTGATGTGGGGGGGTGTAAGATGAGTAATGGAATACATTAAGACAGATTTTGGAATTTTTCTGTTTGTCTGCTTGTCTGTTTGAACGTGCATCACGCATAAACTACTTAACCAATGAGGTTCATCTAAGCTTGGAGTAACATTTAGTTCTTATTTCATCGAAATCGGCCTAGACTAAGCCAAGTTTTATGAAAATCGGTCTAGTAGAACAGGAGATACAGCTTGATCTCTACAATAAGCGTATTTGCACAGCATAAACTTTTAAGATTAAACTTCTGTAATATTCCAGAAAATTCGAGAGTAGTCTGGAATATTCCAGAAAATTTGTGAGTTTTCTGAAATATTCCTAACCGCGGGCATAGCTAGTAAATAATAAATATGAACCGCAAACAATAATCAATCGATTTAAACAATCAAACACAAATAGTTTTTATAATGTTAAAATGTTAAGACAAATAACTTCACACTATACCTATACATAGGTACATACGCCTAGTAAACATAAACATACCAGCTAATTCCACTGTAAACTGTTTTCATGCGCTTTATGAATTTTGGGAGAGCTGTCGCCTTTATTACATGCGTCGCATCATGCACCCATTTTAAAAATTCACAACTCGAATACTATATGCAATATCAACTTAGTTCTTGTCTTAAAAACATTTTCAATATATTGGGTATGTTTTTTAGCATAGTTTGTACACAAAAAACTTAAAATTGAAGTACTTGCTCGTATGTCGAAATTCTTACTACAATATTTTATAGTTACAGATTGCATATTTTTTTCCCAAAAAACTAAACATATTTAAACAATGCCATCGAGCCTCATCCAAGCGCTTATGTCTTTAGTGTATACTATAAAAAAATTAGATGGATAGCACTCATAGTTTCTTTTACAGGACGTGTTATGTATTAAAAAACATTTTTTTATGAATTATCATTTCGTCTCTTTTCTTATCATTTAAGAAGTTATGCAAGAGCTGATAAGAATCCGACAAGTCATTTCTGGTGTCCTATATAACCCTTTTTGCAAATCTGAAGTTGAAAAATGTACGTCATGTCGGAACAGGTTACTTGGAATTTAGAGCGATTTCGTACTGTTGGACCCCAGACTATAAGTACTTTAAGATCACAGATAAAAACTTTTTTTTTTCCAAATTTAAATGTTTTATTACAGTTATTTATACTTTTCGAAATTTTAGTTGAAACAAATTCAAATAACTCTCTGGTTTTCTTATGAAATAAAAAACGGTAAAGGAGTAATAAAAGTAGACTTAAAAAACCAACTTAAATAAAATTATATAAAAAAAATATTTTTAAGGAAAAACTTTTATTTGAAAAAACTACTAAAAAGTAAAAATAATTTTGTTTAAATTCATACACATGGAAACCAAAAGCTTTGGGGGCGGTCATATAGCGCTATTGCATAGTTACTTTGCTCAATTGACCGCCCCCAAAGCTTTTGGTTTCCATGTGTATGAATTTAAACAAAATTATTTTTACTTTTTAGTAGTTTTTTCAAATAAAAGCTTTTCCTTAAAAATATTTTTTTTATATAATTTTATTTTTTACTTTTTAGTCTACTTATTTTACAAACAGACAGACAAAACCCTTTCATTTGCCACCGCCATCCACCCTTTCCCTCTCCCCTCTAACACTACTTCCCACTTCTTCCCACCGCTTCCCCACTTCGTCCCACCCTATTCCCACCTCGTCACTCCCTATTCCCACTTCTTCCCACTCCTTTCCCACCTCTTCCCACCCCTTCCCACCTCTTCCCACCCCTTCCCTACCTCGTCCCATCCCTTTCTCACCTCTTCCCACCTCTTCCCCACCCCTTCCCCACCTCTTCCCCACCCTTCCTCACCTCTTACCACCCCTTACTCACCTCTTTCCACCCCTTTCCCACCTCTTCCTCACTTCTTCCCACCTCTTCCCCACCTGTCCCACGTCCGCTATATTGAATTTAGAATGACGTCACACGCTTTATCGTATTTTACTCGTCAAACCCATTCATTTGACACCCATATCAACGGGATTGTGACTAAAAAGCAGATCCGCCATATTGGATGTAGAATGACGTCACATTGTTTATCGTATTTTACTCGTCAAACCCTGTCATTTGATACCCATATCAGGGGGGTTGTGACTAAAAAGCCGATCCGCCATCTTGGGACGTCCGCCATCTTGGGACGTCCGCCATATTGGATTTAGAATGACGTCACATTGCTTATCGTATTTTACTCGTCAAACCCTTTCATTTGATACCCATATCAGGGTAAAAGCCGATTCGCCATCTTGAGACGTCCGCCATATTGGATTTATAATGATGTCACATTGTTTATCGTATTTTACTCGTCAAACCCTTTCATTTGATACCCATATCAGGGGGGTTGTGACTAAAAAGCCGATCCGCCATCTTGGGACGTCCGCCATATTGGATTTAGACCGATAATGGCTGTACTATGTTGCATTGTCACCGGACTTATACACGTGTGCCAAATTTCAAAGCTCTAGCTTAATTAGAACTAGTCGAAATTCAGCTTGCAAGATTTGACCTAAACCAACAAATATACAAACAAACATTGCAAGTTAAATAAAAGCTTTTAAAAAAAAATAATGCTCTACTTGCATTTGGAGCTGAGATATGCTAGTTTTTACGTTCAGGTCACTTATAAATAAATAAATCGATATTTCTTATTAAAATTTGGACTGGTAATTCTCCAATGTCTATTATTTTGTCTCTGCTGCTTGAATATAATCCAAAGCTGCAATTGTTAAAGTATACTGTATAGAGGCCCGAAAGTGCGTCTTTAGAGAAATATTTCAAAATGTTATATTATGTTTTTACAAGCCGGACTCTACTTGCTCGATAATTTGAAATGAATCAGTTTTGCTTTTGCTTGCTTGCACTTTTTATTCAGGTGCGGATGTCTCGAGTTCAAATCCTGCTCGAGAATTTTTTTTTATTGTTTTGTTTTTATTGTATCAGTAGTATTAAAAGCTTTACAAAGCTGTATACATGAACATAAGGGTAGTTGTTCAAGTTAGGTTGGTTTACCAGTTTCGTGACAAAAATTTAAAAAGCTATAAAAAAATTGAAAATGTGCATTATGTTCTCAAAGCCGCTTTATTCGATGTTATTTATCAATAAGCATCGGAGAATAACCAGCCTAAATTTCACGAAGAAGTATCGATTTGTTTATTTATAAGTGACCTAAACGTAAAAACTAACGTATCTTAGCTCCAAATACAAGTAGAGCATTAACTTTTTTTTTCAAAAGTAGGCTTTTTAATCTACTTTCATTACTCGTTTACCGTTTCTGATTTTTATAAAATCAGAAACGGTAACACATAGTAACACAGTTACTTGAATTTGTTTAAAATTTCGAAAACTATAAATAACTGGAATAAAACGGGTTTAAATTTTGAAAAAAAAAATTTTTTTCTTCGTGATCTTAAAGTACTTATAGAATTCTACAATTTGAGCCATCGTACACATTTCTTGGTCTTGATGGCAGGATTTCACAATTGCGCAAAGTTTTAGCAATAATTGTATATTTGAGCCCTTTTAGTAATCATTTTGATTTGAAATTTTAAGTGGGGATTGTACTTTATAAGAGCTATATTTTTCCAAAATTTTATTGACTATTATCCATCATTTTTGAAAGAACAGTGATTTGTTTAAAAACGCATAATTTTGCAATGTTCAATTTTTTTTAAAAATGAATGAATTATAGTTTATGTACTTGTATTGTACAACTCAAAATGAACATGTTCCTTCTTTTTATTGTTTTCCATAAGACTTGTAAATTTCGAGATATTCAAAGAAAACCGATGGAAAACGTGGTCTAACAAATTAAGTTGTTTAAATAAACAATAAGCCGACCTCACAGAAACTGCAAATTTGAGCTGTGAACTTAAGTTGGCCTCCTGAACACGTTAAAACAGAAAAACTGCCCTGACCAGGCAATGGGCTCATTTAGCACTTTTTTAAAATTAATTATCGAAAAGATCTTATGATTTTAAGACCCTGTACAAAAAAATAGAATTTTGTGAAACTCGTAAATCGTCTTAAAAAAATCATAAAAATGGACGCACCTGCCTTGTCGAGTATCGGCCGTGACGTCACTTGATAGGAACCGCTGGCCGAAGCGGCTAGCTGCAGCGCGTTATTATAGTTTCACAATATTACAAATCGTTAACTCAAGCAGTGTGTTTGGAAACTTATGCGTGTTTGTGAAGAATTCCTTCTTTAAAAGTCGTATATTTCGAAAACCACATATCGGATTCATCTGAAATTTTCAATATCGTCTAATTTTAAGTAATACTTTATCCACAAGAAGTAACAACTATTAAATGAAATTCATTAAATGAGCCCATTCACATTAAAATCCTAATTTGACTCCACTAAATAGGTATGTAGTGAAAAAAATGTCACATTTATTGTACACGGTATAAGTTAGAGAGATGAGTAGTAGTCCGAGATCCGGCCTCATCTCTTTGATCATGAATATTTTTGTACAAGCTAGAAGCTACTAGTATCGTGCCTTTGATGGAACGGCCGGGTGGCCTATCAAATACCTCTGGCACTAATAGTAACAATAAAATAAAATAATGGACAATACTTTCAATAAACTACCATCACATGTTTTCATAAAAAATAGCATGCCATTTCGTAGATAATATTGAGCGAAGTGGAAAAATAAAATAAATAAAAAACTTGGCTATATATCCTGAACATTCACATATTCATATTTTCATTTTCCTGGCGACAGGAAGACCACCAGGGGTAATTGCTTCGAACGGGTTTTTTTCCTTGAGTTCTTTTTCCCGTGCCAGCAACCAAAATTTTTTAGTCCATCGCCAAGTGTTTTAATCTTCATTTTAATTACCTTTAAGTCTCTTTGCAGGTTGTTTTAAACCAATTGTTAATTTTAAATCAACCATAGGCAGGTAGGAGTTTTAACTTTTTTTGTTCATGTTCTTGTTAAACCAAACTGGACCTGCCCCATCCAGCCTTACATTTACCACGGCATTCTGTATATTAAAATGTTTAATAAATTTGTTTACTAGTGCTACTGCAATCCACGAGTTCGAAACACGTATAAAGTTCTCTCTATTTTTTTTATTATTTATTTTATTTTGTACTGACAATGTTTCGTCAAAAATGTGCGCTGTCTTTGAGGTCGAAAATTGCTAACTTTCGTCGTGAATTTTGGTCTGGCAATTACTTTCTTTCATATGCCGATACTTTTTTTAACGTTGCAATAATTTAAACAAATAATATTTACAAGTGCTTTTTAGTTTCGCTACTTTTTATGGATTTTTTTTCTCATTTTTTCAATTTGCTTCATTGCTCTAGATATATTCAACAAAAAGGGATTTCACGGGGTTGTGGTTTGAATAGATGTATAGTTGTGTTATTTCAGGGAATATTTGTTTAGATTACTATTGATGAAAGTTCCAAATTAAAAAAAAAATCAATCATAACGTGGTTGAAACGAAAAAAAAATTATTTATGACCTCGTCAGTGACACTTTATTTTTTCACAAGTCTCAGTAAACATACTCTTCGTCGATTTATTGATCTTTTTATATAATCGTTGCACATTCTATGAGATACTCATCGCAGTTTTTTTTTTAAATAATGTTAATTTTAGACATTTTTAACCAACTCAGTTGTTGGTGAAACATTCCTCAGTACAAAAATAAATAAATAATAAAAAAAATAGAGAGAACCTTATGCGTGTTTCGAACACGTAACTCTTGGATTGCAAGTCAAAATTGTAACCGCTGCACTACCACCTGTCGTTGGTGAACATGTGAATGTTCAGGATATATAGCTGTTGTCCCGCACCCCAGGCAACCATTAGTAAGGAGTTTTTCAATCTATAGCTAGATTGAAAAAACTCCTTACTAATGGTTGCCTGGGGTGCAGGACAAGTTGGCGGCTGGCAACCCTACATTTTTTCACTTCGCTTAATATTATCTACGAAAAGGCATGCTATTTTTTATAAAAAAAATGTGACGATAGTTTATTGAAATTATTTTCATTAAGTATATTATTTAATTGTTACTACCTATTAGTGCCAGGTTTTTGATAGGCAACCCGGCCGTTTGATCAAAGACACGATACCTGTAGCTTGTATAAAAATTGTCATGATGAAAAAAAATGAAGGTATATATCACGCGGCCTGATCTCGGACTACAGAGGAAACTTTCCACATGAAAGTTAAGAGAAATGGTGTTTACATTATATACATAAGTTTTATTTTACTCCAAAAAGATGTAGTGAAGGTTTTTGGTACTGATCCAAAGGTTGAAATTGAATTACTAATAACTAAGCTACGAAGGTGTTACCGTGAAAAGACATATTATATATGGTGTGTTTATATTTTTTATTTTTATTTGTATTATTTAATATACGTAGATTTATATTAAAATGTCGCGAAAGAAAGTTACGTGGTGATGATGACATGAGACATTAGTTATAATCTTACAAATGTCAGACGTCCGCTTGTCTGTATTTTATCCACAATTCACTGTGATTTATTTTCATTGATTTTATTATAAACATGTGGCTGGAGATACTATGTCTTGGAAAATGTTTGTTTACTGCCTTACGTGATGTGTTCCCAAACTAACTTTTTTTTTCTTTTTCAGGTGAATATTTTACTTTTTTTTTTGGCCTATGGTAAGTTGTATATTATATTTATTTTGTCCATTCCATTCAACTTCCGAAATAGGGAATATTATTCGGGGTGTAAATTCCGAGCTTCTACCTCATTTTGGTCAGAATTGAAAAACGTTAGTTAACTATTTCCTGTTGTTGTTATTCATTTAGTTAACGCCAGAATATTTTCAGCGCCAGCGGTGTTTCACATTTAATTGAAATGAATAAGCAAAAATCTAACCGCAACTAAAACCGCTGCTCAAGGAATCACTACTTCCACATCTAGATTTCCTACCCAAGTCTCTCACAACGAAAAAATGTTGTATGTGGAAATAATTGTTTATGGAACTTTAATAATATAGCTAGAATGGGCTAAAGCCCATTCTATCTCCTGCGGAGGGCTTCACTGCTTCGCATTCACGTTTCAATCAATTTAAAACTTTTATGAAAATTTGTCTTTTTTCATTATTTTTGAAATTTCTTTAAAATTATCATATTTCCGAAAATTTAACATTTCTTAATAATTTTAAATTTTTTAAAAAATTTGACATTTTTTAGAAATTTGACATTTTTTTTTAAAAATTTGAAATTTTTGGAAATTTTAAGTTTTTTTAAAAACTTGACATTTCTTTGAAATTCTACACCCATAAAACGATATCCCACATCGGTAGTGGGGTGGGGGTAGTTATTGTGACGGGGATGGATGAAGTAAAAAAAATGTTTTGAGGCCTTTGGTTCTTGTACGCACACGAAATCACAATTTTGTTTTCACCCTCTTTTATAATGGGGTGGAGGTAGTAATAGGAGTGGCTAATGCCAAACATTTTTTTTGAGATACTACATAGCTTCTCCTGTATATAATAAGTACCAATTTTATGGATTCTTACCTGCTTGATTTACCTATTTACCCCAATTTAGCTAACACTAACTTACTTTCTAAATGCCAATACAATCGAACTTTTCTTTCTTAAGTTATCATGCTTACAAGAAACGTGACGGACGGACGGACGGACGGACATTTTGAAAATTGTTCAGAATTCGTTCGAAAAGTTTTTCTCTACGAGCGATATTTACGATTTTAGAAATGTGCCGATCAAATACAATATACCTACTCTTCGTTTTTGCGAAGAGTATAATTAGTAGCAGGGTAGAATGTCTAGTTTTATATTTTTCTTTGTTCATATCTCACTTCTCATGGAATAACCAAAATTATTATACTATAACACAGACATCCAAAATTTCCAGTTCAGAATTATCTCCTGACAAGAGTATAGCAAACATGTCTTGATGGATTTGATTTGCATATTGATTTGTATAGGTATTGATATATAGTCATATTTTTCGTTTGGTTGTAATTTATGTTGTACCTATTTGTGGTACGACTCATTTAATCGTCTTTCGGCCCATATATTTTTTTAATCGCACCAGCAAACAATGCAATACAATGTATTCTATATAACGCTGTTATTTCCTACAGACCGAATAAATTAATAGATGTATTTATAAACCGTCAGTAGCAAAACAATACATTGAATTTAATTACCATATTTATAACACATAATATTTGAACTTCTATGTGTGCGGTGGTCTAAACACGATAATCTATCAATTCTCTATCATATTATTAGTTATTTATTGACCTTGAGCAGAAATTGTTGTTTTACCTTGAAGCCATTTTAAAACAAAATAGATCATGCGTCGGCAATATGTGCTGGATTGAAACATAACTATTTTTATATATAGGTAGGTTAGTATAGTAGGCAAATCCTGCAATCACAATATAACAACTATGCATATACCTACCACGGTATACGTGGTACATCTGGTGTACAGTCAAAACAATTCTTAGAATCCAGCAATAATTGCCAAAGTTCATTTGTAATGAAACTTTATCGTATTATATAAGTTGGAGTATTGAAACAATTCAAATGTCACTTTGCGACTGAAAAGCCATGGGGTTTTTTATTTAGATAGTGTTTTATGTACTGAAATAGTTATATTTTGATAAATATTAACAGTTATTTAACCAATACATATCCTAGATACTGAGAAAATTTAGGATAAATAAAACCTGTCAATCGCGCTTACGCGCCGAGAATTCCGTACTGTAAACAATATACAGAGTACTTCAACTTCAACTCTTTATTTAACCATTTTACTTTGTTTACATTTATGGTAAGACGTCGAAGTTAAGAAGGGTGTGCATAAATTCAACAACCGAGTAAAAACAGTGGAAAAATAAAAAATGTTTACTTACTTTTTTAAAATGGTTAAAGTTTAGTTGTTTAATATTGTTTCTAGTCCGGTGATATTAGGAAAATGTTTCGAAAAGTTTTGGGACTAGCCAAAAATTTTTACCTTACAGAATTTTCTCAGGAATACGAAAAAAATACTGTTGACCACTCAAAACGGTGGCTTTAATTGTTATTTAACTTTCTGTAAACAAAATGAATTTTGCAACTTAGTTTTTTGCTTATATCTTCGCTTCTAACGGTCGTAGAAAAACGCTCAATTCTTCGTCATGAGCTCCCCTATAAGGTAGGTATAAGCAAAGAACGCAATCTTTGGTTGTTAATAATATTTTATGGCAAGAAACTGAAAAAAATTGAATTTTCCGTTCCTCAAAATTTGAAGTACTGTAGAAACAAATATAAAATCTGTATGTTAACGATATTATGAGAAATACTACATATTTTTACCCTTAATAAAATGCACTTTGTCCCGTTGCAAAATATTTTTTTTTTGCAACTAATTTATAAAAGAAAAATTCAAACTGTTATATTAAAAGATCAAATTAATATTTTACAGTTCTGTTTCTGTAAATACATTATATTTGACATATATTTACATAATCAAAAAGAATATTGCAAAAAAATTTTAAATTTGCGAATTTTTTACGCAAAAAATCAATTTTGCAATTTAAAAAAATGTAAATATCTCAGTGGATTTTGCATAAAATTTATTGCAACCAACGGCACTTCAATTGCCATAAAAAAACACGAATTTAAAAAAAAAAAATTGTGCTCCGATACTTTGGAGCCGAGATATGAAGAATTCACGTTTTTGCGATTACAACGAAATTTGAAAATATTTTTACTGTGTGTGTGTGTGTGTGTGTGTGTTATCACTTACAAAAAGTGCCATGTCTATATAGTTATATATAAATGGGCCATGGAAAAAAAATCGAGAAAATTGCATCTTTGGAAATCAACCTAAAAAAAAATGAGGACAGAAAAATAAGCTTTATATTGTATATTCAATAAATTAATTTTTAAATACAAAATGTATACCTTTTTTTATCCCCAATAAGAGTAAAAGCTATTAAATACTCATCAATGTATTATCAAATAAATTGTATGTAATCTTTAAATATTTATTTTATGTAGCAACGTAATTGAAAGATTGAAAAACAGTCGAAGAATCGGAAAGCTGAGAAAAAAATAAGTTGAATTAATAAAAAAACGTCCATCTAGCCACTCCTGAAGCCGAAAAAAAGAGAAATACCAGGTACGAAATCCAAGTATGCCGCTCGTAGTGAAGGAGGGGGATCTGGCGTCTAGCGTCAGCGCGAGCGCCGAAGATGCAATTTTCTTGATTTTTTTTTCATGGTCCATTTATATATACAGTGTGTCCCAGGATAGATGTAACAAGAGATGTAATGGACCAAAAATTTTGGAATTTTGGAATGGTATTTGGGAATTGAGTCCTACTTGTTGTAAAACTAAAGTATACCAAAAATGACTTGATTTGGTGTTCTACGAGGTGTTTTATAAGCAAAGTTGTAAAAATCACCACTAATAAAGTATCTTTATTTTTCAAAATATGAAAAAAATCCACTAAGAAAAGTTATTTACAATGCAAATTTCAGGAATATACAATTATTTTTTTGAAACTTCCCATTTTTTCAATAAATTAGTATTTTATTTTGAACCATTCAATTAAAACTGCATAGAAATTATTTTTTGTGAATTAATATTTAAAGTTATGTAGAAGCTAAAAGTAGGCTATGAGAAAAGCAGTGGATACACATTTATCATTTATTATTGCCATATCTGTCAAACGTAGTCAATATTATCCTTAATTTCTGTTTCAAATTAACGAACCAAGTATAAATTAAGTGAAAATGGTACTCACAGTGTGTGAAAAAATTTATATTGTGCAATGCTACGGAATTGGCGGTGATAACTCGCTAAGAGAAGTGGTAAGCCAATTTAATTTGAAATTTCCAAACACTGCTTTGTCACGTACTCAGGCTATGAGAATAATTAAAAAGTTTCTGGCTACTGGTAGTGTTCTTAACATGAAAAGAAAAATAAAAGCATATGATGAAGACAATGTTGGGGCTGTTATAGCTCATGCCTCTGTTGTAGAAAATCCTAGGATGCCACTAGGAGATCAGCTCTTATTAATATTAGCAAGTCTGAACTCCAAAGAATTTACAAGGCAAAGAAAATTAGGACATATAAAGCAAATTATAAACATACGCTTGAAGAGGGAGATTACGGCCGTAGGTTGGATTTTTGTTTGACTATTGGAGAAAATATCATGGAAGAGAGATTTTTTCATCATTTCATAATTTTCTCAGATGAATCCACATTCACAACCAATGGTGTTGTTTCATCTCAGAATTGTCGGTTTTGAGCTTCTGAAAATCTAAATTTTAGAATTCATTGTAGAAGACAATATTATAAAAAAGTGAATGTGTGGTGTGCCGTTTCTTTTCACCTTGGAGTTATTATTATTTCATTGAGGGAAGGTTAAACCAGCACACTTATTTACAGCTTCTTGAAAGATTTTCTGAAGAACATTTAAATATTTTAAGAGATATGCCTTTAGTTCATTTTCAACATGGTTGTTGCCCTGGCCACTCCACAGAAATGGTTAATCGGTGGTTGAATTTAAATTTTGGAGAAAATTGGATTGCCAGGAATGGACCGATCAAGTGGCCGGCGAGATCCCCAGACCTATCAATATTGGATTTCTTTTTATGGAGTCGCCTCAAGCAGTTGGTTTACGCTGAACCACCTCCTAACGATGTAGCAGTATTGAAGCAGAGAATTACAAATGCCGTAAACTCCATACCGTTAGATCATATTCGAAACAGTTTTAAGGACTTCAGGCGAAGGATCAAAATGTGTGTGGATGTGGGTGGTAGCTACTTCGAATAATAAAATAATTGTAAACATTGTTTTGTATTGGTCAATAATTAATTTGTTTGTGAATCTGTTATGTTTTTGACATTTATTACTTGTTATAATTTTTAAACCTCATTAATATTCTGTTAGTAATTGTTTCTTGTTTTACAATTAGTTCGATTAACATTATAGGTACCTTCTTACATCTCGTATATTCAATTTTTTATTTACCAATAGCCTATTTTTTGAGATGATTAAAATTTGCTCCTACACAACTTTAAATATGAATTCAACTCTTAATTCGCAAAAAATGGGAAGTTTCAAAAAAATAATTTTATATTCCTGAAATTTGGTATAGAGGTATAAAATTGCATTCTAAATAACTTTTCTTAGTGGAATTTTTCATATTTTGAAAAATAAAGGTACTTTATTAGTGGTGATTTTTACAACTTTGCTTATAAAACATCCTGTAGAACACCAAATCAAGTCATTTTTGGTATACTTTAGTTTTACAACAAGCAGGACTCAATCCCCAAATACCATTCCAAAATTTTTGGTCCATTTGTTACCATCTGGTCCAGGCGTACCACTTTTCTGGTAATATTTGCTGGCAACGATACTATCGTTGTCAGCAAGTATTACCAGAAAAATTGTACGCCTAAGTAGATAAATTGGAAATTTTCATATGAAATTCGTTCAAGTGAACGTTCGAAACTTCAGGTACATTAAAAAGTCGCAAATTAAAATTCTTTTTCAATATTCTTTTTGATTATGCAAATGTACAAATAAAATATATTTACCGAAACAGAACTGTAAAATATTAATGGGCAGGGGTTTTATATTTGTTTCTACAGTACTTCAAAGTTCAAGGATCGAAAAATTAAACTGTTTCAGTTTTTTGCTATAAAATGTTATTAACAATAAAAGATCCGTTCTTTGCGTATACCTACCTTATAGGGAATCTCATGACGAAGAAATTGATGGGCCGAACGTTTTTCTACGACCTTTAGAAGCGAAGATATAAGCAAAAAACTAAGTTGCAAAATTCATTTTGTTTACAAAAAACCGCTGCCCAAGGAATCACTACTTCCACATCCAGATTTTCTATCCAAGTCACTCACAACGAAAAAATTTTGTATGTGGAAATAATTGCTTATGGAACTTTAATAATATAATATTTCAAATCCTCTACCCCAAAAACCTATAAAACGATACCCCACATCGGTAGTGGGGTGGGGGTGGTGCTAGGGGGTGGTAGTGGGGGGTGGATGAAGTAAAAAAATATTTTGAGGTTTCTGGTTCTTGTACACACACACTAAATCACATTTTTTTTTCATCCCCTTTAATAATGGGGTGGGGGTGGTAATGAGGGTGGCTAATGCCAAAAATTTTTTTGAGACCTTAGCTTCTCTTTAATATACTAAATACCAATTTTCTGGACTCTCACCTGCTTAATTTACCTATTTACCCCAAATTTACCCCAATTTAACCCCAACCCTTCGATGGAACAAGATGAAAATATAATCTAGTTCCAGATCACGTTAAAATACATACGTGTACCAAATTTCAAGTCAATATCTTAAACGGTTCCAGAGTAAACGTGCGCACAAAAAAAAGTTACAGACCGACAGACAGAAATTTTTTTTTCGCTCAAACTTAAAATCTCGACGTTTCATGACATTCTAAGCCTATTTGAACAATAAAAATTTTTAAAAATTTTTTTGTCGTTACTATACTTCCACTGGATGTGGAAGTAAAATTAAATAACAATTAAAGCCGCCGTTTTGAGTGGTCAACACTATTTTTTTCGAATTCTTGAGGAAATTCTGTAGGGGGTAGACTAATTTTTGGCTATTCCCAGAACTTTCCGTAAAATCGTTACTTTTGAAGCTAATATCACCTGATTATTGGTGGATGATTAGAAAAACTAATATGTAACGATGGGGTTACCGCAAACGAGCAATATCGTAATTTGCTAAAGCGAGGCGCGCTCTTTATTTTTGCAATTAACGCTAAAAATCATCCAAACAAGCATTTTGAAGGTCTATTAATCCTCTTTAAGGTCAGATAGGTCAAATCAGTACAGAGGTTGTCTTTTTTTATATTTATCTTAAATGCGTCAATTAAAAAAAAACGTTAAGAGTTAATTTCAAACACTTCTATCTCCTAAGCTATTATATTTATTAAAAAAATAAAAAAGCAACATTTTCCTTAGTGTATTGCCATAATTTTTTATCTCTAGTAACATTAAGCTAAGATACGTCCCTGTTAAGTTATTTAACCTTAAAGCCAAAAAATTCATTTTTTCAAAAATTTTCAAAATACATTAAGTGTAACATCTTTTAGATAATGCATTCATCACGATCAAAAAAAATTGAGCGTATACATAATAGTTAGGACTAACAAAAAACACGATTTGGTTTTTTTTTTTCAATTTGGAATATACTGGAACCAAAAAACGGCCACTTTTTTGTGTAAAAAATCAAAATTTTACTTTTATTTTCTTTGTATCATTTTTGATTTTGCAGATATCGAAATTTGCCAAAAGAAAATTTTAATCTGTGTAGTAAGCTTTAATTTGATTCAAGGTACAGGTTAAAAGGTTTTTTAAACCAGAGTTATGACTGTTTGAAGAGCGTGACTTTTTCAGGGCTAAGTTCAATGCACCTATATTGATTGTATGTCGACAACGATGAGCCTAAACAAATTTTTATTTGATGGATTATTTTTGTTATTTCATAAGCTAATTTTTTTGTTATGACAAAATTTTTCGAAAATGTGATCCTGAGTAATTTGCTTAAAACCTTTGACAAACCAATATTTTTTGCTTAAAAATCAACATTTTCAACCGTTTCTAACTCGGCAGGTGTTAAAGCAAAGCAGTTTTTTTGGGGGTAGAATTCGACGATATACATGTTCCAATAGTCACTTTTTTTTTCGAAACCTTTGAGTTGGGGTGAAACTCACCCCCGACGAAAAAGCACCCTTTTTCCTTTTTAATATATCATATTTGACCCGTTTTGAATGAAACTATCCAAAAATATTTGAATTTAATAGTGCTATAGAATTAGTCCGAAGTGAGTTACTGTACTAAAAGTCAGTGTGACTTTATCAGGCATTTCTTAAGAATATATTACCTAAATATTGCTTAATAAATTAACTATTAAGTCTTTATGCCTTCAAAGTGATGGTTGCAATTACGTTAGGTATATCAACTAGGTGTCTTAGGTTACCCAAGGAACAATTTAAAAGTCATTTGGACTTGAGGAGATTTTAAGAAAGGTTTGTCAGGGTTAGGAAATAGTCATGTGCTTTATTGATGTTGTAGTTAAGGCCTTTTAGGCTTCAAGTATACTTGCTCTTATATGGTAAGTTTTAAATCATTCTTTAAGACCTAATAATAAAGCTAATTTGCTTCTAGGAAAATATGTATTTCTAATGGGTTTATCATACCTACATAAAACTCTTCATAAAGCTAATTAGTTTCATTAACGTCTTAAATCCCATTTAGATTTAAAGAGGCTTTAAATTATTCTTTATTTGTAATAAATGCATTTTAAGTCCTTTTTAAAACTAGACTTTTTCAATGCCTATTAGTACTTCTTAAAGGCCATTACAACTAGACTCTTAACACATCCTTGACAAATGTTGTGATGAAACCATTATGAAGAAATTTTTTTGTATCATGACAACGCGGTTCGTCTTGGAGGCGGTTCTTTTAAATCCCAAACGTTTTATTACAGCTTTTGTCA
Source organism: Rutpela maculata (assembly GCA_936432065.2). Taxonomy (NCBI): domain Eukaryota; kingdom Metazoa; phylum Arthropoda; class Insecta; order Coleoptera; family Cerambycidae; genus Rutpela; species Rutpela maculata. The sequence continues at coordinate 1,205,225 of OW386286.2, read as the reverse complement.
AGTCCATGTGATCTTTGCCAAGTACATTTGCATTTATGTAAGGAAGGGATTATTTGTGATAGTATACAAAAAGACTAAAAGCACTTCATTTAGAGTAAATGTTCTAGGTCATTACCATTATTAGAATATATAGTTTACTGACAGGACTGTAAAATGATAATTAGGTTTTTAGTTGGCCGGTCATGTTTTTCTTGTTATATACTATCGGAAAATGTTGGCTTTGGTGCGGGCAATAAGAGCAAGCGAGAGCGAAGGGGCGTGTTACACTTTGCTTATGCTAGAGTACTGGTAAACGTCTTTATTGTAGACGGTCGCAATACCAAACGCTCGACTTTCTAATACTGTGTAAAAATATTCAAGGTCAATCTCACAATTATAATTATTAATAATTATCACTTTTTCTTTGGCAAATTAAGGTAGAATTACAAGAAACGCCTGAAAATTACCGTGGGAACCGAGAAGCAGCCTACTTTTTTTAATTTGCTGATTACGCGTCTATGCAAATTTTGTATGGATATTAAAATCATTATTATTTCTGAGGCGTCCTTGTTTTTTAGGCCTTTCTTTTGTAGTTTTAACAATAAACTGCCGTTGGTTTTAATTTTTTTGTCATACCTGATGTCTTTTTATTACCTTTTAAATCGGCCTTAGAGAGGTTATAGTGCCACTCTTGACTCTACGCTTTATAAATTTCAAATTCCATTTTATCTTCAATAAGTCTGATGGTGTGTTTGCTTAAATCAGTTTAGAAAAACCGCTGCCCAAGGAATCACTACTTCCACATCCAGATTCTCTATCCAAGTCACTCATAACGAAAACACTTTGTATGTGAAAATAATTGTTTATGGAACTTTAATAATATAATATTTGAAATCCTCTACCCCAAAAACCCATAAAACGATACCCCACATCGGTAGTGGGGTGGGGGGGGGTGATAGGGGGGTGATAGTGGGGGGGTGGATGAAGTAAAAAAATATTTTGAGGTTTCTGGTTCCTGTACATACACTAAATCACAATTTTTTTTCATCCCCTTTAATAAGGGGGTGGGGGTGGTAATAGGGTGGCTAATGCCAAAAATTTTTTTGAGACCTTAGCTTCTCTTGTATATACTAAATACCAGTTTTATGGACTCTTACCTGCTTGATTGACCTATTTACCCCAAATTTACCCCAATTTACCCCCCAACCCTTCGACGGAACAAGATGAAAATATAATCTAGTTCTAGATCTCGTTAAAGTACAAATGTGTACCAAATTTCAAGTCAATATCTTAAACGGTTCCAGAGTAAACGTGCGCACAAAAAAAGTTACAGACAGACAGACAGACCGACAGACAGACAGAAATTTTTTTTTCGCTCAAACTTAAAATCTCGACGTTTCATGACATTTTAAGCCTATTTGGACAATAAAAATTTTTAAAAATTTTTTTGTCGTTACTATACTTCCACTGGACGTGGAAGTAAAAATAAATGCAATAATAAAATTATTTGGATTAGTTTTATAGCACCCTTGTATATATTTAAGAAACCAAAATTGTTCCTTGGGTATCGTGGCTTGAAACTGGTAAAGTAAACTAATTGTGCTTCTTGGGTGCGTCTGGAATTTGATATAGTGTATGTATATCGGAAGTAAAATACTTTCATCAAAAATATAATCACGATTCATACCATTTTCGTATTGTGTATCATATAAATGATGTATGGATAGGTATTTTGCGTATCAGGTGAATTTGCCATCGGCCTTGGATGTGAGTCATTTAAATGTGCCGCAGCTGGGCTGGAAGTTGGCGAATTCGCATTGCATGTCATGCGATTAGGGTAGGTCATGTAGAGGACGAATATATCGACCGCTTGCATGGCCCACTGCTGCACCAGCAGTTCGCGTAACCACAAACCAAATAAACAATTAAGGAGCTCAATAAGTTCAAGGTTAACTTTTAGTATTCTCATTTTCATGCCCGGTTTCAGTCACTGGCTGTCTGCTGGATGTTGATTTTCTTTATTTTTTTTATTTGCCTACCGCTGCGAGTTCCACAGTTGCAGTTAATTGAGTTATTTACGTCACTGGTCTTGTTTTTAACGTTGCAATCAACGGTAATGGGTAAGTCAGTCCGACATTAAAAGCAAATTAGCCTGCAAATTAGTGCGTTCATGCTGCAACATATTTAACACCGACTTGAAATACCCTTTATGTCCCGTGTGATGTTTGCCTCTCCTACTTTCGTAATTAATCATTCATAATATTTTACCAGGGTCGCATAAGAAATAGGACAATTTTGTCAAAACTATTACTTTCTGTCTAGGTTTCCTTTTACAGTGTATGTTTTATCTAAAAAAATATACCGGGTATTTCAGTTTCTAAATATGGAACTAGACACACCTACTTATAGGCTAAATCCTAACCAATTGTGTTTGACACTTGGTGTAACGGAAACTCAATTTCACCAATAGATAATATCATACTAGGCAGGTAGATAAGAGAACGGACCAAACATTAAAGCAAAAGGGACAATTGAAGTCAACACAGATCACAAAATACTATATGGAAAACTACTGGAAATAAGAAACGAGAAAATACGTAAAGGAAATAACAAAACACACAATATCTGGAATATCCAGCTACTACAGCATGAAGACACCCAGAAGAAATACTGGAAACAGAAATGCGGTAATAAATTCAAAATAAAACAAAATAATCGCGGCAAGAAAAATTATAAATATGAACACCTAAAAGGTCACAGATAAACAACATAGGATACCGAACATAAACGAGAAACAAAAAGAAGCATTGAATCAAAAAAGCAAAGGCATAGAAAGCTTTCCAACAGGACAATTAAACCGAACCTTCAGCCACCTGAAAAAATATAGGAGAAATAATAATACACATACGAGAAGATACATACCACTGCAACAAGGAGAAAGAAACCGCTTATTTATCCTGATTTATTATTTTTTGTGGTACCGTACTCTTTTGTCTTCAAATGATCTGTGTAATGGTTTTCTTTTTCGTTTTATTCCTTTCGTTTTCACATCCCTTTTCATCCAAGAGTAGTCTGCCATCATATTAACATCCCATCGACCTTGGTATCTACGCTCCATTTCCTTTACGTCTTCGCAAACACGAAGAGTATGTTGAATTTGATCGGTACATTTCTAAAACAGTAAATATCGCTCGTAGAGAAAAAATTTTCATGTGATTATGTTAGTGAACGAATTCTGAACAACTTTCAAAATGTCCGTCCGTCCGCCCGTCACGTTTCTTGTAAGCACGATAAGTGATAACTGAAGAAAGAAAAGTCCGATTGTACTGAAATTTGGAAAGTAAGTTGGCGTTAGTTAGAGGAAGAACCCTATTGTATTTGAAAAAAAATCGATGGGTAAATAAAAAAGTTATTAATCATTTAAATTAAAAAAGAAATTTTTCTTAATTTTTATCACTTATACTTAAATAGAAATCTTGCGAAATGTTATTATCTAAAAATTTTTTTTATTTATACGTTTTACTAATATACAGTGTGTTTCACTTCTCGTGAAGACACCCCTGTATCTTTTTTATTTGTGGCCGAATTCATTTCAAATTTTTATCAGCCATACAACTCCATAAGACGAATTTATTCAGTACATAAATGCCGCCTAGATCTAAGACGCCGGCCTACTGCGATAAAAAGAAAATAACAATTTTCGAGAAACCATTGTAGGCTTAGAGATAGTCAAAAATTTTGTTAATAAAAGTTGTTCGGAATCACTTGATATGCCCCCCTGTAAAATTTTGTGAAAATTGGAATATTTTCAAAAAAAAATGTTTTGTTTCACTTCTCGTGAAGACACCCCTGTATCTTTTTTATTTGTGACCGAATTCATTTCAAATTTTTGTCAGCCATACAACTTCATAAGACGACTTACATAAATGCCGCCTAGATCTAAAACGCCGGCCTACTGCGATAAAAAGAAAATAGCAATTTTCGAGAAATCATAGTAGGCTTAGAGATAGACAAAAATTTTGTTAATAAAAGTTGTTCGGAATCACTTGATATGCCCCCCTGTAAAATTTTGTGAAAATCGGAATATTTTCAAAAAAAAATTTTTGTTTCACTTCTCGTGAAGACTACCCCTGTATCTTTTCTATTTGTAGCCGAATTCATTTCAAATTTTTATCAGCCATACAACTCCATAGGGCGATTTTATCTAACATCTAAAGAGAACTTTTTCCAACAAATGAAAGTTGTGAACAAAAATCGGCATTCAATAAAACGTTAAAAGGGGCACTTTATTATTACACATCAACTTAAATGTAATATCGTTTTCTTTTTTTCAATCGTCTTATAATACTTGGACATCTGTATGTAAGAATGTATTATGTACGAATGAATCAAATTTACCCACCTTCCGTTATCCAATCGTGCTGAAATTTTGCATACACGTGTAATTAAATAATAAATAATTTCAATAATAATTGTGTATGACTTTCATTTGCTGTAAAAAGTTCTCTCTATATATTAGATGGAATCACCTCATGGAGTTCTATAGCTGATGAAAATTTGAAATGAATTAGGCCACAAATAAAAAAGATACAAGGGTGTCTTCACGAGAAGTGAAACATTTTTTTTTTTAATATTCCGATTTTCACAAAATTTTACACTTGATATGCCATCAAGTGATTCCGAACAACTTTTGTTAACAACATTTTTCTCTATCTCTAAGCCTACTATGATTTCTCGAAAATAGCGATTTTCTTTTTATCGCAGTAGGCCGGGTGTTTTAGATATAAGCGGCATTTGTGTGTCGAGTAAAGTGATCTTATGGAGTTGTATGGCTGATAAAAATTTGAAAAGAATTCGGTCACAAATAAAGAAGATACAGGGGTACCTTCACGAGAAATGAAATAAAATAATTTTTTTTTGAAAATATTCAGATATTCACAAAATTTTACAGGGGGGCATATCAAGTGATTCTGAATAACTTTTATTAACAAAATTTTTGTCTATCTCTAAGCCTACTATGATTTCTCGAAAATTGCTATTTTCTTTTTATCGCAGTAGGCCGGCGTTTTAGATCTAGGCGGCATTTATGTGTTGAATAAAGTCGTCTTATGGAGGTGTATTGCTAGTAAAAATTTGAAATTAATTCGGTCACAAATAAAAAAGATACAGGGGTGTCTTCACGAGAAGTGAAACAAAAATTTTTTTTTTGAAAATATTCAGATTTTCACAAAATTTTACAGGGGGGCATATCAAGTGATTCTGAACAACTTTCATTAACAAAATTTTTATCTATCTCTAAGCCTACTATGATTTCTCGAAAATTACTGTTTTCTTTTTATCGCAATAGGCCGGTGTTTTAGATCTAGGCGGTATTTATGTGTTGAATAAAGTCGTCTTATGGAGTTGTATGGCTGATAAAAATTTGAAATGAATTCGGCCACAAATAAAAAAGATATTGGGGTGTCTTCACGAGAAGTGAAACACACTGTACATATTCATAATAATAATATATCTAATCTGTTGAAATATAATTCTCGAATGATATACATTACAGTCAATTTTTGTAGTAATGTGTGATGGTCCAATGGCTAAAGCTTTTCCTGGCAATCCAAAGGTCGTGTGTTCGAATCCCTCAGGTGGTTTTTTTAATTTTTTTTTTCATATATTTATTTTTCACAACAAAGAATGTGTAACAATAATTATATAATATATGCTCAGTAAATCGGCGAAGAGTATAATGCTTCCACTAGTTTAAAATCTTTAATTTATATTTTAAACCCCATTCTGGCCTGTTTTAACCTGTTTTTCGTGGCTAACAAAAATTCCTGACCTGATGGAACAAAACTGACATCGGGATCGTGTTCAGCGGTCAAAAATACGTGGGAGTATATACAGCGTGTCCAGACGGGAGCTTACACGATCCATATCTCGAAAACTACTGAACAAATTTTTGTAAAATTATGTATGTATAGTAAAGAGCTTATGATCTTTCCAACTAAAATATTTTGACAGTTCTATCACTTCCGGTTATACCGGAAGTAGATGTCAACTTTGTTATTTTAAATGGAATATTTTTATTATCGGAATTGATAGACAATATAATTTTAAGATCACTTTGTACAACAAACCTTGTACCTAAAATTTATAGTTTTCGAGATATTAATTTTTTTATCAAAAAATTGACACTTGCACTTATAAAATAATTGGTTTTTCTGAACTTTCGTGAATATCTTAAAAAAGTTAGGTATAGGGAAGTAAATGTAAACTACCCATATTTTTAGTCGTAGAATTTGATAAAACAAAAAAAAATGGAGTTTCCATTTAAAAAAATGAAGATATTTGATGTTTCTGAATGGAAAGTTGTGACCACTTTTGTACTCACCCTGTACAATATTTAAATGTTTTCAATTTTTTTAAAATAATCTACGACTATGCTGATTACTCCCACAGTAAAAGATATTTAGATTCTTGTATGGGTTATTCACAGGAAGAATTTCTTTAGGGGTCTGCAGGTGTCAATTTTTTGGTAAAGAAATTAATATCTCGAAAACTATAAATTTTAGGTACAAGGTTTGTTATACAAAGTGACCTTAAAATTTTGTAGTCTATCAATTCCGATAATAAAAATATGGGTGTTCCATTTAAAATATCAAGATTGGCATCTACTTCTGGTATAACCTGAAGTGATAGAACTGTCAAAACATTTTAGTTAGAAAGATCATAAGCTCTTTACTATACATACAGAATTTTACAAAAATTTGTTCAGTAGTTTTTGAGATATGGATCGTGTAAGCTGCCAGCTAGACACGCTGTATGTGAAACCTCAGAAAATTGACTTTTTTTGTGCCTCTGAAATTAATTACTGAATAATAGCGAGCTATTATTAATGCAATAAACCATGTTTTTTGCATTACTCTAAGATCTCTCCTGGAAAATTTCCTTTCTGTATCCTAGTCTAAATTGTTTATTGACCTTCTCACGCTCATTAAATAATCGCATAAATTAATGAAACTAACTCTACCATTTGCAACAAGATAAATGCACTGCTATGCAAATAAACAAATTTACTGCGTAGTTATAGTTTCTATTTTAGTACGTTCTAATAATGCATACATCCATTGAGATAAATGAGTTGCAACATCGCGTTGACAATGTTACGGTGCACCATTAATTACAGATATATGCTAACATGCATCTACCATAAATTATATAGTTACTTGCCAGTTACTTGTATTTCTGTATGTCGAGATAATTAGGACGTAAAAAGCATAATTATTTGTTTACAGGAAAAATATGACTTGCTAAATCTATGGAGCGGATGTAGTGTTTTCTGCAATGTATTCCTCATAAAATGAATATACAATTTTTGTATGACAATGAAGCGAATAAAAGTCGCAGTCGCGCGATGCCGACCCGCAAGTACCAGTTTAACCAACATTATACTCGAATGCAGTTCAGTTGTATTGAGTGAGATTATGAACACTGCTTATTTATTTTATTTTACACCGATTTAAAAAAAAATCGAAAGAAGATTTCAGAATTCTCTGATAATAATAATAATAATAGTGAGAAAATAACGCCTTATACCCCAAAAAGGAAACACGAAACAGCTACGGACACGTGTTTCGGAATTATTATTCCTCATCAGCGTAGCGTAGCAACGTTGCTACGCTACGCAAAAGGTCCCCTTTTGACGTTATTCTTGAATAACCCGAAAACTACGACCTCTAGCGAAAAATTCTCCTTATACAAAATTAATCTAGATGAAATTTTCTACAAATAAGTTCCTTATCATTTTTTATGTAGTGGGTGGAAGGGTGGAAAAATCGCGAATTAAAAAAAATTAAGTAGTTTTTCATGTTTTTTCGGAGAAAACGCACACAAAAGTTGCAAATAAAGAAAAGTGTTGTATTTCGATAATACATTAACCTGAATTTCAGATTTTTGTTTTCAACTTTTACATTTCCCCTCCCCACTTTTAGGAATTTTCCAGTGGCCGTATCTCGAAAAATATGCATTTTTCGAAAAAATTCACAAGAGTAAGAATACCTCATTTTTGACCAAAAAAAAGTAAACGTATTGTTTTTTTTTTCATTTTTGATCTAATTCTACAAGTTACGGAACCTGCGATAAAAGGGATGTTTTCCGATAATTTCCTACTCTAGTCTTTTTTCAACTTTTTTTTATTAAAGTCATTACAAACACATTGCATAAGGTTTCTTCAAAATCCATTCATTAGCACTCAAATTAGAGATTTTGGCCATTTGACTGGACTACCTCTCGTAAAGTATTGATCCTACATAAAAAATGAATAGGAACTTATTTGTAGAAAATTTCATCTAGTTTCATTTTATATAAGGATCATTTTTCGCTAAAGGTCGTAGTTTTCGAGTTATTCAAGAATAACGTGAAAAGGGGACCTTTAAACCACTTGCCTGGTGTTTGCCTTATGTAGATGAGTGTTACAAACAAATTTGTATGTATTTTTACAGGTATCTCTTGTGACTAAGCCTACCATATATCTTATCACTCGCTTTTGGGCTAAAAATACATTATTTGATAGGGTGGAACCCCCCAAAAACTAAAACCATATCCTTACAGTCAACCTCAGCAAAATATAAATTCCTTAGTTGAGCTATGTTTAGAACATTTTTTACATTTTTGAACTGATAAACTACTGAATGTAGTAGTAACATTTTTACCTGATAGTATAATAGATGTGTCATCTGCGTAAAAAGTAAAATCTGCTAAAGTACTCAAACCATCCAGATCATTAATATATAATAAGAATAATATGGGACCTAATACCGGCCCTTGTGGCACGCCCTTATTAATTTCTACAGATATCGAGTTAACAGAATCAATTGTATTGCATGTAATATTGGTAACTGACACATACTCTTTGCGACATGACAAATAACTCTCAACCCAGTCTAAGGCTAGGCCCCTTACCTCATATTTAGAAAGTTTGGAGATACGTTTTTATGATTGATGCAGTCAAATGGCCTGCTTAAATCACAAAAGATACCAACAGGGCATTCACTTGCTTCGACATACGTTATTATCTTTTCATAGAACGATTGCATTGCGCTGTGAGTTGATTTATTATTTAAGAATCCGTGCTGGTTATGTGAAAGTGTATATTTTTATTCAAAAAAATCAGTAATCGGTTTAAAAAGCAATATTCGATAATTTTTGAAAACCTCGAAAGTATGGTAACTGGTCTGTAATTTTGTAACGTTGTATATTGTTTTTTTTTATGAACAGGAATAACTTTCCCAATTTGTAAAATTTATGGAAATGCTCCAGAAGAAAACGATAAATTTACAATATAAGCTAAGGGTTTTATTATTTCCATCATTACTCTTTTAATGAGGGTACATCGTCATGTCCTGATGAGTGTTTATTTTTTAGTTTATATCTTATGATATATATTTGTGCTTTTGTGATGCTGATAATTTATATCATTACTAAAGCAAGCATTTTCAATATCCTTATGTGGTATTTTGTTAATAATATCAAGTGGAGCGTTTTTGAAGAAAATGTTAAATGCGTTAGCAACATCAGTTTGATTATCGACTATTTCACTTTTTTCTTCAATTAAAATGTTCTTGTTTTGTTTTAATTTATTAGACAATTCAGAAACAATATTCCATGCCGATTTTGTGGGTTTGTCAGAGTTATCAATTTTACTTTGATAATATCTTTTTTTATCTTTTTAACTAGTGTTGTATTTTTTCTTTTCTATATTGTAAAAAGAAATCAATTCGGGGTATATATTTTTTAAAACGTACAAGTCCTTCAGTTTGAGGCTCGAAATCTGAACTTCGTTATCAACCCATTTTTTATTTTAACGAGCTTGATGTTTTTTTCCCTCACGGGTTACGGTGTCAGAACCCCGCCGTATTGAAGCTTATTATACTCCATAGTCTCGTTATCCCATTAGTCCCCTACCTCCCCAAAAGGCGAGCATACGATCAATGAAAGTTCTGGCTGTCTCTTCCGAGGTGCTGGGCATTCATATTGTAATATGTTGCAACCCCTTAAAATTTAAGATTATGATGCACCAAAAAGTAGGCACAGAATTCAGTTAGTAGTTCGGATGTCTGAATGTGGATTTGCACCTACTAGAGAAAGAATCTACTAGAAGCTCTAGAAATAGTAAAGAACTTGCTAGATATATCTGGATAATGGTGATATCATCCAGAAGCATCGAGATCTGTCATCTTTAGGTATATAAGGCATGGAGTAAATTAGAGTGGACAGTTAAGTTAGAACAGTTCTAACGGACAGTTGAATGAGTAGTTCAGACAGAACAGTTTGAGTTTAGTTGGTCAGAAAGTGAACAGATCAAAGAGACGAAAGTAGTGAAATAGTACACAGTGTAATACTAGTAAAGTACTTAATTAATTGTTGTATTTATTTAGTAAGTTAATAAATTAGTGTTTAGTGTTACCCTGGTGTTATAATTTCCGAACCCATGATACAGGGTGTTTACAAAAAGGGTGTAAGCACGTCACAATAGCCAGGAGTTTCCTCATCCTCACCACACATCCTGTACTCTCTTACACCCCCATATATTGGTTATGTGTTTGTTTAGTGTCCAATATCCGGTTAGGATGGCCACTGCACATTTCAGCTATTTTCTGTCCAGCTTTGGCAATTCGTTGGTCTTTGTCTTGGGTGGTCCGTCAGTGATGAACATACGTGACTGTCTTATGCTTGGCTCCCCAGTTCAACACAAGTTTTGTCTTTGACTTAATAGTTCTTTACCTTGTAACATCCTCAACTCCGCCCGGTGTTATTGTGCGGGACGGCTGACTATTTGACGTTCTCGAGTTTCCCTCTTATCCTAGGGCCCGTCCCAAAAACAAAAAGACAGCCCAAAAAAGTCAGCTTTCGGTTAGCTACGTCCTTAGAAAGTTTACGGGGTTTCGGCTTACCTTGAGGATTTTCAGAGGAAAAGCGCACACTGCTTTAAACACTACCTGTTACACAATTTGTTCTGGAGGAAGGAGGATTTTTATTAAAAAGCTGAAATTCGTAATTCCCCAAACAAGTAACCTCAAAAATCTCAATAAAACTCGTATTACATGATTGTTTTCTAAAGACTTGTGTCTTTAGAAAACAATCATGTAATATTAGCAGTATTTTTGGATTTCCGACGCGCATTTGAAACTATAAACAGAGAATTGCTAGTGTGTAAATTGGAAAAAATTGGCCTTACAGGTGATGTACTAAATTGGTTTAAATCATATCTAAATTCTAGAACACAAAGTGTAAAATTTAGAAATAGTTTATCAGATAAATTACAAACCAAGCATGGTGTTCCGCAAGGAACAGTTCTTGGACCAATCCTTTTTAATTTATACATTAACGATATTGTAACATATATGAAATATTGTAAAATATCTATGTTTGCGGACGATACAATGATATATATTACGGGTAATGACATACCAACAATGTATAATTCGATGAATTATGATTTATCTCTAATAAGTAAATGGCTATGCGATAATAGTTTAAGTTTAAATGTGAGTAAGTCTAAATATATGTTAATAGGTAACAAATTTAAATTATCTCATATCTCTCATATCCTAATTTATCTATTGAAATTATGGGAAGCAAACTAGATAAAGTAAATGAAATCAAATATTTAGGAATAATTATTGATGAGCATCTTAATTTCAAAAATCATTTTAATTATATAATGAATAAAATGTCAAAAAAGTATATTTTCTGAGAAGAATCAGCAGCTGTTTAAACATGTCTACAAAAATTTTACTTTATAAAAGCTTAATTGGTCCACATATTGGATTTTGTTTCACATTACTATTTAACTTAAACCAAAATGAAATACACAAACTCCAACTGATACAGAACAAAGCTATGAGAATAATTCTGAAATGTAATAAATACACACCGATAAGTACAATGCTTGGGGTACTTCATTTTATGAATATTAAACAGCGAATTCTTTTCAGAACAATAGATATGATTTTCAAAATAAAAAACAAATTGAGTCCGGATTATTTAAGTAATAAAATTAAATTTGTGAGAGATGTTCTTATAATACTAGAAATGTAAATGACTTTTTCATAGATACTCAGTCAAATAGATTAGCCAAAACGTTATTTTATAAAGGTCTTACTATATTTAATGTACTTCCAAACAATATCAAACAATGTAATAATTAATAATAATAATAATAATAATAATAATAATATTTATTTCCATAAGACTTACAATCATAAGTATAGGAATTGTCAATGAGTAAATAAAATGTACCTAGGTTGGTACCTATACTACGTAAATTAAATACAATTATACAATAATAGAATTTGACAATCACAATGGTAATAAATGGACTGCTTAAAATTTAAAAAACTATTAACTGCATATATTTTCGAAAATGAACATAATTAAAACTGCTCAATACTTTATTGTCAATCACAAGTCGACTAAATATATCTATTATGTAATATGTATCTTTTGTAAGAAAATTATCTAGTAATGTACAATGTAATTTGTATTATTTAATTTACTATTCTACACTCAACCTTTGTATGTTTTTAATAGCTTATATACTAAATAAAGAGATTATTATTATTATTATTTTTTTAACAGTCACCCTTCTTTGTGGCTCCGACCCTCACAGAGGGGAGCTGGTAGTACCGGCAGCCACTCCCCACACCCGTGTGGTAAGTGGCTACTGGGTCCAGGAATCGTGTGCCCTGATCAGACGTCATGAACCGAGGATGACGGCCTTCTGCATTCTGCCGAATTTCGGCATGCCGGTATGATCTTAAGTTCCGAAAGCAGTGTGTGTCTCGTTCCACCGAGGGCTCCTATAATCAGTACCACTATCTTAACAGTATGGTCTGGATACAGTCTGCGGAGTTCGAAGAGCAGATCTCGATATTTTGTCCGTTTTGTATTATTATTATTATTTTATCGTCCCTGATATTTCTATCAATCAGTTTCTCCAGAATTTTCAGGAGAAATTATGCCAGACTAATTGGTGGGGAGGATTTGCTGTAGGCGTAGGTATCACGCCCTGGTTTTGCTATAAATACCACCTCTATCAAATGAATTGATTGCCCATACTAGCTTTGTCTTGTTAACAGTGCTATTAGCAATTTTCCAGACAATCATTCGCAAAAAGTACAAAAAGGAGGAGCCCCAGTATATATCCCTGCGGAACACTCTGTTTCACCTCTAGACGGGATCTACTATTAGGAATTTGTCAGTTTGGTGTCTATCCTTTAGAAATAAGAAGAGTGCTTCTTACTCCATATCCACAAAGTTTAGCTTTTAATAACTCGTGGTAAACGCAGTGGAAAGCTCGAGAGAAATCTGTAAATAGCCCTAGCACACACTTTTTCATCTAGTGCTTTGATTATGTTCTAATTAAAGACACATGCTGTATCGGTGTTACTATTAAAGCCATGTTATGAAAAGGAGAGTAAGTCATTTCGATACAAAAAAGAAAAAATGTTCCCTTATGGCTAATTCGATAACTTTTGATACGCTATGGAGAAGACTTATTGCTCTATAATTTTTGTACATATCTGCATTACCATTTTCTAAACAATGGTTGAACTATGGTTAACTTTAATATTATCGGAAAAATTCCTTCTTCAAGACGGAGAATAATAATATGAACTAACGAATTGCAGAGCAAGTATTTATTTACATTTTTTAGAAGATTGCTAGAAACCTGGCTAGAAATACCGCTGGAGTGTGCATTTAAGTATATTAATTAGGGAAGCTACATCCTGTTCAGATACAGGAGGTAACAAGCATGTTTTTACAGAAAATGGTTCGTTTGACAAGAAAATTATAGTCAGTCAATGATTTATTGTTGTTGGGAAAAGCAGTAAAATGCAAGTCGAAACGTTTGCCAACTTCTTCATCGTGATTTCTTACCCCATCCACACTTATAAGTATATCCGATACATTCATATTCTTCCCTTGCCTTTTTCTAATAGTCTTCCACTCGGCTTTTGATATAAGTGCAGCCTTACGATATATCTAGAAACATTTTGTTACTTTTAAAAGTTAGGATCTTTTATGCTTGTATATTGTTTGAAGCCTTTCATTTCATTTGTCTGATTTTAATTTAGAAATCATAATATTAGCAGTAATGTAAACAGCATGATATTTTCCAGTGCAGCTTTCTGTTGTCTCTCATTCAGTGACATTGTATTTAGTTTATAATTAGATACGAATGACTCTGAAACTAAACTTGTAAAGTTTAAGGCCAATGGCTGTTACAATTTTTGGCACCAAAAATGTGTTATTTAAATATTAAATAGCTGAATAAACAACTTTTCTACGGCTATTTCTGAGCTCATAAGGTACAATTTTTTTCTGTCATAATATGCCGGGTAAAAGACAAACGTAAAAGTTTGCTTTATCGGTAATGTGGCACTAGAATAAATTCAAAAGTTATTGACTGGTTATTTATTTGCAACGAGGCAAAAAGTAAACAAATATTAATGCAATTTGTCATCTTGACTTCTAATGCATTAATATATACTTGATTTAGTTATTATATATTATATTTCGGTAACAGATTTAAAACGTTTCAAAAGATATATACAATTACTTAAATGAGAGTATACGATTACTAGTGGAAGTAAGGAGTCGGAAAGTATGGAAAATTTTGCTAAAGTTGTGAAATCTATTCGCCCCCCCCCCGTTTTCGAGGGTGCTGAACACGAATAACAGGGTGAAAAAAGTTTTTAGTTATGCGCGCCCCGTGAAGCGGCCAAAAACTACCCCCCTTCTTGCTTATTTCTCATATAACAGCTTGGCATGGACTATTTTTGCAGGAATTCTTTATTTTTTCATGGGGATATAACAGATGGTGAAAGGTGATGACAGCTAGTAGACTGCAACCGCCTTACAGTGGGAAAAATATGCCCTTTTTGGACAAAAATCTGCCGACAGTAGAGATTTCAATCAAATTAAATTAAAAAAATGGCAAATGCGGTTAAGATATTGTATTTTATTTAGAGTAGTGCTGCGGCAGAGTGGCTTTGGATTAACCTAAACTAAAAATCGCAAATATTACTCGCAAGTATAGAAATGACTAAAATTTTTTTTAAAATGTTATTGTTCAAATAAGTTTAGAATGTCATGAAACGTTGAGATTTTAAATTTGAGCAAAAAAAATGTCTGTCTGTCTGTAACTTTTTTGTGCGCACGATTACTCTGGAACCGTTTAAGATATCGACTTGAAATTTGGTACACATATGTATTTTAACGGGATCTGGAACTAGATTATATTTTCATCTCATTCCGTTGAAGGGGGGGGGGGTAAATTGAGGTAAATGGGGGTAAATAGGTAAATCAAGCAGGTTAAGAGTCCATAAAATTGGTATTTAGTATATACAAGAGAAGCTAATACCTCAAAAAAAAAATTTGACATTAGCCACCTTCATTACTACCCCCACCCCATTATAAAAGGGGGTGAAAAAAATTATTTTATCGTAGATGAATATTCGAAAGCTTACTTTAAAGAGGAAGATTAAATGATATATTTATTGGAAGAATCCTATACATAACCTCAAAAGTTGCCAAGAAAGTCATTTTTAAAGTACTTAACCTAAAATATTTCAAAATTCTGATATGATGGGCCAATTCTGAGGCCAGATTCGGATTCAGCGCGAAAAATTACTTCGGAAATTGGATAATGTTAAGGTTAAAACTTTTAGGTTTATAACTGTCATTTAATATATAAAATTTTTCACTTTATATTAGGTTTAAAGCTATTAATTAGGTAAAATAAAATGATGTGTATAAAAAAACTATCCTTATTTTTACCTGTCAGTAAAATAATCTTTACGTCTAGACGCAACTAGTGACGAGTATTTGGAATATCGTAATTTTTAGATCAACCCCTTTTTCATTCCTTTGAAGGATCGATAGGATGCGACCAGCATTAAAAGCTGAGAAAGATGAGATCAGCAACAAAAAAACCCTGAAGAACAACTTTTGATCACTTAAACGTTATTTCACTTGAATCTCGAATTTTCACCACCTTAAACCTTTAACTCTTATTTTAACTCCTCCTATGGTTCATACGTTGAAAACGATTCAAGAAACTTAACCAATTAACTTATGATCCCATAAAAATAAAATTGGTATCCAATTTACATGAACACTACTTCGTTTGATTGTGACTCTCGGCCAAGGTGGTAAAGGCGAAATAAAAAGAAAAAAGCCGCTGCCCAAGGAATCACTACTTCCACATCCAGTTTTTCTATCCAAGTCTCTCACAACGGAAAAAAATTTGTACGTGGAAATAATTGTTTATGGAACTTTAATAATATAATATTTGAAATCGTCTACCCCAAAAACCCATAAAACGATATGCCACATCGGTAGTGGGCGTCGGGGAGGTAATGGGGGTGGATGAAGTAAAAAAAAATGAGGCCTTTGGTTCTTGTACACATACTAAATCACAATTTTTTTTTCACACCCTTTTATAATGGGGTGAGGGTAGTAATGGAGGTGGCTAATGCCAAATTTTTTTTTGAGACATTAGCTTCTCTTGCAAATACTAAATACCAATTTTATGGACTCTTACCTGCTTGATTTACCTATTTACCCCAATTTACTCCCCAACCCTTCAACGGAATAAGACGAAAATATAATCTAATTCCAGATCTCGTTAAAATACATATGTGTACCAAATTTCAAATCCATATCTTAAACGGTTTCAGAGTAATTGTGCGCACAAAAACAGACAGACAGACAGACTTTTTTGCCAAACTTAAAATCTCGACGTTTCATGACATTCTAAGCCCATTTGAACAATACAATTTTTTAAAACTTTTTGTCGTTTCTAAACTTCCACTGGATGTGGAAGTAATATCTGGGATTTTTAGGTTAGGTTCCAAAGCCACTTTGCCGCAACACTGCTCTAAAGTACAATGTCTTTAAGGGTATTTTTTTTTAATTTAATATGATTGAAATCTCTACTGTCGGCAGATTTTTGTCCAAAAAAAGGCATATTTTTCCCACTGTGCGCCCTCGGGGGTGAAATCTGCTCTGTCAGGGGGTGTAAAATTGTCTCTTTTTTTTGTTAAAGACGTTTACTCTCCGTTTTCGAGGATGCTGATCAAGGAAAATGGTAAGAGTGTATTGTGACAACCTCGGGGGGGTTGATCCCCAGGGGGTGGTTTTTTAATTTTATTTTCTAATTGGTATATTGAGTGGAAGTGGTTTCAAAGTCACCATTTGTCCATTTTAATCCATCAAAAATGAACTTTTTTCTGGAATTGGGCAAAATATTGCATAGATTGACTGGGGTAACATTTTTGCCAGGGTTGCTGGATTCGATTGGATCGGGTTGTCTTCAAAAATATAGCCTCTCCTGCTCTCCCGCACAAGACCACTGGGATCCAACACGAAGTTAAGTGCATTAGTTATATTGTTTAATGTGAATGTTAATACACTACTGGTATTAATATACTAATGGATTAATTCTGGATGAAATTCATTTAATCCATTTGCGGTTATTTTAATACACTAATTATGGCCTTACCAAAGAAAAATCTAAATTAAATATAAATAAAAAACAACAATAATTACATTCAGCTGCAAAGTCGGCCAAAACCTGATATTTTTATGACAAAACCTCCACATAGAAGTGACGTAATTCGAGAGTTTACGATCTGATAATTATTAATTGTTCAATATATATGGAATATTTTCACTACCTATTTTTGCTGAAAACCACTTAAGATAAAATATATATAATTTACAACAAACACACATATTATGAGAGAGTCAGTCATTCGAATAAAAGCAAGGCAACATTGTGCAAAAATAAACGGTCCGACACAACTCGGAGTAACTTCCCCAAACAGAAAATGGTTCATTTTTTTTCTTCAGTATTTCTTTTCGCTCTTTTAGTAGCATCTTTATTTAGTAAAATATCCGTAGTTTTGAATTTTAAAATTAAATTATGCAGAAAGCAATGGGAGGAGAAAATAGTATATTGTGTATTTAGGTGTGAAAGCAATACACGGACGACGATGCAAATTGTTGGCCGAGGCACTAGCCGAGGCCAACAAGCATCGAAGTTCGGGAATGTGCTTTCACACCGAAGTACACATACTATTTTTTCTGAAATCACAATCAATAATATTTATTATAAATTAAGGAATTTATATTAATGCATAATATTTCTTCATTACAATCTAACTGCTTACTAACAAATGCAATTTTAATGTTAGTTGGTTTGTCTGCGTGTATTTATTTAGTGTCTAAAATATACATAAAAAACCATACGGGAATGTTACTTTCCCGGCCTAGGCCGGGAAAGTAACATTCCTGTACGGTTTTATTGATCGTTGCTTGGCAACGGATCTTTTCCAGTCTGTATTGTGATAGTTTTCTAGCAACGGACTAAAATACTGAAATTGTGCATTTTTAGTTCTGAAATCGCGCCGAAAATGTAGACATTGCCGATCGATTTTAGAAAAAAAATATTCCCGAAGTTGCTAGACACAAAATCTTGTAATGGGGCAATCAGGGAAAGATAGGATCACTATAAAGTAAATGACATTTATTTTCCAACATTATTACAACATGTAAAGCGATGCCAATCTGAGCCTATAATGTAATAATAAAAACCTACTTAAAGGTGTAGGGAAAAGTAGAATTTTTGATAATAGGTAATTTTTGGAAAAAAAAATGTGTTGATCGTATCTTGTTTAAAATGTAGCCTAATAAGCTAATAACAAACTATATTAAACTATATCTATATAGGTATAGTGCAAAAAGACAACAAGGGGACTACACAAACACCGAGAAGCAGACTCTCGATTTACTTCTAGAGATACATTTCCGAAGATATACCATTGAGAAGGGTGTCAAAGCAGCCAGTTCAAACACTGTTTAGAAAATGGTAATGCAAATATGTACAAAAATTATAGGGCAATGAGTCTTCTCCATAGTGTATCAAAAGTTATCGAATTAGCCATAAGGGAACCTCTTTTTCTTTTTTATACCGAAATAACTCTCTCTCCTTTCCATAACATGGCTTTACTAGTAATAGCAGCAACGATACAGCATGTTAGTCTAAGAGCTGGGCACGAGATTTCGAAATGACTCGGGTCATGAAAAGTTTCCGTAACAATACGTCGTACACTAAGGGAATTTGGGAATTTGCTGACATCTCGAGCGGGGAGGGCCGCCGCCATATTGAAAAAATTGCGCAAAAAAACAGTCTCTTTGAAATATCACGCTTCGGGTGCCTCATACGGCAAAAAATATTCTTATGAAAATAAAAGAGCATTAAATTTTCTACAAAATATGTCCTACAGATTTTTTTGTTAAACTGAATAGTTTCGGTGCAGCAGCCGAAATTATGATTTTTCGTAATTTCTCAATTTAGTGCGCCTTTTATGAAGGAGTATTTTTGTGTTGTTTTCATACCTGGAAATCTTCAAATATAGTTGATTTTACTTGTCTGCTACACGCATAGCTCAATGTTCAATACTCGTTTCCACACCACCTTGGGGTAGAGTATATGGCGCGTTTTTTTACGTGGTTGTCCCCTACAGGCCAAATCCGCGAGTAGCCTGCTTCTTGAGGCGTTTCAGGTGCTTCATGTCGAAGGTCCAGGTTCGTTGTAGTCTTCAACAATACTTTCTTCGGAAATTGCTTCCATTGCGCTGTTCACTGATTCTACGTACGTATTGATTGTTCTCCATGCTTGCGAGAAATGTTTCAACTGGAGAGTCGACTTCCTCGTCGTCATGAAGCTCGTCGACTGTTGCTGGTGCATTGTCGCAGCTTTGTCCGTTACAAAATTTTCAAATTACAGAACATTTTAACCCTGCCTTTCTACAACCACATGCTGCAAGAAAACGTCTGAAAACAAATAATTAGAAAACAATATTAAAGATAATGAATTATTTACTTATTTTATTAAGCTAAGTTGCCAGAAGGTAACATAATTCGTCTAAATTGGCAGTTTATATTATAAGATTAAATAATTAATTTTTTTGAATTCCGCTTAGTTTTTGAATTATACAGAAAAAAACCACACCTTTCACGCCGTTCTAAATTTCCTGCACTGCCTGAGTAGTTTACTCACTAATTACCGACTCTCGCCCTATTCGCATTAAATCAGATAGAATATATATATAAGCGATGGCACTGTTAAAATATTTAACTTTATATGGAAGTTGTCTCATTTAAACGGGCCATAATATGTACTCATAAACGTAAAAAACATCAAAGCTAACTGTAACAACCTACCTGGTAGGATTTCGTTTCAAATCAGGATTATATAACTGATTAACGGTGTTTTAATTAACCATTAAATGGTATTATTCAAATATTCTCCGCGTAAATCTTTGTTCAAATGTTTAACGAGATTAGCAAGTGTTTGTTTTTCTGTGTATATCTGTGTGATAAATAATATAACCTCGTTTTATTCTTCAATTTTGTTTTTAGATACTATTGCAAATTGCAATTTGTTTCCGTATTTAGAGATATCAGATTAATTAGTCTTATTAACTTTTTATCGATTTCAAAATAAGGAAGTAGAGCAAGATTTGTACACTATAAGGTTGCCTCCTTGCCTGAGTCATCAAAATCAGTCCAGTTGGAGCCGCTGGCGAAGCCTGAAAAGAAAGCGGCTTATGTTTTAAATATGTGGATTTGTCCTAGGCCCATACCATTTGTTTAAATATCTTAGCGGATTTTTTTTTATATTGCAAATTTGAGACTTGTAATCAATATAAGAACAATGTGTTCTTTGACTCATTGTTCATTATTATATTTCTTATAAATGTGTTTGTCCATTTATAATTTAATTACACTGTGACTATCGCTTATTTACTGTTAACTGCATATTACCGGAAAGTCAAAAAATGCGTTTTTTATTGATAACGACGAGGCTTGAATAGATTTATTTAATGATATGGTATCTTATCAAGGCTAGATTCCTTGAGAGGTTATCAGAAATACGAGTATTTGATGATACCTATTTGTTTTCTGTATCTAATTTATACTTAAGCTTCACATTTTACATTTTATTAAATGTAGACATTTTTGCATCAAATATTAATTTATAATTTGAGTTTTAACTTCAATTCCGGGTAGCAACCGCAAAAAGCTTACGTTATCGAGCACATAGGAAAGTAGACCTTTGGTAACCCAAAAAAAGTTGATGGAGCGTTTTTGGTAGTAAATGAAAATGTCCATCCTTTCTTGACCTCCTTACATGGGTTTTTTCGTAAATTTTCCCGTCTACGTTATCAAGCTTAATAGACGAAAGAGTCTGCTCTGTTCCATTTATGTAATGAAAAGCCATGTAGCTGATTTTGTTAGTATTTAATGAAAGCTTGTTGGCAGCAAGCCAGTTTATAATCTTTGACATACTCTGTTAACCTCATTTTTGTTGCTTCCCAAGTCTTCCCACTAGAAAAACCGCAGCCCAAGGAATCACTACTTCCACATTCAGATTTTTATTCAAGTCACTCACAACGAAAAAATTTTGTATGTGGAAATAATAGTTTATGGAACTTTAATAATATAATATTTGAAATCCTCTACCCCAAAAACCTATAAAACGATACCCCACATCGGTAGCGGGGTGGGGGTGGTGATGGGGGATGGTAGTGGGGGTGGACGAAGAAAAAAAAACATTTTGAGGTTTCTGGTTCTTGTACACACACTAAATTACAATTTTTTTTCATCCCCTTTAATAATGAGGTGGGGGTGGTAATGGGGGTGGCTAATGCCAAAATTTTTTTTGAGACCTTAGCTTCTCTTGTATATACTAAATACCAATTTTATGGACTCTTACCTGCTTGATTTACCTATTTTCCCCAAATTTACCCCAATTTACCCCCCAACCCTTCGACGGAACAAGATGAAAATATAATCTAGTTCTAGATCCCGTTAAAGTACATACGTGTACGAAATTTCAAGTCAATATCTCAAACGTCTCCAGAGTAAACGTGCGCACAAAAAAAGTTACAGACAGACAGAAATTTTTTTTTCGCTCAAACTTAAAATCTCGACGTTTCGTGACATTCTAAGCCTATTTGAACAATAAAAAATTTTTGTCGTTACTATACTTCCACTGGATGTGGAAGTAAAACTAGAACTGTATCATTTGCATATGATATGGTCGAATTCTCCGGTTGAATATGTAGTAATGAATTGATCTAGGTAATAAATAAAATTGGTTCAATCCTATGCTTTAGGTGACTATATCAGGGTTCACAGCGACCTGGAAAACCTGGAAAAGGAAATTTTGGTAATTTTTATAAAAAGTCAGGGAATTTGAAAATAATTCTTCACCTCCCATGTTCATCAAAGAAGTTTTGAGTTTTGTACTTCTAGTTTCGTGCGGATTATTTAGTGACGCCGCAGTGTACCCCCTCCTCCCGTTCATCAATTATTAGACCTGGAAAAAACTATCCAATAGTCCGGGAAAACCTGAAAAAGTTAAGTTTGAAAAATCGCTATGAAACCTATATATTATTATTAGAACCGTAAGCAGATCTGCAGATCCGCAAGTAAGACTTCATTTTTGCCTTTTTATGGGGATAAAAGGGGGTGGTAGACATATCCAGTGGAAGTGTAGTAACGACAAAAAATTTTTAAAAAATTTTTATTCTTCAAATAGGCTTAGAATGTCAGGAAACGCTGAGATTTTAAGTTTGAGCGAAATAAATTTTTTGTCTGTCCGTCGGTCTGTCTAACTTTTTTTGTGCGCGCGTTTACTCTGGAACCGTTTGAGATATTGACTTGAAATTTGGTACACCTATATACTTTAACGAGATCTAGAACTAGATTATATTTTCATCTTGTTCCGTCGAAAGGTTGGGGGGTAAATTGGGGTAAATAGGTAAATCAAGCAGGTAAGAGTCCATAAAATTGGTATTTAGTATATACAAGAGAAGCTAAGGTCTCAAAAAAAAATTTTGGCATTAGCCACCCCCATTACCACCCCCACTCCATTTTTAAAGGGGATGAAAAAAAAATTGTGATTCAGTGTGTGTACAAGAACCAGAAACCTCAAAATAATTTTTTACGGTCTGGCATGTTTAAAACAAAATATTTTAAAAACATTTTTTAATACATCGTATCATGTTTTAAACAAACGTTTAAAACATACTTAATACACAATGTGATGTTTTAAGCAACCGTTTAAAACACAGTTTAAAATATACCATTTAAAACACTGTTTTAAACAAAAAAAAAAAACAGTTTTTTTTCCAACCCTGATTTTTTACTTCATCCACAGGATATCATATTAAAGGATCATATATACATCAAATGTGAACGAGCAAAAGCATAATATGAAGACATTAATACATCTCGTGAGCGAAAAACTCCTTTCAATTGCGTATGATGAACCCCATGTTCTTATTAATAATAATAAGCTAGCGATTACTCTATAGGCACTAATTTCACGCCTCCAATCGTTTTTAAAGATCGAACATAAGAAAGCTCTTGTTCATAATTTGGAAAAAAAAAAATTGATGGATCGAGTTCAAAATTAACTTGATTGGCTCAAGAAACAAGAAAAGCAGGAATATTATCAGAACCTGTAGTCATTTTTGTTTCGTTTAAAAATCATTTTATAATTAAAGAAATAATAATAATCGGTATAATGAAGTTGAAATTATATTTCGTATTGCCGTTCTCGAATTACAATTTACTTGTAGTAGCAATTTTTTTAGCCCAGTCACTTTATACATGAACCTCTAAAAAAATACAACCTAAGATTTTCCAACGGGATTCTCTTTATTTTGGCGTCAGAGATAATTTCTCAAAAGTCCATAAAGCCAACTGGACGGCTACAATAGTTACAGCAGGTCATATGTCAAGAAAATCGGTTTTTCTCAAATATCTCGAAAATCATCGGATTTACGTTAATTATAAAATTTGTTCGTGAGATAAATCTGCATAAAAAAGGTCCTATACAAAATTTACGTAGAACCAATAGTTTTTGAGATTATTGAGAAGACTCGGACATTGTGCTGCATTCGTTTCCGCACCACCTTTGAGGTAGAATGCAAGGCACGTTTTTTTACATGGGTCCCCTATAGGCCTAATCCACGGGTTACAAGTTATATTATAATTTTGTTGATTATGGTTCGTCTTTGCTGACTTCTTCGTCTCCGACTGTCCCTTCTATTTCCACTTCTTCAGTATTTTCATCTTCGTCAATAACCATCTCAGCGGAAAATAACGAAATGAGTTCGTCTTCATCATCGTTAAACTCATATTCAACGGTTGTATCCTCGGACACGACTGGCCCGACAAGAGCCACACACTATGGAATATGGCAATCCTATTTTTCTGCATCCACAATTGGTGCCACAACCTTTTGTGCAATTGCAGAAAATAGAATTGAGAAGTTCATCTGGTGCAGGAGGAATCAGAGTAGTTGTTGGCTCTAATAAATTATTGTTTAAAGTCCAACCCCATTGCTGAGGGTCTAAATCTTTTCCCAGCCAAGTTTGAACCTGGTAATATACCCTGAATAGATGTTGTTGAGTAGCTGCTGCTGTGGGTGGAAGTGACGACAGTTGCATAGGCTTATTAGAAAATTTTTCGAACAGTTTTCTATTTTGAATGCCGACAATGCTTCCTGTAAATCTGGTCTTTTTTGTAGTGTTTTAAATGCATGTATTTTTCCTTTTCGAAATAAAGCAATGGAATGTTAGAAAGCTACTACTAAAAGCCCTTACTATTATTATTATGGAGAAGTGTCCATTTCAAGGACATCTCAGAAAGAATTTATGCGGGTATATGTGCATAAACGATGTTCCTCTATATTCATAGGTCTTGTTATCTATATATAACACTCACGTATATAATAGTGGCGTATGCACTTTGCTCCGAAGTTTCTCAGACCAATATCTCGAAAACTATTTGTTCTACATAAATTTTGTTTAGAACCTTTTTTATGCATATTTATCTCACGAACAAATTCTATAATAGCCAAAATTAACGTAAAACCGATAATTTACGAAATATTTGAGAAAAAACGATTTTCTTGACATTGTAACCGTCCAGTTGGCTTTGTGGACTTTTGAGAAATTATTTGACTCCAAAATAAAGAGAATCCCGTTGGAAAATCTTAGGTTGGATTTTTTTAGAGGTTTGGCCCTTTTTATGTATAAAGTGACTGGGTTATTTAGTGAGCTCGGTGCACGAATTTTTAAAGCAAAGTGTTCGTCATCATTACTCGAGTTCGCCAAGCCAGCCCATATTCCTGACATTACAATTTTTTCGTGCGCTCTGTGTGCACGTATTTGTACGTAACCAGCGATTAGTCCTCAGTGAAAAATCGTTTGTTTTTTTTTCAAAATCGATGTAAAATTCTTTATTATTCTCGTCATGGATAGACAGGATATGGTATTAAATTTTTTATTTTTTCATAGTGGTAAATTTTATATTATTACTGTCAAGAGTAGAAACATATTGATTATCTTCGGTATTATCATCACTTATGTTTATGTTAATATCACCAACAATTATTTAAATTATTCACGAAGTAATTATCGATGTCATCAATAAATATTTTTTCCTGTAGTGAAGTCGGTTTGTATAGAATAGTGATGTCAAGTGTTACATTGTTAGTTTTATATTTTTTATTCCACTTAGTGTTACCCCTGAATTATCGAGTAACGTGAGTAAAATCAACATTTATCCATAATAGAATTAAAAGATCAATTGACTACCTTAAGGAAAATTGATCGGAATTATATGAGTATTGCCGTTCGAAAAATTACAATTTAATTGCTACTACAAGTAAATTGTAATTCGAGAACGGCAATATGAAATATAATAAATATGATATTGCCATAATTATCTCCTCATCATGGAAGTACAGTAACTGTAAAAAAAATTGAAATTGAAAATAGGCTTAGAATGCCATGAAACGTCGAAATTTGAAGTTTGAGCAAAAAAAAATCTATCTGTCTTACTTTTTTTGTCCGCACGATTATTCTGGAACGGTTTATGATACTGACTTGAAATTTGGTACACGTATGTATTATAACGAGATTTTGGATTAGATTATATTTTGATCTTATTCCGTTGAGGAGTAAGTGGAGGTATATAGGTAAAGCAAGAGTTCATAAAATTGGGAGTTAATAACATGCATAAGAAACTAAGGTCTCAAAAAATATTTTAAACATCAGCTACCCCACTATTACCCCTATTAACACCCTACTCCATTATTAAAAAAATGAAATTGTGATTTAGTGTGTGTACAAGAACCAAAGGCGACAAAATTTTGTTTTACACCAGCCACCCCCACTTTGTTGCTTTTTTTTATCGTCAGTAGTCTGTTTTAGTTTCTAAAACTCCTATGTGGTATTTGTATGAAGGACTTTATGGGCCACCTCATTTTTCAGTTGGATACAGACAGCATTTTTTAAATCTAATAATGTTTCTTGATGATTCTTACTGTTTGGCCGACTGACCATAAAATGTGCCATTTGTAAAAGTGGAACAGTAACATTGCCTTGGTCAGGGACTGCGTGAGCACAGAAATCTTTTTTTGTAAACAAGGAAACCTCATAAAAGCAAATTGGCGATAATTAAATTAGTAACCCCTGTCTAAGTTATTTGCGGATATCGATGTTCGGGCATAATTTACACTCAGATCCAAAAAAAATGTGCCACCATAAAATACTAAAGCTGTTTTCTTGAAATTTCATATAAATATAAGTTTGTAACACCATAGAATAGTTGTTTACGTAACAAGTCCGAAAAGTGATATTTGTCTGCACATGTAGATGATACTGCGACGTGAGCTGTATAGTGCGGTACGACTTTTTTTACTGCACTTCAACTTCACGGGGTGCCATTTGGCTCGGTTGGAGATTCATTTTCGATTAGGACGTGTCAACATTTTTCCTTAGGAAACAAGATGGCGGCGATTTTCTGGAAAAAGATTTGTTTAATTACAATCACCCACATTGACGCAAAATATACGTTTGGGGTATGATCTCTGGTTAAATTATATCTAACTAATACGAATATGGTGTCTATTTTCCACTAAAAGGCAATATGGCCACTATATTTTGAAAATGCGCTGCACAATTTAAAAATAATAATATTTTCAAATTGAACATGTTTTTTGCATCCTGAACGCAAATAGGAAAGACATTTTATGCATTTATTTTTTTTTACATAGACTTGTAATTCTTAATATGGTGTCCTCACAATTACTATGACGAAGCTAATCCACAACTGTAGTTTGTAGCAACAAAGCGAATAAAGAATTTAAATTTGAAATATGAATTCCTTTTTTTTATAAGAAGCTACCAAAAACTACCAATTGCTTTATTTAAAAAAGTTAAAGTTACCTATTTATAATTTGAAACGTTTTTTTATTTCCATATTTCGATTATACAGGGTGTCCCTTAATGGTGTGCTTTCAGTGTGTGATTCCTTAGGTAATTTTGTGAAGAAAAGTTCATATGAACATATTAGACCAGTGCCAAACCGGTTTCCAGAGGCCAAAAATCTGAAAAGTTCTTAGCAGTATATGGGTGCGCAACAGGCACTCATACTCTCCTCCTTACAGCGTCCCTTTTTATGTATACCTAGCACTTAGTGGGTGGGTTTAACACAAGCTACACATTTAGGAAGCGAAAAAAGACAGAATTTAAGACGGCAATTGAAAATTGAGAAACACTCAATCCTCTGGCAAAATAGATAAATGAAGTGGACGATTGCAACGTCATAAAATTTATAAACACTGGCCCCATATTCTTTAAATGCTTGTATGGTCACTCACATTTCCACGTAAGCCTTAACGAACTAAGGACACATTTATTTTTAAACTGCAACAGCGATATAGAATTTTACCACCTACTGAAGACGCATTTTATTAATTTGCCAAGATATGTGCCTATACACTTCTTATTTGGAAGAAAACAGGTAACACGTCTTCAAAACTTAAAGACGTTCTTCAGTATTATTAGACATTGACAGAAGGTGTACTGATACCTGCCATGTGTCAGAAACAGTCGAAGCCAGTCACTTCTAAGTAGTCGTTTGCAAGCGTAAGAATAATATTTGTAACATGAGGTGTTTGCAAGAGAACTAGAGAACTGATCTTGCATTATTATTGTTTTTAGGTAAATGTACTGATGAAAACTTAAAATTACAATAATTTCTAATTATTAATTGTAATGTATTTCGCTTAGCTGATATAAATACAAACCACTGCCTAAGGAATCACTATACTTCCACATTCAGATTTTCTATCCAAGATTCTTCCAAGTCCCCCACCCCATTATTAAGAGAGGTGGTAGTGGGGTTGGCTGAAGTTAAAAAAAATGAGGCCTTTGTTGTACACAAACTAAATCAATTTTTTTTTTACCCCATTTAATAATGGTGTGGCGGTGGTAATGAGGGTGGTAGTGGGGTAGCAGATACCAAACATTTTTTGAGATCTTGGCTTCTTGTACAAACACTAAATCCCAATTTTATGAACTCTTGTTTGCTTTATTTGTTTACCCACATTTACCCACATATAGCCTCAACCCTTCAACGGAATATCTAATATATAAAAATCTCGTGTCACAGTGTTTGTTATCGAACTCCTCCGAAACGGCTTGACCGATTTTTATGAAATTTTTGGTGTATATTTGGTAGGTCTGAGAATAGGTCGTAGGCTATTTTTTATATCCCTAGGTGATAAGGGTGGCCCTATCCAGAAATTTTATTTTTATTTTTTGGACAAAAATTTATAATTTATATGGTAAAACAACGTTTGCTGGGTCAGCTAGTCAATATACCGTGTGTGTAGCCGAACGCTAGGCATAGGGAGTAAAATTACAACATCGCGCGTGCCAGCTGGCTGAAGTGAAATAACAGACTGGAATGCTCCGCTCGACGGAGGAATTTACTGCAGCTATGTTGTCAAATCTATCGCGCTACGTGGATGTACATGCCTAACGGGAAATTACACGCACTGTATAATAATGTAATTATATAACGTGTATATGTACTGTAGGTGTACCAAATTTCAAGTCAATATTATAAACCGTTCCAAAGTAATCGTCCGCCCAAAGAAAGTTACAAACAAGACGGACTGACAGATTTTTTAAAATTTTGTTCCAACTTATAATTTCGATGTTTCATCACATCCTAATTCTATTTGAACAAAATAAATCCCATTTTTTTATTGTTATTCTACTTCCATGATGTAGAAGTAATTAAACCTAAGGAATTTTAATAACTATATCTTTTAAACAAAATTAAGCCGGTAAAATCTGGCATAGGAATATTGTACCTATTAATTAACAGATCAATCGACTTACCTGAAGGAAAGTTGATCCAAATTATATGAATGTCGCTGTTCCAAGAATTACATACTACTTGCAGACGCAATTTTGTCGCAGCGCTGACCTCGACTTCAAAGAAAAATGTTTTGTCTAGCAAAACTTGGGTTTAACACTGGCACCATTCATCTCCCTGTATCGAATCCCGGATTATGTCATCACTGCAATCTTGACGAAGTTTTGTCCTAGATCGTTCGCCTCAAAATGGGGTGGGGTGAAGAGAAGAAAGGGAAGGGAATGTAATTCTTCGAACGACGACACTCATATAATTTGGATCAACCTTCCTTCAGGTAAGTCGATTGATCTGTTAATTATATTTCGTGTCGCCGTTCTCAAATTACATACTACTTGTAGATGTTTAAAGACAACGAACTTTGAGAGTTGAGTGGTGAAAAAGATGCACCACTGTTAAATTGTTTATTGAGAAAATCTATAGTGAATGAATCATGGAAAATAATAAACGCATGCATGCTGTTGTCGACTTGCGCAAAAATTCCACCATTTGTTAATAAAAGAGTTATATTGCTGTATTTAATGGCGTGTAGAGATGTTGCGGGGACGACCTTTAAAGGAAGGCCTTCCGAATAAAGCGCCAACCTCCAGGAAAATTCTTCTCCGTAAGGGATGTGGCGTTCTGAAAGGAGATAACTGCAAATTCATATTTAGCTTGAACCGTAAAGGTTAGGTTACTTTTTTGTAGTTTTACTAAAAACAGAATACCATTGCTGTGTGGGCCAGCTTGGAATGACGAGTATAACGGTAGCACCGTCATTAATGTAAATAATGGTATGTTTTATTGGAATAGAACTTAACATTTTTGATTAACAAAAAATAAGCCGAGATATTGGCATTGTCTAGTTGGCGTTAATTGACTCTTGTGGTAATTCATAAGGACGCCCAAAGTTGATAACATGCCAATTACAACCTGAATTTCTCGTCCATCTGCCTATTAGAAAGTACGCATCATATAGATCAAGCTTTTTTTTTTTTTTAATAACAGTTGTTTTAAATATCAATATTTCAGTTGAAAATGCGGAGCTTCTAAAGACTTATTAAGGCTTTTCAGGTTGTGTCCCGTTGTGTCCCATCTGATTTTGGGACCAGAAAAAAATGGTGATAGAAACCGATCCTTGCAACAAGTTGTCTTAGCCACAGCACCAATTTTAACAAATTTCTGAATACCTTGCACCAAAATTGCCTCTGATGTATGATGGCTTCGATTTGGAATGAAGCCTTGAAACGGAAGACACGGATCTTCTATCCAGACACCTAATCTATATCAGTATGAATCAATCACTAAAAATAACTTCGGTCTTTTCATGTAATTTCGTACGATCTAGTTTTTGTCAATTTCTCAAAATAATAAAAACCTCGCAGGCTACATTTTTCAATGCGCCGGCTGTATAGGGGTTCACGATATGTTTGTTTCTAAAATTTCTTTAAGTATTAGATGTGTTTTGACTACACTGTTGCATTAAGTGCACTGTGAGCGACAATTTGAAAATAGATTTTTAGCTTATTTTTTGTAGGAGAAACCGCAAGTAATATTTTAAAAATTCAATTTTTCACAATTTCCGCAATAAGGATTAGGGGTTGAAGGCAATCCCCGATTTTTATGCGTCATCCGGATTCGGATTCAGCAGACAATTTTACATCGAGTACGACACTTTTCAGCCGTATGACTGCAGATACTTAGGCTTCAAAAACTAAGCCTTAAATTGGAGCTCAGATTCCCAACTAATAGAGGCCCTAGAAAATTATTTTGCATTTCGCTCTAGAATTAATAGATCTTTCAGAAAATATAATAAAAAAAATGCTAAATGAGCCCATTGCAGGGTTGGAATAAAAAACAGTTTTTTTTCATTTTAAACAAAAAACAGTTTTTTTTGTTTTGAACAGTTTTTTTGTTTAAAACAGGTTTTTTTTTTAATTTTTGAAGGTATGTTTAAAACGTGTTTAAAACAGGTTTAAAACGTTTAAAACTATGTTCAACTAAAATTAAATGGTGCCAGGCACACTATGTGTGTTACTACTAGTTGATGTTAGATGGCGCTCTTAAACGGATTTTACAGCACTCTGCAAATAAAATGCTCAGTTTAGTGCACGTAACCACTATATCGGAATTATTTATCGGAATGGACCATCATCGGCACTTTTCCTGCTTTTCCACAAACTCCAAAATAATACATTTATTTAAAACATCGCACTGTGTTTTAAACACTTGTTTAAAACATTGCATTTTGTATTAAATATGTTTTAAACATTTCTTTAAAACACAGTGCGATGTTTTAAACATGTTTTAAACACTTTGTTTAAAACATTTTGTTTTAATCATGCCAACCCTGGCCCATTGTATAAACTCTCAGACAGGGGAACCTAGAAAAAAGATAATATGACAAGAGAATTGACTGAGTGGCAAACTTTGTATGTTGTACCTATAAATTTTTTTTTATTGAATTTGATAACATCTAAAAGATCATGATAAAATTATCAAATCTCAACAACGTACAGCATATATACATATATAACACACGATACGAACTCGTTTTGACAAAGTATATATTAGTCGGAGAGCAGCCAATCTGTAGGAAGCATTTTAAAAGTAGTCTATACAACTCGCGAACACCCACCTAAAAAACAGATGATATTATGTAAAATGACCTTCTGGATTTGATTTTTGAGTTCGCGCATTAATTTGAGATTGCCAAATCGGTCAATTCGCAAATTTTTTGAAAAATTTTAAAATTATGTGTTAATTTTTGTTTTGCACATAACACATCATATCTTTTTTATTTTAATTCAGATTTTGACCAATATTTTACACATTATCCCTCCAATATTCTTGGACAGGCTGACGGCAAAGAATATAGTGTAACTAATAATATAGTGCCTAAAAAAAATATAATTACCCTCTATTGTCGCGGTTTTTTAAAATTTGCGTTGAAAAATACCCGATCGAGGTAACTTTTTTATTTTTAAAGAGAGAGTTATAGTATAAACGAGAAAAATGTTCCATATACTTTAAACAAACTTTTTTATAAAGATATTTTTTGGAAACTCGGCTCATGTAACGAGATGACGCTGTTGGAAGCGGCCGCGCAACTCGTCCGCATTAATTTAAAGCATAACTTCTGTTAACGTCGCCCATCTGTGGTGTCGTTTAAGCGATCAAGTGAGTCTACGGATTATTTAGTTTCTATTTACAATTAAATGTTATAAAATTATGTAGATAATCTCGAAACATACACATTAAAAAATATATTTTCATTAATTATAACAGCAAGTGGGTACTAAAGATTACATTTTCCTTCGCATAAACAACTTATGTTACATTGCGCGTTTGCTTTGCTACACTTGCAGCTTGTAGTACAGTTATATAATTTACATTTACAAAATGGAGTTAACTCAATAAAATTGGGTTTTGGGCTTTTTGAAATCATCTCTGGAAATAAGATTTCCTCCTTTAGGTACCATCCAAAATCTAAAACATTTGGAATTCTGGGCTTAATTTGGTAGGCTGTCTTGTAAATAGTACATTGCAGAAATGCCCTTTTTACTTGTATTCTCTGTACTAGGATTTACAATTTCTGATTTTCTTTTATAAGCAGTTCGGGTATATGATCTTCTACATTGTGCATGGTAAACTGGATTTAGTGATAAAAATAAATTTTTCTGTTCTAAATATTGTTTTAGAGCCACAGAAATGTCATCGGATTTTGCATTTGATCGGTACATTTCTAAAGCCGTAAATATCTCTCGCAGACAAAAAATTTTCATACCATTGTGTTAGTGAACGAATTCTGAACAACTTTCAAAATGTCCGTCTGTCTGTCCGTCCGTCACGTTTCTTGTAAGCACGATAACTGAAGAAAGAAAATTCCGATTGTACTGAAATTTGGACAGTAAATTAGTGTTAGCTAGAAGAAGAACCCTATTTGAACAAAATCGATCGATAAATAAAAATGTTATTACTTAATGATTTAAATTTGATAAATTAACTCCTATATAAAAAAGTCTATTTGACAGTCACATTTTGTCACTTTGACAGCGATAAAAAAGGTGCATCGTTTTTTATCACGATAAAAATGCCTGTTCCTCAAAAGCAGAGTATGTATCTAGTAGTCGCACGTCATTTTAAAATCTGTACTGTCGGCTATAATGTTTAAGTCTTGTGGAAACTATACTGTACGATATGAGTCGTTTTGAGAAAATTATAATTATTTTTAATTGTTGTTGTTCGTTCACATATTCTGTCGTTAATTTATCTTGCCAAAAATCACTCGAGCTTTTCTTTTATGGATAAATTTCTTTTTAACTCGAAATTTTTCCAATCAGTAATTTTGCTCGAAAAACTGAAATTTGACAAAATCGCTCGACCTCCGGTCTCGCGATTTTTTCATGTCAGTTTTTCTCATAAAATCACTGATTGGCAAAATTATCTCGTTACAAAGAGAAATTTATCCGATAAAAAAAAAGCACTTTTGATTTTACTGTTGATAAATTAACTCCTATGTAAAAGTCTATTTGACAGTCACATTTTGTCACTTTGACAGCGATAAAAAAGGTGCATCGTTTTTTATCACGATAAAAATGCCTGTTCCTCAAAAGCAGAGTATATCTAGTAGTCGCACGTCATTTTAAAATCTGTACTGTCGGCTATAATTTTTAAGTCTTGTGGAAACTAAACTGTACGATATGAGTCGTTTTGAGAAAATTATAATTATTTTTAATTGTTGTTCGTTCACATATTCTGTCGTTAATTTATCTTGCCAAAAATCACTCGAGCTTTTCTTTTATGGATAAATTTCTTTTTAACTCAAATTTTGCCAATCAGTAATTTTGCTCGAAAAACTGACATTTGACAAAATCGCTCAACCTCCGGTCTCGCGATTTTTTCATGTCAGTTTTTCTCATAAAATCACTGATTGGCAAAATTATTTCGTTACAAAGAGAAATTTATCCCATAAAAAAAAAGCTCTTGTGATTTTACTGTTGATAAAAATACCTGTTCCTCAAAAGCAGAGTATATCTAGTAGTCGCACGTCATTTTAAAATCTGTACTGTCGGCTATAACTTTTAAGTCTTGTGGAAATTATACTGTAGGTACGATATGAGTCGTTTTGAGAAAATTATAATTATTTTTAATTGTTGTTCGTTCACATATTCTGTCGTTAATTTATCTTGCCAAAAATCACTCGAGCTTTTCTTTTATGGATAAATTTCTTTTTAACTCAATATTTTGTCAATCAGTAATTTTGCTCGAAAAACTGACATTTGACAAAATCGCTCGATCTCCGGTCTCGCGATTTTTTCATGTCAGTTTTTCTCATAAAAGCACTGATTGGCAAAATTATTTTGTTACAAAGAGAAATTTATCCGATAAAAAAAAGCTCTTGTGATTTTACTGCTGAAAAAAAATTTTTTTTAATTTTTATGTTTTTGTAATTGAATAGAAATCTGGTGAAATATTTCATTTTAATATTTCTAATTATTTATATATTTTACAAATATACATTTCATAATGTAATATACAACCGTGAAAATATGATTTTATAGCTCGTGTCTTATAATGTAAAAATTTACATTCTTCTACGTGTAAGGTGGTGGTGTAGTTCTTTTGACTCGGAATCGAAACCCAAATGGGGTTTGGTATAGTTTTTTTACCAAGTCTTTTACCAACTAAGATCGTACTATAAAATTAAAAATGTCTAAAAGTAACATTATTTACAAAAAACTGCGAAAAGTATCGTATTGAATGTATAACAATTATATAAAAATCCAGTTAACAGGCGAAGAGTACGTTTTTAGCTTGTTTCCTTTGATTTCCTATCCGAGTAATTATAATTTATTATGCCAAACTATGTGTTTATAACGCACTAAATATAAGGACTGAGACAAAAAGCACTTTCAACGGATACAGGAAAATAATAATCACCCGGCACTTGTCTGCGTTTAGCTCTAGATGCGATTGCGGCCGATTCATAGTAGCGCGCATTCGTTCGGACGCTGAAACAATTAACGAATATTTCGACAAGGGAGCAAAATTTCAAAAAAAACTTCTTATAAAAGATTTTATTTAGTTCATTCGGAACATTTTCTTCGATTATAGTAGGCACCTAACTTTAAAAATAAAAAAGATACCTCGATCGGACATTTTACTCTGCAAATTTTAAAGATTTTGCGTCAAAGAAAAGTTGTTATTTTTTTTGGCCAACTAATTATTTTTTAGGTAAAGTTTTTTACTTTCAACATATCAAAGAATAGTTAGAGAATATTATGTAAAAAAATTTAAAAAATCTGAAGTAAAATAAAAAATATATGACGTGTTATATGAAAAACAAAAAATAACACATAATTTTTATTTTTTTTAGAAAATTGCCAATTTGGTCATTTTGGCAATCTCAAATCAATGGGCGAATTCAAAAATCAAGTTTAGCGGGTTATTTTACATCAGATTACCTAGTTTTTAGGTGGGTGTTCGCGAGTTGTATAGAGGGTGTCGAATTCAGAGGGTCTGGTCTTCCACTATATTGAATACGAAACCATCATGTCAATATTTGTATTTTATCGTTTTTGGCTCGATTCCACTGCTGGGCAAATTCTAGATTATCGTGTAATTATAGTACGCATAATAATATACACATAGAGATTCATGGCTAAAAGTTATCGTGGCATTGAGTCATTGTTCGGCAGGGCGATTGTCATGAAGTGGCTATACAATACACTTCGGCTCGCTGACGGTACGTTGAGCGTTTCTCGACCTCTCCAACATTTGGAGGATTGGGGCACTCCCCCGGATAGGAACAGGTGTCTCTTGCGAGCCCCCATCAACTAAACCGCTGTTTTCGTGTGTTGCAGGTGGAAGTATGGACAGCGGAGA
The DNA here is from genome assembly GCA_936432065.2 of Rutpela maculata. NCBI lineage: Eukaryota > Metazoa > Arthropoda > Insecta > Coleoptera > Cerambycidae > Rutpela > Rutpela maculata. The sequence continues at coordinate 1,169,006 of OW386286.2, read as the reverse complement.
CTGCGAGACCGAGGAGGACTCAGCGCCAGAGGCGTGCGTTTCGCCAGGGGGCGGATCCATGTTACCAAGGTTAGTCAGTCGATAACCTTCGTGTTCACATTAAAATTCCTTTCAAATGCACTGTTACCGAATGTAGTTATATGTATGTATAAGAATGTTTTGTATTTTTGGTATTGAGAATATTAATATTGGCTGTTTATATAATAGAGCAGCGATTTCGTAAGTCTATCGTGTCGTTTTTTTTTTTTTGGCGTAGAACCAGGTCAAACATGTCAGGTTCCTTTGAGTATGTCACCGGGCATATGAAATCATATGTTACGACATTTTTTTGTGGTCTCGAACTTTTTAAATCAATAAAAAGTGAAAAAAATGTATTTTTAAAGAAAATTGTTTTTTTTTGTTTCCACCGCCATATCTTTAAAGCTATTAAAGGTACCGAAATTTGTTTTGTACCAAATTAAAGGTCACACTGTAGCGCTTTTACCAATATAAACGGTTTGGGTACAATTCGCACTTTCATTTCTCTAAAAATCAGATAAACTAGAAATATATATTTTATGTATTGAAATCTTCACCAATCGATAAACTTTTTTATTTTTGAAAATATTTACATTCATGCAGCGAAGAAAATAAAGCCTAATAATCAGAAAAGTTTTTGAAACAATATATTATTTCCTAAAGTGTACCGTTTGGCAACAGCGATTTTTTTATCAGCGGTATATGAGAAATTGGGGCGCAGTTAATACACCTCGCATGCTAGTACAGTAACTAGAGGTTTTAACTTCGGAATAATGTCATATTGAACGGATTTCGTTCATTTTTGGCAGTATAATAGTAAATGCTTCACAGAAAAGTTTCTATATTGTGCGGGGGCTTGCTAATTTATAGGGGGTGGATTCCACCCCCTCTCAGGGGGTGGCACTTAAAAAATATATATGTTTATTGGAGCTGAAATAGAATCAAATTTTAAGAAGAAAAGGTTCTATGCAATTTTTCACATAAATTGATAGTTTTCAAGTTATAACGACTTCAAAATTGCGATTTTAGCTTAAAAAAAGGTATTTCCAAACGGCTTTCGTCAAGTTTCTCGAAAAGTATTACTTTATCGAAAAAATGTTACAGACCAATTACAGAAAGTACAAACTGGGAATTAATTATATTTTTTGTTTATTGATGTAGGATTAATAATTTCGGAGATATTTAAGTTTATATTTGGTAGTGTTTCGAAATTAAATTTAATGTTTAAAATGCACTTTTTTCTAAAGCAAGTGCTTTAAATGAGCAAAAAAATTTGAGTATCTAGGTAATGCTACATCTTAACGAAAAACTGTATTTGAGATAATTTTTCTAAATTACTGGCTAATTAGATTAACAAAATGGCGACCTTTTTATATGAAAAAAAAGTATAAATACGCACATTTTTCCGTCATAACTTCTTTATTTCTTATGCTACAGGAACGAGTAAAAAATAATTTGAAAGCTCAATTAATTGTCTTTAATTTCATTTATTAGCATGCGTGACGTAGGTGTCACAATTTCTGAAATATTTAACATTTAAACTGCATTTTTCGTCTTATAAACGTTCGGACGCCATTTGTAAACTTTCATATCTCCGGAACTATTAAATCTATGTAAATAAATTAACAAGCGAAATTCATTATCAGTTTATGAGCTTTATTTTTGGTACCTACACATTTTTCAATAAAACTAATATTTATTGAGATATTTGGAAAAGGAAAGAAAAATTACGTTTCATCGAAAATACCTTTATAATTTAAACTATATTTTTTTCTAAGGCAAGTGCTGTATACAAACCAAAAAATTTGAGCATCTACGTCATGCTATATATTAATGAGGAACAGTGTTTGAAATTCCTTTTTTTAATTACTAGCTAATTACAGTAACAAAATGACGACGTTGTTATTAAAAAAATGTGTAGACGCACATTGCTTCGGTCATAACTTCTTTGTTTTTTATGCTACAGAAATAAATTTAAAAACAGTTGAAAGCTTAATTAATAACATATTATTCTACCTATCAGCAGTAATCAGCACCCTTGACGTAGGTGTCACAGTTTCTCAGATATTTAACTCTCACTCTAAATAATTATCTTACGAACACTTGGATGCCAAATGTAAACTTAAATATCTCCGAAATTATTAATCCTACATCAATAAACAAAAAATATAATTAATTCCCAGTTTGTACTTTCTGTAATTGGTCTGCAAAATTTTTTCGATAAGGTAATACTTTTCGAGATACTTGACGAAAGCCGTTTGGAAATACCTTTTTTTTTTTGCTGAAATCGCAATTTTGAAGTCGTTATAACTTAAAAACTATCAATTTATGTGAAAAATTGCATAGAACCTTTTCTTCTTAAAATTTGATTCTACTTCAGCTCCAATAAATATATATATTTTTTAAGTGCCACACCCTGAGAGGGGGTGGCATACACCCCCTATAAATTTCTATATTGTGCCTCCGCACAATATAGAAACTTTTCTGTGAAGCATTTACTATTATACTGCCAAAAATGAACGAAATCCGTTCAATATGACATTTTTCCGAAGTTTTGCATATTTTTTACCACTAGGTACTGTAGTATGCAGGGTTGGTCAGATTAGTCGCGTAGAAGTGACGGTTGCCGAAAATCATGTTCGGATAAAAATTATGACAATGGAAAATGTGCTTGTTTTAAGGAAGGCCTAAAATGTTGCAACGAGTGCAAATGTTGTTCCTGTAACAACATTATTAAAGATTTCGAGGCAGATATGAACGAATTAGAATGCTATTAATGTAGAGCCTACATAAACTACATACTACATATTTATCTATCCAAATATAAAATTTATTTCAACAATAAAACTCATTTTATGCGTACGTTTTTACTTTCATTCATTTAAAAATGTCTAATAAACTTACTAATTAGATGGGTAGTTAGTAACACTGATTGATATTTATAGATTAGGTATTTATATCTACCTATCTGTCTTTTTATTATTAAAAGGAGACTATTTAATATTTTTTGTACAATTTCTTAATATTAACAACATATGATCAATACTACTGTACAATATATGAAATATTGAACAATAATATTGATCCCCTAGATCTTTTGATCACTACTGGTTTTGTACCTATTGATATAAGTTAAACTACTACATACACCCCGACCGGAACCGTCAGATCGTTGCAGTCGGCAGGCTTGCTACAGCCGAGCGCGCAAGAATATGACTTTGGCCCGTTAAAAAAAAAAATCGCTGACTCAATACTATCAACGAAAAAAATTTTTATCCTAAAAACTTTTTTCAACTATTGGCTTCAATTTGTTCGCAGCATGTATATACAAATTTTCATAAATAAATTTTTTTCTCGATTGCCTAAAATTACACTACTGAAAATAACAAGTTTGAGTTTCCTATTATTTTACCAACATAAAAAAAAATAAATCGGGTTCACGTGGGACGTTGTTCGAAGCGCTATTGTGTCTACTTTAATCTAAAAAAAAATAGCTTAATAGCACAAATATTTTCAGAGATATAGCGATGGAGACGTTAAAAAACATATTTCATTAAAAATCTATTTTTTTGAGTTTTTCCGAAATAAAAAAGTTCTCGACCACCAAAAAATGTCGTAAAAAATGATTTCGTGAACACGATTATCTTACTAAAGAATCCCACTAAGTCTGGTTTGGTTCTACGCCGGTTTTTTTTTTCTCGAAAACTAAGCGACTTTACTTCCAGATTTTACTCTACTATAAGGCGTGGAATGGACAAGCCTTTCCATGCCCGAAGAAGGTTAGAAAATACGTTGCTTTTATATAAATTATCAAAAGAAATAGGTATTATCATTTTCTGACAAATGTGTTAAAAATAACAAAGTGGTATTATGGTGATGTTAAATGTTAAATTATAGTGGAGTCAATAAAGGCTGATAATATGCATTATTTCGGAATAATTACGGGAAGCTTCGATTTTCCTAAAACCTTTTGACATACCTTTAAATAAAAAGTTTTAAACAAAAAGAAACTTTTTTTAACAAAATCATTATAAATTGAAAAATTTTAAAGCAGTTTAATTCAAATTGATATATAAGGGGGTTTTTGAGGTCGCTGAAACAGATTATGATGTCAAAAAAAAAGGTAATTCATAATGGCTGATCTAATATGGCCGACTTCCATCAAACAATAAAATAATTCAAAACACTATTCAATTAAAAACACAATTTAAATATTCACATAAAAACTTAAAAAGAAGCTGAGAAAACGTGATATTGTACATAGAATTACAAGATTGATATGTGAAAAAGTGCCCAAACTACTTTTACAATGCTCTGCGGACACACACACAGCGCAGCGTGCGGGTCAGGTGATGCGTACTGATTGCCGCGAAGATGTTGTTTTATTTTCAATCTCTTTCTGTTATTCAAGCATTATAATTTGACTCATAGCCCTGTACCACGTGAATATTTTTAATATGTTTTTGATATTTTAAACAGGATAAAAATTGTAGAAACAATCAACATTGAGCCGATTTACCGAAAAAACATGATTTTTTCAATATTTCGTGGAAAGTAGAGATGCAACGGATAGTGTTTTGGCCGGATACCGAATACCGAATATCCGGCGTACTTCTTGTACCGGATACCGGATATCCGGCCAACTATCCGGCTTACATTGAAAGTTGGAATAAAAACACGTTTTGAGAACCCCGGCGACAAAAAATACTTACTGGCAACTCTTCAAGACCCCAGATTTAAAACAAGTTTTTTCGATAAAAATCAGGCTGAAAATCGCGTCAAATTTCTCTTTAGGCTTTAAAAAATAGTTGTGATAATTCATATTCAAGCAGTGATAGTGAAAGTGGTTCTTCTCCTTCCAGTAAACAACGTAACAGATATGCTGATATTCACAATATTTTTTGGAACTGCTTTGACGAAGTGGGTACAGAAAATAGTAGCGTTAAGGATAGAATTTTGCAGAGTGAGAGGGAAATATGCTTTTATTTTCGGTTTATTATAAAAATTTAAAAAGACATAAATGGTATAATGTTTAAAATTGCTTTAAAGACTACAGCTATCTATTTATCATAAATTTTGTATATAGTTAAATGCCATGCTCTAATAATGGAATTGGGAACTATTTTCATTGTCAAACTGCTGCAATATTCAAATACAACAGAAATTTACAATAAAAAAATATATGTAGTTGTATTCGTTAGAACAATAGCAAGTATCTGAAATAGTTTTAAAGATTATACTATGTTTGGTTTCTTAAATATTTATAATAAATCGAAAATAAACGCACATTTCCCTCTCATTTTGCAAAATATCATCCTTAATGACAACGTTTCGGAAAAAACTTCAATGAACAAGGAGATTGACTATTATTTGAAAGGAGCACGGATTCAAACTTCAAAGTAATAGTGACCGCATGGTGGTATACTAACTCCAATCGGTATAATAAAACTGTTTCATTTTTTATACCAATTTTTATTTTTTAACTATCCGGTTTTGACCGGATATCAGGTCACTATCCGGTGTCCAGCCGAATAGTAATAAAGTGGCCGGATAGGCCGGATACCGGATAGTAACCGGATATCCGTTGCACCTCTAGTGGAAAGTATAGGTTTATATATATTCCAAAATTTTTTCGTCATCAGATCAGAAAACTTCATATGGCGCAATTACTTTTTGAAATAAAAAAATATTTTAAGATGTTTTTGACAAAGACTGGTATTTTGCAAGTAATATGTTTAATAACAAATTACGCTCAAGGACTATTGTTGGTAACTTTTGGTATGTTGTTCCTGACATGTTCAGAGATGTATTCTCAAAAGTTACCGCTTCCCGGAATTTTTCCGAAGTGAAAATCTCTACTGACTCCACTAATTACGAATAGCATATAATTACTTATTATTTTAATAATATTTTTTTCTAATATACTTTTAATGCCAATTTCCCTATAAAACCTGTTGTAATTGCGCACTACTCTAACGTCAGCAGGCACCTGCGCCTCGCATCCCTACCGCTCGCTATCATTTATCTGTTTTAAAATGCAGTTGAAAATGGAAGTGGTGCTACCATCAATTGCGGGACATATTAAAAGCACGGAACTTTCGTGGTCCCGAGATCAGATTTTTTTGTAGAATCTTGGAATGATCCCGGTCTCAAATTCCGGAACTAAAGACTCTAGTTGGAAACCATCACAGAACCGTTTTTTCCCCATGGTTACCTAAATAAGCGCTAAATTTCATAAACCGCTCCCTAAAGCGAAAGGGGATCTAAATATCTCCATCCACTCCAAGAGTATTTTTGTTATTAGAAACGTGAGCAGATCCGAAGATCCGCAGTACTCAAGCTCATTGTACATTCGCAACCCCTAAGGTACCCGTTTAAAGTGTTTTCCTAAGTAGTATATTAGCGTGACCAGATTAAGGTACCAATATACAGAAAGTATATAGTTTTATATTAAATAAAAAAAGTGTGAATGACTAAATGTAAATAAATCATTTAAATATTTTCAATATTTGTTTCTTTAAAATGCTAAGAATCCTATCATGTAATTCAATACTTCGTCAGTATTAGCTAGAAGAGTAGTTGTTTTGATTGGTTCTCCAATAATGAGTGCTTTAAAGTATTTACCTAACTAGTATATTAGCGTGCCCAGATTAGGGCAACAATATACAGAGAGTAGGTATTTTCATAATAAATAAAAGGTGTGTAAGTTGTGATTTGCATAATACCTAAATAATATTCTCTAATCATGATAAAAGCAAATAAATAAAAAATAATTAATTGTAAAAAAGTACCCATTCACATACAGTTCGCCTGCAGTCCTAGGATTGTACGATCTGAACTGAGAATTTAAACTTCTTCGAGCCACACACTATTCAGTGAATTCAAACGATGCGGCCCTGAATTTTCAGACTGACAGTGTTTGAACTTCAGGCGAACTGAGATTTCATCACACACACGAGCGGTTCTCATCGAGTGATCGGTAGCGAACAATGTTTTTCAGAAGAAAAAAGCTAGCAGCACTTCTTGTACTTTTATTATTAAGAAAGGCAAAAAAAAACGTTTTTGGGTAAAAAATTGATTGTTGCAACGTGATACGGTATCTCGTATGGCATTGGTGTGAAATTTAAGTAGCGCCAAAATTGACCTCAAAAAATGTCAGAATGGATGGCACTTGCCTATATAAATCGATCAATTCGCTTAAAAACGCAGTAGTATTACTTGATTCTGTCATTTTGCTACAAAATTAATACGAAATCTTCTAGCAGGTTTAAAGTTGGGAACTTAACATTCAAACTGCCGATTTTTGTCCATACACATCAGTCTATCGTACGATTCAATTAAACTGCAGGCTCAAACCTGTCGGCGGCCTGTATGTATATTTTAACTTTTTTGGAAGTAAATCCAGACAAGTCTTACTTGGCATATTTTCTATATTCGAAATTATTTACAAAAATGTTCAGAGCTATTATAATAATATGATTTAATTTATCATGACCGTAGTTGTCATTTGAATAGAAGCTGCGTCCCAAATTTATTTTATTGACGGATATTTCAAGCATCGCTACCTTTACTATTTGTTTAGCAAATATGAATCCTGACTCAAATAATCATAGTTTTTCCACTAGTTTTCTAAAGTGTTTTTCTAGTTTAATCATTAATGACGAAAAATATAATATGTACCGCGGGTCGCACAGTGCGATTTTTTGGTCGAGAATACAGTTTGTAAGCCGAGGCCCGTAGGGTCGAGGTTTGCAAGTATTTGCACTTACGACCCTTGGTACGACTATTTTTTTTTACTTTTCTGTCCTGGCCACGAAAGTTCTACTTTCATAGCTAGCAACGCCTTAGCAACCAGGTAACTCGAATGTAGACTTTCGTTATCGCGCGTGTTGCTAGTACCGGGTGACACAGGAGATATGTAACACCCCGTAGCATGTTTATTTAAAAAAATATTATTTTGAAATTAGACCTATATATAATGTGTGATTATCCTTTTTTAGTACAAACAAGAAATTTTTTCCACTTCCGGTTTCACCGGAAGTGACATCTACTTTGTTATTTTAAATGGCACCTTGTTTATATTTTTTTCCTATCTGGTTCTCCTTAAATTCCTCGTTTCAACTATGTATAGCAAGGTGGCATTTATTTTTAAAATGGCTACTGAGAACCATTTTATTGCATTAAGTCAAGTTGGCTATGGTATGAAATGTAGCGGTAATTAATGCTTAGTGTGCTGCAATATCAAAAGAACCGTGGTATACAATTTTGCGTTTCATATTTGTTTTATTCTAATCAGTAGCCGAAGAGACTTCGTACATTTTTTATATTAAAGAAAAATCTCTAAACTAAATCCACGAAATCACAAAAACTAAGATAGAAACACTAATTTTAAATTTTATCCATTTGTAAAATATTTATTCATATTTCACTTTTACCAATTAGATGGCCCCCGAGGTGTCCGGATTTTACGCCACTTGATTTTTTCATATGGGGCCATCTCAAGGAAATGGTTTATAAAACTCCACTGCAAAATAGGGAAGACTTAAAAATGAGACTTAGGTTAGCAATAAATAAGTTTACTGAATTGCAGTTAGAAAATGTGCTTAGAGGTACTGGTTACAAGAATTCGATGCTGCAGAGAAAATAATGGCTAGCATTTTGATATTCTTCGAAAACAATTGTATTTAAAAGCAAGCAAAATCAGACATAACAATGAATTGTATTGGATAAAAGTGAAAGATGAATAAATATTTTACAAATGGGTCAAATTTAAAATTAGTGTTTCTATCTTAGTTTTTATGCTTTCAGGGATTTAGTCTAGAGATTTTTATTTAATATAAAAATTCTACAAAGTCTCTTCGGCTACTGATTAGAACAAAACAAATATGAAACACAAAATTGTGAACCAGGGTTCTTTTGATATCGCAGCATATTAAGCATTAATTACTGCCACATTTCATTCCATAGCCAACTTGACTTAGTGCAATAAAATGGTTTTCAGCAGCCATTTTAAAAACGAATGTCATCTTGGTATACATAGTTGAAAAGAGAAATTTAAGTAGAATCAGATAGGAAAAAAATATATACCGGGTGCCATTTAAAATAACGAAGTAGATGTCACTTCCGGTTTCACCGGAAGTGGAAAAAATTTCTAGTTTGTACCAAAAAAAGGACAATCACGCATTATATAAGTCCACCAAATTTCAAAATAATATCTTTTTAAATAAACATGCTACGGGGTGTTACATATCTCCTGTGTCACCCGGTATATACGGTAGTAGAAAAACATAATTTATATTAGATATATTAAATTGAACTTACCTGAATTTAAGGTAACACAGGCGACACTAATTTTTTACAAATTAGAACCAACTCTGGTGTGTCAGTTAAACAAAACTAAACTATAAAAAAAATAAACACAGAATTCAAAACTTTTTTTATATATTTTGTACCTTTTGCGCCATTTCCTTAACAATTTTAAACTTATATTGATAGCTAACATAGTAGACTAAAATTGGTTGCATATAGGAAATGCTGTATAACTTACAGCCAGATTCACAATTATTGGTTAACTAATAGTTAGCATTTGACCAATAGTTTATTATAAAATCTGTGACATTAACAGCCAGTTTTATAATTGTTGGTTAATTAATAGATAATAGTTAGGATTTGACCAATGATTTATTACTATAAAGGTAAGAATATCTAGTAAAGTTGTGTTTACTAATAATTATGACTTTCAGGTTCTGGTTAGTCAACCAAAAAGATTCAAATTTATCGTAGTAATAAATTTGATTTACACTATCCTCAATGGTAAGCTGTGAAGATGAAACTTTGACATAGTTACATAGCGCTTATTCCGTATTTTGGCTAAAACTAATTTATTTGCGTAAAAATTAATAAACATAGAAGTATGAAATTATCGGGATTCAGATATAAATTAAACAGCCCATTAAGGGTTTTTTTTTCCAATTTTAGCCTTAAACTCCTAGCCTTAAATACTCCTTTAGCTAGGAAACTCTAACAAATTTACAAATTATATGTGAATTTAATCCCAAAAAGTATACTGCACCTTTGCGCTTCTATTGGTGCACAGTGGCATAGAACGTGAGTGATGGTTTCATCCTCCACTCCACACATCCGACAAGCAGAATCATCTTTGAACCTCCTTGTATGCAACGAGTTCAGAGACAACCCCAATAGTTGTTAAACTGTACCATAGCCCAGTCTTCCAGCTCTGATCGGATCAGGCTTCTCGGCAGACCGAAGACCAGCTCCGGGTCTTCGTTGTCCTCCACGCCACTGTGTCCGGACACCCATATGAGTTTAAATGAGTTGTGTTTGCAATGTTTGCATAGCTCAGTCCGAATGTTTCGACAGTTCAGCACGTACTTGAGTTCACTTCGCTTGATGCAAGAACCCACAAGGCCGCCTGGCTGTCGCTACATATATAAATGTGCTTATCCACGAAACCTGTTCTGATGTTTTCGCTTGTACACGGAAAAATGGCGTATATCTCGGCCTAAAATACACTAGGGTGTTTACCAAGTAGCGCACCGATATACGAGCCCTTGCTTCCGTGGACACCAGCACCGGTTCCCTCCTGGGTCTTCGATCCGTCTGTCTACCATGCTAGATCTCCAGGAATCGGTAGATGCAACAACAGTTACTTTTGATAGTATACCGGGTGTCAACGGAATCATTAGACAAGCCATAGTCATATACATATACCAAAAACGGCACAGTTAGTAGATATGCTTCTAGAGGGCAGAATATTTACTAGTGAAATATTTTGTCGAACTCCTCTATATGTTTCCTTAAATATATAAGGAATAAGAAACCAGACTGCAACCAACAGCTATTCTCCGGACTAATGCCCCGCCGAGCGCTGAATTACGAGTTACAAGCCTGGCCGCGTTAAGTACAATAACTATGTATTGCCACAAAACGCTAAGTTTCGATTGTAATAGACACCAGCCGAAAGACTTATTCCCATTCATATATTTAAGGAAACATATAGAGGAGTTCGACAAAATATTTCACTAGTAAATATTCTGCCCTCTAGAAGCATATCTACTAACTGTGCCCATGTCAGAGCTACTGCTGTTTCGATTGTAATGGATATCAGCCGCTAGATGGAGCCTGTCATTTTTGTTGCATGTCGTGGTTTTATAAATCTCGTCATGTACCAAGAGTGAACAAATGCCTCGTTACAGCCGTCTCAGACCTACCTTGCACTGACGAGAGCCAATAGCTCGAAACTGCAGTCTGCAAGTGGTATGGGGTGGCTGGCACGAGAGCTCCTTTGAATGGGAATAAGTCTTTCGGCTGGTGTCTATTACAATCGAAACTTAGCGTTTTGTGGCAATACATAGTTATTGTACTTAACGCGGCCAGGCTTGTAACTCGTAATTCAGCGCTCGGCGGGGCATTAGTCCGGAGAATAGCTGTTGGTTGCAGTCTGGTTTCTTATTCCTTATATATTTAAGGAAACATATAGAGGAGTTCGACAAAATATTTCACTAGTAAAAAAAAAAAAAAAAAAAAAAAAAAAAAACGGCACGTCCGGTTTCCCCGAAAATGACCTTAACTTTCAAATTTTAAATGGAACACCCTGTATATTTTTACATTTTTAGATTCCGGAAACTATTTTAAGTACGACTGCGTAGTTTTCAAAATTTTTTGAGACTACTTGATTTTTTTGAGGCTATTTTTTTGCATCTAGAGTACAGCGAATGCACTCAAATCAATCAAATGGACCAAAACAATAATAGTCCGGGGTCCAAGCACTCCAAAATCAAGACGACCTGTTCCGACATGACGTACAAATGTTGATAAAAGTAATGAAGAGAGCATTACCTGGGGCACTAGAAAACACTTGTCGAATTAATTTTTGCTCTTGCGCAACTCCAGAAATCGCAAAAAAGATGGCGGATTGATAATTACAAAATTATGTTTTACAACGGTTATTCTCCGTTAAAAAAAAACTATGTAACCTACCGATCTGATTTTTGGTACGTATACTCAAAAGATATACGTGATGCTAACTAAGCTATTGGTATTTTTGAAAAGAATATTTTTTTTGGAAAAAAATAATTAAAATCAAAAGGTTGATATTTACGTTCTAAAAATTTCGAGATGCGGACAACTATGTTAAATTTATGAAATTCTTATATACAATTGCTTACCAAATATAGTCCATATATTAAAAAAGTTTTTTTTAAAAAAGATCATGTCGATAACGTATACAGTTTTTTGTTTATGATTTTTTTTATGAGGCGCGTAATTATGCAGCATTAAAATAAAAATAGTCTACACGATAATTGGTACAGTGTAACAGTAAAAAGCACAATATAATTGCAAATTTGAATTACTTTATGTTAATAATACAACAAAACGAATGAAAGTAGTAGTCGGGCGTTGCCGATTGCGGCCACTCATTTAAAAAAATAATAATCGATACAAAGTGAATTGTGTGTTCGAGCAAAATGTTAATGAAATAGGTATTCGCAATTGGCCATGCCCGAGTTCAATTTCTACTCGTTTTTATATTGTTTAAGAAATAAAACATTAGTGAGAATTATTATTTTAGGTATTTAGCATATTTAATAGAAAGCAGAAAAGGGAGATATTTTAAATAAAACATTAATGTTGTATATTATGTAATTTTTGTGTATAACTATTCTAACATTTTAGTCAGAATCACTATCATTATAAAATTATGCATATTGCTTTTTCCCTTAAAACAATTTTCAGGAAAAGCAGCACACGAGCACGCAACTGAATACCACTCACAAGAACATTTTGTGTCGCATTTTATTTTACAGTTGCACTTTTTAATTTAAGTTCAGATAAACTTTTTTTTGTCGACATTATCGGTACCAGCTCCTGATTTCCAATTCTGCATCCAAAATTTTGTGCAAGAGGTAATTTGAATGACGGTTCACAACACTGTTTAAAAAAAAGTAATATTTGCAACATGTTGAAAAGCGTCTTCCGTCGGTGGGAGGGAGCGTAAATCACTTTTATTAAATTATTTTACCTTTTAATAATTTTCAAACGTATACATATAATACATTTGTAAAGTTGACGTGTATGTCCATTGAAAATATATGCAAAAAACTGATGTGGGGGATGTAAGATAAGTAATGGAATACATTAAGACCGATTTTGGAATTTTTCTGTTTGTCTGCTTGTCTGTTTGAACTCGCATCACGCAGAAACTACTGAACCAATGAGGTTCATCTAAGCTCGGAGTAACATTTAGTTCTTATTTCATCGAAATCGGCCTAGACTAAGCCAAGTTTTATGAAAATCGGTCTAGTAGAACAGGAGATACAGCTTGATCTCTACAATATGCGTATTTGCACGGCATAAACTTTTAAGATTAAACTTCTGTAATATTCCAGAAAATTCGAGAGTACTCTGGAATATTCCAGAAAATTTGTGAGTTTTCTGAAATATTCCAGAATGGTGATTCTACCACGTCGTTTATAAAGAAGCTTTTCAGTCAATTTCAAAATTCCACGCGAACGTAACCGCGGGCATAGCTCGTAAATAATAAATATGAACCGTAAACAATAATCAATCGATTTAAACAATCAAACACAAATAGTTTTTATAATGTTAAAATGTTAAGACAAATAACTTCACACTATATACTATATACATAAGTACATACGCCTAGTAAACATAAACATACCAGCTAATTCCACTGTAAACTGTTTTCATGCGCTTTATGAATTTTAGGAGAGCTGTCGCCTTTATTACATGCGCCGCATCATGCACCCATTTTAAAAATTCACAACTCGAATACTATATGCAATATCAACTTAGTTCTTGTCTTAAAAACATTTTCAATATATTTAAAAATTTAAAATTGAAGTACTTGCTCGTATGTTGAAATTCTTACTACAATATTTTATAGTTACAGATTTCATATTTTTTTCCCAAAAAACTAAACATATTTAAACAGTGCCATCGAGCCTCATCCAAGTGCTTATGTCTTTAGTGTATACTATAAAAAAATTAGATGGATAGCACTCATAGTTTTTTTTACAGGACGTGTTATGTATTAAATAACATTTTTTTAGGAATTATCATTTCGTCTCTTTTCTTATCATTTAAGAAGTTATGCAAGAGCTGATAAGAATCCGACAAGTCATTTCTGGTGTCCTATATAACCCGTTTTGCAAATCTGAAGTTGAAAAATGTACGTCATGTCGGAACAGGTTACTTGGAATTTAGAGCGATTTCGTACTGTTGGACCCCAGACTATAAGAGAAAAATGTAACCGTGAGATTTTTCGAATTGGTTTAGTAGCTACGACAAACCAAAATTTCCGAAATCACTAATTTGTAATTATGTCAACTTTTTCAAATGGCAACATCTTTTTGACACCCAGTAATTACATACTAATTTTCGCGACAAATTCATTGATACCTTCAAATCGAAAATCGATTTGGTATTAACCCAAATACACAAGTTCTTTGGTGAATAATAATTAAAATATCGAAAAAATACGCTTATCAAGTAAGTGTGTCGTGGAAATTGAGTAAAACTAGATTCAAAACATTCATTTTGTCAACAAAACAACGCTGTAAATAAAAGAAATGTGCTGTGGAAACAAAAAATATTATTTTAACTCGTGTCTTATAATGTAAAAATTAACATTTTTTTACGTGTAAGGTGGCGGTGTAGTTCTTACGCTTTTGACTCGGAATCCAAATGGGAATCCAAACGGGTTCGAAACCCAAATGGGGTTTGGCATTTTTTTTTATTTTTACTTTATTTTACACTGAGTCTTTTACCCGTATTATAAAATTAAAAATGTCTAAAACTATCACTATTTACAAAAAACTGCGAAGAGTATCCTATAGAATGTGTAACAATTACATAAAAAGTTCAGTGAACAGGCGAAGAGTACGTTTTTAGCTTGTTTGTTATTTAGGCACGGAAAGGTAAAAACGGGAAACTAAATAGAAAAAATATTCCGGACAGGATGAGCGATATTATCAAAAATGTCAATGGCGAAATTCGCATAGCTGAAATTAATGGGCTGTACGTAACATTAACTAGTTGAAACTAGTAGCTGTTGTTCGAATTGTTGGTTGCATTAGAAAATTAAAATATGTTTTCATCTTCGCTTTGTTTCTGTGACCATTTATAAAACACGTTCGTATTTAATTATCGATTTATTTTTATTCAAGACCAAGTATCAACTCGCAACCATTTTGTTTACCAAAGAAATCTAAATCCAGATATTTTTTAAATTTTTCTTTCCTTCATTTTGATATGAATAACACCCAAATTGAATATTTCGCATTGTTACAAATGATATTCATTTTAAATGCGAAAGATTCTAGAATTAGCCGCCAAAATAAATCACCCCAAATATCGAGAAAAAATCATTTCACATTTCAATTGAAAAATGTTTACATGTTCAGTGTAAACGCATGATTTCATTTCAATATAAACAGTATACATTTCAGTTGTCAATTAAATAGAAATGCCAATTATCTCCCCTTCATAGTGTGTTCTTCTTTACAATACATTCTGACCAGCCAACAATCGCTTAGATAGCGAACCTTGATCCACCAACTTGCACTGACATGAAAGTTCTTTGATGTAAAACTAACAAATAAAAAAAATGTTTAAGAATTCCTCGTGCAGTTTTCGATTAAAACCAACCCCAAAGAAATCAACTTCACCTTTAAAATAATTTTTTTTAAAACTATTAAAGATAATTAAATGAAATTAATAAAAGACGTTGATATAAAATAGCTGTATATTTTACATGTTTTTTACATTGCTATTACGTCATTTAGTGTATTAAAAAAATAATTTAATTTTTGAGGGTGCTGTTTTTATATCAACCCCTTGAGTGACACCAAAAAAATCTCTATTATTTAACACTGACATAATTATCGTGTGTAAAAATTACTGCAAGATCAGATTGGTGGAAGTGCTTAAAAAATTTATAAACCTAGGTAATGAACAACAGGCACACAAAAAAAATTTAAGTGCGAAGACCTAGACCACTGAATTCCTACTCATTTGGATGCTAATAATCAAAAAAATATACTACTACTTGTTTTTTTTTGTTTAACAAGTATTGATTTTATTACACAATATAGTTAGGCCATTTTAAACACCCACAGTAATATCTCCTCAGGAAGGGACACTAGCTAAAAATGATTTAGACAAAAGTTATTCCATTCAGAGCGAGACATCTTTTGGACAGAACAGTTTTCCACACCTCGCCTCTGATGAGCGGGGGGTGGGGCTAACTTTTGAATTTTTAATGGTGCCCTCCATTTTTTATCATGTATTCTAATTCTACGGAAAAAATTAGATAACTTTTGTACCAAACAATTTTTTCTTCTCCCCACTCTGATGAGCAGTGATGGGGGTGTAACTTTTGAATTTTCAAAAACCTGCAGGGGAACGTCTCTGAACTAGAGCATTTTTATGAAAAATATTTCAAACAAAAGTTGTTTTGTTCAGAGAGGGACATCTTTTGTTTGAAACGTTTCCTAAAAATGCCTAGTTAAGAGATGTTCGCCTGCAGGTTTTTGAAAATTCAATAGTTACACCCCCATCCCCGCTCATCAGAGTGGGAGGGAAAAATGTTTGGTACAAAAGTTATGTAATTTTTTTCGTAATTTTGATCAAAAGAGAGGGATAGTGCCATTAAAAATTCAAAAGTTAGCCCCACCCCCCGCTCATCAGGGGTAAGGGGGGTGGAAAATTGTTCTGCCCAAAAGATGTCACCCACTGAACCAAACAGCTTTTATCTGAAACATTTTTCGCTAGTGTCCCTTCTTGAGGAGATATTACTGAGGATTAATTAAAATGGCCTAACCATATTGTCTAATAAAACCAATACTTCTTGAGACAATGAGATGGAATGATTATACCGAATACCTTAACCCGAAATTAAGAAAACTTGTCTACGTATTTTATAAACTCCGCAATATTCTTCTAATTAGTATCTTAAAAATGACATACAAATCGTTAGTAGAATCAATACTTACGTATGGCATTATAATATGGGGTGGGACATATAACAGTCAATTAAGTAACCTAAAAGTTACCCAAAAATGGATACTTAGAGTAATACTCTGGAAAAATCGAAGATATTCTACAGAACAGCTTTTTCTAGACAGTAAAGTTCTTGACATAAATGGATGATATATATTTAATGTAGCGAAATATATCTACAAAAATAGGGAGCTAAGAATACCAACAAACCAGATATATAATACAAGGCAAAATGAACGCAATGCTCTTATTGTCTCTCGACCAAACTCCAACTTTTACAAGAAATCTATTTGCTTCACAGGTCCCAAAATTTATAATATTCCTGAAAACATAAAGACAATCTACAATTATAACCTGTTTTGTAAAAAGTTATCAATATTTGTTATAAATAATTTAGATCTATTTGAGCAAATATTCTCATAATTGGGAATAGCCTTCCATGTTTTTAGTTCAATTAATTAAATTCATAATTCAGAGGAATTCCATGTTTTTAGTTTCACTTAATTAAATTCATAATTTTAGGGTAATTTTAGATTAGTGTTAGAAAAAATGTTAGTTTGTTATTTGTTAATTATTATATATAATTAATCTCCTATATAAAGATTTTTTAGTAAAATGATAAGGCACAAAACGATTTCCTTGTGAAATCAGGTGCATTTATTTCGTTAAAATCTGAAATGTTAAAAAAAGTGCTTGTAAATTGGGATTAAAAAATAAAATTTATTATTATTATTATTATTCTTAAGCAAAAAAAAATAATTGAAAGCCAAGCTAAAAGTAGTAGTATATTGTTTTGATTATTAGCTTCCAAATGAGTAAAAATTAAGTAATCTAGGTCTTCCCACTTAATTTTTGTTATGTGCCTGTGCTCATTACCTGGGTTTATATTTTTAAGCATCTTCTACCAATCTGACCTTGAAGTAATTTTTACACACGATAATTATGTTAGTGTTAAATAATATAGATTTATTTGGTAGGTGTCACTCAAGGGGTTGATACAAAAACAGCACCCTTAAAAATTAAATTAATTTTTTTGTATACTACGTAATAGGAATGTAAAAAAAATGTAAAATATAAAGCTATTTTATATCAACGTCTCCTATTAATTTTATTTAATTATCTTCAATAGTTTTGAAAAAAAAAAAATTTAAATTGAATCTGGTAATATAGGGGATAGAGGTTTATTATCTTATTGAGCATTCCTAATCGTAAGCAACATGCATGTGAATGCATCGCCTGATAAGCCGCTGGACACTTTGTATATTATTTACAAATTAAATTTATCACTGGCGCCTTCGGAATAAAATCGAATAAAACTGCTGAAGTTCAAGTTTTGGAAAACGTACATTGTCTCGTTTTTTTTTTTAATGTCATGGGCTCTGTCCGTCGGATCAGGGTAAACAAAAAATCAAAATGTTTAAAAACAAATTATGAATAAAACTGCACAGATCCAAATCCAATCTGCCATTTTGTTTCTTTGTAAAAAAATAAGAACAACGAAAATTTCTAACTTTACATAAATCGAAATTGCTAAAAAAATAACAAATCTTTTTTAATGAAACTTGGTGAAATTATATCTCTTGTAGAGGTAAACCAAGTATTGTGGTAAATTGCAAATAAAAATATGTATTATTTTTCCTAAAAGACGAGATTTTTAAAAGTTTTTTGAGCTTCATAAAAAACTACCATTTGGTTAAGAAGCTAAGACTGTAGCTTTTTAAACGTGCTTTACAATGGTGAAAAGAAAATTTAGTTTTTTGTATTATTTTAAAGTTACATTTCCTGCATTTTTGTAAAATGCATTTTTTTGTATACATTTTTTTTTTCGAGTATCCACCCAAATACTTTTATCATATCATAAAAGCGTTGGATCTAATTTTCGATTTGAAGTATGCAGTTTACGATGAGGTTAACACGTCATTCTTTCTCTTTCCATATCGATATCTTACCGCCTTCTCAATCATTTATTAACGAAGGTCTGATTGTTTAAAAATTTCGTATTTTGCATTGTCTGTCATAATTCATCGCATCCGCAAGTGTTTCATGGCCACAACTCAATGGTTAAAGTGAACATGTGTTTTTTATGTTTAACATACTGAAGATAAAAAAAATATTTTTCTGCAACCGAGCGAAAAGTGCAACTTTGCGCTTCCAAAAGAAAGTGCAAAGTTGCAGTTTTCTGAGGTGCGAGCATTTTTTTACGTCGCTCGCCGAGCGACAAAGTAAGCGCTTAGTTACCATGGAAACCATAATAAAGAAACGTCTAGTGTAACTGCGACTTTTGACACAAAAGTAAGCATTGAGGGTATTTGACAGATTGATTGATTTACCAGCGTGCGGTAGGCATTGCTGCCACTCCCAGGTATACAGCTGGGCCTGCTACGTCCACGCTGGGTTGGACTAAGGTCATGCGTGTTGCCAGCAGCGAAAGCCACATGGCGCATGGTAAAGAAATGTGGGATGGGAGGTGTAGGTATTTGTGAGATGCGTTACCGCATTGTGTCGTGAGGGAGCGTTTAAGCTCCCTTTTTTGTGTGTTTGGTTCTGGACTTCTGCCTATTCTGACTCTTCTTATGAAATATGTTGCCGTGTTGTGTCGTAATATGGAGTGTTTTTGCTCCTCTTTTTGCGTTTTTGCTTCTTCGAATCTTCTTTTTTCTGAATCTTCTGATTCCTCGGTTTCCGATTGTGGTAGAGTATATATCCTTGCGATTTGGATATGTCCCCAATACTTCATTGCGTATATTTCTATTATGTTGATGTTTTGTGTCGCTGTTTTCGTCTTGTTGTTTTAGTTGGACGATGCCCTTTCTACTCTTCTCAAAAACTTTTTCTGTTGGCTTTTGTTGTTGCCGCGTTTTTAACTCCATATATCATCGTTGTCCGTATGACGGCTATGTACATACATTTGGTAAGGTCCCATGATAGTTTATTTTTCTCAATGAACGATATGTTACCCTTGTGCCGTTTTGATTCTCTCCTTTACTGTTTCTCTCCGCTCTAGCTGGTTCGTCCGGTCTGTTCCTAGGTACTTCAATTTGTTCGGTATTCTTAGGGAATATTCATCTATTTTGTGTTCCTCTCCGCTGGTCCAACTCTTCTTCTTCTTCTGCATCGATTAGGAGATTATCGACGCATGTGTGTACCCTCCTAGAGAACACCACTTTTCTGAAAGAAACCCTCACCAGGCACACCTCCGTCGAAGTGATGTACGAACTCAGCCCCGACGCAGTATATCAGCAACACTTCATTGATTATTTCGAGTTTAATTTTAATTATTATCACTACCGTGATTTCTAGCATTTATTCCTTGGATGGTGGCTTATTGTATTAATTTGATTCATTAATTTTTTTGCGTCGATAATTTTGTGACCACGTATAATTAATTTTTTATTTTATTTTGCAGTAAATACCATTTTAACAAACATTTTTACAAAAACATCTCATTGATGCTCACGTTTTGATATCTGAACTGAACAAATTTGAGGTTATCAATAATTGTTAATTTTTACCAAACATTTTTATAAAAACACCGGTTGTAGAAAAAATGCTGTGTGTAATTCGAGCGCAAAGTGACATTGCCGCTCTCGCGAGATAGTCAAACTTCTCGCTCAGAGCGACAATATATCACTTTGCGCTCTTAATACACAAATAGATATTTTCTACTACCGTGTGTAAAGTACATACTTTACGCACGCCGTGGAGTAAGTAAAGTTAAACTTTACGCATTATTGCGAATAGTAAAACAAGTTAAATTGCCTGTAATAATCATATCTTATTTTTAAATGTCAAAAACTAGACACTTTAATGTTCTTCTACTCCCTTATGTAAATTTGCTGTTTTCTGTACAGTCTGTAGAATGGATAAGTAGGCAATTCCAGTTAACTGAACGGATATATTTGATATCAGTTCTAGGATGGATATGAAATGAAACCGACCAATCACAGTTCGTGTATTAAGTACATAGAAAACTATTCGTTTTAAAATCAAATTAGTGTGTAAGCTGTCAAAGTAACTGTCAGTGTGTATTTGTGTAATATACTAATAAATTTTGTAGTTTTTTTAAGCTGGTCGTAGAAAAAGTATACTGTACAACTCGAGTGGATTATCCATATCGCACTCAAAAATTTGAAGCACTCCGCCATATCGTGCGATATGGATATCATATCCACTTTTGTTGCACAAACTATTATTTACTATCATATGTTATTATAAAATATACATATTTTCAGTGTTCTTTAATAATAATGCTTGAATTATTTATCATATTGCCGTTTCATTCACTAGTGCGTAAAGTGTTTTTCTTCACGTATTAGAGCGTAATAGTATTTAATATAACAAGTGGCTAAAATGATGTTTTTTTTTACTAATGGGGCGTTTACAGTGCGAGCCGGAGGCGAGTGCTATAAACCACACGAATAAAAAAAGCACATTTTAGTCTCGAGTTATATACAAAATTTTTTGTATCGCCATTCGAAATTGGCAATTAATATAATTTTGTAAAAATAGACTAAATTCTATTGCCGTTTCCATAGAAACTAATAAGTTTTATTTCACACTGTGAAATAAAATTTCTTTATTTCACACTTTTTTCTTTATTTTATACTTGTCAATAATGACATTGTTTTGATTCATTGAAACTGTCAAATAAATGTTATTTTATGATATGGCGTTACAAAAAGTAAATTGTTTATATTTTAATTTTTACAGTTTTATAAATCTTCAAAAATGTTTCCAAAATCTCGTTTTTTAGGGAAAATAACAAATATTTTTACTTTTAATCTCCCAAGTGCTTGAATTATTGCTGGAAATTTTTTGAGTACATGAATTTTCTTAAAAAAGAGAAAGATTTCCTGCAATTCATGCACGCTACGGATTCGGTAAGAAAATTTCATACCTACATAAATTAAATAAATACTAATTCAATACCATGACACTAGATATCTATATACTTGTAAGAAAAATATCTACATATATGGAATGTTAAAAAAAATATATTTCCACCTATTTTAGTTGCAAAAATGAAGGGTTAATATATATTCACTGAAATGTTTGATTTCACGTTTTCTTCACTAAAATGGGTGGAATTCTGTTTTCCTTATATTTTCTAATGTTACAACATTTTGAGTGAACCGGAATACCATATTCAGTTTCAAAAAATTACTGAAAATTGTTTAAGGCAACTCTATTTGTGTTATGAAATAAGTTTTGTTCACTAAAATAGGTGGAACATTGTTTGTTTACTTTATTTTCATCTTTACTTAACAGAAATGGCTTAGAAATAAAACGTCATTAGCTATTTATTATTATTTCATTGATAGTTTAACAGTGTAAACTTAATATTTCTATTGTTGAAGTTGTTTTCGAGGTTTTTAAAGAATAAGATATTGAAGAATGGAAAAAGAACAGAAATATACATTATGCACATATTGTGAAGAACTTTCTGATTGGCTAAAAAAGTGACATGTGAAATTTTCCATAATATTCATAATAATTTACAATTTCACCAAGTTTCATTAAAAAGGATTAACTATTTTTTTTTTAATAATTTCGATTTATATAAAATTACTTAGAATTTTTTATATTTTTTTGCAAAAAAACAAAATTACATTGGATTTGGATCTATGCAGTTTTATTCATGATTTATTTAAAAACATTTTGATTTTCTGTTTGGCCTGATCTGATGAACAGAACCCGAGATATATAAAAAAAAACGAGACAAAAACACGTTTTTCAAAATTGAAACTTAATTTCCAAGAAACGCTCACCTCTCAGATTGGACAAAACTTTACTGTTACTTTCTGACAATATACAGATTTTATTTCCACAAGAAAATTGCTACTCTCCAAACAATCGGTTTTATGCTACTAAAAAAGTGTATTTGTATTGATAGTGATAGAAAGTTAATGTACTGAAAAATTTCAATAGTATTTTAAACAAGTTTTGAAAACGAATCTTTTCACACGAGTGAGACAGTTTGGTGGAACGAGCTGAAGGCAAGTTCCACAACTCGAATGAGTGTGAAAAGATGTTGTTTACAATATTTTTTCTACGTCTGCAAGGAAAACAAACAATTTCATAAGTAAACAGATCAACCATTTTTAAAAAACTTCTTTAAAAGTAATGTGGTTTGAAAACTTCAGAACTGATGTTTAGTTAAATAAGTTGGTTGCTATGAACCTGAATAGGCTAGCCTAGTTCAAAAAAAATACAAATACGGTGTCAGTTCTGTTTTTGACAGGACTGTGTGAGAAAATACAGTTTCGAGTCTTGGTTACTGTGATTTATTTGTCGTTTTCGGAGGCAGCCGTGGAAAATTTTTTTTTCTTGAAAACCTGTGCATTTGCATTGAACACTAATTTTAGATTCGTGAATCCTGAAAAAAATTCGTGAAAATTCCAATGCCCCTTTAAAGTGCAGAATTACCAATTATATCAATGTACTTTTGCGCCGCGTCCCCCCACGCTAAAAAAATACATAGATATACATTAAGAAATCCTTTAGAGTATTTATCTACGACAATTAACAAGATGTGAATCCCATTTCAAGGTTTCGAAGGATTTTCATGCGCTCATCACAATACTTTATCATATCCACAGGCAGATAATAGAGATGCGAATTTGTGCAAGATGATTTGATAAATTCGACGGAGTAAACAGGGGGGGCCGGGCCCGCTAGCCCACCGGTCGGCGTAGCACATGTAACAAACAATCACGGACGCCAATGTGACGCGAAACCGCGCAGTTGGCTAGTTGTAGCCGAACCTTCAATGCGATCGTATGTTGCTATTCGCGAACACGCCGCGCAATTTCAGTTGTCTTTTTGAAAACTTCCTTCGCCGTAACATGGATGCCTTTCCGACTTGTGAGTTCTAGTTATGTTATCCCAGAAAGAGTTCAGTGAAAGTTTCTTGGACACAATGTCATCCCCGTGGTACCCGCCACCGCGACCTTCCTACAATTTCATGATGGATACGCCGCCTAGGTTAGTTCACAATATGTCATTATATCATCACTTTCATCGCTCGAACGTATTTTGATTAATTTGGAAAATCTGCCGAGGTTGCACAGTGAACGTAATTCGGTTGTTTGTCGTGTAATGGAGAGCGAAGTGATAATATGTTTCAGGCCCGGACGTTTAAGCAGTTGTTGTTTGCTCGGACGTGTACAAATAACTATTTATCATAGTGATGACCTTCGTTCGGTTGCAGCGACCGGCTCTACTCGATATGGCGAAATAAACAATTTTAATTCTGATAAATTTCAGTTTTGCTTGAGTTGTTTCTTTATTTTTTTTTTTATGTTATTTATTGTGATTGTTGTTCAGAATAAACTTTTTGGCCTTAAAATTTGGAAGAAGTTTATTGTTTTATTTTGCAATTCAATCATACATAACCGAGACCAGAACTGCATTTTTAATGACTTCTCTAGTACAAGGTGATTGAAAAAGTACACTCGCCGGCAGAAATTCGATCCACCAATTTTGACGAAGTTTAATGCTTGAAAACGTTTTACCCTTGCACAGATTTTAATGATTTTCTTAGCAATTTGTAAATAAATTCATAGAGATTATCAGGTAGTTTCGAGGGTAGTTTATATTGACTTGTATCATATTGATACTTTCAACATGTGGGTCTGGAGACGAATTCCCTGGACAGCCCATCGCACTAATACCTCGATTTTCAAAAAAATATGTCTTTCCAGCATCGTATTCTTTCGAATCTTTTGACCACATCAATCAGAGAGAGAACAGTGTAGAACTGTTTGTAGTTCAGGGAAAATCACATGTCAGGAGACGCTCCCAAAACGCTAGGCTGGTCAGTACTGAAGAGCTCATGGAAAATAGTGTTAATGAGGCTATGAGCCGAACAAGCAATCGCGACAGATGCCGTGAAGCCTCCAGACGTGCTATACAGCAAGCGTAGGCCAACTGGAATGATTTTCATGAATTACAAAACGTTGTGAATAAAAAGAAGTATCATATTGTACCAAGAAAAATATATGCTGTTTTATTTTATTAAATCACCTTCTGAAGTATTTAGACACCATGGTCATATTCCAGACATGCTTAATATTAAGCCTCGCCTATTCTCAACATTCTCTTTTTTAAACGACCTCAGAAAAATTTACAAAATGAGCAGGTTCTCAATTCGTATACGTTTTTTTTTTAATATTTCTACAATCATTACTCTATATTGGTTTCAGCGATTTCTGTGAAATCTTTCTCAAACTGTAAGGTATGGCTAGGCGGTAGTCCCATGTTATTTTCATCTAGCTACCTCTAGTGCAAGGTGAACAACAACTGGAATCAAAATTTGTTTAGTTGATAATTTTTCAATATTTGGCGGAGGTGCCGCGTAAATCGACGGAATTGCCTTAAAATTAGTAGCTAGTTAGGTATTTCAGGAGTTGCTGATACCAAATCTAATCTCAAAAAGTAAGGATTCAAAGCGGCGAATCCAATACGGTTGCCATAATGCAACATTATTACATATTTACATGAAATTTGATATATTGAGATTTCAGGATTCTCTGACAACGAGCCTGACGTTAAAGCTTAAAAATTCAAAGTGAGAGATAATGTTACTTTACTGTGTATAAGCTGAAATGGGCAAAAAAAAAATTTTTGCATCACCCTAATATCTGTTTTCTCGTTTGTTTGGGAGATTTATTCAGGTGGCTATATTACAGCCCAGACTTGAATCCCATTGAGCACGTCTGGGACATGTTTGGTGGGTGGATACGATTCCGTATTCCCGCCTCTGGTGGCTTACAGGTGCTGATCGCTGCACTGCTTGAAGAATGGAAAAGAAATTAACAGGACAAGAACTGGACATTGAACACGGAACATCGGAGTAATAGATAACGTAGCTCGTGGGAAATAGACGTTCTGATTTTTTTTGTTCTTTGGAATTATTTTTTTGTTATTAATGTTAGTTTCATATTGAGGGGTAAGTCAGTGAGGAGTAAGTCAGTAAGGCGGGGCGGTTTTTCCTCCCTTACCGAGGCGATCCAGGACGATCTAAGGGCAATCCGGGGCGAATAATGGGGGGCGATCCGAGGTGATCTGGGTCTATCCGAGGGGCGATATTTCGTCCCGCAGTTTTCTCTCATTTCCTATATTTATTGTCAAAGTAAAAAAAAACACTACGTAAGGAATCACTACTGCCACATCTAGATTTCCTGTCTAAGTTTCTTACAATGAAAAAAAAATTGTTACTATATTTGCACTCCACTAGATGGAAATAATTGTTTTTAGAACTTTAATAATATAATGTTTGAAATCCTCTACCCCAAAACCCATAAAACGATATAGCATATCCGTAGTGGGGTCGCTGATCTCAATAAAAATATTTGAGGCCTTTGGCTCTTGTACATGCACTAAATCACATTTTTTCCGCATTAATAATGGAGTGTGAATGACAATGCCAAAAAAATTTTGAGACTGACTTTTCGTACATTCCTGAATTCCAACTTTAGGGACTCTTACTTGCTTGCTTTATCTACTTATTCTCATTATTCCCCAATTATACTCCGTTACAGAGTAATCGTGTGCCCACAAAAAAAGTTTCCAACAGAGCGATAAACGGACCTACAACAGACATTTTTTTGGCTCAAACTTAAATCTCGTCGTTTCATGAAATTCTAGCCTATTTGAATAAAACAATGCCATTTTTTTACCGTTTCTGTTCCACTCCACTACGGGGATATGAAAGTAATACTGTAAAAGTGTCGGCGTTTTATTTAAAAAAAATTACGACAAGACAGGTATTGGGATGATTCAAAAAAGAGGATGTTGAGAAATAGATCTGGTTTGAATATAAAGCTTTCTAGAACATGTCCATTTGACCATAACCAAGCTGCCTAAATACACCACAGTGTTTTAAACGTAGTAAAAAAACAGCACGTTTTCCATGGTATAATATGATACAACTCAATTCTATTTTGAAAATTATAAAACACAAGATCACCCTGTGAATTAATTTAGTTTGCTAAAAAAATCATTTTAAATTAGTCCAAGGGTGAAAAAAATCAAACTCCATCAAGAACCGCTGCCTAAGGAATGACTACATTCACATCCAGATATCCTATCCAAGTCTCGTACAACGAAAAAAATTTTGACATAATATTTGCACTCTACCGTGTGGAAATAATTGTTAATAGAACATTAATATCTAACATAATATTTCAAATCGTCTACCTCAAAAAATCATAAAATGACATGTCACGTCGGTAATGGGGGTAGTAGTGGGCTGATAGAAAAAAAAATAGATGCGTTTGGTTCTCGTACACACACTAAATCATAATTTTATTTTTTACCCCCTTAAATAATGGGATGCCAAAAAAATTTGCTTCTCGTACATACATTATATCCCAATTTTTTGGACTTTTACTTGCTTGCTTTCTTTCCCTGTTTTCCCCCATTTACCCGCCAACCATTCAATGGAATAAAATCCAAATATAATCTAGTTCCAGATTTAGTTATAATACGTAATACGTAGGTGTACCAAATTTCAAGTCAATATCATAAACCGTTTCAGAACAATCGTGCCGTGCCCATAAAAGAAAGTTACAGACAGAACGACAGGCATAAAATTTTGTTTGCTCACATTTAAAATCTAGACGTTTCATGACATCCTAATAGTACAGTAACTTAGTAATCTCACTTCTGACTAATTCTATAGCAGTTTTAAATTCAAATATTTTTGGATAGTTTGATTTAATAAGGGTCCAATATGAAATATTAAAAAGGAATACGGATGATTTTTCGTTGAAGATAAGTTTCACCCAAACTCGGGGGGTTTCGAAAAAAAAAAGTGACTATTGAAACGTATAGATCGTCGAATTCTATCCCATAGAACCCCTTATAACGTTATTTTTGCTTTAATACCCGCCGAGTTACAGGGTTGAAAACGTTGGTTTTTAAGCAAAAAAACACTGATTTTTCAAATTATTCAAAGGGGATCACATTTTCGAAAAGTTTGTCATAAAAAGTTAGCTTATGAAATAACAAAAATAATTCGGGAAATAAAATTTTTTTTAGGCTCATCGTTGTTGAGATACAGTTGGGCAATTCTACAAAGCATGGTCGATTTCACATTGACAATGTTAAAAAATAAAATGTCAGGAATCTATTGATGTCATACATTTTTGAAATGCTTAAATTGTCTACTTTTCAGGTATGCCTTGTGGCACCAGCTTTTTTCCCGTGACTAAAATATTACAGCTGTTTTTCCTTAGTGAAACGTATAACAAAACACACGACCGTCACATTTATATTTGTGCTGTGTATTAATATAAATATGCTAAATGGATTATGAAAAAGTTGATTCTTTGAAGTGAAAAATATGGCCTACAAGATATTAGAGAAAATTTTGGTCGTAGTAATACCCATGAATAAAATAAAAAGTGATATAACTCTAAGTTTCTTTCTTATTTGAGCCTAATACTTTCGAAATTCAGTTAACTGTATTGACTCAAATTACCTTTTTGTGTCTAAATTTTGTTACCGATAACCAGTTTTGTTCATAATTTAAAGGACAATGGTTCTAACGAGAGAAATAATATTTATGACACCATTGTGAATGAGGTACTGTGAGTTACGCGTGACGGTCGTGAGTGGCGTGATGGTTGT
The DNA here is from genome assembly GCA_936432065.2 of Rutpela maculata. Taxonomy (NCBI): domain Eukaryota; kingdom Metazoa; phylum Arthropoda; class Insecta; order Coleoptera; family Cerambycidae; genus Rutpela; species Rutpela maculata. The sequence goes on along the minus strand of OW386286.2, from coordinate 1,140,311 downwards.
GAGATTCGTAAAACGGTCGTGTAATTGCTGGCTGAGGTTGTGCCAAATTTTTGAAAATAAAAATAATATTTGAGGGTCAGATCATATGTATTTTGGCTAGTAGGAACCAAATATGAAAAAATATACAAGTTGTCCCATTTAAAAAATTTGATTTTCACGTCTTTCGCCTCGAAACCGGAAGTCAGAAGTTGGTTTTTTACATCATATAATTGGAAATTTCATCCCATATCACTACACCAAATTTGAAAAAAATCCATTCAACCATTCAAAAGTTACAAGAGTGAAGGAGAGTAATGCCAATGAAATTTCTCATAACCGTCACTAGAGTCTCAAGACCATCTCACTCAAATTTGTGCCATGTGACGGTCATGAGTGTGACGGTCGTGACGGCCGCTAGACAAAAATGACTAAGAATTATTCACCCTAAGCTATTATTAAAGTAAGGTTAGGAGAAGACAGTGTACTGGATACCTCAAAATAAAAACATATTTGAATATGAATAAGTTGATAAATGCAAAAATACACAACGTGACGGTCATGAAAGAGATGACAGGGCCATATATTAGACTTACCATATAAATTACTGGAAATTCAAAATGTTTTGGGAAACAGCATTTGGTTATTGTATCTCACATGATTTCACAACGAAAAATTTCTGTGTGTTTCTGAGTCGCTGGTAGTCCTAGCATTCAACTTATTAACTAATAATGAGCGCTGTGACGGTCGTGAGTATTAACCAAGTTACGCGACTTTAATAGTTTATATATTAAATCCTAGACTTTAAAACATGAAAGTTGTATCTTGCCAACAAATTTTGGATATTTTGTAATAATTATAGCAGAGATGGACACTAACCATTTCTCTGGTAACAAAATTTCAGCCAAAACAAGTGTCAATCTGTATGGAGTTACGCGTGACGGTCTTGAGTTTTAGGAGTAAAAACAGCCAATACTTTATTTTTGTCGTAATTTAGCTCAAGTTTTTTATTATAACAATGTGCGGTAAGACTCATCTAAGCGAATATTGGACAAGGGTTGTAGCTTGGACCAATTTTTGATCAGTAAGTCACTAATATCATGAATCGACCATGCTTTTTAGAACTGCCCAGTTAATGTTAGCTGCATTTGAACGTAACCCTGAAAAGGTCACGCTCTTCAAACAGTCATAACTCTGGTTTAAAAAAACATTTGTAAATGTACCTTCAACCAAATTAAAGCTTATTACAGTAGCTTAAAATTTTCTTTTGGCAAATTTTGATATCTACAAAATCAAAAATGATACAAGGAAAATAAAGGCAAAATTTTGATTTTTCTCACAAAAATGTGCCCGTTTTTTGGTTCCGGTATATTCCAAATTGAAAAAAAAATTCCAATTCGTATTTTTTGTTAGTCCTAACTATTATGTATTCGCTTAAATTTTTTTGGCAGATTTTACACTTAATGTATTTTGAGCATTTTTGAAAAAATGTTTTTTTTTTGCTTTAAGGTTAAATAATTTAACAGGGAAGCATCTTAGCTAAATGTTACTAGAGACAAAAAATTATGGCAATAAACTAAGAAAAATGATGCTTTTTAAATTTTTTTGATAGAAGTATTTGAAGTATACTCTTAACGTTTTTTTTTTAAATTAACGCATTTGAGATGAATCCAAAAAATCTGACAATCTCTGTACTGCTTTGACCGACCTGACCTTAAACAGGATTAAGAGACCTTCAAATTATTTTTTTGGATGATTAAAACATTACTATATTGCTCATTTGGCGGTAAAATCTCACAGTATTTTCAGTTATAAAAGAATAGTCATGGTTTTTTTTCACTTTTTTTGATATTCACACACATTTCTTAAGTCGTTGGACTTCGGATGCATGTATGTGTTTGTGTAAATATATATAATAAAAATGAAAACGACTCAAACATTGATGAAGATAAATAATTATATTAAATTTAGGTTAAATCTCTATATAGTTAATAAAATTGGAAACTATTAATGTTATTGTTTTATTAATTTGCTACACCTTAACATAAAAACCTTTACTTTATACTTATTTTGTAACTTTACGGGTGGTTTTTACCTTCTTGGGGGTAAAAGCAATTATTTTTCTTATTAGGGGATGAGTTTTATGTTTCAAAATTTAACAATCTGCTAATTTCTCAGAATAAACAAAAAATAATTTTTCACCCTTTTACCCTTTTTATATCGGCCATATTGAGGGTGCAACATAAAATTTTTAATTTCTAACTTCACATTCGTGATCAAAAACATAAATGATATAAGTTTCTTAGCACTTCGTTACTTATTGATTTTTTGACTTTAGGGGTGGTTTTCACCTTCTCTTGGGGATAAAAGCACATTTATTCTTTTTAATATTTGAAGTTAATACCATAAAGCTTAAGAATCCGCAAAAAAAAAATTTCAAGCCGCTTAGAATTAGTCGGAAGTTTGGGTACTTTTTGACACCAAGTGACTGTACTATAAGCCTATATTTGAACAAAAAAAATTTCAAAATTCTTTTTCCCGCTGCTATACTTCCACTTTACTACGTGGATGTGGATGTGGAACTAACTACTGGTGGATCGAATTTTTGCCGGTGAGTAATATACAGGCAATGGTTGCTTATGATTTTTTCGAATATACATCATACAGGTTTCACACACAGATTAATACAAGTTTTTTTTTATATAGTTCCTGCATTTTTTGTATATTTGCAGATATATTTCTGGTTGCAAACGTGGTTTTGCGTGGACGTTTTAACTGGATTATCCAGTTTTAAAACTGCCTAACGGCAAATAATAGTTCTCGCGAAGATATTAAATGTGTCCGTTCTTATATGTGTTAAGTATATTAAATTGGCGATAGTGTAACTATGATTTATTACAATTTAAGTTTTACAGGCCATATGATAAATTACTGGTCAAAAGGAGAGCTAATTTTTAATAAAGACCGCCCAAACATTAAATTTCGATAAGTGGCATAACAAACAATACTTGAAAATTTGCCTGTCATCTTTATGTGCTTTGGAATTAGCCTGACAGGTTTGCATTATTGAATAATCAGATGCCTTATATCATTATGGTAAAGGCAGATCATATTAACCGGTTTCGTTCTGAAGGCGGTATACGTAAGTATTCGGATGTGCTGACATTGATGAATGCTTTCATGTTCCCGATTTTTACTCCTCTTTTTCTGTGCAAGTCGTTAAGAATGTGCACTTTCTTAGCTGCTTCTAATTTTTGCAAGAAATTGTTCAAGCTATTTTTAAATATTTTCTAGAACATATTATCTTGAGAATCATGAACATTCACGACCAATACCTTAGTCCGACTACTACTTAATTGCAGTGTAAATATTGAATTACGATTATTTTCAGTCAGATTGACTTTTCCAGTTTTTAATGAAATTTAGTTTACTGAATGCGATCATGATCGTATTGAAAAATCTGAAATTCCAGATTGATAATAATTATTTCACCTGATTTTGAAGTTGTGTCTATTAGTCCAGTCATTGAAGGTAAAATACGACGATACTGTATAATTTTGCCAAACAGCACCGATTTGCACAAAAATTTGGCTTTAGATTCTACTTACCCTCTACTCCAAAGTTGACCCTGTACCGGGGGTTGCTTTCGCCCTGGGGGTGGATGCCACTCCTTCTCATCCATCCTCAATTTAGTAGCTTTCTTATTTGTCTCTAGCATGTTTTCGCTCAATGTCGAGTTATTTGATGAAAACCTATTTGAAATACCTCCCGTTCAAGGTAAAATCCCAATTTTCTATTCGTTATTACTTAAAAACTATTAATTTGTATGAAAAGTTGCATAGAACCTTTTCTTCTCAAAATTTGATTCTATTTCAGCTCCAATGTTCCCTCTCAGGGAATGGAATTCACCCCCTATAAATTAGCAAGCCCTACATAATATAGAAACTTTTCTTTGATGCATTTACTATTATTGCCAAAAATAAACGAAATCTAATTCATATGACATTATTCCGAAGTTAAAACCTCTAGTTCTGTGCTAATTATACTGTCAGCGATTGTATACGGAGTCAAAAATACGGCAACGATGCAACAGAAAAAATCTGAGAAGATCTGAAAGGGACATCATTCAACTAATTGGAAGACAACGAAACCAAAGGAATGACACAATACATAAACATAAATAGGAGGGGGAATGTTGTAGAACCTTCCAGAATCGACCTAAGTCGAAGCCAAAATAAAAATTCGACTTAGGCGAAAATTTCATTTAGGGACATTTTCAAGAGTCTGGGAGATTTCAGAGCCACAGACTAGTCCAAAAGGACCGTTATGAATTTGATAAGGCACAACCGGGTAAAAATTCGAAGAAGCACCGAATTTTTACTTAGGAAAATATATTTTGGTCCAGGATATGAGAGTGAAAGTACATGGTGGTCATGGAAAAATGAATCACATAGGTACTTTTTTAAAAGTACCCCAAAAAAGTACTTTGAAAATATTCAACATTTAAATACAGACGATCCAGCTGCTGGGACCCGACATTGTCGGGACGCTTTGAAGATAATTGGAATTTCAGCGGACCAGTTCACTTTTACGAATGAGTTCAAAGCATGCCGACAAGGCTGGCTCTCTGCCTTATAAACCCTAGTTTATGGGCGGTCCTATCACAAATAGCAGGTAGAATTAGAATTCTACGAAAAATAGACATACTAACTACCTACCTCTTTATTTGTCACTAAAACTAATATTCATTCTTAGGTAGTCGTATTTGTACCTTGTGCATGATAATCGTTCATTTTCGAAAGTAAATAGTAAATAGACTTTTGCGCATCAAAAACGTAATTTTACTCCCAAAATTAAGAAGGCGTACCAGTTGTATTTTGGTTGTACAATTGGAGATGAAGACAAAAAATGGGCACCTCATATATGTTGCAGCAATTGTGCGAACAATCTTTGCAGTTGGCTAAGTGGAAGAGGACGTTCAATGGCTTTTGCTGTGCCCATGATCTGGCGAGAACCTACAGATCATGTTACCGACTGTTATTTTAGCGTGATACCTCCTATTAGACAGGGTATTAACAAGAAAAAAAGGATGGTAATACAATACCCCAATTTACCATCTGCCATTCGCCCGGTTCTCGAATGAACTACCTATTCCTAATCCACCTCAAAAATACAGCCTTGATTCTGACGAAGACTCGGATGATAATGTAGATGACGACGTAGTCCAGCCATCAACATCACAAGATCCCGATTTCTCTGCCGAAGTGTCCGGTGGTGAACCACACACAATTAATCAATGCGAATTAAGTTATCTTATAAGAGGCCTTGATCTGTCCAAGGCAAAAGCGGAGCTTTTGGCATCTCGATTACAACAATGGAATTTACTACAGGAAAATGTTAAAGTTTCCATGTATCGAAGCCGTCAAAAACATCTTATACTTTTTTTTAAAATGGAAAATGACTTGGTTGCCTGCAAGGACATTGACGGTTTAATGAGTGTTTTACGCATTCCCCATGATCCTAGTGACTGGAGACTTTTTATTGACGCCTCGAAACTTAGTCTAAAAGCTGTGTTACTCCACAATGGAAATAAATTGCCATTAATTCCAATCACCCATGCTGCTGTCCACATGAAGGAAAATTACAGTAACATGAATTATTGCTACAAACTACACTCTGTGTAGTGGCGGGCTGGGCATAGGGAGTTAGAATTGCAACATCGCGTGTGCCAGCTGGCTGAAATGAAATAACTGAGAACGGGGATGCTTCAGTGGTCTAGCGCCGACTCTATAATCTATGCCGCCGGCGGGCGAGTTTGCTGTTAGCTGGGTTGTCATATCTCTTGCGCTACATGGAAGTACATGCCCAGTCCGCAATTACACGCACTGTATAGAATATAACAAGTATAAGTGGCAGATTTGTGCAGACTTAAAAGCGATAGCTATTTTACTTGGTATGCAGCAAGGATATACCAAATATTGCTGTTTTCTTTGTGAGTGGGACAGTCGAGCGCGATTAGAACATTACAAAAGAAACATTTGGCCGCCAAGACTGGGTTTTCAACCAGGAGAAAAAAATGTTGCTTACATTCCATTAGTTGATTCACAAAAGGTAATACTGCCACCACTCCACATAAAACTGGGGCTTATGAAAAACTTGGTAAAAGCTATGGACACAGAAGGACGTGCTTTCAGTTATTTAAAACAAAAATTTCCCAGACTTAGTAAGGCGAAAATTAAAGAGGGAATTTTTGTGGGTCCTCAAATCAAGAACCTTTTCAAAGATGCTGAATTTGACAACATTCTAGAAGGTAATGAAAAAGCTGCTTGGAATTCCTTTAAAATGGTAGCAACACATTTTCTCGGTAACAAAAGAGCAGAAAACTATAGAGACCTTGTTGGGAATCTTCTTTCTTGCTGCCAGAAACTAGGATGCAATATGTCATTAAAAGTCCACTTTCTACATTCACTTCCCAGAAAACTGTGGTGCAGTAAGTGATTAGCATGGAGAGAGAGATATTCCACCAGGATATTCAAAATATAGACTACTGTTGGACATGTATAAGAGATGCTTCAGAAGTAACTTATAAGACGGGCTAAGAAGCGCAAGAAGAATAATTAATTTTCTGATTAAAGGGCTTATATTCTAATTAAATATATAGTATATAACATGTATTTGAAATATATATCAAAATGGCAAATATTTTTTCGCATGATGTAATTAATTGCTTTTTTTATTAAAATTATACCATAATATGTGAGTTAGGTCAGTTATTACAATTTTTAGAGCCAACCAATTTTTTTTATGACTTGTTAGACGTAGCTGGGACCAAAACAATGCAAATAAGTGGTTTTGGTTAAAGATACAAAATAAAAGTTAAAATTTGTAGGTGTGTGTAAAATTTAAAAAATCATGAGCAAACTTGTAAAGGACTAATCCAGACTTTTTCAAGGAACTGCAGGAAATTTATCCTAGAATACAGGAAAGGCTACATAATCCATTAATCGAGATTGGCTCTTTTTTAGCGTACTGAATTAATTATGTCGCCCACTGTGCGGCGCGGCGGTGTGTTTTTTCAGGACGCCAATACCTACCGTAGTTGGTAAATCAATCAAGTTCACCACCATTTAATTGCTCGGTCCAGCCAGAGATTCCGTCGTAGTAGAGTAACACCACTAACTCAAGAAATTATGTGTGGACGGGAATAAGATTCTAATCTGGCCAGGTTCACAAATTCGTCGTCTGCTTCGACGAATTTAGAGCCTGTAAACAATAGATTTAGAACATTAAAACATCAGATTTGTATTTGCGACCCTTTTAAATTGATTCCGTATAAGTAAGTAAAATTAATTAAGAAATTCTCTTGGGAGTAATGAAGTACAAAGTTTTACAATTAAGTAAAGAGGCTGTTGGCACTAAAGTGGGTATAAAACAGTGTTATATTTGATAATCCTTTTTCTGCAATAGTGCATAAATCTAACGACGATTTATGAGTTAAGTGCTGGTAATTATTCTGTAGCAATTATTATTATCGTATCATTTTTGTGAAATTTTAAAACAAACCACTCGAGTTAATTTTTTAGAAATATTTCCGTACGGATAGCATTGTGTTCAAAGCAGCTGGTTAAAATTTCGTGAATCCTTTTCTGAGCAAGAGGAAATGAACGTAATATACAATGTAACGATTGGTATACATTTACTAGTCAGTTAGAAAATATATTTGGTTTTCTAGAAAATGGCGGAGGATCCGGTGACACAAAAAAAAACCGCTGCCCAAGGAATCACTACTTGCACATCCAGATTCTTTATTCAAGTCACTCACAACGAAAAAACTTTGTATGTGGAAATAATTGTTTATGGAACTTTAATAATATAATATTTGAAATCCTCTACCCCAAAAACCCATAAAACGATACCCCACATCGGTAGAATGGGGTGGTGATAAGGGGGTGGTAGTGGGGGTGGATGAAGTAAAAAATATTTTGAGGTTTCTGGTTCTTGTACATACACTAAATCACAATTTCTTTCATCCCCTGCTTGATTTACCCACTTACTTACCCCAATTTACCACCCAACCCTTCGACGGAACAAGATGAAAATATAATCTAGTTCCAGATCTCGTTAAAGTACATATGTGTACCAAATTTCAAGTCAATATCTTAAACGGTTCCAGAGTAAACATGCGCACAAAAAAAAGTACAGACAGACCGGCAGATCGGCAGACAGACAGGCCGACAGACAGAATTTTTTTTACGCTCAAACTTTATATCTCGACATTTTATGATATTTGAGCAATAAAAATTTTTAAAAATGTTCTTGTCGTTACCATACTTCCACTAATGTGGAAGTAAAATCACCGAAATTTGAAATAGTTTCCCCATATAATCTCATTGTAATGTGGAAAAACGTTAAAAACAATAAAATGTAATTTGTTCATAGATAATTTACAAATAAAAATGGAGTTTAGCGATTTTTTGAAAAAAAAATCGTTAACTTCGTTTTCCCACCACTGTATCTCGTTACAATAAAAATGTAGGAAATTTTGTCCCCTTCAATTTGTCTTGAACATTTTTCTCGTAGGATCGACCGTTGCCGTATTATTTTGCAAAAATGATGTTTTGCACCTTTCAATAAAGAGGGCGGAAACGTATAGCAAAATCATTACTACTCCACCTTTTATAAGGCAAAGGCCATTCTTTATCCCTACTAACTGACTCCATTATCATTAAAAAAAACCGCTGCCCAAGGAACCCCTACTTCCACAAGTTTATTTATGTTCATTTAGTCCTAAAATCGCGTGCTTTTCGCGATATTTGCATTCAAAATAAAAAAAACACGAAAAAACACATAGATATATTTTTCAAGTCGCTTTTCCGGAAAAACCAGTGGGATAATCGAGAAAATGCATAGAACTTTTTTTGTAATAAATCGTATTTTGAACACTTTTACCTATGTTCGTTTAGCCTTAAAAACGTGTACATTTCGAGATATGAAAGTCTAAATGAAAAAGGACACGAAAAAACGTATATATATGTATATATCTCAAAAATCATGTCTTTTTTTTCTGCGCATAAGCAAAACATTGTTCTAAAAGTTGAGTACTTACTATCTATGCAAAGAAACTGCTGTTCAAAATCTTTCTTTAAAACGGCGTTTTTTTCCTAATTTGAGTGGACTATTTAGCCAGTAATTAAAAAAAATAGTTCTCAAATATCATTTTTCCTTAATATATAGCATTACCTAGGTGCTCAAGTTGTTTTTTGTTCGTTTAAAGCACTTGCTTTAGAAAAAATTTCATCTGCCATATTGGAGTCACCATTTTGATTTGCTTTTGCTTTGGCTTCAGATTCGTAGTAGTATTTTTCCTCAACTAATGTGCTAAACTGTAAAAACTGATTAAATTGCAATTTATTTTGCTGTTTTTAGGCCCCCATCGACTGTCTAATTAAATAAACAAAGATCATTAAATTCTAACTAGTAAACAATTAGTATTGCGTCTTAACAATACAATGCAAATAATGGCATAAAAATGTATTAACTAGTGATCTTGTTCGGCATTTTTCATTTTTTACCTCTTAACGACTCTCCACTATATCCGGATTTGGGATTTTTCTTATCAACTGTAGGTGCCAAGTAATGTCAGGTTTGGAAGTACCAAAAAAAGTGCCGAATATTTTTTGCTAACATGCGGAACCACACATCTGCGGTTTTATATTCTAGAAGATTCACCATTTTGAAAACACTATTTTAGTCAGAAGCTGTGAGCAAGAGATTACGTAACTGATTTGCATAAAGTGTACACTAAAATAAAGTAAATAAACACTCTCAACATTAGATTATAGTCAACTGCTTCATTAATGTTTTGGTACAGAACTCTAGTTCCATTAAAAGACGTTATTTCTCCCTTTATAAAGATTTACTATTTTAAAGTCGGGTTTCTTTAAACTTTAAAATTTTATTTTATTAATGATTTATTTCACAACAAATTAAATACGGAGTAAACGAAATATCTATTTAAAATTTTCAAGGGCAAAATATCACAGCCAACTATAATGCAACAACATCCTTGTGCTCTAAACGATAACATTTCATTTTTAATGCAGTCGCTGTCATTTTTCGCATCGTCATTTTGATCATAATGTCATAACATGATTCTAAGTGATTTGTGCGCGAATCGTTATTTTAAAGTGTTTTTGTGTTATTTGTTTATTGTACTAATTATCTAATCTCACCCACAGCGATTACAGCGTGCGATGATGACTTATTAAAATTCTTAGGCAGATAAAACTCGCAAAAGTAAATAACAACCGCAACTGAGATCGTAGAGCGACGGGATATCATCGAGCTTCTTAATTTCATAAAACTCCACATATTATACAATACATTGTAAAGTAACGAGGCATCTATAGCACAGTGGCCAAGTACATTTTACCTGACAAAAGGTTATGTAGTTTTGGATTTTGGATATGTTGTATGTACGTAAGTTCTTATTAAAAATCCAAGTTTTCTAATTTGGCGCGCCTGTACGCGCGTCAGTACGACCACTTTTGTGTCACTTTTTTCGGTTTTTGCTCGATAACTCTTTATTAGTGCGTCCTACAAAAAGAAAATCTAACCTTTTTTGTATAGCACAAAATTTGCTAGAATTTACTCTAATAACATGTTTTTCTAAACCTCATAGTTACCTAAATACAGAGCAAAAACACATTTTTTTCCAAAAATTAGGGAAAACTGTCACAAAGAACACAGTGTCCATCATCTTAACGCTTTATTGGTTCAATTTAAAGACAAAATGAGTAACACTTTGCAGCCATATGATAGATGTTGTGAGATTATTTGTTAGGAGGTTGTAATGCATTTTTTTTTAATTTGCCTAATCCAGTTGATACCTGTTTACAAATATATAATTTAACTCGAATACTGAATGAGTGTAATACACTAATTGATCCCATTTATATTTCGAATACAGAGTTAACAAGTGTGGTCCACTTTGTACGGATAATATTTCTGATTATAAATTAGTGTTTTGTGATTTGAAGAATAATACTTATAAAATGTTTCAGATGTTTTAGAAATTTTAATTAAGTATGATAATTTTTCAAACGATCTAGTCTCCATGCCTTCGTATGAAATTATATATGAAAGCGATATTGAGTTATTTAATTCTTTCCTATTAGAAATTTTTAATAAACATGCACCACTAAAAAATTGTTAGAGCTGCTAAACTCAAAGCTCACTGACTTACCACTAATCTCAAGCTTCTGATGAAAGAGAAGGATAAAGCAAAACAAAAACATAAACAAACTATAAGCAATGGAATAGATACAAAGAATTACATAACGCACACTGACTGTAATAGGAATGAAAAAAAAAAGTTATTTCAACTCAATATGTGCCGAAAAAGATTTGCGAAAAACTTGGTCCTCTTTAAAAACCTTAATATTCACAAAAGTAATTTTAATAAAATACTAGATGAACTCTCTGATCCAAATTTGATTAATGTATATTTTGCCTGATTTGTTCAAAACGTCTTCACACAAATGTGATGATAAAATTAATTTCTGTAATAATAACTTAATAACCATTCCTTCAGTTTTACTATGACTAATGTTGAAAAAGTCAATAAAATCCTTAATAATATAGAGTCTAATGCATATGGTACTGTCTAATGCAATGCTCAAATATTGCACTCCGTTTATTGATAAATTTCTAGTACACTCAAAGAAATAGTTTGGGTAAATTCAACAAAAAAAAATGGTTAACTAACAATATCGTTAATTTTGTTAAACCAAACTATATTGATGGTATTCTTAAACAAGAGGTGATTGTTATTTTAATTAATAAAAAGTTGTCGTACAACAAAACAAACATTAACTTAAAAAATAGATGAATAAGACTATTATTTTGTTCGTCTGACTATTATTTTGTTGATTTGTGTCAAATTAAACTAGATAATAGTATATTTTATTTTTAACTATTATCGAATTGTAATTCTAACCCTGTATTAGTTCGCTGTACTATTGTACTTGGTAGACAAACTAATATTATTGTCGTCTTCTAGAAGTTCTAAAAGAATTACCATAAAATTTGCTTGCTTACCACGTACTCTATTACAGAAATTATTCCCAGATGACGCCACATACAAATCACTGACAATAATCAATCATGCATTATCTTACACTCTTATGAATTTATAGAAAATTAATAACATGATTGCAGTGTTCAAATTCTCTCAGGGATCATCGATATATTTGGATGGATCTTATAAACGATCTCTAATCTTTGGTTTGGGTGGTCTGATGTCTCAATACTGAGATTATGGCTAACCAAAAAAAACTTCATCATACAATAAAGTGTAGATCAACCTAAAAATTAGTTGGTGAACAAAAAACAAAGTCGTTGTACTATTTAATTGTAGACCAAATTGAAAATGGTTAGTGAACATAAAAAAATGTCATTGTACTATTTAATTTGTTACAAGAAGATATGATTATTAAACTACTATTTGTTTACGAAAACAAATAAAGTTGTATGACTATTCTTTACTGATTGATTTAACTATGAAACTAGATAGGCGCGATTTCATATGCTCTTTTTGGTTGAATTTACCTATCATTTTCTTTGAGTGTACATATTATCAACTGTTGCATAGAGAAGAGTTATTTTCCAAATGATTGGAATTGCAACTGGTAAACCTCTCCCAAAAAATTGTAACTCTAAGTCATTTACGGAATTGAGAATAATAAGTGTTACCCCGAAAATAAAAAAAAAAAATTATATCGTCAGATTTATGAATACTTTTCTGAAAAGAAACTTTTACCTAAGAATCAGTGTGATTTTCGAAACAACAGCTTTAATCAATGTAATGGATGACCTTTTTACTGCATATGACCAGGGGCTGGTGTGTATTGCTCGATTTCTCTAATACATTCCATAAAATAAATCATAATCTGTTATGTGCTAAACTTAAATATTTTGTTCTTAATGCTGCCTCTTTACAATTAATTTCCTCTTACTTGAGTAACAGATTCCAGAACATTTGCCGCAATCGTCTAATCTAAATATATTTTCTGGAGTACCTCAAGGTCCATTTTGGGCCCGTTGTTTTTTATCATATATACGTCAGATATCTTAACTTCTACTGTAAACTGTAAAGTCCAAGCTTACGCTTATTCTTAAATTTCAATGTAAATAATGTGCAACAGGCATGTGGGTGTCACTATTAATAATGAGTTACATAATATTAAAATTTTTTCGGAGGAACATAATTTGTATTTGACCTCTAGTAAACCCAACTTGATGTTATTTGGTAGTAAAAATAAATTAGATACAGTAAAAAACTCAGTAAATTTAATATTGCAAAAAATCTTGGGGTCATAATCGATAGTGATTTTAGATTTAGAGAACATGTGAAAAAACTAATGCAAAAAATATATTCCTCTTTGAAGTTGGTAATCGTCATAAATTAAATTGTGATTTAAAAAAATGCTTTGTGAGTCATTAGTTTTGTCACACTTTAATTATTGTGATTGTATATAGGTACTGCTTATACCTCAATGATAAAAAGCGCATTCAAAAGGTACAAAATTCGTGTTTAAGATTAATTTTTGGTTTAAGAAAATTCGAACATACTTCTCATAAGTTGGGCGAGGTTAAATAAATGGCTTAATGTGGTTAATCGAAGAAAATTACATTTTGCAAGCAGTAATATAATGTCTAATCCAGTTATTCTATTTGACCTCTTACACTCTAATGCAAAATCTTTCGCTCTTTTTTTTTTAATGCCTTGTTTATATTAACGTCGTGGCGAAGTTTAGCTAATGCTACTCTACTACTTAACCAGGACTTCGAGATGGGATACGATCACCCATCCTAGGTGACGGACTCACCCGGCGTGCTTAACTTCGCCGACCGAGGTCCAGTCACTAAAACCGGTACCGTGCCTCACATCATTTTCAGAATCCGGGGTGTCAAAAATAGGGGGTTCCTATTTTAATAAAACGAAAGTTGACCTTCAAGTGACCTTGAAAATCCCATTAAATGTCAAATTTAAGGTCACCAAGTGGATCCTCCGTTGACCTGAATAAATTTTATGGAGAACATTATCCTAACGAGTTATGGAGGGTGTCTATACTTTTGGGACACTTTGTATTATAGGACTGTATTTCTTAGCCTTATTTATGAGAATCTAAAGTTTCAACTACGTGTATGAATTTTAAATACACCCTCCGCCCCAAATCCACCCCCCGACACTTCTAGATTTTTTTCAATATTTTTCCCGATATTACCACTACAAAATTAACTTTTATCCAATTATCCAAACTTTTGACCATCTAAGTCTTCACTTTGCACCACTCACTCTACACCGTCCATATGATTGAACTTTTTTTACCTATTATTGACATTAAGGTCGGTGTAAAAATAACCAAAAAATTGGTATATTGAGGGGTTAATTATTTCTCCCAAACCGTTCCAGCTACAACGTTGAAATTTGACAGGGATGCTCATTGTGTCACATAGACACCCGCTAAGAAGATTTCGGAATTTAACTCCAAAAGGAGCAATTTCCGAAAGTTTTTCAATTAAAGTTTTTTGATCAGGGAGACACATGTTTTAGCCAATTTGACCGAATAATTTTTCACTTGTTATTTTTATGTAGAATTCCCGGCGCCTTCACCAACATTTTTCAAACTTTCAACTTTCAATTTTTTTGTACGCTATTTTTATTAAAACAACAAATCCTTTTAATGTAAAATATTATAAAGTGCTATTAAAACTCGTATTAAAACGTATCACAATATGAAATGCATGAAAAAATATCATGAATTCGAAATTGTTTTAATTGTACAATTGTTATTCTTGTACATTTCTTGAGCTGTATCTCGAAAAACTAGACATGGGATCGAGTTGGCCACATGAGAGATCTTGATCAGAAAGTCAAAATCTACAACATATTAAAAATTCAGCCAATTTGACCGGGACCACTTTTCCCTAAAATTTGTGCGGGGTCCTTTGACCGTGCATTGATAAACGGGCCTTCTATTTAATTAGGAGATAAC
The DNA here is from genome assembly GCA_936432065.2 of Rutpela maculata. Taxonomy (NCBI): domain Eukaryota; kingdom Metazoa; phylum Arthropoda; class Insecta; order Coleoptera; family Cerambycidae; genus Rutpela; species Rutpela maculata. The sequence goes on along the minus strand of OW386286.2, from coordinate 1,125,276 downwards.
CGAGTTTTATGTATAAAAATTTAACAATGTTCACCTGTTTTGAGTATTACGACAGTTATGAAAAAATGCAATACAGATAAATTTTATCATAAGCAATTTATTTGTTTAGGACAAAACAAGTGCTTTAAAATAAGAGAATATGGGTTTTAAATGCACTTGAACAAATAAAAAACTGAAGTAATGGAATGGTATAATACTTTTTATAATCTACTTGAACGTGTATTTGGTGTATCGATAAGATAAAAAAAATGAAAACGAAACATTTACTTAGTCACTTCATTTCACTTTTATCGCGATTTTTTTAAATTATTTTTTATAATGAATCAACAGACCGCGTTTAGGACACTGGGTGCAAATAAACGTTCATTTAAAAGGGTTTTCACAATCGTTACAAGGGTGTGGGAATTAAAAATGTCCCGTTTTTGCAAACGTATTTTTTGAAAGGCGAGGTTTCTCAAGCACTCTCTCCCGACTTCTGAGAGCGACTCGTTAAGGACTCTCGTCGCGCAAACTAGGATGGAGTCAAAGTGCAGAAAACTACTGACATCGTCAGTCCATTGTAAAAAATGTATGTGTCTAGTCGTTATGGTTAAAATGGCAGCAGTTAACAAATTATATGTGCTTTATTTGTTATATTTAAGACACAAGAGACGAAGTCTTATTTGTATTATTCTCGTTAGTTTTATCCCACAAGCAAGATTTTGAACCAACAAGCTCTATTACAGTTACCACATCATATTTAAAATTGGCCATGCTATTTACTATACAGAATAACCTAGTTAACACAATCAACGTACGCACACGCACACATGAAATTAGTGTTTGTGATTCTGTACAGATATTGACACGGGCCCGACATATCGGTAAGTGTGAATCTTTCCATAAGTGTACTTAAGATGTCGTGATCACCGGCATAGTACAGCGCCCTTTTTTTTAACGATTACTGACAGGCTGAATTTTCGTGAGTAGCTTCGTTTTGACGAGACGCCCAACTTTTCTCTCTGCGAAAATTCTCGGTAGTGGTAGCTAATAAATTGTGCTTGGCTGTATATGTATATGTCGATTGGGTGATTATTCAAATTGTATTACTAACAGTTAGTTTTTTAGTTAGATCTTGAAATAATTTGATAAAAAACACGAAAAAATGTTTGTCCTACAAACTTGATGGTTTGACCGAAGCGTCCCCCACCCCCAACATGTCCAAATAATGATTACTAACCAGCTGATTTTTTTTTTATTATTGCTTAATAAATGTTTTTAAAATTAAATGGCCACATTGTTCTACAAATGGAATGGTATGTTTTCCAGTTCTATACTCGGAAATTGTCAGTTCCACGATAACACTTTTCTCATTACTAACTGTAGAACAAAAATAACACATGATAGGTTAGTGTATTCTCTGCCCATATAAAATAGTGTCCTACAAAAAATTAGTACGTATCGCTAGTCCCACAACAATTATTTTAAATAACGAATTATTTTATAATTGCGGTTTTGGTAAGTTAATATACTTTTATTACTTAAGCGAAATTCTGATATCTATCAAATTTTGAATATAGATACAGATTATCAAAAAAAATATATTTCCCTTAATTTTAAACCCTAATTTGCAAATTTACATTCGTTGCGAATTTTTGAATTTTTCATGCACTTTTATTTGTTTTCTTAAATGTTCGACTACAAGACAGAAAAACTTTATAATTCTAATGTAATATTATTTTTAAAGTTTAATTGCTTATTTAATTCAAAATAACATAATTTATATAGAAAGTTCATGAAAAAAGTGGGAAAATTACTAAAAATATATATATTTATGCATATAAAAAAACTAAATTAATTTTCATCAGATTCATCCGTCGACCCTTCATCTTCGTCCCTAGGAACACCATTCTCCTCATCTTTATTTTCTTGGCAACTATAATTTTCATCGTTTTTGTTATTTAACTCTGTAATAAAATTAAAACAAAAAAAATTAATAAACTGCAGAATAATCGATAAGAAAAAAAAGTATTGAAAAGGTACCTTGGCAGTCAGAAGATAATTCTTCAAAAGATGGACTTTGAGGACCATCGAACCAATAATATTCGTATTTGCCATCAATTATTATTGTCCATCCATAATTTTCTGGCGTTTTTTCGGTGGGGCTGCGCATGTCTGCATTACACCATACACTGCAGATGTACTGTATTCTATTGATTTGCTGCAACAATTCTTGTTTCGTTGATGATAAACTAGAGGCATCGTATCCTACGACTTTTTTTTAATTTCTGCGTATTCATTTCTGAATTTATAGCCTTTTTCAAACAATTCGTACCGTCCTTTATTAATGTCATTTTTTGTTTTTAATGCATACATCCTACACACATACTCTTCAATGATTTGAAATACCTCGCTCGATGTTGTTAATTCGGTACGTCCACTTTGTAGGAGTTGCATGAAAGCCTCTTAAAATTTTGTGGGTTTTTTTTAATATTAAATTGCCACGCGCACACATACACACATATATCCTTCTATATACTTATTTAATCTTTTATATAATAAAATATTCAACATCTAGTAGTGTTACAAATTTCAGAATAAGTTTTTTGTTTTAATTTTTTATCAATATATACCACTTTTTTGTAGGACATTAGTAAAATCGTGTTCCACACTTTATTCGAAAATTAGGTTGTTAGTAATGAGAAAAATGTTACCGTGGAACTGACAATTTCCGAGCGTAGGACTGGAAAAACATACCATTAATTTGTAGGAGAATGTGGCCATTTAATTTTAAAAACACTTATTAAGCAATAGTAAAAGAATCAGCTCGTTAGTAATCATTTTTTGTGACCTCGCTATTTGGACATATTGGGGGTGAGGGACACTTCGGTTTGTAGGACAAACGTTTTTCGTGTTTTTATCAAATTATCTCAAGATTTAACTAAAGAACTAACTGTTAGTAATAAAACTTGAACAATCACCCAGTCGACTTAATAAACCCAAGCGCAGTTTATATAGCTACCACTACCGCAGAATTTTCGCAGAGAGAAAAGTTGGGCGTCTCGTCAAAACGAAGCTACTCACGAAAATTCATTTACTAAATCATTAAAAAAAAAAGGGCACTGTACTGTGGACTAGCATCAGTATCGGTGTTGTGATGGTGTCGTGTCGGCAAATGTGAAAACGGCCTGAAAAGATGATACCAATAGTTTTTCTTTGTCGAAACAAAACACATAAAAATATGTAATGGGAGAACATACAAATTCAACTGTAATTCTGTATTTGAACATTTAATTATTTTCCTACCCTAAAGGGATACTATATTACCTTCCCGTAATTAGCAATGGATCGATGTAACTAGTATGTTAAAAATAACACCGTTGAAATAGGTATTCCATTTGTAAGCATTTCTAATGTACGCTGACCGCAGGAATTATAAAAATATTTTTGTAATCTTCAACCCACACTTTTACACTCACTATGCATCGCTTGCTTCTATAAATGTATTTTTTTGATGACAGCCAAAATAACGTCAACGCGCAACAGGCGAGCAGTAAACACCTTGACGGGACGTTTGCAATTTTAAGCGAGCAACGCAACGGTGACGATCAATTATGTCATTATAACCCAAACAGATAGTCACAAAAGTAAGTAGTTTTAGCAGTAAGCGCGACCTGTTGATACAGGGTGTTTCACGACAAAACGGCAGACAGAAGACACCGAGGGTAATGAGAGTCACCCATAGAAAAGCTAATTGGGCTCTCGTTGCTGAAATACAGGATGTTTTATGTATTTTTGCCAAAATTTCTTTTGGTTATTACTTTGTAAAGGAATGAAATAATAGGTTCATATTTGGCACATATAATACACTAGTGATCCTGAATAAGTGGGCAGTTCTACAAAGCTTGGTCGATTCATGATATTAGTGACTTACTGATCAAAAATTGGTCCAAGCTACAACCCGTGTTCAATATTCGCTTAGATGAGTCTTACCGCACCTTGTTATAATAAAAAACTTGAGCTAAATTACGACAAAAATAAAATGTTGGCCGTTTTTACTTCTAAAACTCAAGACCGTCACGCGTAACTCCATACAGATTGACACTTGTTTTGGCTGAAATTTTGTTACCAGAGAAATGGTTAGTGTCCATCTCTGCTATAATTATTACAAAATATCCAAAATTTGTTGGCAAGATACAACTTTCATGTTTTAAAGTCTAGGATTTAATATATAAACTATTAAAGCCGCGTAACTTGGTTAATACTCACGACCGTCACAGCGCTCATTATTAGTTAATAAGTTGAATGCTAGGACTACCAGCGACTCAGAAACACATCGAAATTTAGTTTTTGTTGTGAAATCATGTGAGATACAATAACCAAGTGCTGTTTTCTAAAACATTTTGAATTTCCAGTAATTTATATGGTAAGTCTAATATGGCCCTGTGCTCTCTTTCATGACCGTCACGTTGTGTATTTTAGCATTTATCAACTTATTAATATCCAATTTTATTTTGAGATATCCAGTACACTGTCTTCTCCTAACCTTACTTTAATAATAGCTTAGGGTGAATATAATTCTTAGTCATTTTTGTCTAGCGGCCCTCACGACCGTCACACTCATGACCGTCACATGGCACAAATTTGAGTGTGATGGTCTTGAGATTTTAGTGACGGTCATGAAAAATTTCATTGGCATTACTCTCCTTCACTCTTGTAACTTTTGAATGGTTGAATGGATTTTTTTCAAATTTGGTGCAGTGATATGGGATGAAATTTCCAATTATATGATTTAAAAAACCAACTTCTGACTTCCGGTTTCGAAGCAAATGACGTGAAAATCAAGTTTTTTAAATGGGACAACTTGTATATATTTTCATATTTGGTTCTTACTAGCCAGAATACATATGATCTGACCCTCAAATATTATTTTTATTTTAAAAAATTTGGCACAACCTCAGCCAGCAATTACACGACCGTTTTACGAATCTCACAACTATCTCATGCCACTCACGACCGTCACGCGTAACTCACAGTACCTCAATGGTGTCATAAATATTATTTATCTCGTTAGGACCATTGTCCTTTAAATTATTAACAAAACTGGTTATCGGTAACAAAATTTAGACACAAAAAGGTAATTTGGGTCGATACACTTAACTGAATTTCGAAAGTATTAGGCTCAAATAAGAAAAAAAACAGATACTTTCAGTTATATCACTTTTTATTTTATTCGTGGGTATTATTACGACCAAAATTTTCTCTAATATCTTGTAGGACATATTTTTCACTTCAAAGAGTCAACTTTTTCATAATCCATTTAGCATATTTATATTAATACACAGCACAAATATAAATGTGACGGTCGTGTGTTTTGTTATACGTTTCACTAAGGAAAAATAGCTGTAACATTTTAGTCACGCAAAAAAAGTTGGTGCCACAAGGCATACCTGAAAAGTAGACACTTTAGCCATTTCAAAAATGTATGCCATCAATAGATTCCTGACATTTTATTTTTTAACATTGTCAATGAGAAATCGACTATGCTTTGTAGAACTGCCCAAGTACATGTATGACACACGAGATAAATCTAGTCCAGATTTGAAAAAAAAACGGTTTTATTCTTCAAGAAAATAATACCCTGTATGTGTTTTTTTAAATTTCAGTATTCAATTCTAAGAGTACATATAAACTGAACAAATTGGCTTAATTAATTTTTTACCACAGTTTTACCGCCTTCGAAATAAATTCCACTACATAATGCAGACTTGAAAAAATATCGATGAATGATACGCACAAAAAATGCTTCCATGATTAAATTAGACATTTATTTTTTTTAACAATAATTATTATGTTTTAATTACCAATTTTATGGAATGGGTAATATCCATAAAAAAAATGTTAGAGGACACCGAATCAAGAATCTATTTAATTCCTGCCAGTTATTAAACACTATTAAAACCACGACAAAACTAGTAAATAACAACAATAACGGTAACAACAAAGTTACATATAAAGCACTTAATAATAGTAACATAATAACAACAATACGTCACATGGACTGTTTTGTTTTAGTTGCGGCATTCAACAATCCATTGAAAATTGTTATTGTTCAAATAGGCTTAGAATGTCATGAAACGTCGAGATTTTAAGTTTAAGCGAAAAAAATATTCTGTCTGCTTGTCGGCCTGTAACTTTTTTTGTGCGCACGATTACTCTGAAACTGTCCAAGATATTGACATGAAATTTGATGCACATATATATTTTAACGAGATCTGGAAAAATATTATATTTTGATCCTATTACTTTGAAGGATTGGGGGTAAATGGGTAATTCAAGCAAGTAAGAGTCCATTAAATTGGTGTATAGTATATATAAGAGAAACTAAGATTCCAAACAAATGTTTTGCGTTAGCCACCCCCATTACCACCCCCGCCTCACTATTAAAGGAGGCGTAAAAAAATGTAATTGTGATTTAGTGTGTGTACAAGAATCAAAGGCCTCAATAATTTTTTTACTTCATCTACCCCACTACCACCACCCTCACCCCCACTACCGATGTGGCATATTATTTTATGAGTTTTTGGGGTAGACGATTTCAAATATTATATTATTAAATTTCCATAAACAATTATTTCCACATAATGGAGTGCAAATATAGTATCAATTTTTTTCATTGTTGTAACTATCTTACTAGTACTGATTAAAATCTCAATGCCTCAATGTCGAAAAAAATCATATTAACTAAAATAAAGTAGAAATATATTTTCGTAAAATCTCTAAAACCATTAAAGTATACATTTACTACGAGAGCCCACCCGAACTGTACATGCACTCTCCCGATCCTTGGGGACAATGTTTTTCATAAATATTAAAGCCTAAGGAACAATTTTAGACATGCCCCCCAAAAAAACTGGCTGTACTTTCAAAATGGCGTCCGTTTATAAAAAAAAATTTACAAATATTGTTTTTGTTATTTAACACAAAAACAAAATAAGGTGGAGAAAAACTTTCTGCATAAAAAACAAAGTGCAATAAAATTTTCTACAATATTGTTCCTATACAATATTTGGATAGGAGTTACTTACCATTTTCCAGATAAATGATTCAGCTTTTAAAATAAAATATAAAATCCAATGTAAAACGTAAGTAACACATCATTCGCTTTCAGATTCACTATTGCTGTCTCCCGATACATCGAATATTTTTTCCAAGTCTTCTTCCTCTATTGCTTAATTTATGATATCCTTATCATCCTCACTTTCGTCTATTATGATTTGATTTGGAATCATCTCCTGAAGCATTTCAGTAAGCGATTGAGGCAGTATTTTATCTGCTGAACACCAAAGAGGTTCTCCATTTTCTTGCAATCCATAATCATTCCAAGGTTTTGGAATATTGTGAATGTCTTCGTCGGCTAATCAATACAAATACGCGTTTGGTAAACACCCTTTTAATATACTCGATAAGGCAAGCTCTTGATGATGGAATCGAAGAAAAAGCAACTTTAGTGTCAATTGATAAAGACAAATCTTTGTCACCACATTTCTGTCTAATGGCAATTAGGCGAAGCTCGTCCACGCTAGCACATTTCTTTGATATATATGACACATGTAAACTCCTCTAATGATGCAATATCATCAATATTCCAGCTGCTCCCCAAATCTTCAAATGTTTGGATATATTTGGTATATTTGAGAGAAAGTAACATTTTTAGGGGTTTTATTTTTCCTTTCCCTTAAAGGTGCTGACTGAGTCGCATCCAGTAAATTAATGAAGGCCCAGTAATGCCTAACATTTTTGAGGTTCGTACTCTTCTGCTAATGCGGATATGTTAATAAGCCTTCTTTTTTTGCCAAATCCGGTATCAAAGAGTAATTTACATTTAATTTTATTGGAATGAGCCAGCAGAATCCAAAAGATATCACCATCAACACTTTTGACCCTAGTCTGTTCATAACCCCTTGTTACCGTCTTCGAGATAAATGTCTGCAAATTACAATAATATTATTATTATTTTTTGTTATGTTAATAATATAAAGTTATATTATACGCCTTACAATAATTGTCAAAGTTATTTCCTCTAAATGATTTACCGATATATGAATTTCCATGTTTTCTTAATTTTGGACTCATTTATCTGGAAAATGGTAACTCCTATCAAAATATTGTATAGGAACAAGATTGTAGAAAATTTTATGTGTGTTGTTTTTTGTGGAAAAAGTTTTTGTCCATCTTTTTTTAGTTTTTGTGCTAAATGACAAAAACAACATTGGCAACAGTTTATTTTAACATATGGCCGCCATTTTGAAAGTACAGCCAGTTTTTTTTTGGGGAACATGTCTATAATTGTTCCTTAGGCTTAAATCTTTATGAAAAATATTGTCCCCTAGGGTCGGGGGGCACTTAAGGCTAAGGAGGGCTCCCCGACTACTAACTATGCCCATGTCAGGACTACTGCTACTTTTTTTTGTTTTTGTCTAAAATTGTTCCTTAGGCTTTAATCTTTGTGGAAAACATTGTTCCCCAAGGATCGCGGGGGGGGGGGGGGCACGTACAGCTAGGGTGGGCTCCCCGACTAATTGAAAAAACACAGTTATAGGGTGCCTATAATATTTTTATACAAACCAGCCTTGTACTCATGACACACGCTCAGCCCTATCCATGAGTTTTTTATTAATTTTATTTTTTTTATGTTGGTCAAATTATTGACCCACATAAAAATATGATCATTTTTAAATTTCATTTTCTTTTCGATACAGTGAGATGTGTCGATTGTTTTTCATTAAGATTTATCTTCTGGGAAGAAAATCTATTAAAATTATGTTATTTTCCACAGCAAATATTCACATATTCTTATCGCGAAATGTAACTACATTTTAATAACTAGGTCATGCAGATAACTTACTGACTTTTTATGTGGCCTTTATTTATTTAAAAAAATAGATAAAAAAATTGTATGGTGTAGAGTGATTAATGTGTCAAAAAATGATATATATGTTAAATACTATTCCTCATGTTAACACCTAAAGAAACTGAGCTTCAGCTTGTACTATTCATCTGCAATGCTTCTACTTATTAATACGAAGGAAATTTCAAGCTTTTCTGGGATTAAAATTTTGGAAATGTAACTTGTGGAAAATATAAGAAAAATCTGTAATAAATGGTATTTGCTCATATCTTCCCTCTCTATTTGGTGCGGTCACTGCACAAGCGCGGATTTATGTGGGGGGGGGGGGGAGTAACGGGGTAATTACCCACCCCCAAGATCTTGTAAACCATCAACTCTCGTTTTAAAAAAATTTCATAATTTTTATTAGGTATGTTATTTTATATTTTTAAATATATATTCTATTTAGTTGTGTTTATAAATTTTTTTTTTGAGATTTTCTCCCGCCGCTTAACAATTTTTATTTTCGAGAAAAAATATTTTTGTTCTTTTCAGCACGCGGGTATGTTACCCCCCCCCCCCCCCCCCCAAGCTTAAGGCCCAGATACGCCCTTACCACTGCATACCAAATATTATTTTCTTGTCGTTTCTTAATTAATTATTCTTTAGTGTGATGACCCTGCATAGTTTAAACTAGAAATGTATCCCATTTCTTCCCAGACCATAGCATCAACTACTTGCCACATATTCTCTGGCAAATAATTGCTTCCACATCCACGAAGTGGAGTGGAAGTGTAGTACCGGTAAAAAAAAATGAATATTTTTTTGTTCAAATAAGCTTAGAATGTCATGAAACATTGACATTTTAAGTTTTAACAAAATAAAATTTCTCTCTTACTTTTTTGTGCGCACGATTTCTTTGGAACGGTTTATGATATTGACTATATAGTAGAGTAAAATCTGGAAGTAAAGTCGCTTAGTTTTCGAGAAAAAAAACCGGCGTAGAACCAAACCAGACTTAGTGGGATTCTTTAGTAAGATGATCGTGTACACGAAATCATTTTTTACGACATTTTTTGGTGGTCGAGAACTTTTTTATTTCGAAAAAACTCAAAAAAATAGATTTTTAATGAAATATGTTTTTTAACGTCTCCACCGCTATATCTCTGAAAATGTTTGTGCTATCAAGCTATTTTTTTTTTTTTTAGATTAAAGTAGATACAATAGCGCTTCGAAGAACGTCCCACGTGAACCCGAATTATTATTTTTTTTAAGTTAGTAAAATAATAGGAAACTCAAACTTGTTATTTTCAGTAGCGTAATTTTAAGCAATCGAGAAAAAAAATTGTTTATGAAAATTTGTATATACATGCTGCGTACAAATTGAAGCCAATAGTTGAAAAAAGTTTTTAGGATAAAAATTTTTCATGTCCCGTTCATAGTATTGAGTCAGCGATTTTTTTTAACGGGCCAAAGTCATATTCTTGCGCGCTCGGCTGTAGCAAGCCTGCCGACTTCAACGATCTGACGGTCCCGCTCGGGGTGTATGTGGTAGTTTAACTTATATCAATAGGTACAAAACCAGTAGTGATCAAAAGCATCTAGGGGATCAATATTATTCTTCAATATTTCATATATTGTACAGTAGTATTGATCATATTATCTTGTTAATATTAAGAAATTGTACAATAAATATTAAATAGTCTCCTTTTAATAATAGAAAGACAGGTAGGTAGATATAAATACCTAATCTATAAATATCAATCAACTACCCACCTAATTAGTAAGTTTATTAGACATTTTTAAATGAATGAAAGTAAAAACGTACGCATAAAATGAGTTTTATTTTTGAAATAAATTTTCTATTTGGATAGATAAATATGTAGTATGTAGTTTATGTAGACCCTACATTAATAGCATTCTAATTCGTTCATATCTGCCTCGAAATCTTTAATAATGTTGTTACAGGAACGACATTTGCAGGCCTCCCTTAAAACAAGCACATTTTTTTTTACAAATAATGAACTCCATTGTTTTAGAAAACTAAATAAGTACATACAGCACACTCTAACCGCCACTACTTTCGTCAACCGCCACTTCTAGGCGACTAATCTGACCAACCCTGCATGCGAGGTGTATTAATTGCTGCCCAATGTCGCATTTAGCGCTGATAGAAAAAATCGCTGCTGGCAAACGGTACACTTTAGGAAAAAATATATTGTTTCAAAAACTTTTGTGATTATTAGCCTTTATTTTCTTCGCTGCATGTATGTAAATATTTTCAAAAATAAAAAAGTTTAACGATTGGTGAAGATTTCAATACATAAAATATATTTTTTTAGTTTATCTGATTTTTAGAGAAATGAAAGTGCGAATTGTGCCCAAACCGTTTATATTGGTAAAAGCGCTACAGTGTGTGCTTTGATTTGACACAAAAAAAATTTCGGTACCTTTAATAGTTTTAAAGATATTGTGACGTGCTTACACCCTTTTTGTAAACACCCTGTATCGTGGGTTCGGAAATTATAACAACCAGGGTAACACTAAACACTAATTTATTAACTTACTTAATTACAACAATAACTACTTGGCTAATAACACACTGTGTACTACTTGATCACTTTACTCTCTTCTGATCTTACTACTCTTGCTATCTAAACTGAACTCCTCACTCTGCTTTACTCCATGCTTTATATACCTAAAGATGACAGATCTCGAAGCTTCTCTGATGACGTCACCATACTCTAGACAGTTCCAGAACAGATTTGTCAACAATCCAGGACCTTCTAGTAAGTTCTTTCTCTGGTAGGTACAAATCTACTACATTTAGACAGACATTCGAACTATTGAATTCTGTGCCTACTACAGTGCATCATGTAACCAACATAACCTTAAATTTTAAGGGGTTGCAACATATTACAATATGGTGGAAACAAAAAAAAACAATTTTGTTTAAAAATACATTTTTTTCACTTTTTATTGATTTAAAAAGTTCGAGACCACAAAAAAATGTAAAAGATGATTTCATATGCCCGGTGACATACTCAAAGGAACCTAACATGTCTGACCTGGTTCTACGCCAAAAAAAAAACGACACGATAGGCTTACGAAATCGCTGCTCTAATATAATATAACGAAATCTGGAACTGGCTTGTATTTTGATATTATTTCGTTGAAGAGTTGGGGGGATATGGGGCTGTAGATAGGTAAAGCAGGCAAGAGTCCATAAAATTGGAGTTTACTGTATGTATGTACGAGAAGCCCAGGTCTCAATAATTTTTTTTTGACATCAACCTTTCATCCAACATTCGTCCTTTAGGAAACTATTTTTAAAATACATGACTTATTGGATATAGGTACGGAGTCCCTCATTTTAAAATATCTGCAAACATTTTTATTAGGATTACGTTTTAATTTGTATTAATTCCACCTATATCTGAGCCAAAAATCAAGTGTTCTGTCACATGTATCCAGCCCTGTATAGATATAATATATGAAATTTTAAGTTGTCATCCGGCGGTATAAATATATAACTTTTGATATAATTAGAGGCGTAGGCCTGCCTAAGCGTTTTCATAAAGAAGTCGTCATGTATTTTTAGCGAATGTTATTACAGCGCCAATTTCATCGTATAATGAAACATCGTGCATTGTATATTGCAAATAATGAAATGTTAGTTTTACCTCCGTATGATATGTCTGGAAATAACATCAAATATTTAACTCATGATACATCAAAACAATTTAAAAATAGTCATACAAATGTTAATGTTAAATAAATCCATCCCATTTAGCCAATTTAAATTTTGTCCTACAAAATGTTAAACAGTCAAGTAATGTACTTTGTACTTTTGGTACAAGTTACACGTAAAAATAAACCTTATTTTCGCCACATGCATGTATGATGCATAATATACAGGGTGTCCGTAAATAAGTACAGGGTGGGCCAAATTAGATGGAATTTGAGGTTTTCTCTAAAAGTATGGCAGATTGACAAAAACTAATATAGGTATCCGGTGGTTTTCTCGGCATATGATGTTTAAAGTCGTTCTACACGATCTGCCGCAAATTAGGTGTTGACTGTTCATGAAGTGACTGATACCCGGCAGATTGTGTTGTGTTATGTGTTTGAGATTAGGTTAGTTACCGTTTCGGTCGATTTATTTGCCCGGAAGCCATGTTGAGCTGTCTGTTTTGTTTATTGTGGAAATTCAGAGTGAAAAAGACTTGTTCAGTGATCATTAAAGTCCACCACAGAATTCTTAGGCATGTAAAAAATGTCTGCGTCTTTGGCGGTACGGTAAAGGTCAAAGACGCCGGTATCTTTTACATGCCTAATCTAATTTTATGGTGAACTATACAACGACAGAAAGATGGAAATTTAATTAATTGTGAGGTTGGGTTCAGATTTATTTGGTAAGTTTCGGGTTTTATATTGCTAACGAAATTACGAATTACGAATAAAATAACTTAACCTAACCTAATCTCAAGATTATTTAAATATTTTTCGCACCTCATTTAATTTCCTGATGGTATACGGTCATTTATTCGGCTTTTTTCTATAATATTATTTCTCTTTTTCACTCTTACTTTCCATGATATACAAAACAAGTAGGCAGCAAGTGATGGAACACAATCTGCCGGTCTAATTTGCGGCAGATCGTGTAGGATGACTTTAAACGTCAAGTGCCGAGACGAACACGGCGTTTCATGAAATGCCTAGGCAGATTGTGCAACCCTAAGAATTTGCATGATATGCCGGCAGTTCATGTACTGCCTAGGCTTTTCACGAAATGACGGATTTCATCAAATGACTACGACATACATATAAATTGGCAGCCATATTGGAGCTGCCATTTTGAATTTCGCAAATTTTCGAATTTTCTGAGGCTCAGGCCGCATCGGGAAGTAGGTACTCAAGCAATTCACCCTACAAATAAATATACGTAAGAACTAACTGTTCTTACGTATATTTATTTGTAGAGTGGCCTTTTAACTAAAGGCCAAAAGGCCAATGTAACAAACGGCTAATCTGTTTGTCCTTATGATTAATATTTGGTCGCTTCCAGACAATAAGAACTTTACTTAATTTCATTTACAATATAATTGTAATATTCAAAATGGTCGCTCCAACATGGATAATTTAAAGATGGCCATTGTTTGAATATTTTGGTTTTGTTTAATAAAAATTGGATTGGGAGGGGGGGTGTTTTTCATTATTTTTAGTTACCTTAACGAACCGATAATGGAACACTGGCATTTTGCTAATAATATATATTTCGGAGTTTAGCTTATGTGAATACTAATATATTCTTTTCTTTACAGGTATGTTTTAACTACATCATCATCCGCTTGTCTTGTGTGCAGTGAGTACATGTTTAGTATGTCCCTGTGATATAATTATGTGGTAAATATCAAAGAACCAGTCATTTGTCAAAGTAATTTTAAAAATATAAGGTACCTACATTTTTAAATATTCTCCACATACTATTAAATATATATTATTCCATGCCATTCGACCTTTTCCGTGTTTTCTGTCTGTAAAATAAAGAAAAAGATTTTGAAAAAAATGGGTAACCTATTTTGAAGATTCCTATATAAAAAAATCTGATAATAATTTGAGAACCTTCGATTCATAAAGCAAATAAATAAGTAATTGTTTACAGGATATACTTATCTATATGCGTTCAAATGCTCTACAGTATTGAAAATTTTCGCTTTTCAATTTTAGTAACTGAAGAATCTGTTACTTTTTAACATTTTTGTATCCAAACTACTTTCTTCAAAAGGAATACTATTTAGACATTGATGCAATCTTCATCAGTAACGTCAGAGAAATGAAAACTGTAGAAAGGACATTTAATCCTTATAATTGCTCTAGAAGCGAGTGGTTTCATATAAGGGTCATTGTCACGAAAACGTGCATTTGCAGACAGTAATTTTAAGAAAAATATATTTATTTATTTTCAAATATAACATTCAGATTAAAACACAAAAATTGTTAAATAGATATTTTAAGTAAGTGGTTGAGCTGAAACTTAATTAGTTTTGTTAAAAAAGACATTTTTTAAAATGCTAGTTAACGCAAGAGAGGAACAAAGTATCAAAAGTAAGATATATTGATTAAATAATGAAAGTTGAAGTTAAAAATTAAATGTTTAGTCCCTCAATGTAAAAAATACAAATAAAATTTGTAATTCTCCCTGACGCAATAATTCAAAAAGAGAAAGAAAAACAAATTGTATTAAATAAAAACAAAAACTTTAATGAAAGTCAGAATGAAGTAAAACGATCAAAAATAGAGAATATAAACATGATAATATAGATTTTAGACTCAGACAGTGAAAGGTTGATAGAATTTTTGCTTTTATTTAGTATCAGGTTAACGAAGAGACCGTTGTAATGAAAAAAATGTACTATTCAAAGTAGACAGTTGATATCGGAAATATGATGTTCACATAAAAATACATACACCTGGCAATAGACAAATATAATAATAATTTTAAAAATACGACTTTTTATTGGTCTAATCAGACTGACGTTGCATCACGCCTTAGAACTCGTATCTCAAATTAAGTGAAACGAAACTGATTTTGTAAAGTAAATATTTGGTAGAACATAAAAAATTGCAAGAAACTAAATTAATATAAAATTATATTACATTTTATTATATGGTTTGGTCATGGTGAAATAGTAAAATTCAGTCATGCGGGAAAGGCCCATTTACTAAAGCATGTTTGGTTAAATCCTCATATTTTGATCCAAAGAATCTACCCTTAAATTATGGCCTAGTATTAATGGTCCACCCTCTTTATTATCGAACCCTTCTTAGAACTTCGTTTTTTGAATATTCTGAATCCCGTTGAAGATGCCAACTTTTTTATATTTTTAACCTGTTTTTCCGTAGTAAAGTCAAAAATGTAATATCAAGTCAACCGCATTATCATAAAAAAGATGCAGACAAAGATCTTTATATTATTGTTAACATTTTGCGTCTCGGAAACGAAACAAAACAACTCCCTGTATATTTAATAATTTTGAAAATTATCAATCATTTTGCGTTGAAGATCACTGGAAAACAAGAATAAATTCCGTGTTTCATTCCACTAATTGATCAAAAAATTCGAATGTAAAAGGCATTATTTTTATCCTTTCTGTATCGTATAGATTTCTGAGTTCAGTATGAAACACAGGAATTCAAATGCGCAGTAAGTTGTTCCTATAAGTGTTGATAAAAACGATTACAGCATTTGGTAAACATGTGAATCATCTTAGAAAACGGGGAAAACATATATTTTACGTCCTGTTATTATGCAGTTGCAGCATAAACAACTGAAAAAACTTGTTTTGATTAACTTCGTACATGCAGTTTACATAAAAATAAACGTTGCTGGCCTGGTGCATGGCACATTAAAACTAATAGTTCCAGATTGTTAATTAAAAATTTTAAAATTTTGTTTTTGCTTGACTACGCCTACATGGACCAAACATACATGGTATTTGGCGTGATCCAAAAATTATAACCAAAGTGATAGTGGTGGTGGCTCATACTAAAAAAAAAATTGAGACCTTGGTTTCTCGTACATACACTAAATCCCAATTTTATGGACACTTGCTTGCTTTTCCTCCTTATCCCCGTTAACCCCCTAACCCTTCAACGGTATAAGATCAAAATATAATCTAGTTCCAGATCTCGTTAATACATAGGTATCCGAAGTTTTAAGTCAATCAGAAATCGTTCCAGAGTAATCGTGCGCGCAAAAAAAAAATGGTCAAACAGATCTCGACGTTTCATGACATTCTAAGCCTTGCCTAAATGTTTCTTGTGTTTTCTTCTAAACAATGTATGTGAAATCTACAAAATAATTGGTTAATGGTTAATTGTATTATTTTTTAGATTCCACGTGCATTGTTTAGAAGAAAATATATGTGGCACAGCATCCCAACAAGAAACAAAAAAATTCTGAACGTATTTGACCAAAAAATGGATTTTTTTTACCGTTTCTATACTTCCATATGCGTGGATGTGAGTAAACACTAGACTATCACGTAAACTGTCAACTTCGTATGTTTATATTTCTCCGTCAAAAGAGAGAAATAAACAATGCGAGGGTCTATGGTCCGTTTAAATACAAGGTGACTCAGAGTAAAATTCAGTTTTTGAAAAATCATAACAAAGTTATTTAAACTGTTGAAACAATTTTATTTTAAGATTAAGATACTACATAACATGCGGATTTTATTTTTTAAATACTGCGTTATCCAAATATCGACCATCTTGCCTACAGTACTCCTCCAATCTGGTTCCTTAATTTTGGAAAACTCGTCGACACATTTCAACAAGAATATTGGTAATGGCCTCCCGAATGTTGTTCTTTAACCGGTTCGTATTGACCGAGGGATTGATGTAAACAATACTCTTTAAGTATCCCCACAAAAAAAACTGGGGGCGTTAGGTTCGGTGATCTTGGGGAGAAGGGGTTATCATCAAATATGGAAACAATTCACGTAGACTGGTCATTGATGCTGCTGCTGTGTCTGCCATAGCACCATCCTGTAGAAACCAGGTCCAATTGGGGTCGTATCCAGGAAGATTCTTAAGAGCCGGAATTAAAAAAGGGCGAATGTTGAAATGTGTCAACGAGTTTTCCAAAATTTAAGGACCAGATTGGAGGAGTGCTGTAGGCAAGATGGTCGACATTTAGATAACGCAATGTTTAAAACCGCTGCCCAAGGAATCACTACTTCCACATCCAAGTCTCTTACAACAAAATACTATATTTGCACTCCACTATGTAGAAATAATTGTTTATGGAACTTTAATGGTATAATATTTGAAATCATGTACCCCAAAACCCCATAAAATTATATGCCACATCTGTAACAGAGGTGGGGGTGAATGAAGTGAAAAAAATTCTTGATGACTTTGACTCTTGTACACACATTAAATCACACTATTTTTTCACCACCTTTAATAATAGGGTGGGGGCGGTAATAGGGATGGTTAATGCCATTTTTTTGAGGCCTTAGCTCCTCTTATATTTACTAAATATCAATTTCATGGACTCTTACTTGCTTGATTTACCTATTTACCCCCATTTACCTCAATTTACCCTTCAACTATGCAACGGAATAAAATGAAAATATAATCTAGTTCCAGATCTCGTTAAAAAACATACGTGTGCCATATTTTAAGTGAATATCTTAAACGGTTCCAGAGTAATCGTGAGCACCAAAACGATACAAGACTAATATACACACCGACGCAACAGACAAATTTATTTTGCTCAGACTTAAAATATTGACGTTTCTTGATATTATAAGCCTATTTAAACAATGAAAATTTCCAAAAATTTTTTTTGCCTTAATATACTTCAACTGAATGTCGAACTAATACGCAGAAAATGGCAAGACAAATATATAAAAAATCGTTGTATGCCGTAAACTACACGATAGAAGTAAAGCCTCTACTACAAGCATTTTCTTCGAGGAAACCTACTACGCATCCATACTACTCAAGGTAACCCACTGTGCATCCAATTTACTCGAGTAAAGCCACTGCGCATTCATACTTCTTGAAGTAACCCAGTCGCATCCATTTTACTCGAGGAAACCCACTGCGCATCCATATCACTTGAGGTAACCTACTGCGCATCTATGGTAGTCGAGAAAAGCCACTGCGCATCCACACTACTCGTGATAACCTACTGCGCATCCATTGTACTCGAGGAAAGCCACTGCGCATCCATACTACTTAAAGTAACCCACTGCGCATCCATACTACTTGAGGTAACCTACTATAATACTCGAAAAAAGTCACTGAGTATCCAAATATTCGAGGAAAGCCACTGCGCATCCATAATACTCGGGGAAACCTACTGCGCATCCATAGTAGTCGAGGAAAGCCACTGCGCATCCATACTACTCAAGGTAACTTTAACAACATAATATTTGAAATCGTCTACCCCAAAAACATATAAAACGATATGCTACATCGGTAGTGGGGGTGGATGAAGTAAAAAAATATTTTGAAGCTTTTGGTTCTTGTACACACACTAAATCACAATTTTTTTTTCATCCTATTTAATAAGGGGGTGGGGGTGGCTAATGCCAAAAATTTTTTTTATACCTTAGCTTCTCTTTTGTATACTAAATACCCATTTTATGGACTCTTATTTGCTTGATTTACCCATTTACCCGAAATTTACCCCAATTTACCCCCCAACTCTTCGACGGAACAAGATGATAATAATAATCTAGTTCTAGATCTCGTTAAAGTACCAAATTTCAAGTCAATATCTTAAACGGTTCCAGAGTAAACGTGCGCACAAAAAAAAGTTAGACAGACCGACAGACAGACAGAAATTTTTTTTTCGCTCAAACTTAAAATCTCGACGTTTTATGACATTTTAAACCTATTTGAACAATAAAAATTTTAAAAAATTTTTTTGTCGTTACTATACTTTCACTGGATGTGGAAGTAAAAATAAAATCCGCATGTATGTAGTATCTTAATTTTAAAATAAAATTGTTTCAACAGTTTAAATAACTTTGTTATGATTTTTTAAAAACTGAATTTTACTCTGAGTCACCCAGTACATTGAAAGCTTGATTGAAAGTAAGTACGTAAATTCCAAGGACCATGGTATCCTTATCACGATTTTATACCTTTATGAGAAGCAATCACAGTTATATATAATCCTACGAATAACAGTACTTTGCTTATCCTATCCCCTTACTACTGAATAAAACAACATTTTAGAGAGTTTTAAAGCCTTTATTCTCTTCCTAATAATGAAGGGGAATTTCAAAACACATGAACCGTTTGTATAATCCCTCAGCTAATCTAGAGATCCCCAAACAACCTGTTGCAGTCATCTAATGAGCGGATAATATCGTTTGACGTAGGTAAAGTGGGTGGTTCTGATCCTTCGAGTGCGAAAGTGGCCCAAATAGTTGTTGCTAATTATATCCTTAATGTTTGCAAATGTGTCTCACTTTATTCATTATATTTACTAAGTTGAGAATGATCTGATTGCTTACAGATAAACAATTCTTAATTTATAGTTTCGCGTTGCGTTGTAAGCTAATCAACGATTTTCCAGCACTTATATTTCATTGACGGAGGTAGATTGGTGTTTTTTAAAGATTATTCCGACGTAAATGTTGTCTCTAACAAGTTTCGTGATAAAGTATATAGTATCTTGGATAGCCATGTGCTACTATATAAAAACCAAAAAGTAAGTGTACCCATTATCAACCATATAAAATTAAAAAATAAACAAGGTTAAAGTATAAATATTTCAAATCGCTGTATGATTTTAATGAATTTCATAGTCTGAGAACACTTATCAAGAGGCTGACTAATGAGAATATTTGAAAAAAAATCCAAGACTCAATTATTTATGATCCTCAGAATTTCTGGAAATTTTTTCAAGCTATAAAGCAACGCTCAAGAATTCCAGGTAGGATGACATATAATAACATCTCATATGATAATCCCCAAATGACTGAAAAACTATTTGGGAAATATTTTAGCAGTGTATACCATCTCAAAATAGTAGTGCTTCATTGACTCCAGATATTGATTTTTAAATATTACTACTACGTCCACGTTAACTACTAATGATGTCTTAAGTCTTAAAAAAGGTTTAAATAAATTTACTTCTGGACCGAATCAAATACCTCCTTTTCCTGTAAAAGATAGTGCGTATGTTTTTATCACGCCTTTCGCCGTTTTATTCAATTTAATATTAAAGGCAGCAACATTTCCAGATTCATGGAAAATAGCCAAATTGTGTCATTTTTTAAAGATAATCTATCCATAGTAAATCATTTTGAGTTCTATGCAATTTTGCAAAGACTTTTAAAATGGTACTGTATGATAATATCCTGCTAGACGTGAAGAATTCAATATCATATTCTAAGCATGGCTTCATAGAGAAAAGATCAACGCTGTCTAACTTATCTTTAGTTCCACAATTCATTGCTGACAATATAGACAATACCAGTCAGGTTGATGTTATCTATACAAGCCTTTCACGGCAAAGACTATCCAACCTTACTAAACAAATTAAACACTTTTAACATGGTTCCACTATTTCATTACTAAAATCTTACCTTTCCCACCGGTATCTGTACGTTTCTTATAACGGATATATATCTTCTTATTTTATTGCTAACTGTGGTGTTCCGCAAGGGTCGAATGTGGGACCACTTTTATTTGCGTTCTTTATTAACGATCTAACTGAAGAATTAACTTGTAGCAATCTATTTTTTCATGATGATTTTAAAATTTATAGTAACGTCACTCACCTGGAGAAATGTTAGTCTTCAAAATGAAAGAAAGTAATTAATTAGTGAGGTACAAATAAAAAGAATTTAAACGCTTAAACATTCTTTTTGGTTTTCTAGTTAACTTAAGAAACAATTATTTTTTTTATGAATTTTTAAATAGTTTTATATACTTAATTATTTCCGTCGTCAGCTAACCCAGAAGCAGTAAAACAGAAAAATCATTGTTAGCAATACACCTAAATTTGCATGTTTTCAAAAACATCTATTTTTGTATTGAAAAATGTCCCATATGATGTAATAACTTAAAGGCGCAGGCCGTATAAAATTTCGACGAAATTGCTAGTTAGGTTTTGTAGAAGTTAGACCTATTTCTAACTTGAATAACCTTAGTCCAGTCAATGAAAGAGTTGTAGAGAACATTGCGAAGGGGAGAATTTTTCTCTTCAGGAATGTATTGGGGGTAGTTAGGAGGTAAATATACTGGGCCCGCCGCTTCAGGGGGAGAGGGAGGTGGAAAGGCTCCTTTTTTCGATTCTTCGCTTATAACTCGGAAACGATGCGTTATACGGAAAAAGGTAATGTATGCAAAATTAAACGTAATTAAATTTCCCACAAGAATGTTTATATTCATTTTCTTCCTATGTGTTATATTTTACGAGATATTCGCCAGCGAAAATCGATAATTAATAAAAAAAAGTCAATTATGTACCTTGAATATTTCTATCAAAGCAGTTTACCGTGGTCTGCTAATAAATTGCAGTCACACAACAATCTTTATTTTACAACACTGGACGTATTTACTGACGTAATATTTTGTCGAAATCCATACATTTCCTTAAATATACAGTGTGACTCACTTAAAATGAAGATACCCTTATAACTTTTTCATTTTGTTTCCGATTTGAATCAAATTTTACTCAAGTATAGAACAAATTGATCTACTTATGACCAGAAAATCATTCACCTGCTATAAAGGCAAAGCCATCTGCGATACCAAAATATGAGGAAAAAGATTAAAAATTGTATTGACGAATTTCATGTAGCCACCACAAATTGCGGAAGCTGAGAATCCCCTTTGCCAGATGAGTTTATGTATGAGAAATCCCCCATCAATAACCAAATCAAATTTTCGTGTATTTAGTGTTTGTGGCGCCGATCGGATGTATTTTTTAGAATTTCTAACATTCAAAATGTTTTATTTTTTTTCAGCATATTTTGGTGGCTTTGCCTTTGTAGCAGCCGAATGTTTTTCTGGTCATATGTAGATTCTAATTTGTTCTATACTTGAGTAAAATTTGATTCAAATCGGAAACAAAATAAAAAAGTTATAAGGGTATCTTCATTTTAAGTGAGTCACACTGTATATTTAAGGAAATGTATAAATTTCGACAAAATATTTCGTTAGTAAATAGGTCGAGTGTTGTAAAATAAAGATTGTTTTCTGACTACCGCAGACCACGGTAAACTGCTGATAGGAATGATTGCTTGATAGGAATATTCAAGGTACATAATTGATTTTTTTTTATCAATCAACGATTTTCGCTGGCGAGTATCTTGTAAACTATAACACATTCTTGTGGGAAATTTAATTACATTTAATTTTGCATAGATTACCTTTTTCCGTAAGATGTATGGTTTCCGAGTTATAAGCGAAGAACCTTTCCTCCCCCTGAAGAGGCGGGTCTAGGGGTGGGGATTTTTAGTATTTTTACCTCCTAACTACCCCCGACACATGCCTGGAGAGGAAATATCTCCCCTCCTAAATGTTCTCTACAATCCCCTTTTGGGCATTCATTGATTGGACTACCTGTCTAACTTAAATAATAGAGTATTTGGCTCTCAGAAGTTGGGAGCGGAAGAGTGAAGAAAGATCGAGGAAAAGTGAGAGAAGGGGGGGAAATATGAGGAATAATAAGGGGATGTGGTGGAAAAGGAGAAGGTGGTGGGGGAGGTAAAATGATAGTCTAGGAGATTGTGCGAAAAGGGTGAGGGATCCACGTGAGTATAAGTCATACTATAGTTTCATAGGTATAAGCTGATGTTCAGTAAAACGATAAATTGTTTCTATACTTTCTCTGAAAAAATTAATGATACGACCAAAAGTAATGTAGACAATTTCGCAGAGACAAAACATGTAATTCATAGTGTAAATAGCAAGGGTTAATAAAATAGATCTGTAGAGAAATATTAAAATATTTTAAGTAATATTTCCGAGACAAACAGATTTTTTTATATTTTGCATTATTCAGATTGATTTATATTGAAACGTATAGGAACACGTTTAAAACTACAAAAGCTCTGACGGTTGTTTACCTCTATAAATTCAAAATTTCTTGCTTTATACGTCATAAAAATCTAAATAAATTTAATATTATAAACTAGATGAAAACAAAAGGTAACTAAAACTTATGAAATATCTCAACCAGTCGCCCAGTTAATTAACAATAATAATAATACCTTTATTTTCCTTTCAGAGAGTACAGACTTGTACAGGAATCGTCACATTTTGGCATACAGTTATGCTACAAAGAATTCGTCTAATGTATAAAAACAATTGTTTAATATTAAATATAGTCTTAATTTTAGTTTAAAACTATTTACATCTTTTGCCTGTTTGATGTCGTCAGATAAACAATTAAACAATTTAAGACCTAGACAGTTGGGTGCATTTATCGATATATTATATTTATAATAAGGAACATGAAATTCTTCTTTTTGTCTTGTGTTTCTATCATGAAACTTTTTATTCGTGATGAATTTAGCCTTATTGCTGAAAACATATATGCACAAATCATGATTAAAATACTAAAAGGGTTAAAACTTCATAATCTCCAAAAGCGTATCTGCAAGAACAGGTACTGGAAATCCCTGCCAAGTTTCTTAAAGTCCGTTTTTGAACGATAAAAACATCCGCTGATAAGGTGGAGTTTCCCCAAAAGGCGAGGCCTTAGTCTAGATCCTACGTGTGCATGATGTAAATAATAATAGTTATCTTTTAATAGAATTGCTTTTAAACTTTTTGTCAAATAAGAGATCAAATTGAGTTTTGATATTAATTGCTCACAGTGTACCTTCCAGTTGAGACACTCATCTAATGCTATTCCCAGGAATTTAACATTTTTACTATTTGAGAGACTGTTGTCATTAATTTTAATGTCTAAATCCATGCAACTTTTTTGTGGGTTGTGAAATTTTGTATGTTGGGTCCTATCAGCATTTAAAAATTGTTTATAAAAACAGTACCAGTACCAGTTCATGTTCCATTTATGCTCCAATAAATTATCACATCTATCTGATACCAGCAGAGACTGGCCATCTGCATACATTGTCAAGTCGGCCTCAGATGTCAAAGTATCAAGTTCGTTGGTATAAAGTAAAAACAGAATCGGCCTCAAAACTGAGCCCTGGGGGACTCCCAAATTTTTCACCTGAGCTGACAATTCCGGCATTTCCATCGGAGGAGTATGTCACAGATACATACAGTTGTCTGTTTTTCAGGAGAGAGGCTATCCAATCCCAAGCCACACCACGAATATCATAGGCATAAAGTTTGATTAATACTTTGTCATGATCGACACAGTCAAATGCCCTGCTGAGGTCGCAAAATATCCCAACAGGGCACTCACCAGCCTCGATATGATCAATGAGCCTATCAAAGAAAGCATACATAGCAGTATGTATGTGTGGATTTATTAGAACGAAAACCATGTTGATTTTCCGTCAGAATATTATTATTTTCACAAAAGTTCATAAGCCGATGTAAGAAGGCATATTCAAAAATCTTTGAGATACCCAACGGGATAGTTGCAGGTCTATAATTTTCGACCATATTTGGCTTGTGGAGGATGTGGAAGTAGTAATTCCTTAGGCAGCGGTTTTGCTCTAGCGAGTGGACTACTGTGCAAGTGGACAACATATAGAAACATTATATTCTACTAATTAAACACCATTCTTTTATAAAAACAATGAACATTTTTAAGAATGTGGATTTTGAAAGGAATTTTGTGCTACTCTATCGTCGATATAAGGTCTATATATAAGGTAAAAAAAATATTGCCCACAATCTTGTTCTAATAGTTTTTTAAACCGGTTTCTCTCTATGTGTGTATTATGCAACATATAGATTAAATCAGTTTGTGTGCAATAAAAAAAACATTTTTTGCTGGGTGCAGGAAAGGTTATAGGACCGAGCCTGTCAGTCGCTTCTTTACTATCTGTATTGACATTTTGACGGATTGTCTTGAATGATTGACTAATTTGTTTTATTAAATATCAAAGATGCCGTAGTCCTAATTATATTTTTTAATAGTACTATTTTACGATACATTTCAACACCGTATTTCTAAGAAATCTGCTTCTGCAATCTAAATTGACGCGACCGTGAAAAAAATCAATTTAACTTACAAATAGTATTGAGATTTATTACAATGTTACCTTCAACTTGTAGCAGGTATGTTCTATTGTGTACAGGGTTTCACACTTAAAATCACTGTGCAAGTACCATCATTTGCCACATTTTTCTGCGAAACGTGTTTTGAAAAAAGAATCTCAGCATATACTCTAATAACTCAACTAAACTCTCTTTATTTGACTACTTTACATAGTTTGTGTAGATCTGTGGCAAGTTAAGAAAAATACGATTTGTAATATTAACTTATTTAAAGTTGTAAGAAATTTAAAATATGTGGTATCATTGTATTCAGAAAATAATGGATAATCCAAAAGAGTAATAATGTACAGGGTGTTCCATTTGAAGATCGAAAGTTGGTGTCACTTCAACTGAAACCGGAAGTAAAAAATTGATGTATATCTTAGAAAGTGACGTTTGTCAAGTACAGGCAACTATACCAAGTTTCAATAATTTATCTGCAAAAATTCGAAAACAATTGGAGCTATAATTTGTTCGTGTTACATCCGGTTGGTTGTAACTTGGTACTTTATGACGTCAGCATATTTTCAGCGAATTGCACATCGAAAAAGGGGACAAACTTGATTTAAAACAATTGAAAAACCTTACTTGCAGTAGCTTTGTGTTAGAAAATCTTGACTATCCTTTCTTTGTTGCATTTTGGGTTTCTTCTTTATATTAACGTCCATCCTTCCAAGATATAGGCCAGCTGATCAATAGAAAGAGTGGGAGCGTTATCCTTACAGGATTATTCATCACTAAATTTTGCAAATTGCTTCCATGCTGATGATTTTGATGGTTTTGTTTTATTTGGAATTAATTTTTCAACTTCTTCCTATATTTTGTTCGCTTTTTTTTCAAATGCTAAAAGTTTTGGTAAAGACGTGATTTTGTTTACATTAATATGCACACTGATTTCATCATTCAGATTGTCGTAGCATTGTTAGAGGATTATATCATGAATAATTGTAACTCATATACCACCTTTATTAGCTTCATGTTGAGATTGTAATGTAATATGTGAAATGCATCGAATCGAGACCCATAATATTTGGTTTTATTACCAAGGTAAACGGAGTTGGGGCACTTGCCAAAATTCACAGACATTAGAGATTTATTTGAGGCAACTGTCTCATTACCGGTTTAAACAAGATTATGAAAAACGCATACTTAGTTCTACTACATTAATTCAAAACACTAATATTTAAGTAGATATATAAATATTAAATACATATTGTGTACTTTCCTCCTATTATAAGTCCTTATGTGTAACAATATACTTAAGTATATTTGATATGGTATGTGTAATACAGAAAATACTGAATATGCTGTTAATTAACTAATCGACTAAAACTAAAGTAAAACTAAGAACGCTCCTCTTTATTATACGAATGTCGTGGTTTAACCGATTCAACCAATCATCTGTCTACTACCTTCAACCTACCTACCTTATGCTTAACCAACCGTGATCTGTTCACTTTTAAATCGGTTACTGTTCAAAAAATTGTAGATATAAATAAACAAAAATCTCACACCATAGGCATTACTGATAGATTATCAACTAAAATGTTACAACTTGCTTTACAATGTATATCGGCCCCACTGACCCATTGACCCCCGTTATTAATGTATTATTAAAACTAGGTGTTCCTCCTTAATGGAAAACATCCTGTATTAAGCCTATACCTAAGAAAAGAAATCGTACAGAACTTGAGATCTACGCCTTATTAGCCTGCTTTCGGCATCTTTAAAAACTACAGAATCAGTTATATTTGAACAACTTGCCATGGGGCCCGGGACCGCCCCCCCCCCCCCCAAGCCGTCTTCCATAAGCCAAAAAATAAAGAAGCATAATTTTTATCAGTACAAAGCAGTATCCAAATTATCCCTTGAAATAAATATTTTGTAATTAATGCCAATATTATCTAGTAGAGGAATCTACAGCACGTCCGTTTTCAACCATTTTCTGAAAACTTTTCCTCATCCTCTGGGGAGGCCGGTTCTATTGCCCCCCCCCCCCAGATGAATTTTCTGGCTGCGCGACTATCGTAAAGTATTACTTTATCGAAAGAATGTTACAGACCAATTACAGAAAGTACAAACTGGGAATTAATTATATTTTTTGTTTATTGATGTAGGATTAATAATTTCGGAGATATATAAGTTTATATTTAGTATCCAAGTGTTTCGAAATTACCTTTAAAGTTTAAAATGCATTTTTTTCTAAACAAGTGTTCTAAATGAGCAAAAAAATTTGAGCATCTAGGTAATGCTACATCTTAACGAAAAATTCTATTTGAGATAATTTTTTTAAATTACTGGCTAATTAGAGTAACAAAATGGCGACCTTTTTATATAAAAAATATAAATACGCACATTTTTGCGTCATAACTTCTTTATCTCTTATGCTACAGTAACGAGTAAAAAATGATTTGAAAGCGCAATTAATTGTCTTTAATTTCATTTCTTAGCATGCATGACGTAGGTGTCACAATTTCTGAGATATTTAACATTTAAACTGCATTTTTCGTCTTATAAACGTTCGGACGCCATTTGTAAACTTTCATATCTCCGAAACTATTAAATCTATGTAAATAAATAAACAAGCGAAATTCATTATCAGTTTATGAGCTTTATTTTTGGTCTCTACCCATTTTTCAATAAAACTAATATTTATTGAGATATTTGGAGTAGGAAAAAAAAATTACGTTTTATCGAAAATACCTTTATAGTTTAAACTGTATTTTTTTCTAAAGAAAGTGCTGTATACAAACCAAAAAATTTGAGCATCTACGTCATGCTATATATTAATGAGAAACAGTGTTTGAAAGTCCTTTTTTTTTAATTACTGGCTAATTACAGTAACAAAATGGCGACGTTGTTATTAAAAAAATGTGTAGACGCACATTGCTTCGGTCATAACTTCTTTGTTTTTTATGCTGCAGAAACCAATAAGAAAACAGTTGAAAGCAGTTGAAATAACCTATTATTATACCTATTAGCATCCTTGACGTAGGTGTCACAGTTTATGAGATATTTAACTCTCACTCTAAATAATTACCTTATGAACACTTTGATGCCAAATATAAACTTAAATATCTCCGAAATTATTAATCCTACATCAATAACCAAAATATATAATTAATTCCCAGTTTGTACTTTCTGTAATTGGTCTGTAACATTTTTTCGGTAAAGTAATACTTTTCGAGATACTTGACGAAAGCCGTTTTTTAAGCTAAAATCGCAATTTTGAAGTCGTTATAATTTAAAAACTATCAATGTATGTGAAAAATTGCATAGAACCTTTTCTTCTTAAAATTTGATTCTACTTCAGCTCCAATAAATATATATTTTTTTAAGTGCCACCCCCTGAGAGGGGGTGGCATCCACCCCCTATAAATTAGCAAGCCCCGCACAATATAGAAACTTTTCTGTGAAGCATTTACTATTATACTGCCAAAAATTAACGAAATCCGTTCAGTATGATATTATTCCGAAGTTTTGCATATTTTTACCTCTGAGACTGTACTATTATACGTCGTTGAAAATGTTTTTTTTTATCTAATACCTATAATTACCTATTTTATGTCAAAGGGTCTTTATACCCATCTTTTATCTACCTACATTCTTCTAATTAATTATTGGTTTGAAAAATGTGTATTTTTACATTCTTACTTTTAAAACTTTGAAACATTAAAAGAACATTCAAGGTAAACTTGTATGTATGACAGAAAACAACAATTTTGGAACTATTTTATTGCCATTGAAAAGGCCAGTAAAATATATATAAGCATTAAAATTGGCAATAGATAAGCGTCACCAAATAAAAATAATTAAAAAACGTATAATTTTGAAATTAAAATGATAATTTTAAAATTTTCCACATCTTCAGGTGCTCGCTGATAGCTGCTTACATTTGCTTCTTGTTGCTCGAATTGAAACTAAACAGATGAAAATTGAATATAAATTGAATTTTTTCAAAAAAAATTAGGAATGATTTATTACCCTTTTTATATCCCTCTGAACAACTGTTTTTAGAATTATTTCCAATTGGGAATTATGTGAAAAAATATAGATATCAGTAAATACACCAACGGAATTGAATTTCTTGAGAAAAACGCCAGAAAGAAGTTCGAGAAAGGAAAATTTTGAAGTGATGCCAATGTTGAAAATACGTTCAGAACACGTTACTTTTAGATTTAATTCTCAATTCTTTAAATATCTCCAATAAAGTACGGCGTACCTCAAGTCGGAATATGGTCACCACTTTTATTTCTAATCTTTTAAGTGATGTTAACAACAACGAACCAAATAATTAAAATTCTCATATATCAGTTTACTGATGCCATTTCAACTAGTATTAGTGATAAAAAAGAGAAAATACGTATAGTAGAAAAAGGCCAATAAAATGCCAAACGAAATAACCATGTGATGTAAAAATGCTCTTATACTAAATTCACAGAAAATTTACAAATGCCCGAATATTAAACAAAGAACCCAGATCATTGTCAGTAATCATATCATTGAGTAATGCACCAACTAAAATCTTAGGATTGCACAAATGGAAAATCATCCTTTGACAAAGTTTCAACCTTCGATCTGGATCTTCAGGTAATTCCTGCACCAGTTTATCTCTTAAGGATGCCAGATATTTCAGTTTTTAAAACTTTTTTCGTGAAATAGAAGGAAGTATTATGTTCCAAACCAACCTAACGAATGTTATTGTATGAATTCGCCTCCGTAGTCAAACAGTCAGTTTGTAAAGGCTTTAAGGATGATACATTAAAGTTGTCGAATCGCGAAGTCATCAAAAACATTTTCAAAAATATGCAAACTGTAAACAAATTCAAGAAGATGAAATTTTAATACTGTAACAATATTACAATAAAGCCGAAAAAACTTACAATTCAAATAAATTGAACCATAAACAGTGTAAAATGTTACTTTTTATGTGGCCGACACTGTCTTACAAGTATAGGCTTATACATATGTAATTATGCATATATAATTAAATATGTTCACCTAATTAATATACACAGAATACAAAGTCTAAAAGATAAAGAAACATGCACCATAACTAGAAAAGTAACTAGAGGATAAATGAAACTTCATGGAAAGTTTTATTTGAAGTCACAAATAATACAAAATAGAAATACTTAATAATAAAATTTTAAAAAAATAGAGGCCTATTTGCCGTGGGGGTAAATAAATAAATTGATTTTTAACATATTTCTATTCCATTAACAATTTGAGAAAGTTATTGCATTATTTTGAAGCTTTAGGAAACCTATAATAGGTAGTGAAACTTTATTTGTTTATTTAAAAATTGTATGGAAATAAAAATTGGAAAATCATAAATTTTCTCACTATTTTTGAAATAATTCCGGAATTAATCATTTGATAAGAATTATAAGCTAGGACTCTTTACTTTATTGGTATCTAAACACTGAGATTTATATAATAATGAATATATTATCCTGTTGATAGAATTGTTTCCTCCATAAAGAATCCTGTGATATTCGAAGTCAAAGTTATAGAGGGTTCAAAGTTGTCTCTGAGGAGCATGAAAATTTATTGGGGCTAGTAAATCTTGACGGTCAATAGAATTGTTATATAATTTATAGGCCAGGATTACATCGGCCTTATACCTGCGTTTATCAAGACTTCGGATATTTAACTAGGTTATCAGAAGGTCGTACTGGTTTGCTAGGTATTCTCATTTAAAAAAAAATATATTGTACGCAAACGAACATGCAATACCGCAGAATATACTCTTATTATTAATATAAAATACAAATAATACGTTAAAAATTAACAACAACACTTATCTGTGATATGTTATTACTTCTCTTCTTTTCCTTTCCCTTTTTGGTTTGGTTTATTACATTACACTAAAAACACTGTGGAGTTCTGGATCATGTGCTTAATTTATCACTAACTATATTTCTCACAAGACCGCAAATCGTACAAACCGAAATAG
This sequence comes from Rutpela maculata, assembly GCA_936432065.2. Classification (NCBI taxonomy): domain Eukaryota; kingdom Metazoa; phylum Arthropoda; class Insecta; order Coleoptera; family Cerambycidae; genus Rutpela; species Rutpela maculata. Next base: position 1,093,723 of record OW386286.2, on the reverse strand, counting down.
GTATTACTTTTCAGATATCTTCCACCCACTTGGCAATTTAACATTATATTTTTTGCACCTTGTAATCGTATACATATAAATCGTCGTATATTGTATCCGCAACTTTCCGCAAACAACGTTTCTTTTCTTGTAGTATGGGCATAGGACTTCGTTATGGTGCTAGATTATCAGCCCCCAAGGTCATCAAAATGATTTTGAAATTCAGTATTATGTTCTCGTCCAACCAAAATTACTTAGTATCTAAATTATTTACAAACATTTTAGTGAATATTTAAAATGCTTAATACATAACTCACATATATTTAGCCCAGTCGATAAAGGTATTTACCCACAAAAACTTGCAAAATGAATATATTTTTTTAATGAGTTCGTGAAAGAGTATAGAAGAATATCCTGAAAAGTTTACATTTCGGTAGGATGCAGAACATAAAAAAAAGTGAAAAAGAAATTCTTTTCATCCACTTTTTCAATATTTTGAAATGAAGTCTAGTAACGTCATTCTCCGTTATTAATTAATGACCAGCTAATAAGGTATAACTCCCCATGATAGTTTTGTCCATCCATTAATTACTTCTCTACTTGAGATATTTCAAATTAGATAATGCTTGACCTACAATGATATTGATATTCCATAGAACTCTACTGTTAACAATAACAACTTAACTTTGCGCCTTTGCGCATACAACTATATATTTCTCTGTCGGCATATTTTTGCATACAATCACAGTCCTTATAAATAAATTCATACATAATTTATCTATGTATGTTTGCTGCTAAATCTGCATCTGCATAATAGAACAAGTTCCGAACACTCGTAAAGCAAGCTGCTCACTAATGTAAATTTCTTATATTTCCTTAATTTGTGGTCAATTTTATGCAATTCAAGTTGAAATGAGTAGAATTATACAGATTTCTCGTCGTGATGAATTTGGCATTCAGACTGATTGTATAGAATTATTAATAATGTTTCTTTGTAAATATTTGTTCAACATTTAATGCGAAATTCCTCTTGAGAATTTATCTGGAAGAGATAAATATTTTTAAATACATTAGATGTTATTTTACCGAAATAGTTTATATCGACATTTATTGTATTATTACATAATATAATGTATACAGTGCGGACGTAAATAATATAGCTTTGTTTTAATCTAGTCTCTGAAATCTGAAAATTCGGAGAAATCTCGGAGGATGATTTTTTTACGATTACAATACTTCCATTCTGTAAACGAGGGAAGTAAAAACTTAATTGAATCGCCACTTTTCCAAGATGGCGGCTGGAACGCGAGAGATAGAGTTGGGGACTTTTAGTATGGTTAACAGTAAGCCTCAACGAACAATATGAACATCTTTGGCAAGTTTAAAAATTTTATCAGTTTTTCCCTCTAATTTTCCCTATTTGACTGTAGTACATAAAATCGTTTAATTTAGTAAACCGATTTTTTATTCTTTTATGTATTTTGGATCACCAACCTTGCCTACTTTTGCATTGTCTTTTTTAAACCATGTATGTTAAATAAATGCAAATGAACTTGAGTTTCAAAATTTAAATTCTCATTAGCTTAACATTATTACCATACATTACTTATGATGCATCGTATTATTCCATCATATAGGTTAATTGCCTAGACCATAAAAAAGCGAAAAAAGTTAAGAAATATATAAACTATGTTCCATGTACTACAGGAGATAAACTATATCGAAACTAAGAACAAATACCTCAAGGGTCGGTGCTTGGGCCCTCACTTTTTATATTATACGTTAATGATTTTTGACTAATTACATAAAGAGTGGCAAGGTAACCACGTTTGCGGTTGACAGCACCATAGTGTGTCAGATTCCAATATTGAAATTTTAAATAATAAAATTACAGATGTGCTAGATGCATTTGCTGTTTGGTTTGGTGAAAACAAACTCGTTTTAAATGAACTATCTTTTGAAGTAGTTCTGATTAGCTTAGTGTTTGCAAGAATTACTAATTTTCATATTGAAATGCTTTTGTTGAATATTTTAACATTGAACACATTTTTAGTTTCCTATATGGGGCCTGAATTCGTGAAAACAGCGTAAACAAGTTTACTAAAGCTATAAGTTGCCTGGTAACGGCTAAAAATCTAACTTAATCATTTTCAATGTTTCCTCCAGTTGCATCTTTGCGAAGGACTGAGAATTTTTGTAGTTTATATATCACCTCAACCGATGCACTTGAATAGGATCGTGGCACAAATGCTGATTTTTTTTTTAATTAAACAAATTTAGCACTGTAGTAATATAATAAAACTTTTTTGCGGAAATGTTAAGGAAAACAATATCCAAGAATTAATGGATTTGTTGAGGCTCCTCGCATTTAGCACACCCCCGATTGATACGTATAATGTTTGATATACTCTGAATAAAGCCATTATTTTGGATAGCCCCAGTACCAAATCTCCTCACTGGCTGTGGTTCAAACAGTTCCAGAGGTATTAAATATGTGGCTTGGTTCTAGAAGGGCCAAAGTCAAAAATTATACAAAACTGACATTGGTCGTTTTAGAACCAAGCCATGGAAATAAAAACTGCTTTTGGGGGCATCTTCGTAGGAGCGAGGCTCCTACGTCCTATGTCCAAATGAACTTTTCCAATATTTTTGGGTGTAGAATCATGCTCGAATTTCCCAGCATTTATTACTGAATACCTTGTACAAAGAAATAGGTGAGATGTACTAGGTTGCCAGTATTATTAAATTTAGAATTTTTAATGTAATGTTATTTATACAGTGTAGTAATTATTCTTAAAGCTAAACGATTATTTTTTATTACGCGAATCTTTATTATTGAGGTATCCAATCATCGAAATTCACAGACTTGGTAAAAATATATTAACAAAAAATACTCATTACGGCGGCTTTTGACTTTGCTGGATATTAATTTGAAAACCTCGAATATTAAATTTTCAAATATCAGTTTTTTCAGTATAATAATTAGGTCTGGTTGTGAAGGGGCAGAAAAGCTATTGAATATTTCATAATTCTATTATAAATTGAATTTGGAAGAACACTTCCATCCATGGCTTTTTACTTATTTACTTTTATAGCCTGTGCGTATTAGACGTATTGATTTTTTTGTGATCAATGATTGCTGTTAATAAATACATGAAATTGAATTGCGTAGGGAGCCTCAATATACGTGGGTGCTCATAGTGCTAAAATTCAACATCTTACCATGTCTGAATTGTTAGTTATGAGTTAAAAGAATAATAAGAAATTAATAACACAATACCCTCTGTACAGTCTGGTTTCCACAAACAACATGGTACAGGAACAGAATTATTAAAGGTAATTGGAGATATATAGACAAAGGAAATTTGTCAACTCTAATACTGCTAGAATAATCTAAGGCTTTTAGTCTAGAGGATAGTTACATATATGTGGCCTAGGATTATAACATGTTGGCATTGCTGTTATGTTTTAGCAAATATTTTTCTGAGTATTTTATCTTATGTGAGTCAGACCTCCCCCCCTTGACCGTTTTGGCGCAAGCCGCCCCCGAAAATATTCAATTGTGGAACAGAGTATAACACTTTGGGGCCTGGTGTTGGTTGAAGAGGGTATCTTGGCGATCAACATTCGATATATGCAAACATTTTTTCTCCGTGCAATTGGCAGCACTGTCGACATCAATTATGGTCGAAAGTATAACACTTTCTGACCAGGCGGAAAATTTTCGTTGTCAATGCTCATTGCTGGAAAACCATATGCCAACATTTTCTACTTGCCCATTTTCCAGATTTTTGGCCAAAAATTGGGGCACCTTCTCAAACTTGTAGTTTTTGTACCAAAGAATAGTCTCTGTGAGCACCAACATTTTTTTCTCAATGTAACCCCCCCCCCCCCAAACCACCCCCAAAAGATTTCTAATAATGTGAAATACTGGGTTTAAACTTAGATCAAGGTATATTCCCAGAAATTTCACTTTTTCTGGATTTTGAAAATTTTCAATAGGTCTGTGACTAAATATCATATTTATAGTTTTATTTTCATTAAGTGAAAGTTGATTTGATGTGAACCATTCTAATATATTTTACTTTGCCTGACTCATATGTCTCTGCACTCCTTTAAGAACAAGGCCGGTCCTAAGACGGATCCCTGCGGTACTCCACTCTTGACAGTCTGTGATGTTGATTTATTATTTACACATATGTATTATTGTCTTACCATCATGTTAGAGCTGTTCGTAATAATAATAATAAATAATACTAGTAATAGTCTTTATTTCTCCATTGCAAAGAAATTATATACAAATAAAAGTATACAATAAAATCATTGTAGAAAACGTCACAAGAAAAATTAACAAACAATTAACAGAAAAAAACAAATAAAATATATAAAAACAGCTGAACATACAAGACATCTTGTAGTTGGTCATATAAAACAAATATATTAAATTACAAAAATTCATTTATCGTGTAGCAATTTTTGTCTAGTAATATATTTTTTTAAATTTATGTTTGAAAATATGTATGCTACCCGAAGACCTAACATCTTCATCTAACGAATTATAAAGCTTACGCCCTTGGTAAAGGAAACTTTTCTGGTACATCTCACTTGATTTCTTAAAAAGATTGACTTATGTTTATGAACATATGAGCACACCTCAAGAATGTATAGACCAGCAACTGTCAACATTTTTAAAGGCATCACGGCAACTCTCTGTAATTTAAATTTAATAAAATACGAATTGCGTATTTCTACAATAAAAATGTCCTACTCACATTACAGCTATTGCCCCAGTTTACAATTCCGTACCTAAGATGCGAATGAAAATTAGCCTAATAGAGTACTTTAAGAATTTCCTGGCTACAATGTTTAGACATAAATTTTAGAGCATAACAATTTGTTCTTAGTTTTATACCTAATTACTTCCACATCCAGTGGAAATTCTGTCTGTCTGTCGGTCTGTCTGTCTGTAACTTTTTTTGTGCGCACGTTTACTCTGGAACCGTTTAAGATATTGACTTGAAATTTGGTACACATATGTACTTTAACGAGATCTGGAACTAGATTATATTTTCATCCTGTTCCGTCGAAGGATTGGAGGGGTAAATTGGGGTAAATTTGGTGTAAATGGGTAACAAAAAGGGTACGTTAGTTATTTTGGTTTGGATTTAAAATAATACTGTTAATTATTACTTCTAATCGTTTCTCTTTAAAAAATCTTCGTTTTTGTTGGTTTTAACAAGCCTTTGTTCTAAATATATGTGTACTTCTTCGACGTTTTTTGGCAGGGCTGGCATCATCGCTCTTCGTGCATTATACATATTTTTTCTTACCAAATTAATATCTTGTGTGGTTAGAATGTCAATATCATGTGTTTTCAGTTCTTCGTGCATTATTTTTGCTGGGCGTTCTGATAAATCTTCTTGAGCTTTTCTCTTCATCTTATTACTAAATTGTTGCCTTTTTAATAAGGGACTGGACAATTTCTCATGGTTATGGTTCAACACTGATTTTAAAATTACATTTTCTTGTCCGTGAGTTTTAACATATGCTTTGCACCGAGTTTCTTGATGTGCATATCCATCGTTTCACACCTTCAGCTAGTGTCTTTTCAAATGAAAACTTATGTCCATTTATAATCAAAAGCACTTTTCCCTTTTCACTTGAAATCACTTGTAAACTCATTTTCGCACAACAGCTGAATAAAATAGAGAGCCCAAATACAATCATCAAATATGTTGGTATAAATAGTAACCTTAATAGATACCTAAAATTTACTTACTTCTAAGAAGAATAATTATTATTATTGGAATCCACAATAAAATTTTATCAAGGTACATGTTGCATTCCGGAGACAACTATGACCCGGAGACAATTTACCTACCCATTTTTTTTCTACCTAAGGTACCCGGGTGACAACTAGTCTCCGCCGACCCGGTCAATACCCGGCACCCGGTACCCGGCCTAATGATACCGGTACCCGCTGTGTAAATTAAAGCATGAACTCTACAGAAATTAGAAAGGTTAGAGTCCATAAAATTGGTATTTAGTATGTATAAGAGAAGCTAAGGTCTCAAAAATAATTTTGGCATTAACCACCCCCATTACCACCCACCCCCTACCTCATTATTAAAGGGGATGAAAAAAATTTTGATTTAGTTTATGTACAAGAATCAGAAGCCTCAAAATATTTTTTTACTTCATCCACCCCCACTACCTCTATCACCACCCCCACCCCATTACCGATGTGTATATTTATTTCCACCTAAAAAGTTTTTTCGATGTGAGTAACTTAGATAGAGAATCTGGATGTGGAAGTAGTGTGATTCCTTGGGCAGCAATTTTTTTCGATATGTTGAGTCCATTGTAAGTGTTTATCAAAAGTAACACCTAAGAGTATACTATCAACACAACAAGTTTTTTTATTTCCCAGTCAGTACCATTAAAAAGTGTTAGCTTCTCGATATTATTATTCAGTGAAAATTGTATTGGAACTGTCTTTGTTTTATTTAAAATTAAGTTATTATTTTAAGACCAACTTATGATTTCTTGATGAACTCTTTCAGTGGTTTCTTTTCCTTCAATTAGGTTGGTATCGGTAACTAGAATGTTTGTATCATCAGCATAACAGATCATATGAATGTTTGGTATTTTTTGTAGATGACTAACCACATCGTTAGCAAATATTATATAGAAAAGTGGCCCCAAAATTGACCCCTGTGGAACTCCTTGTTTAATATCACAAATATTACTTTCAACTCCACCGGCTATTTTTACAATTTGTGTCCTGTTATCAAAGTAGGAGGAAAATATTTGTAAAGCAGTCCCTCGAATACCGTACCGTGCTAGTTTGGCCTTAAGCAGCTGATGGTCTAACAAATCAAAAGTTCGTGAGAAATCTACGAAAAGACCACAACTGATTTCTGGTTGTTTAAAGCTTTAGTGATTTTGAAATCACAAAACGCAAACTCCGTGGTTTTGTTTGTAGTGAAACCATGTTGAGCAGGAGACAGTAACATATTCTGATGTAAAAAATCTGATAATTGCTCCTTAAGATGAAGTTCTAAAATTTTAGAGAAACAACATAGTAGACTAATGCTCTATAATTTATCAAATCAAAGTTATAATATTTTCATTTTTGAAGGTCACAAAAATTGCCTCCAACGTAATCTTTATTTTCGTTTTACTGTTTTTCTGGAAAGTGTTAACTATAGTCGAGTAAACTCTAAGCTGGCGCGTCCAAAGGTCGCTTCATCATATAAACTAAGAGAATAACATACGCAACTAGTTCATCTCTATGTCACTGCGATAGCTTTAATAGCATCGCATATCAAATCGTACGTCGTGTTACCAACTCATACATACGCCACCTTAAAGTTTACCGGACTATACAACAACCAACAACCAAAAAACTAATTAAATTAGTAGTTAACTACTGCCCAGCTCTTATCGTGCCGCTTGCCCTATAGTCGTCACTCGTATGTATGTATCGACGGTATTTGCACAAATAAATAAAGCAATTCGATAAACAACACCGGCGATGCATCGTTATCTAGTTGACGAGTAATAACAATAACTGATGAAAGTGATGTAAAGTGACACTTGCCACTCAAGATTAAAGTCCGAGGTCATTGACGACCGTCAGGCACCATAACACTTGCAAAAGATCACACCACCACCACTCCACCTCGAAGCGTGCTGGCGCATTGTTACCATGGGTTTAAATAATTCCTAGTGAAACATGGTCACCACGCCACTACTACGTCACCTACTTTAATGTTCACCTTACTACGAACTATTCCAAACCCTTGGTACTACCATAATACTTCAGTGTACGCTCTGGAGGGGCCTTCGATACATATGCTGAGGTTTGGTGGTTGACTTTGCAGCTAAATAGGTTTCCATTGCACGTCCAAAATCTGCTTAACTCCACAGTTATACAGGGTGAGTCATGAGGAACTACCCTAAGTAGAAGCACCTAAGACGAATACCAAGTGACCATTAAAAAGTGTTTGTTCCCTTTCTTTACTATCATACAGAGTAATTTATGAATTTTGTTCAAAAATTGTTTTGGTCATAACATTTTAACGGTTAATCCGATTTGCCTCATTTTTTACAACAATGTACACTGTTGCCTAACAACCATCATACATATCTAAAATTTAAAAAATCCATGGACGGTTTCAAAAAAATTTGTTGGATTGCTTCGTATACGATAGTTCACCCTGTATATGATTATTACCTCAAGATTTTACTAAAAAACTAACTGTTAGTAATAAAATTTGAAAAATCACCCATGCCCAGCTTATTTATATAGCTACCACTACCGAGAATTTTCGCAGAGAGAAAAGTTGGGCGTCTCGTCAAAACGAAGCTACTCACGAAAATTCAGCCAATTAGTAATCATTAAAAAAAAGAGGGCGCTGTATTGTGGACTAAATGTTCTAGTATTGGACACGTGGGCGTGCACCTTAAAGAGACAATTTCTTTTGATTCGTGACGTCTAATTGTCCAACTATCGATATGTATATTAATTTTGATAGATAGAGAATTTTTATTTTTTAATTCTTCCTAATATTGGAACATTGACCACTGTGCGGCTGTTCATTTTAAACAACCAATCCATTCGAATCTGCTAATTTTAAATAAATTAAATAAGACACATTGAATAACAATATTAATTAAAAAGAATCGCTAAACAATTTCAGATTATACTCGTAGCGAACGTTCGGCTTTTACCATTCTAATCTCTTATCTCTAGAGCTACGACCTCGTATAAATCAGGGAACATTTGCATATTTTATTAAGAATTTGTTGTAAACATAACCTGCTTATCTTGTTCGGTTTAGATATTTGAAAAGGACTGAAAATTAATTTTAATATATATTAAATAACATGTACAGAAAATATAAATATATATTTAAAATTAGTATTTTTTTATTTGCGAATGTCAATTCACGCCTACATCACAGTGGTGGCGTGAACAAGGTAAGATTGAAAAATAACTTATTTTAAAGAGTTCACTAAAATAACAGATAGTGGAATCCACAGGACATCAAATTGTGATTTTTGTTTCCACTTCGAGATCAAAAGCAAAAATTTAGGGTACTTTTCACATTTCACCCCCTATAGCTACCCCATACAGGACGACACTTAGACAACCATCGATTTTTGTAGAAAGTAAGGAATCAGTTGAAATAAGTTTCAGCTTTTAATCTAGAAGTGGAAGACAAACAGAAATAATTTCTAAAGGAGTTTGACCCTGCTGTGGATTATATACATTAAGAATTTAGTGAAGACATTATTTCAATCCTTGTAACGTTAGTCTAAAGGGATGAGTTACTATGCTTTGTCTGGTCGCTAGTAGTGATACCAGCAATATATTTCTACTGGACAAACTCCATGAACATATTTATACAAAAAACACACAGCCAATAGCACGGCGATGTTTTAAGGAGGTGATTGAACTTGACTCAGAACTCAACCATCTTTATTTTGGACTGATTTTCAATGCAACCTCGGTACAAATCTCTGTACATGGAAGGCATATGACAAACCAAGACGTATATGAGCTCTATACAGGGTGAGTCATGAGGAACTGCACATACTTCTACCGTAAGTAGAGGCACCTAAGACGAATACCAAGTGACCATTAAAAAGTGTTTGTTCCCTTTCTTTACTATTATACAGAGTGATTTATGAATTTTGTCCAAAAATTGTTTTGATTATAACATTTTAACGGTTCATCCGATTTGCCTCATTTTTTACAACAATGTACACTGTTGCCTAACAACCATCATACATATCCAAAATTTAAAAAATCCAGAGACGGTTTCAAAAAAATTTGTTGGATTGCTTCGTATACGATAGTTCACCCTGTATATGATTTATCTAAAACTTGATATGAAATTTGTATAGGACACAAGTAGGTAGTAAAACCTTAGTATTTGAAATTTTTGTCACACTCTCAACAAATGAAAAGTTATATAAGTACTAATATTTATTAATATAAAAATTTAGCTAAAAAAAAAATAATATCTACATAACTCGTGCCTAGGTTTAATAAGTACCATCATTTTATTAAATTTCCAGGTCAGGTCAAAAAATGTGGCTGATGTGGTTCATCTAAAAAGTTGCCTCTGTATGTGATTTCTCCAATTAGTCAAATTGCTTCCAAAAAGGACAGAAATAAGTAGTCTAATTTGTGTCCAACCTAAATATTCAGTTTAAGATCAATTTTAACGAAAACTGTACATTTTTCGAAATATTTTTAAAAGCCATCATATTCAAATGCAAGCATTGAATTTAAAATAAATACAAGATACGGATCTACGTTTTGATATTTTCGTTATTCCTTTCCTTTTCTTATAATTCTTAAATACATACGTATTCAGGGGCGGCTCAAGGTAAATTTTCCGCTCGGGCGGGAGCACTTTTTGGCACCCTTTCCTGAGGTCATCACGGACGTACTTCATACTAAAGTACAAGGATATCCCTTCGAACTCCGCGATCAATCACTAGTTTTTGTCGCCTCGTGGGGGGGGGGGGGGTGCAACTAAAAATCCGGAAAAAATTTTTGTATCGTCTCATTGTGCTATTAAAAATCTGAAAAAAATTTTATCGCCCCATGGAGGGGGTGCTATTAAAAATCCGAGAAAATTTTTTGCTCTCTGGCATCCCTCCGAACCGGGGCTCCGGGTTGCCCGGCCCTTAAGCCGGCCCTGTACGTATTATAAATAAACATGTAAGACCTGGCCTGGAAATTGATTAAAATGATGGTACTTATTAAACCTAGGCACGAGGTATGTAGATATTATTTTTTTTTAGCTAAATATTTGTATTTACAAATATTAGTATACATTAAAATATTCCATTTTGCCAAACTTTTCATTTGACTTGAAAATTGATCGTTAATAAAAAATTTATAGAGAGTGTGACAAAAATTTCAAATACTAAGGTTTTACTACCTATTTGTGTCCTATACAAATTTCATATCAAGTTTTAGATAAATCATATACAGGGTGAACTATCGTATACGAAGCAATCCAACAAATTTTTTTGAAACCGTCTCTGGATTTTTTAAATTTTGGATATGTATGATGGTTGTTAGGCAACAGTGTACATTGTTGTAAAAAATGAGGCAAATCGGATTAACCGTTAAAATGTTATAATCAAAACAATTTTTGGACAAAATTCATAAATCACTCTGTATAATAGTAAAGAAAGGGAACAAACACTTTTTAATGGTCACTTGGTATTTGTCTTAGGTGCCTCTACTTACGGTAGAAGTATGTACAGTTCCTCATGACTCACCCTGGATAGTTCTAAATGACTCTCGTATCACACCTTTTGAAACTTTCCCTATATAGGGACAGCCGGGATAAGTGTGGAATCGAGGTAAGTGTGGCACCATGGACATGCCTTTGTGGTTCATGGGAACATACAAATGTCATCTACTGATGCATCTATCTGTTAAATAAAAAATCTAAACAATATCTAAATTTCGGTTTTTATAATCAAGTTCTATTATTAGTCAATTTTAAATGCCATTGTATCTAATTCTAATGATGTTTAATATGGCAGTGGTGCTGTGGAGATTGCCTCGTGTGCCGTTCAGTCGATTTTCTTGTGTCCCGAGACGTTACTATGTGTACAACGTGCGGACAGTTGAATGTATCGTGAATGACACAAGGGGCAAAAAGTGTCTGTGCAACCAGCAGGCAGTTATATTTACTTTTCATGGAGGCCTTAGGAATTTTGCAGAGCCGCAGTTATTACGACCACCTTATAAGCTGATTAGTCCGCCTTGTTATTCAAGTAATGTTATTTAAAGATATAAAACATCCCAGTTCGTTAACAAGCTTGTTTGTCTTCTAATAAACTGCGCCTCAATTGACTTATCATCTTCCAGCTAATAACTGCAGTTAATAATCAATTGGATTGTTAAGGTTACACTTTTATTAAAATCTTTTTAAATAGAGTACTAATAAATAAGATAGGAGATCCTACTTACCAGCGTTATCTCTAATATGTTAATTAAAATGATGTTTCTTTCTATTTTTAGTACAGATTTGCGCTAGCAACGTTAACAACAATGATTCTCCTTTAATTTATTTAAATAAAGGTAATTTATTAGCGAATTTTAAATAATATTTTTATAGTGACTCGATGTCTGTTGGATCATTCAGTGACGTATGTTAACAAAACAACATTTTTTCATTTATCTGTGACGTCATTTACATACAGGATGTCCTAGGCGTATGAGACAGTAATTCGGGAGCTTATAATATGGTCGGAATAATACTAGAATACTCTGTAATTTTCTTTTCTAGGGCGCCCTCTTCGGAACTATCATCCCTTAAATGTTAAATATTGAAGGTTTTTTATTCATAACTTCCATGCTACTGTATACTGTATCGACTGATTTGATTTATCACCTTACTCCTCGTCTTTGGATAGCGAATACAAATGCAGTGTGCGAGGAGTGTCTCCAACCCAAAATTGCATAGGTGATTATGGAATGGTTTAATCCGTAATATGCCGCTGTTATAGTTGTCGGTCACAATTCGCAAGGCAGCGTAAAAGAAAAATATTTTTGGAAACTTTGTTACAGACTATTTAATTCCTATAAATTTCGTCCAATCAAAATCGATCATTTTAATCAAAGAAACCGCTGCCCAAGGAATCACTACTTTCACATCCAGATTCTCTATCCAAGTCACTCACAACGAAAAAACTTTGTATGTGAAAATAATTGTTTACGGAACTTTAATAATATAATATTTGAAATCGTCTACCCCAAAAACCCATAAAACGATACCCCACATCGGTAGTGGGGTGGGGATGGTGACAGAGGGGGGGATGAAGTAAAAAAATATTTTGAGATTTCTGGTTTTTGTACATACACTAAATCAATTTTTTTTTCCATCTCCTTTAATAAGGGGGTGGGGGTGGCTAATCCCAAAATTTTTTTTGAGACCTTAGCTTCTCTTGTATATACTAAATACCAATTTTATGGACTCTTACCTGCTTTATTTACCCATTTACCTAAAAATGAACCCCAATTTACCCCCCAACCCTTCGTCGGAACAACATGAAATTATAATCTAGTTCCAGATCTCGTTAAAGTACATACGTGTACCAAATTTCAAGTCAATATCTTAAACGATTCCAGAGTAAACGTGCGCACAAAAAAAGTTAGAGACAGACAGACCGACAGACAGACAGAAATTTTTTTTCGCTCAAACTTAAAATCTCAACGTTTCATGACATTTTAAGCCTATTTGAACAATAAAAAATTTAAAAAATTTTTTTGTCGTTACTATACTTCCACTTGATGTGGAAGTAATAGTTTCGCATCGACAAAATATAACATTTAAAATTTTGCCAAGGTTGTTGAACCAATAAAAAAGTAGAATAAAGCAATAAACCTGTTTTTCAGTGGCAAATTTTCCTTTGTTTTTTGGAAACAAGTAACCGATTCAACAAGTGGGACGTCACTACAATATTTTTTGCAAATGTCAGTTCACGTCAGTTGTAAAAAATGTACAAGAATAGGGCATCTGCATTTGACGTTACAGCTAACCTCAAAAATATATGTTTCTTAAGATTTAAGAGTATTACGCAGCTATTATTAAAATTTCTGCCTGGTTCCCGTATTTTCAACTAAAATCTAGTTCACTGTAATGTTTCTGAAGTTCTAAATACTTTGTCCTAATAAAATAGGACTCTTTTTGTAGGTTAGAAATCTAACCTGTAATTAGCAGTTTATTTTTAATAATCAACAATATTGAAAAATTATTTACGTGAATTTTTAAATATTTGCATGAAGCCAGTATGGCTCCAAGTTAAAATGCGTATACAAACAGTAAAAATGAGAATAAACTTGAAAAACTTAAAATCTAAGGTTATGTTGGTTACATGATGCAGATGCCCTATAACGGCCCCAAATGTTCATGATTGGGTGATTTATGTATTTATTTTTTAAATTTACTTTCTATATCTAATAAATTTGTTTTCTTTTGCCTAAATTTTTATTCATGAAATAGTCATGACGAATACCATTCGTGATATAATTTCGTCTGGCAAAATTTAATGATTATTCTACTCGAGTTTGTTGCTTTGCCAATTTCGCTCTTGACATTGACAAAAATAACTCGCCTGACGTCTCGTTATTTTTATTTGTCAATGTCAATCGCGAAATTGCCAAGCAACACACTCTCTTAATAATCACTAAATTTTACCGACAAATTGTATCACTTATGATATTATATATGTTAAAATTTGAATGTTTTCCCACTTTAATTTATTGTCCAGCTGGACGCCTAGAAATTTTACACAATTGGTGGAAGCAACATCGTCTAATGTTTGGTGTCTTAAACTAAAAATCATTGTTTCGGTTTTGCTCTCGTTTAACATTAGTTTGTTTGATAAGAACCAATCTTGGATTACTGATAAACTATAGTTCACGCTGGTTAGCAATGCACTAGCATATGCGTTGCTGTATATCAATGTTGTATCGTCCGCAAAAGGAACCGATTTTATGCGACGGTATTATTATGGAGGTCATTTATGAAAATAAGGAAAAAAGGCGGGCCCAATACAGAGCCTTGGGGTACCCAAGTTAATATCTGTAAATTCAGAGTTCGTGTTGTGGTGGTTCATAAATTGAATTCTGTCTTCTAGGTAAGATGTAAGTAATTTCTAACTGTCAGTATTAATTTTGTAAACGTCTAGTTTTTTTAGCAAAATATCATGAGATACACAATCGAATGCTTTGCTCAAATTTAAAACTGGGTATATAAAATTTCGCCTTGTTCATAGCATCTATTTATTATGTTATCAGTTAGTTTATAGCTAGTGTAGTGGATAATTTAGATCTAAAATCAAATTTGCAGTTATTGAACATTGTATTGGTCAAAATATGAAGTTATTTGGAGTTTTAAAGTCATAATAGCCTACTAGCTTTATTGCTTCCAGCAGCAGTGTCTTGGTCCACCATATCACCGATCCGTAGGTTAGCATGGTCCAGTCGACGGAGCGCTAAAATGACCAAAATCTCTTGAGTGCTAATGAAGGAATTTTGATAAAACCTTGTGCAATGTGTTTGTAATGACGTTAATAAAAAAGTTGAAAATAAGATTAAATTAGGAAATGATCTGGAAAACAACCCTTTTATCATGTGTTCCGCAACTTGTAGAAGTAGGTCAAAAATTAAAAAAAAAAAACAATATATTTGCCTTTTTTGCCAGAAGATAAGATGTTTTTACTTTACTGAATTTTTTCGGAAAATGCATATTTTTCTAGATATGGCCACTCGAAAATTCCTAAAAGTTGTGGAGGAGAAATGTAAAAGTTGAAAAGAAAATCTGAAAAGATTCAAGTAAATGTATTATCGAAATACAAGACTTTTTATATTTGCAATTTTTCTGTAAAGTGCGTTTTCACCGGGTTTTCCGGAAAAACATGAAAACCACCTCCTTTTTTTGAAATTGTAGCGCTTTATAAAAATAAGTAATTTAAAAATCTACAAAAATTCAGACACATTCATTGAGGCCTTCTAAACTAATTTTTCGAGTTACAGGCAATTTTTCACGATAAATTATATAAAAACGTCTATTTGACAGTCACATTTTGTCACTTTGACAGCGATAAAAAAGGTGCATCGTTTTTTATCGTATGTAATATCACTAGTGCTTAAAATTTTATCGAAAATTTTTTCAAAAGCGTGTTGCCTGGTAATATAAAGAGTGCAAATTGGCAGTTTATTATCTGATTAAATCCCGACCGCTTTAGCGGGAGGGATTTAATCTTTGATAATAAACTGCCAATTTGCACGAGTTATATTAACTAGGGGCGACTTAGCTTGAGAAAAAATTTTTAGATAAAATTTAAAGCACGAGTGGTATTTGAGGAGAATATTTCACGAATAAATAATTCATTAAGTACATCTTCAATATTATGTTTTCTCATTAACTGCCTTCAGACGTTTTCTTGTCACTTTTTGGAGTTTACTGACCTTTATTTTCAATTTCATCATTAATTTGATATACAGAAATATTTCCAAACCGACTCATATTGTCAAAACAGCAAATCTGAAACAAACGCAGTAGAAACAATGGAGATTCGCTATATTTTAAAATAATCTAGTGACGTTTCCATGGCAACTAGTAAATAAAACGAGTTGAAACCTTAGATATTATAATATATAGGCTGGCTTAACACCTTTCAGGCGTTTCTGAGGGGCAATACGACGAGGAACGATAGAGAGAGCACTACTTTAGTACCGATGTCTCGCCCAAATAAAATATACACCCATGGTTCCGAGATTGACATAGAGAGCGCCATCTAGCGCTACAAGTTATATTCCATAATAAATAAATGTTCATCGACTCATATTTACGTATTTAATCCTTACTTTTAACTTACGAAGTTTATGAATTATGTTGAGGTTTGCTTTGTTAAGCAAAGAGAATTTTAAATACAACAAATTATAATGTTTGATGCACAGCTTTGATTCAACGAGTTACTTTTTGGTAGATTACCATATGTAAGTACTATACATTTTTAGTTTGTTCCAGAGCGAATGTGTACTTGACATTTATAATACTTAAATGATTTGCTTACCTTTGTAACTACGTTATTGAGCTATTGAAAGCTGTGCTTGACTTGTTCCTGTATTATGAGCTATATTAAGTACAATCTTTGTGTGTAATTGTTACCTGATTGAACACTAGGAAAACTGAAATAGTTACAGATAGGCAAAAGTTACAGCCTATATATTTCAGACAAGATTCGCTTTGGAATTGAGGTGTGTTTTTGTTTGCTACTACATAATACAATATTACAATTTACAAGGTAAGTACGTTAACAATTAATAATAAGCTAGAGAAGATATTTATAGATAAAACTTAAAAGCTCGAGTTGCCCTATTTGCCAAAAATATTTCACGACAAAAACGTCAAAAAATTTTCGCATATTTGCCGCTGCAGCGACCTAAAAAATTAGAGCGATAAATTTTGCATGTTGGTCCTGTCAAAAGCCGATCTAGCTTGAATTACCACTAATAATGACGTTTTATTGGTGCAATGTTTTGAAAAAACGGGCTCTCATTGGCTATAGCGTTAATGAGTGAAATAATCACGATAAAAATACCTGTTCCTCAAAAGTAGAGTATATCTAGTAGTCGCACGTCATTTTAAAATCTGTACTGTCGGCTATAATTTTTAAGTCTTGTGGAAACTATACTGTACGATATGAGTCGTTTTGAGAAAATTATAATTATTTTTAATTGTTGTTCGTTCACATATTCTATCGTTAATTTATCTTGCCAAAAATCACTCGAGCTTTTCTTTTATGGATAAATTTCTTTTTAACTCAATATTTTGCCAATCAGTAATTTTGCTCGAAAAACTGACATTTGACAAAATCGCTCGACCTCCGGTCTCGCGATTTTTTCATGTCAGTTTTTCTCATAAAATCACTGATTGGCAAAATTATTTCGTTACAAAGAGAAATTTATCCGATAAAAAAAAAGCTCTTGTGATTTTACTGTTGATAAATAATGTACTACATTTCTTGCCCATTAAAAAATTTTTCCTGAAAACTTTTTCACATTTTCAATTTAAAAATTATATTGAACCTTTAAAAATGGTATAACTATATGGGTTTCATATTTTTGTATAATAATATGTAATATATAATATGTAATATGTAAAAAATGTGGTACATTATTTAACGTGAAAAACTGCCTGTAACTCGGAAAATTAGTAAGTTACAAAAAATGAGACAAGAGACAAAAAATGTTTAGAAGGCCTCAATGCATACGAATGTTTCCAAATTTTTAAATTATATATATTTAAAGCACTACAATATCAAAGAAAGGGGTAGTTTTTCATGTTTTTCCAGAAAAACTCTTTGAAACCGCACTTTACAGAAAAGTTGCAAATAAAAACAGTGTTGTATTTCGATGATACATTCACTTGAATTTTTTCAGATTTATTTTTCAACTTTTATATTTTCCCTCCACCAAATATGCATTTTTCGAAAAGATTCACAAGAGTAAAAAGATCTTATTCTGGGCCAAAAAAGGCAATTATATACATATATATTTTTTTCATTTTTGACCTAACTGTATAAGTTACGGAACCCGCTATAAAAGGGGTGTTTTATACTCCTCCCGATCATTTCCTACTCTAATATTTTTTTCAACTTTTTTATCAACGTCATTACAAATACATTGCACAAGGTTTCATCAAAATCCATTCATTAGCACGCAAGTTAGAGGTGAAATCTCCCGTTGACTGGACTTACGACCCTAGTGTGTAACCATAGAATCATCTTGGGTTTCCCCCAGTTTTTCCACACATATCACAGTGGGCCCAGAAATCGAAAAACCTGGCCAAAATTCTGAACATGGTTATGGTTAAGTCGCCTACAGTACATCAATCATAAAAAAATATTAAAAAAAATTAAAAGGGATGGGAATTGTTGTTTGTGGGGGTGCAAAAATTGAAAACACGTGATAAAAAATTAAAATAGACAAATCGACTAAAAAGAGTGCATTAAGCATGGAAAAAATATTGAAAAAAAAAATTTATTGGGGGGGATGTTTTTGGGGGTGGAAAATTGTAAAAACGTGACAAAATAATTTAAGAATGGGCCAGTTTTCTAACGTTCGAATGTGACAAGCAACTATTCACAATTGTACGCTAACAGAAGGCTGTGTTTCTTAGGGTGTATCAGGTGAAAATGGGCAACAATACGGTTGGAATTTCCGGTACGTAATGAACTGAATATTTATAACTACAGAAATATTACTTTGAACACAATTCAACCTCTTTGAAATTTTGGCTTTTTGACCAGGTTTTTCGGTTTTGTGACCCACTGTGCATCTGCCTGAACCTTCTCAGGGCAGTCGTTGCTTTCTGCGTTACTTTTTGGCTGTGAAAATTCCATGTCAGCTTTTGGCTCCGAGGTATCTAACCTCGCTGCAAATGGAATTTCCATTCCATTGAGGCTCCTTTTCGTGTAAAAATGACGACTGTAATTTTGAGGATTTACAGACTGCACTGCACCACCTGTCGGCATTATTTAGGACTCTTTGCGAACGATCTGATATCATGTTCGCAAATCGCCCCTTGACTACTAACGCTAGATCATCAGTATAGTCCCCGGGCAGTAAAAGCCTTCTGCGGAATTTTTTTGGAGGACATCGGGTTGCCCACAGCAGAGGAGATAGTGCTCCTGCAGCCTATATTTACCTTTGCCTCAATGGTAGATTCGCCTAGATTGGATTCTATTATCCTTCCATGAAAGTGTAAAATTTTGTTCTTGGCCAGATTCCCTGAATGTTGTCCCACTATGAGTAGATGGATATGTGAGGTCCCAACGTAATCATGCACTTACTCGGTACACTGAGCCTTGAAATTGTTGACGTTGTTAGGCAAATCTCCTTGTTGTCGATCGCGAAACGCGTGTATGTAGAAGCTATTTTAGTGTATCTGTAGAAAATGAATAAAAGTTCATTTTGCCTTGCTTTTGTCTTCATAATTTATCGCTTATCAGTTTAATCGCACCTCAAAACATTGTTTACAATAACATAAGACTCATATGTTAGGTGTACTTTAACACTAGTTAACCCAGTCTGTTGATAACAACAAACTGCTAAATACCGATAGGGTTTAGATATTTCAACGTGATAAATAGTGCATATGACGTCAAATTTTGATATTTTTGTTATTTGTTTACCCTATATGTATGTCAAATAAATATAATACGTTTAGCGTCTAAAAATGTTTAATCTAATCTGACTTCCTTCACTTACAGAATAGAAATAGTTTATACAGATATCTGCTCCACAGCTTTTATTATCTCATATATTATTTATTATCACACACACCACAACATTCGATTTCTTTTTGCTAGTTTTTTTGTAAGTAAAGTCGTGTGTATCATTCTAAAATTAACTTTACTTGTTTTTTGAGTTATGTTTTAATATGGATAACAAAATATTACAAAAAAGAAATAAAATATAAGAATACTATCTGTTGGAATATTAATAAACATTTAGGTCAATGAGTCATGGACACTTTTTTCAAGATAATTAGTCACTACACGTGGTTTAGCGACAAAAATCTATAAAAAAAAATGTTCTCAACATTATGAAGCTCCCTTTATATGCTTATTTTCAACAGACTTCACGAAATTTTAAAAAAAGAGGAGGTTCTCGTAGTATGCTTTTTATATATATATTTCAGTCGTTACTCTGGGTTGACTAAAACGATTTCTATGAAGTCTGTCTTAAACTGAACAGTAAGGCTCGGAGGTAGTCCCATAATAATTTCATCAAGTTACGCCTAGTGTAAAGTGAACAAGATTTTTTTTTAGTCGAGAATATGCCGAATGCGCAGGGATAAAATATAATTTTGTGATAAAAAATTCAAACGTCGGAGTTTCATTAAAATTAGTAGTTGGGCATTTTAGGAGAAGCTGATACCCAATCCGATATCAAAAGTTAAAAATTCAAAATAGCAATCCCAATGTGGTTGCAATAAAATTGCAATATTTCGTAGACTTACATGAAATTTGTGATACATGATTTCAGGATTCTCTGATAACGAGCTGGACGTTAAATCTTAAAAATTTTGAAAAACGAATACTTTTTTCCTGTCTAGAAGCTAGAGGCCAGTAAAAAGGGTGAAAAAATTTTTGAAAAAAGAATTGAATCACCTCTAAAAATTATGAAATTAAATTTCACCATCGCGTCGCCCAGTTAATTACACTTTATTGCACCTAAAATTATTAAAATAAACCAAAAACGAATTCAAACGTATGTCTGTTACTTTTCTTTAAGCACATGATTACTCTGTGTATGATATTGAAATTTGGTACATGTATGTATTTTAACGAGATCTGGAACTATATTATATTCTGATCTTATTCCCCTGAACAGTTGGGGGGTAAATGGAGGGGTAGTTAGGTAAAGCAAGCAGAAGTTCATAAAATTGGGATTTAGTGTGTTTACGAGAAGCCAGTCTCAATTTTTTTTGGCATCAACCACCCCCGCTACCACTGGCACTACGCTATATTTTATGGGTTTTTGAAAATATTATATTATTAAAGTTCCATAAACAATTATTTCCACATAGTGAAGTGCAAATATAGTCGATCAAAATCAATTTTTTTTTCGTAGTAGGAAACTTGAATAGGAAATCTGGATGTGGAAGTAGTAATGGGCCTTTCCCACGTAATTGAACTTGATGTTTATTATGTCATAAATCATTTATTAACACCTATTGAATATTGTAGGTATATATGTATACGTCATATCGTATAATATTTTAATTTTAAATAGATATTTAAAAATAAAAATATTGTCTACTTCACCCCATATTTCAAACAATTAAACGCGCTCAAATATACGTCATCGGCGGAACCTCCAATCAAAATTAAACAATTTCCGGCTTCATACGAACATTAACTGAACCTGTTGACGTTTCTGAATTTTACATCTCGTCTGGAAGCCTGCCAATGAGACTATTTCTAAGTTGCCTAATTTATATGAATATTTAGCGTTAGAGGAAATGCTTTAATTATTTCACTAAAGAATGTCTACTTTTTATCTCCGCTTTTGAAAATAATGAATTTCCATTGAATGATACCACCTACTATAATAAAAATTATAATAATTAACAAAAGAAACACACTTTACATGTCGGCTCTCAACAAATAATTGACACTTGGCAACATTGATGGAAATAAAATGGGTATTAAATAAATAAATAGGTTATGTTCTCTTATTAACGTTGTGATGGTACGTATCTAATATTTTGACTTTATAACTTTGTTTCTTATTCATTATTTAAGTGTGTATGTATGTGTGTGTGTGTGTGTACTGTGTAGACATTAAAATGGAGAAAGGTTTTGAGAAGGCAGCAAGTGATAATCTTCCTATTATTGACAGTGAAATGGTGAATGACTTTTATATCTCAAACATGAACTTTTTGTCAGCAAGTGCAAAATGTAAAAACTAAGCTGTAAGTTATTAATTAGCACCTAAACTTTTATTTAACTTAAAGGGAACACTGATATAGATAGAGTCTTGTTTATTCAATTTAATTTAAATGTACCTAGTTTATTAATACACCTGTTTTTAGTTCTGCAAAAGAGTCATACGGAGATAAAATGCAGTGGGATATGTCATGTCTGTCAATTTGGTAAAGCTATAAAGAGACAAACACTTATACGTACAATCTGTTCATATGTAGCCTTTACCTAGGGTGCTAGAGTGTAAAGTATACTGATTGGTCCGTCCGCCGAATGCGTCATTAGTGGAGAAATAATGCCACCAATTTTAAATTCATTTAATATAATAATTTTCTTCTGTAGAAAAGAAGCAAATTTCGCAAAAAAGAAAAAATACAGGTGAGTTGTTTTAAAGAGAACTTCTCAAATATTCAATAAAAAGAAAAACGTGGCCCATTCATTAGGCTGCGCTTTCTTTTGTTGGTTGATTGTGGTCTCACTAACTAGTATTTTTAATTAATCTGACAGCTTTCTTTTATAACCGGAAAATGTTTATTGGCTGAGATAAGCCATAGGAAATATAGTGTGAGAATGGAGGACTAGTTAGTTCTTCAGGTACTGAGACAGATAAACATTTTTAGTATGACCAAAAGTAAAACACTGCTCGAAAATTTTTTAGATAATAGCCCTGGGGAGTATAATCTAAGATGACGCCAAGAATCTTGTTTTACTATTACTGAAGTAATCAATAAACGATATATAATAAATAATAATAAAGTTTGTCCTGAAATATTTGTATATTTTTTGCCTCATTGTTTACTTAAAAACTATTCTTATTTCGTGCTTGTTTGCAGTTGATTCATCTTCATTTTGTAATAAACGTCCTTATAAAGAAAGTAAAATAAGATATTGTGCTCGATTTGAATTATGATGAGTTATAAATCAATCAGTTATATCGATGTATGTGTTTATTACATCCATCGCGTACATTCTGATTTTAACCAGTAAAATTCGGATTTTCTACATAAAAAAATTATATTTCGACAATACTTTCTTTTTTTATCAGCTACCTAAATCTTTCCCTGCGTTATTTTTTATTAGTTTGCCAATTTTTTCTTGTTTTGCTCATTTTTTTAATGAAGGTTCGAATTAACTATAAACACTTAAGCACATAAAATTATTAGCACTCGTCATTCTGATAAGTCTACAAACACATCGAAAAAATAACAAAATCCTCTCGTAAATATTTATATTATTTATACCTACATATAAAATACATAATGCCGAGGAAACCCATCAGAATATATAAATACAATTTAATAAATTTCAGCGTAAGCCTGCGGCGACGCTGTAATAGATTATGCACCCTTTTTCTACCGTCTTCCTGTCCGTGCCGTATCTCGCAATATACTTGAACTTGACCGATATTTATAAAACAAAAACCAAACAATTCAAATAATGACCATCTATAAGTTTTTCACGTTTGGAAGTGTCAAAAGAATAACAAGTTGATTCAACTTTCTACCGCCATTTTCAATTTTTCATTTTTGCAGTTTTCTTGAGGGTTTAATTTTTAGTCCATGTCTCTTATTCACAACGTCTTGAGGGAAGTCCTATGATCTATTCATTATTCTAGTTGGCCTCCTTCTATTGTATGGTACGTCACACCATCTGTTTTGGAAGGCGTCCTCAACGGCTCTTGCCATCTGCTTTCCTTGAACTATCAACCGTTCTACATTGTTTTTATCTGGTTAAAGTGAGCGAAAAATGAGGAGATTTGGAAGAATGATGAAAATATGTGACTGCCGGCCAAAGACAATTTTTCAGCTTGTGTGATCATTTTTAGGTGTTCATTGCTCTATTCATGACTCTATAAGATAACAAAATCACTATTTCTATCACTTGGTAACATCAAACAATAAGCAGAGACGAGGATACATGCTTTATAGTGTAGTACATGGGGATTCTAAAATGACTAATCGGCATAAAAAATGGCATAATGGCATGGAATAATAATCCATCGAGTCCCGATGAATCCGCTGTGAGGTTTCGCCGCCATCTTCAAAAAATGGCTGGAAATCGAGAATATTTGCATTTAATGAAAAATATCTAAGTTATTATTGGAGTTATCAAAATTTTACAAGAGAACTTGTTTGTTAACTATAAAATTCTGCGTATGTTGTTTAATCATATAAAGAAAATGAATGGTAAGTTCTATAGCCCTGTCAATGAATGTTCAATAAGGGGGTTAGAGGGAAATGCCGAGATCACAATTTTTTACTTGAAAGTCCCCGAACATGGGAGGTGCGGGGGTGCAGGGGAGCACGAAGAAGGTCCCGGTTTTTGACTTTTCTCTCATATCTTGAAAACGGTTAGCCATAATCAAAAAGTGGCTATATGCAAAATTAAAGCTGACTAAATTTTCTACAATAATTTGTGTCGTATCTGTTAATTATGGTTCAGTAACTGATTGTGTATCTTTTAACTGTATTCCAACTTTATTATAAATGTATTATAAATTGAATTTTTTTTTAAAATCGTGGAAAAAATTTTGTTGTACAGACTTCCGTTTCATAGCAGACTGAACTCAAATATCGAATAAAAAATGTCTTTGCGTCTGTAAGTGTGTGTATGCGTGTATTTAGGGTGGCCCATCTTTTTCGAAATCGAAATTTTTTATTTCTCACCCCTGCAAATGGTTCCATTTGAAGAAAAAACAGTCCCCTCAAAATATTATTGAGGCAAATTGAAGGCAAGAGGTGCCGCAGAATGCATTATTATGCAATAATAAAAGTAAATGGAATTATTTACATTCTTTGGTTGATGCATTGTTTTTTTTTTTAATCAGCAACATTTATCTTTAGAATGACTAATCAAGTCATACAAATATCAAAGACATTATCTGTTGTGACTATGACATGTGTCATACTACTGTAAATTCGTAGTCTAAGAAAACTAGACTAGAAGTTTTTGAAATAAAACTCTCGTTTTATCTTTGTGTATTTTATTATGAAACGTTTTTTTCATACATAGTACCAAATATTATCCTAAATCTACAAGACATATAGTAATAAAAACAATATTTTTTGCACTAGGCCAAAGCATGCAACAGGGTTTCTTTTTTACATTTGGAAACTGTGATTTATAATCATTTACAACTTGGAGTAAAAACTGTTTTTGGTCTTCATTTTTTGTTAAAATGTCATTATAGTCAGTAATAAGTTTGATTCCTCTCTCAGCGGCATCATTTACAACTTTAATTTTGTTTACAATATTGAAACATCGGGTATAACTTTCATTTTCCGTCCATGTTGTTGGATCATTTTCCAAAAATTCCATAGACAAACCTAATTTTTGAAAAAACTGTTTAGTGTTCTCGCATATGAAGTCCTGAATTTCCTTGTTTTCAACGTCAGTAATGTTACTAATCATAAGTCGTTTAATACCCTCTTGATTTGGTGCTTTCCTATTCAAAGCTTTAACCATTTCTCTTTTAGTGGTAACTGAAATATCGTCATCAAAGAAAGATAAGCCAACATTTACTGAATTAAGGTACCACAAATGGTTCACTATTTTCCTACTTGCGGCTTGAGATATTTCTTTGTCAATATTTTGATAATTAATGAGTTCTTTACAAAAGTCTAAGTCATTAAGCGGTGCTTTACTAGCAAATGACGCTGTAAACCAGGCCTTTACATAAACCTTTACAATAAAGAGACATATATCTTCAATACCTATTTTTTCTTTTTTAGTTAGTTGGAACTGATCTTGGAAAAAAAATATTTTTAGACAGTAAATGGCTTTGGCCATCCAACGTGCATGATGAAATGCCCCTGGTTGATAGAATGTCGTGTGAGTGGGCTCTTCTTCAACAAAAAGTTTAGAAAGCATTAAAAATTCTTTATAATCATCACGAGGTTGTTGCAAAGTTAAAGCTGCATTTAGAAACTTTACAATTTCGGCTTTAACTGGTTGTAAAATGTGTTTAATTTTTGATACCTGAAATCCAGTTTTTAGTTTATTTTGATCTATTTTAGGCCAAAATTCCCTAAAACGTTTAAATAGTGGCACATTTGGACCAGATGAGGAAGGCATTTTTGTGTCAAACACACTTCTCAAAACCACTTCAAAAATATGATGTCTACAAGGAAAATATAGAATATCTTTCTAATTTTTGTTGCAATAGTGTGGCTGCCCCATTTATATAACCCATATTTGATCCTGTTGTATCACAACACAAAGCTATTACCTTGTCGTCCAAATTCCATTCACAAAGCACATCATAAACTGCTTCAGTCTGTTCTCTTCCAGTTGAATTGGGCAAAGCTGGTACTCCAAGTAGTTGTTCAATATCTCCACTAGTAACTAAGATAGCAAGTCTATCGATATTTCCCATTCCAGTGAGAGAAGGTAAAAGTTTTCCATCCCAATGGATGACTGGGGCCGGCAATTCAGAATTACCGAAGGCAGTTTTTAATATTTCAGCTCTTTCTTCGCGGATGCGTTGTCTAGAGCGCTGAAGTGTGGTTCTGCTGATGGACAAAGATGTGGTGTCATGTCCTAGTGCTTCTGCTACTGCCGTCAAAATATGGACTCCATACCTGTCGCTTATTTTGCAAGCATCAAATGCAGCGGCTATTTTTGGTGTGATGATGTTACATGTTCCATACAATATCCTCTTTTTTGGCTGTGACGGGCCAGGCTGGTCTTGTAACAACTCTTCTTGGGCTTCGATTATTTCATCTTCATTTTCGTTGGCTGAAAGTCGGCTGAATTACTACTTGATGATGGACAGGTGACTGTTTCCTCTAATCTAGCTTTTTCTTGTTGACTTCGTTGTATTCGCTCGGATAATTTCTGTAATTTCTCCTCAGCTGATTTTTCTTGAAAAGCAAGTTGGTAATCAATACCATGCATAAATCCAGGACGTCCCTTTTTTCTTTGGTTAATTAAAAACTGCTTATCTTCATCTATTTTCATCAACTCCAATGCATTTGCATGAGAAATGTCAAAAAGATCGTCCAATTTTTCAGCGAAATTTTTTTCTTTACCTCCCGCACTGGCCCTTTTAGCCGATTTTTGTAAGTCCCTCCACCCTGCAGAAAGTTTACCTAGTTGTTTAACACAATGAAAATCCTGACGTGTCGGAATGCGAGCTTTATCCCAAAAAACTGACGCCTCTTTTATTGTTAATTTAGCACTTTCATGTACACTTAGCTTCACTTCACGAATGTTATAAAAGAGCACTTGTAATACTTGTCTATTAGACGGCAATTTATTGCCAATGATTTGTGACGAATAGTGTCCAACTAAGTAAATGAAAGTATCCTTTCGTAAGGATCTAACATCAGCCATCGTTAAATGTTTTTTCAAAAAGGAACGTATGCTAGAACTTATAATGTCACCACTGTAAAACACAATTGCAAACTGACATAAAAACCTACCGTAGGTGCATTATATTTCCAAACTTCCAAAACAAATAATTTCTAGGAAATAATTACACCAATAAAACATTATGAGAAAAGAGGTAATAAAATCTTATCTACAAATTTCTACCTGAATGCGGCACGGGTTACCGTTCACCGAATTATCTGAAACTTTGACATAAATTATTCCTAGTATAATATTATATTTTCGTGAGACTTAAAAAATACGCAAAAAAAATTCACCCCCTATAGAGATGGGCCACCCTAGTGCCCCCTGCTGAAACTGTTGGTATGTTTACCTCCTAAATAGTCCGAGTCAATGTGATCTCGGCATTTCCCTCTAGAAACCATTCATTGACAGGACTACTAGAGTATCATAGCCTTATTACTTTCTCGGTATAAATATTCTACCAAAATTCCATTTTGCTTGGAACCACCCCTATAAAAAGTTTATTCAATGTCCGATTTAAATCTTTTTTTTTTAAATATAGCGCATATTTGTGTTGTAATAAATGTTACGAAACTTAATAGCGTAGCCTACTATGATTTTCTTTCGGCGCAGAAAATGGTGAAATCTTATTAGTGATTTTTTTATTTTAAATCTGAGTGCGCCACTAGATTCGGCGCACAACAGCGCAAACACATTCAAATGTGTTTGTACCAAATTTTGTTGAAAAAGTCGTTTTTTTGAATTTTTCCTGAGAGAAATAAAAATTCAGAAATCGCCGAGGAAAATTCGGTGTTGCATGGGATTGTGTATTTATGAAAAGAGTGTCTTGACTGTCAAATGAATGGTTCATTGTTGTTGAGTAGATATTACTTATTTATATTCTTGCTTATTATCATAATTATGCCCGCGCAAAAGTAAACTTATCAAGAAAAAATAGACGTTATTAAAATTGTTGGTGATAATGTGAGATCGTCAAAAGAAGCTGCCCGGGAATTAAATATAAGAAATCCAAATCGACGGCCGCTACTAAACGACAGCACCGTTCGAAAAATTATAAAACGTTTTAATGATACCGGTAGTGTTTCAGAAAAAAAATCTAGAGAATCTGGCCACCAGAGGCAGCTTAATGATCTCGCTATTTTGGCATATTTTGACAAAAACATACGAATACATCAAAGAAGTAGAATTTTACTATTAATAAAAAGCTACTCTTGTAAAATTTTGATATCCCTAAAGGTACTCGAGATAGTTTTGGTTAAAAAAACAGCTAATTTCCAGCCATTTTTTGGATATGGCGGCGAAAGCTCAGCGGATTTGATTATTGTTTCTGAACCAATTCTGTACGTCCATGCCAAAATTTAGCTTTATACCTTTTTGATTCAGCAAAAAAAATCTTATTTACTGAACTAATAGGTTATATAAATAAAAAAAAGTTGCGTATTTGCAACGTTGCGAAATCTATACGAAAGGGAGGCGTGCCAAATTATTTATGTACCATTTTTTTTTCGTACGTTTTTAATGACATGACTTGATCAACTATATTCATTATAGTTGAGCAGAAAATTGAATTCAGCTTAAATTATAGATTTAGCTTTTTCTATAGACACCATGTTTAATATCATTTGTTTGCAATATTAAAATAGAATTCCTTCTAAGGAATATTTAGCTAAAGATAAGCTAAAAAAAAGCTTGAGCTGTAATTTAGTACCAGCTGTATTGGCTTTAAACCCTTTGTGGCACTGGTATCTAGTTTCAGTATTAATTAGGCACCTAGTAATTATATTTCTTTGTTACAGGTATGTTCCCACATCTTATAACCATTTGCTGTGGTGAGTTAAAAAATGTATAGCATTAATGTGATATATTTATTGGTCTCGAATGTCTCGATTTTTACGTACCACCAATCTTTAATGATGAAAATAAACAAAAATTTAAAACAGACTTAAGTCATTAAAACTGGGAAAGTTTATATGCAGTAGAAAAAAAATGTAAATAAGCAATGGCAATGTTTTCAAGGCATATATACCTTGGAAACATTGCCATTGCATATAAAGTGTTTAAACAATGCTTTCCAAATAACAGATTTAAATGTGATAAACATAAACCAAAAAGTATGATTTTGCAATTTGGTATTTTCCCAGAGAAACTTGAAGATAGCTCTTATAGTCTCAGTATACAAAAAATGATAGTCCACTAATAGAAAACTACAGGCCCATTAACAATTCTTCTCATTTTTGAAAAACCGATCTATGGCCTAGTTTACACCGTGAAATAATTTGGTCTGAGTCGAGGGAACTAATGGAGTGGGGATAGATCGACTCAAATTTATTTAGTTTGTGACTGTTTACAACACATCACTATACTTGAAAATTTGTGGATAAGTTGAGGGGCACCAGGAGCAAGCAACCTATCCTATAAAAGCTTCACTTGTATAAAAATGTTTCCTAAAAAGAAAATTGCATTTGCAGTTTTTAATGTAGTGCTAACAGTTGTAAAACAAATTAATAATTAATTACTTAATAATCACAGTTATTGTTACATTTAAAAAGTGTCTTTATATATGTTGTTCTTTATGAGGGAACGACTACTCTAACCTCACAAACTTGACATTTCATAGATTTGTCTAATATGTCTACGTTTACACCACATTTTACGTTAGGTACGGTATTAAACCGCGAATTATATATGGTCTGATACTCCTGCTCAAGAGAATCAAACCAAAGGCGGATCAGCTTAGTTCAAATTGTTTACATCGAACGAACTATACGTTTAATACGGAGTATGGTTCGCAAAACGTATTGGTAAAAAAAAAATGAAATTTTGTAGAAGTGATCTCCCCTATAAATAGTATATGGGCCAACTAGCCAAATTAAAGTATTCGGTATAATTTTCCTTCATACCGCAGTTATATGGATGTACAAAGATAGCAAAACACTATGACTGCCATCTGAAAGTGGTAGCTAACAAAAATGGAGGCCAATCAAATATGGCGAATGTAGGCGTTTAAAAAAACTCTATAAGGTATTGTCCAATTTCAGTGTTATTTTTTTAAATGACGGCTTAAATTGTGAACTTTTTGTAAGTTCCCATTAATTTTTTCCATATAAGCAACTATTAATTATAGTGTGAGATCCCAGAGCTGCCAGACCTACGTCATTTTAGCAAAGCTAATATTTTGACAACGGATAGTGTAATATCTAGTTAAGAACGTATGCGTATTTGCTATCTTAAAAGCGGGGCGCTTTTGCAGAAAACAGGTACAAAAGGTACATACAAATTTTCACACCTACGTTATAGTATGATAGCTGATTTTTTTTTCAAGTGACACGCTAACGACATCGTGTAAGCGTCAATCGCCGAATCTTAAGGTCCGAGGTTCGATCCCTGAGCGTTCTCTCTTTTTCAAATATACGTACTAAGAAAAAAGTTATGGCCAAAAATAATAAATATTTCCCTATTGGTTGCCTCTTTCTTGGTAATCGCCACCTTAAGTTAATATTTGTTGAAAAAAAAGCCGAGAACGCTGAGGGATTGAACCTCTGACCTTAAGATTTGGAGGTTGATGCTTACACCATGTCGTTAGCCTCTCACTTGAAAAATAAATCAGCTATCATACTTTAACGTAGGAGCGAAAAATGTTAATGTACCTTTTGTACATGTTTTCTGCAAAAGCGCCCCGCTTTCAAGCTAGCAAATACGCATACGTTCTTAACTAGATATTACACTATTCGTTGTCAAAATATTAGCTTTGCTAAAATGACGTAGGTCTGGCGGCTCTGGGATCTTGGACTATTAGTAAATCGCTGATTAGTGAAAAATATTTTCGTTTTTACAGATAATTTGTTTGTTTATCATAAATTTTCTTAAAATATGGATGTTTTAGAAAAAATGTTTCAAACAAATATTGCAGCACGAACGATTAGCTTTAATTTGGTGTATTACACTTGTGTGTTCGGACAATGTGCACTGGAACAATGCTGTGTGATAAGAATAATGGGTTAATTTAATAATCGAATTTAACATATCTTATAAAATTGAATGAAAGTTTGCTGTTCGGTTATTTCAAACTAAATATTTATTTTGCAGCAAACAGACTAGGTAATATATTTGGCAATAATTAAATGCAAAAATTTCTTATTTATTTGTCCACAGTTCAAGCTGGACTTTGGTATTTAGAAAGCACACAGTTAACTTTCATAATATTTGGCAACTTGCTAAAATGTTATCTGTTTTAACACATTATGATGGCAGGTTATCGATAGTATAATTCCGCATCGTAAAGGTGAACGGGATTGTGATTTGCAAATATCGGATTTTGAAACAGAATATTTGCTATTTATATTATAACTTATTTTAATCAAAAGTGAAATGTTTATTACCATCTCATTTTATAGCGTTAATTAATTATAGGCATGGATTTATTTAAGGTGGAGATAGTTGTTTGCAAAACAATACATGTATTTGTTTTTTATACATAATTATTTATCATAATGACAATGATAGAGTGACCTCGGGGGCGAGCGTAGAGGCGACTTCAATGTGAATGTCAGTCGATATTCCGTTGAAGCAACGTCGAGCGCGGTTAGTACTTGGATGGGTGACCCATCTTGGGAAACACAGCGTTCTCGTCCCACCTTCTAGCGGCTTGTATATCAGTGTATACGCGGAAGTTACGTAATTTCAGACGAGGATTACGTAGTGGATATACCGTCCTTCGGAGGGGATGTAAAGCAGGCGGTCCCTTGTCTATTAAATGTTAGGCAAGTAAAAGATCCCTACTCTTCTTAAGGGAAGAGGTTCGGCTAAATTTCCAGGTTGGGGGTAGCTCGTCTCCTGACGTCGGTGATAGGTCCTGGTAGCGGAAATAGGCCGACGTTAAATAGTTAAAAAAAAAAGAGGACCCCGTACTCTTGTGGAAAAGTGGTTTTAGTCAAATCTATTTTATTTATATTATTCTTAAGAAAAGTCTGAATGGGTACTACCTCCCAAAATGAGCAGTTTTTGAGGTAAAGCTTATCAAAACATTTCCATCATTTTAGACATGATGATAGACATTTTAGACCTTCAAATTTTCTTTTCTTTTAAACTATTAACTTTAGAGAAAAAGTGCAACAGTGATAAAGTCCAATAAAGCTCAGATAATTCTTTCAAATTTTTTTATCAACTTTTAAGTTTCAGGAAAATATACATATACAGGGTGTTGCAAATTTTGGGTTCGTAAATTTGAGAGACGTTTCTAAATAAGAAAATAAGAAAGAGTTCTCATAAAAATGGGTCCTGAAATCTATATTAGCCCATTAAAGTTGATTAATAATAGAGTGGGGGTGCTAATGCAAAAAGACCTTCCTTTCTCGTACATGTCCAAAATCCAAATTTTAAGGACTCCTATTTGCTTCTTTTACCTATTTACCTTAATTTACCCCCATTTACCTTCGAACCCTGCAACAAAATTAGATCAAAATATGATCTAGTTCCAGATCTCGTTATAATACATGAGTGTACCAAATTTCAAGTCAATATTATAAACGGTGTAAACGTACGCACCAAAAAAGACAAATCGACAGAGAGACCGACACACAGAAATTATTTATTATTTTTTTTGCTGAAACTTAAAATCTTGACGTTTCTAAGCCTATTTCAACAACAAAAAAAATATATTTTTTTTTTGATATGGAAGTAAAATGAAACTTAAAATTTGAGGTTGTTAGTTTTATTAATGCAATCACAGCGCATTTTATATAACCGTTCAATTATACAGATTTTATGTTATTTAATTGTTGAAGTTTTAAATTGATAGATGATAGAATGCTGTTTAAATGTCGGGAAGTGCTTCAATGTATCAAGTACTTAATTTTAATAATATCAAGAAAGCATATTTGCATATAGTGAAAACACCTAATTCTCCGACAACCCACATCTGGTTGTGCTAGAGATAAAGACCTCTTCAAAAATTTACTTTTAATTTTTTAATTCAACATCTCGAAAAATTAAACTGCCATTCTACTTCTTCCAAACGATTAGTTTTTGAAATTTTTTCGCCCTTGTTATGTGCTCTTCAGAAAGACAAAGCCACTCCAAGATATTTCCATGATGAATCAAAAAAGTTTTAAAAAAAAATTCTCAAACTGTATTGATTTACTCTCAAGACTACCTTGTTGTATACATGTTTTTCCTTGTAAGCGAGGGCTTGCCTGATATATATATAAAGAACAAATCGTTTACATTTGTCTGTAGTAAACAACTTACGTAAAATTTGATTCGTAATTTTCGACTTAACAAACAAGAAACTCAGAGTTCAGCTACAAGTTTGACTGAAAATATTCCGTTCGATCCTAAATCATTAAATTTAAAATTTTCTGTTTGAAGCGCTATTTGCTTGCCTTTCATTGTAGAACGCGTATCCACTTTGCACTGTTGCACTTTGAACTCTTTTCCGTATTTTTAATTATGCTTGTTCAATTTTCCTTTTTTTATGTATGCAACTTTGTGTCGTGAAATTAGAACGTGCTTTCTCATCTACATACATGCATTCAACTTTTATTCCGCACGTACTATGTGAAGTTACGAATGTAATATTGGCGTAATTGCTGCGAGGTCAAAGTTGACGGGATTTAATGCAGCGAGTAACTAATGAGAATATGTTTATTGACTCATTTTTTAAATAACTTATAGGCCGTTGGAATTAATAAAAAAAAGGTGATTTTCAAGAAGTTTTATCTCCAAAAGATTTTATTGCATAGAATGCATCTTTTAGATATAAAAACTTGAAAAATCATAGTCCGTACGCACAGAATGACGGGGAAAGTACCTAAAAATGCATAATTATGCAAAAAAGTGCATTTTTTGCTTTTTTTTCGCATTTTTCAAGGGTTTTTCAAAGATATTCATTTAAGATTCATAAAAATTTGAGAAAGATTGTTTGTTTTAGTATTATACAAGCCTTAAATAACATAATGGGTCATTTAAGACCCTTTATGGGCCGTTTGTAGCCATTAAACGCATCCTAAAGTGCATAATTTGCATCCGTTTAAAAAAATATTTAATAATTGCTCTAAAATTAATAAAATATCGTCCAAATTTTATACTCGGGGGTTTTCGAGGTCACTAATTACGGATTTGAAGAGAAAATCGGAAAATTCAAAATGGCTGACTGATAATGGCGCGAAATTCAATTTTAAAAGTACATTTTTTTCCTTTTTTTCACATAAAATGTATACAAAGCAAATAAAAAAATGAATTTACGTCTTTTTTTAACTAAATTTTCAATTTTTATTTTTTTTGCATTTTCCCCTCCCCCCCTCCTATATCTTATTTTTTAACGCGTTGGCATTGAATATGAAAATTGATAAAAAGAAAAGGGCATAAAAAATAATAATATAATAATAATAAATAATACTAATAATAATTTTTTATGCACTTTTCTTTTTATCAATTTTCATATTCAATGCCAACGCGTTAAAAAATAAGATATAGGAGGGGGGGAGGGGAAAATGCAAAAAAAAATAAAAACTGAAAATTTAGTTAAAAAAGACGTAAATTCATTTTTTTATTTGCTTTGTATACATATTATGTAAAAAAAAAGGAAAAAAATGTACTTTTAAAATTGAATTTCGCGCCATTATCAGTCAGCCATTTTTAATTTTCCGATTTTCTCTTCAAATTTGTAATTAGTGACCTCAAAAACCCCCGAGTATAAAATTTGGACGATATTTTATTAATTTTAGAGCAATTATTAAACATTTTTTTAAACGGATGCAAATTATGCACTTTAGGATACGTTTAATGGCTGGAGTCGGCCCATAAAGGGTCTTAAATCACCCAATATGTGACTTGAGGGCTTGTATAATACTAAAACAAACCATTTTTCTCAATTTTTTATGAATCTTAAATGAATATCTTTGAAAACCCCTTAAAAAATGCACAAAAACAGCAAAAAATGCACTTTTTTGCATAATTATGCATTTTTAGGTACTTTCCCCGTCATTCTGTGCGAAGGGACTATGATTTTTCAAGTTTTTATACCTAAAAGATGCATTCTATGCAATAAAATCTTTTGGAGATAAAACTTCTTGAAAATCACATTTTTTTATTAATTCCAACGGCCTATTATTGCAAGGAATGAAGTCGGAAAATAAGAATTATCACTTATAGGCCAGTAATTTTAAACAACGAACTGGAATTAATTACAAAACTTACCAAACTTTGATAAAAGTTGTACATTAGTGTTAAACAAAACTGTAAAATTTTGCCTACGAAGCCGGCAAGATTGTTTAAACTGCGAAAAATAAATAATTAACAAGCTAAAAACGTACTCTTCGCCAATTTACTGAGCTTTTTATATATAATTGTTACACATTCTATAGGATACTCTTCGCAGTTTTCTTCTAAATAATGTTAGTTTTTGGACATCCTAAATTTTGTGATACCATCTTTGTTGTGAAAAAAATTATATGAAAAAAAAAAAATGAAAAAAAAATATCCAACCTGTGTGAGATTCGAACACGGGACCTTTGGATTGCAACGCAAAGACCAATTAGACCAATTTACAATTCTTTTATTTTATTTAGCTGTGGTTTACATTTCATTTTTTTTATCATTTTATATATATCATATATTTCAGTTTACAATCAATAAACATTACGTCACATTATCGCGAACGAGCGCGAAGAGTGACGCAACGGCCGGATATTGTTGGCAAATGATTTCTTTGATAATGTAATTTTATTTATAGTAACGATTTCTTTTCAGTTTAATCGTATTTAATAGCAATATAAAAGATTTCACATTTCTAAAAATTTATTTTGTTTTTACAGGAGAATTGAGCGTAATATTTATAAAATGCAGGGAAAAATAAAAACAAAAATCCTACTTCAGACGTCAAGATATAAAAACAACTATCTACTTTGGTGGTAGATTATTTGTTGGTAATAGATAATTCGACGGAGGGTCAAGGGGTATAAGGGGAAGGGTATAGGGTAGTGGTTTTGATGGTAAGCAACGCAAAGCTTTAGCCGCTGCGCCACCAGCTATTGCTACAAAAACTGATTGTCTGTGATATATATCTTTCGACAATCATACATACATATTTCAACTCTTACTTCTATGAAATATATATTAGTAAAATTCATAAACAAAAAAAAAATATATTATGGAAATAATATTTCGCAAGATTTCCATTTTAGTACAAGCGACAAAAATTAAGAGAATGTTTTTTTTTTAATTAAATAATTAATAACTTTTTTATTTACTGATCGATTTTCTTAAAAAACAATAGTGTTCTTCCTCTGGCTAACACTAACTTACTTTCCAAATTTCAGTACAATCGGATTTTTCCTTCTTAAGGTATCGTGCTTACAAGAACCGTGGCGGACAGACAGACGGACGGACAGACGGACATTTTGAAAGTTGTTCATAATTCGTTCACTAACTCTACGAGCGATATTTACGATTTTAGGAATGTCCCGATCAAATACAATATACTCTTCGTTTTTGCGAAGAATATAATAATAGAAGGAAGAGAAAATATGCAAAGGAGTTGCAATATTAGGAAACCGTGGATTGGATTATTTCTTATTGTTTTCCAGGTTTGCAAATATTTTCGATATCGGCAACATAGATAATTTATAAATAATTCATATTTTTGTTTATGCTGAGCGAAAAAAATTCAAAAGGGACGCAAACTCAGGAAATACTTTTAAAAAGGGCCATGAACGTTTTCATAGATTTGCCACCTTCCGCGATTCCCGCAACATATTTTTTTTCTCAATAAATACTGAGAATCGTCAATTTAGTATAATTGATATGTTGAAATAAAGCAAAACATTTTTTCTTTGGTGGTAAATGTACAAGTGGCTCTGGGTAAGATATATGATTTGCCCCCGTTGCGGGATGTAAGATGATGAAGTAATAGAAGAAGATGGTTTTTGGAATTTTTTCCTGTTTGTTTGAACACGCATCACGTAGAAAATACTGAACTAATTTGCATAGGGTTTTCACAGGTTTTATCTAAGCTTGGAGTAACATTTATTTCATCGAAATTGGCCTACTCTAAGCCAAGTTGTATGAAAATCAGTTTAGTAGAACCGGAGATACAGCTTGATCTCTACAATAACCTTATTTGCACGGCATAAACTTTTATGATTAATTTTCTGTAATATTCCAGAAAATTCGAGAGTATTCTGGAATATTCCAGAAAAATGAACCTTCTAAAATATTCGAGAATGGTGATTCTATTTCAAAAGTCGTTTACAAAAAAGGTTTTTGGTTAGTTAATTTCAAAATGCCACACGAACGTAGTCGCGGGCACAGCTGGTAATAAATGAGGAGGTTCGGTTTTTACGATTTATTTTCGTAATGTATTATCTGCATGAAAAAAAGTAAATTTTTGAGTTTGATTTGAAATCAAAAAATTTACCCCCCACATTTTTAATAAAAATTGCCATCAACTTAGCCATGATTAGACACAATCAATAATGTCACATTCTCTTATATCAAAAAATGCCAGCACTTTTAAATAACACCCACGAAAGCTTTTTAGATTTGTTTATTATTAAGTTATGTAAAATTAAACTCTCTTTTCTCTAGTATAAGCACTTTTACAACTTTTATTCTTCATTTTATTAATGTCTACTCTTCGACATCCACTACCAATTTTCCTATTGCTGCTCCCCCGTTATCAACGTTCCTATTGCCGACATCCTGGATAAAATGGAGGAGAGTTCGACTTGGGTATTTTAGATACTGTTGATGTCGTGTCCATCCTAGGCACCTAGGACATAATACAATGACTGACATTGATGATTGTTTCTAATCATGGCTACGTTGATAATTTTTACTAAAAATTCTAGTACATTTAAGAAGTTTTTTGGTTAATTTCAAAATGCCACACGAACGTAGTCGCAGGCACAGCCGGTAATAAATGAGAAGGTTCGGTTTTTACGATTTATTTTTGTAATGTATTATCTGCATGAAAGAAAGTAAATTTTTGAGTTTGATTTGAAATCAAAAAATTTACCCCCCACATGGTAAATCAGGACCTGCCACAGCATCAATTACACAGTCCCACAAAAAAAAAAGTTCAAAGCAGCGAACCAGACCCATGTATCCCCATGTATTTTCGGTGGCTGAATCTGAATCCGGGGTCAAAAAAAATCGTACACCCCCAAAATCATTAGCTAGGGGTAGTTTTCACACCCTCTGAGGGTTGACACTGTAGGATGTTGATGGTACGTAAGTTTCTAGTTCTATTTTAGAGTACTACGTAATTTCAGCCAATCATAGCATCCATGAAAATAGAAATCTTGTTGGATTTTATGTTTTTTCTTGTTTTTTTCGTGTCCTTTGAACTTGAGGTTGGTTGTTCTCAACCCTATGGGGGTAGTTTATGAAGATTACGTCGGACCTAATGCAGTTTCTTATCACTTTAACAAAACTTAGACATTTCGAGCTTTTTCAGCAGTCATTGCTGTTTTGGATCGATTTTTTATATATGGGGGCTAGTTTTCGTCCTTCCCTGGGGGTGTATTTCATATCTATTATATGTACGCTGCTGTTTAACATTAATTTGTATAATTCGATTGATTAAGATGTAACAACTATTCTCGTAGCTTAATCTTCTTTTTACCCCATTTCAAGGATGTTTTTTGGCTCTAGCTAATGATTTTGGGGGTGTACGATTTTTTTTGACCCCGGATTCGGGTTCAGCGACTGAAGATACATGGGGATACATTTGTCTGGTTCGCTGCTTTGAACTTGTCTTTTTGTGGGACTGTGTTATTGAATCAATTCCTTCTTTGATCGACGTAAGTCACGATATTTTATAGATCAATCACCGTCAAATGGATCACCGATTCTAATTCATTTATAATTTTGAATCTGACAAAAAATTTCGACAGGTGTTGCCACTCTCTAGCTAATTATATTCAAAACAAGCCCACATAGTAAAATTACTGTTACATAACAAAACATTTAAATCAGTGTGAATTTATTGAAGAATTATTTTGGCGTATTCTTAATACCTATGTAACACATAACATTTGCATTCGATTTATTTAATTTTATGTATAAATCAGTATAAACAAATGCTAATGAACTAAGATGATTAGTGTATACATATATTTATCAAGGCTTCGCTGATGGGTTCCATATTTTAAAGCATCCTCCGTTTTTACTAATAAAGTTGTTTAATGAGTTGTTTATGTTTCCTAGTTTTAATTAAATTAAGGAACACCGCAGAGGTGAATATTTCCTTGATATGTTTTTGATGTAAAATTACATCTATCTTAAAAATTCAAAATTAGTGGTGTTAGTTGTTGAAAAATTTTCTTTTAATAATAACGATAATTGCTAAAGTCCACATTATACTTTATCTTTTCTCCGGTTTAATTAGGCATATTTAGCATTACTTAATTAATGTCACCTCATTTGCAATACATATACACAATTTAATTGGACGTTCTCTCGATTGAAGACAAATTTTAGTATTCTGAATCAGTGGCGCAACTAGAAATTAATCCTGGATGGAAGGAGGTGGTGGAACTTTTCTGGCGTAACTTATTTTTTTACCCGAAAAATACAGACCTAATTTCGACTTAAAAAAAATTAAATATAAAATATTAAGAAGTAATAATCAAAAAGTCTAGAAGGAAATGCCGCTGCTTAAGAAATTACTTCTTCCACATTCAGATGTCCTATACAAGTGTCCTACAAAGAAAAAGATGTTGATGCTAGATTTGAGTCATTCTCAAAATAGGCCTCTTTTTCAGATTTTCAAGTTTTCAATTTACAAATTATGCAGATGGTATTAACTACTGTAGTTTTATAATAACTTATTGACTAGCAGCAGTGCACTTTTTTGTATTTTTTATATTTTTTTTGACAGAAAATTCAAAACGATTTTTGTCTACTACATTACCAAACTTTAAAATTGTATATTGTCAATTACAAGTACATTTATAAAATATAAGTTACTGATAACTGATACTTTAAGTTTGTATTTAATCTTTTTTTTTAAATTCGTGTTAGCTTTCATCCTTTTGGCCACTGCGTTACTAAGTTCTCTGCTTACCTTTTAAAAAGTAACCGGTACGCAGTGGACACAATAACGTCAAAATGCGTGTTTACAATTGAAATTACTAATTATGTAAACTTCAACAAATATGTTGTTTTTGTTTACTTACTTCATATTGGGAACATAATTTACATTAATTTGAACCTATCTGAATTTAAGGTACCACAGAGGACACTGAATTTTTATAAATTAGAACCAACACAGATATCTGGTGTGTCAGTGAAACAAAACTAAACTATAAAAAAAAACAAACAGAGAATTCAAAACTTAACAGTTTTTTATATATTCTGTACTTTTTGCGCCATCTCCTGAACATTTTTAAACTTATATTGATAGGTAGCATAATGGACTTAAATTGGTTACATATAAAAATGGTGTACAACTTAAAGAAAAAAAAATGATTTACCAATTTTGGTTGGTTGAGGTGAAACTAAATATCTCGAGTTACATTCAAAGAACCCCGCACAAATTATATAAAAGTGGCTTCCGTTAAATTGACTGGATTTTTTATATATTCTATATTTTGGGCGTGTGATCAAATGTCTGAATGGGTCAGAGGTTCCAAACCACCACGGTTTCAAGATATTTGACATTTTATAAAAAATTTGGCAGGTACAACGGTTCGCAAGAACCGTTATAACTTTCTTCGTGTAGGAGATCCTCATTTGCTCTTTGGCACGTAGAAAGAACACAAGGCGAGCTACACTCTACATTAAAAATAAATTTCATAATAGTATACCAAGTGTTCCATTTTTCACGTTACATTTTGTCAAATTCAAACCTCAGAAACTTTTTAAATTTAAACACTCTTCTTTATATCACGTTATGTAAAATTAAGTTCTCTTTTCTCTAGTATAACCATTGTAGGGATTAAAGTTATAACTTTTTGAGATATTCGCGATTTTCTTGTTTTAATAAAAATTGCCATCAACTTAGCCATGATTAGACACAATCAATAATGTCATTCTCTTATGTCATAAATATTTTGTAATTAATGCCAATATTATCTAGTAGAGGAATCTATACACATCCGTTTACAACAATTTTCTGAAAAGTTTTCCTCATCCTGTGGAGAGGCCGGTTCTGTTGCCGTACGTATATAAATTTTTCAAAGAATTCAAAAGCATCAATTTTTGCTTTCTTCATGAAAATATCAATAATGCATTGTCTTGAGTATATTTACAATATATGTGAAATACAAACAAATTGGTTAACTTGATTAAGAAAAAAAAATTGTTTCGGATTTTCGAAAAAATTTTTTTACCAGATATGAAGTTTTTGAGGTCAAAACTTTTTGTGGTAGTATCTTACGCAAAGATACATCACTGGAAGGAACCACACGCAAAAAGGTTGCAAAGGCACGGACACATATCTTAACCTGCCTTTGAGTTGGATTTTCTCCCCCCCGCTCATCAATTTTTATTTCGGTGGAAATTTTTAAAAATAACCCCCCAAAAAAGTTGGCTTGCTACGCCTCTGATAGTTCCTAATGCCCAATGCCACTTGTGTTTCCGACATTTTGTTTAAGAGACAGTAAAAATACCCTTGCCGGACATAATTTGGAAAATGCCTAATTGTTTTCCCAAAATTGCTTGTTTACGATGATATAGTGGAATATCTTTTACTGTCTGTCATATTCATTCGTCACACCAGGCTTATAGCAAAGGAGGATCAAAAATATCATTACGTATATCTTCCATTTGACGGTACCAACATAATTTCTCTGGTTGGGAATAACAAATTATATATTATATTGCCTTGATTAAAATTCAAAGAGTTTCCTCGTTCCCATGCCAGAAAGGTTATTATAATTATACGGTTATATAGAATATAGATTTCCTCGCCATCATCATTACGATATTAGAAAGTTACTTCAATCTCCCGGGAAATTTCGTGAGAGTTTATTGCATGGAGTAAACTTGTGGACATGCAAATTTCAGAGGGCATTGTCTTGCATTAAACGTAAATATGTATGTACTTCGTCACTCAGACATTAAATGAGTGAATTTAAGTGCCAACGTAAAAATGTGCTGTTAGATGGTGATTTTTGACAAAAGTAATATTAACGCTGTATCATTCTTATTATACTTTTCGCAAAAACGAAGAGTATATTGCTTTGATCGGCACATTTCTAAAACAGTAAATATCGTTCGTAGAGAAAAAATTTTCATATCATTGTGTTAGTGAACGAATTC
Organism: Rutpela maculata; assembly: GCA_936432065.2. Taxonomy (NCBI): domain Eukaryota; kingdom Metazoa; phylum Arthropoda; class Insecta; order Coleoptera; family Cerambycidae; genus Rutpela; species Rutpela maculata. Next base: position 1,051,081 of record OW386286.2, on the reverse strand, counting down.
TGAACAACTTTCAAAATGTCCGTGTGTTCGTCCGTCACGTTTCTTGTAAGAACGATAACTTAAGGAGGAAAAGTCCGATTGTACTGAAATTTGGAAAGTAAGTTGGCGTTAGCTACAGGAAGGATTGTTTTTGAAAAGTCAATCAGTAAATAAAAGTTATTAATCACTTAAATTTAAAAAAAAAATCTTAATTTTGTCACTTATACCTAAATAGAAATCTTGCAAAATGTTATTCTCTATAAGTAATTTTTTTTTTGTTTATACATTTTACTAATATATATATTACATATTTCATAATGCTATATCTAATTCGTTGAAATATAATTCTCGAATGATATACATTACAGACGATTTTTGTAGTAATGTGTGATGGTCCAATGGCTCCGGACCAGGATCCGGCGAGGCACTGAACATGCAATTTTAAATAAATATGTTTGCTTTGCTTTTACCTTGTAATCCAAAAGTCACAAAATTCAGAATGTCCAAAAACTAACATTTTTTACAAGAAAACTGCGAAGAGTATCCTACAGAATGTGTAACAATTATATAAAAAGCTCAGTAAATTGGCGAAGAGTATAATGCTTCCACTAGTTTAACTCTTTGTTTCTTGTATAACGCTTTGTATTTTTTGTGGTAATAGTCCAGATTCTGGAGACGTTTATCTTCCAGTTGTAAGTACCTGTCAGATATACAGCGGACAATGTAAAATTTTGAAAAACTGATTTTTTAAATTATTATTAAGCGTTTAGTACAGTCACTAAAGGTTTTCACCTCCGATTTCGTTGAACCTCCATCGATTTTCATGAAAATTTGTGAGTAGTTAGAGGATACCTCAAGAAACAAAAGTGACATAGTGCCAACTTGCGCTTTTACACCGGGGGTGGATGCCACCCCTTCTCAGGGGTGGAAATTATTTTATGAAAAATAACCCCAGGAATCGATAGAGGGACCAATTCTAAGCAAAATTTGTTATATAAAGTTATTAAAATAAATCAATACTTTTTCAGTTATTAAAGATATAAAAAAATGCATGTTTTAAAACGGTTTTTCATAAATAACTCAAAAACTATAAGTTTTTACAAAAAAGTTGTCATTACCAAAATTGAAGCTAATAAAAAAACGAATAAATTCCTACCTTAAAAAACCTTTTAGTATTAATTCAAAGTGAGCTATAGGTAATTGAATGTATATTTTTTTTCGGCGAATACTCAAATCTACGTATTCAAGCTTAAATAACGGAAAAACGATGCATTTTATAAAATATACTTACTGAACACTTTTCAAAGTACTCAGAAATACCTATCAAATGAGCTGTAGAAGAAGTTGATAGCATCAAAATTAAGCAAGTTATGATGAAAATAAGAGGACCCTTTCGAATTTTTTAGGAAAAAGTGAAAAATAAAACCTGCGCTATTTCCACAAAAATTAAAATTTATAGTAATCCCTCTAAGACTCTTTATTTTAGCATTAGTAATGACTTTAAAAATTTTGACCGGTTTAGAATGCATATTTTTGAAAAAAAATATGATTTAAAAAAATCAGAATTTTTCAAATTTTCGTAAATTTCATTTTCTTTTGATAATAACTCCAAAAATACTCGATATACGTAAAAAATAATACAGAACGAAATTTGAGTTTTTTTTTAACAAATATTTCAGTTTTTTTAAAATTTTTGTAGGATAAAAAATAACCGAGATAGAAACGTTTAAAGCCTAAATTTTACTGCGAGAACCATGTAACCGGGGCCTTTTAACCTTTTATCTTTTAAAAATACGGGTTTTAAAAGATTGAATTTAATACGATCTTATAGCCCTTGAAATTACCTTTCAAATGGTTTTTGGATGAACCTGATATCATAAAAATTAACGGAGTTATTGTAAAAAAACCAATAACATTTTTTTGAAAAAATTTTTTGAGCAGAGATTTTGTATGCATATATAGGAAAAAAGATAGATAGTAAGAAGTAGACGTGTCGATAGGTACATGCTCACAAAATATACATGTGTGAGTGTGTGTATGTTTCTTTTGAAGATAGAAAAAGTGAAAGGAATTCTGAACATCTGCTCGAAAACAGTGGGGCTTTCTAGTATGCTGTGTGTCTATTGAATATTTCAGTATATTTCCAAAAGCGGAGTAAAATACACGTGGTACTCTTTATCAGTGGTTAGCACTTAAAAATTATTTAATTTCTGTTATTAATTTTGTGAAAAATGATTAAAGTTTTTTGAAACCAATTTTTTAAAATACACGTGGTACTCTTTATCAGTGGTTAGCACTTAAAAATTATTTAATTTCTGTTATTAATTTTGTGAAAAATGATTAAAGTTTTTTGAAACCAATTTTTTCAATGATTCTGCATTAAGGGGATGGTTTTTAAGGGTTGAAATTTCACAGTCAATCAAAAATTATATCATAAACATTAAACAAAGCGTTTGTGTAATGTTAATATGCGATTTCATATTTCAGAAATACAAAAAATGATTTTTTCATGATTTTCGATTTAAGGGGTGGTTGCTAAAAGGGTTGAAAAATTAATTAAAATCATAAATCATGCATGTAAGTGTTGAAAAATATTTATTTTATCTAATTAAACGAGATTACTTACGCCAGAATGCTTAAATCTGCATTTTTTCCCATTTTTAACAAAAGGTGGATTTCACCCCTAAAATGCAAAAAGCGCAAGTCGAGCATATGTGCCTTTTGAAGTTGAGGGTAAAATATACTCAATCCCAAATTTTCATGCAAATCGATGGAGGTTCACTGAAATCGGAGGTAATAGTTGATTTTTACCTTCATTCACTATACTAGTTATCTCGCACAAAACATAAGCTAAAAATCTATCTTTTTTTAATATAGCTCACTGTGTATTCAACGTATAGTCCACGCAATTTAGACGAAAAAATAGCGAATAGAAGAAAAAAATCATATACAAATTATATTTGTAAGGAAGTAAGGATCCGAAAAGTTCCCACCTTACCCATTGATGGAAACGCCCTTTTGGGGCGAAAAGCCACCCCTAGACAGGAGTTAATTACGATTATTCTCACTTTCCTTCGAATCCGTCATTCCCACGAAAAACAGGTATAGGAACAAAAATATTCGTCATTAATTTCTCCACAAAAAAAGTTCTATGGTCGATTTGCGTACTCCCCGCCATTTTCTCGCTATCGACGTTCATAGTAGGGGGTAGTTTGGAGCGCTCTGCGAAACATCGGTGGTACGCGATTTTTGACAGCGAATATCTCCGAACGGCTACTTTGACGTCAAAAATGGTTATAATGAAACTTGTAGAGCGGATTCTCCTCTACAAGATTCATCTTGTACTTTTCTTTTTTATTATTATTTTTGTTGAATTTTCTCGCTTTTATCATAATTTTAATATTTATTATTTATTTTCGCCCAAATTCTTTGAAAACGTCACGGCACTGTTATGTTTGATCTTCGTATTCTGTCGAAGCTGCTCGACAGATTCCGATTTTGGGGAATGTGAGGAAGGGGGGCAGGTATGAATTGTCCATTCTCGACGGATGTCTTGAGAAACTGTAAGGAAACCTTGCTGTTTGCACATGCATTTAGTGGTTGCGACACTACTTCTGCTTTGTTCCTTAATAACAGAAGAGATTTGGATGACATTGTGCCTATATTTAACAACCCTCAATCAACAAAAAGAAGAAGTTGCAACTGCTGAGAGCGTTTCACGATGGCGTTATATAAAGCTCCAAAGAAAGAGAAATCTTTAAATAGACATAGATTTCTCACATTCATTACATTGGTTGGGAAATCAAGTAACGCTGTACTATTATCGAGACTACCGCTAACGTCTGCCGCTTCTCATCAGCATGCTTATAGGGTTTTTCATCAAATTCAGTTATGGAGAGGAATAAACTTTGATCCGACACAATGGGGTTTTAAGAAAACTTTCATCCATTTTTACACCTGAGGCATCAGCTCCGTCTTCCGTTCTACAACTTATATCTTGCAACTGCAGGATGGGTTGCGGAAAAGGATGCGGGTGTGTAAAAATAGGATTGCGCTGCTCAACCATGTGCTCCAACTGTTACGGACAAGGCTGCTTAAATTCACCTACCGAAGATGAGATGATTGAAGAAAACCCTATCGACGACTGAAACCGACAATGACGACAGTGGAATAGGCCTACAGGAGAAACCACTTACAAAAAAAAACGCACCTCATGGGTGGTGTGGAAACGAGGTCATATTACAAAGTGCGTATCCTCGAAAAAAGCGAGGAAATTCAACAAAAATAATAATAGAAAAGAAAAGGACAAGTTTCATTATAACCATTTTTGACGTCAAAGTAGCCGTTACGGAGATATTCGCTGTGAATAATCGCGTACCACCGATTTTTCGCCGAGCGCTTCACACTACCCCCTACTATGAACGTCAATAGCAAGAAAATGGTGGGGAGTACGCAAATCAACCATAGAACTTTTTTGTGTAGAATTTAATGACGAATGTTTTTATTCCTATACCTGTTTTTCGTGGGAATGACGGATCCGAAGAAAAATGAGAATAACCGTAACTAAGTCCCGTCTGGGGGTGGTTTTTCGCCCCAAAAAGGTGTTTCCATCAACGGATAAGGTGTGAACTCTTCGGATCCTTAATTCTACTCCTATGAACTATACATATCCCAAATATAATTTGTATATGAATTTTTTCTCCTAATAAGTCTAATTTGCGCGGACTAGTAACAGTTTAGTGAAAACACAACTAATATTTATAAAAAACTTTACAAAAAATATAAAATATCACGTGAACATCTACGCCGCGCCGTCGCGTCGGCGCATTGAAAAATGTAGATTGCGAGATTTTTTTTTATGTTGTTAAATTGACAAAAACTAGATCATACGAAATTACAAGAAAAGACCAAGAGGGCTTATTAGATAATATAGGTAAGATATCTAAAACATAAAATGATAATTTGAAAAAATATTGAAAACAAATAATATTTATAAAAACTTTAATAATTGATTATATAACAATAATTGATTGTTTAAACAATTGGAAAATATTTGAAAATAAATTGATGTCATTTAAAAATAATAAACTGCCATTTCAGGAAACAGGATTTTAGACGTATTTTCGAGAAAAAAATTATTTAAACATGGAATTTGTTAAAATAAATGAAAATTGACTAAATAATTTTGATAAATATTCCACTAGACCAATAGTAATAATTTTTGAAGAAAAAACGAGAATAAAGTGCTCAAAAAGATAAATTCCCTGAAGAATTTACATTTTTTGATTTAAGGGAGGTGTGTTAGAGGCAAGATTTTCCTTAACCCTGAACAATTATTCAAAAAATCCCAAAAAGTTATTTTTCCCAATGCAATTTAAATGGAAAGCTTCATGTCTCCATAGGCACCATCCATTAAAATCAAAATTTTGAAAAACCAAAAAAATACGTAAGTACTTACTTTTTTCGGATTTGGATACAAATTGGGGGATCGAGATCCTCTATAAAGAAATAAGTCACTTTTGGACCACCCTAGTTTACACATTTGGAAAAACTCAGAAAACAGATTCCCTATGATTAGTTCAGTCAATGGAGCGCTAAAATGACCAAAATCTCTAATTTGAGTGCTAATGAATGTATTTTGATGAAACCTTGTGCAATGTAACTACGTTAATAAAAAAGTTTTAAAAAAAGATTAAAGTAGGAAATGATCGGAAGAGGTAGAAAACACCTATTCTATCACGGGTTCCGTAACTTGTAGCATTAGGTCAAAAATAAAAAAAAAAAACGATATATTTGAAAATTAGGTCAAAAATAAAAAAAAAAACGATATATTTACTCTTTTTTGGCGTAGTTTTTCTTGTTTTTTCCCGAAAAACTCGGTGAAAACGCACTTTACAAAAAAGTTGCAAATAAAAAGAAGTCTTGCATTTCGATGATACATTCATCTGAATTTTTTTAGATTTTTTGTTTTAAACTTTTACATTTTTCCTCTCTCACTTTTAGAAATTTTCGAGTGGCCATAGGTATCTCTAAAAATATGTATTTTTCGAAAATAATCACAAGAGTAAAAACATCTTATTTTGGTCCAAAAAATGTAAATACTTTTTTTTTAATTTTTGACCTAATTCTACAAGTTACGGAACCCGTGATAAAATGTTCTCTTCTTCCGATCATTTTCTACTCTAATCTTTTTTTCAGCTTCTTTATTAACGTCATTACAAACACATTGCACAAGGTTTCATCAAAATCCATTCAATAGCACTTCAATTAGAGGTGAAATCCCCCGTTGACTGGACTAGATGTATGCATCATTTATCTTTTCACGCACCACGCCGGGCTATACAGTCTAGTTAAAAATATACCTATTTAGTCTAGGACTAGTGCTCCGGTCGATTTTTTTTTATTTGATACCTATTTGAGTTCAGCATGGAACGCCTTTTTTTATGTTGATTATAAATTATAATATAATATACCTATTTGATTTAATCAAATAGCTATAGTAATATGAATTTCTACACTGTTCGTATTTTCTGTAGTCTGTAGAGATGTAAAAGTCGGAAAGAAATCATGACATCAATAGACGACAAAGCCCGTGCATTGTGTACCGAAAATTCCTCGCAACCAAAAGCTGGAGCTCACACTCAACAGGTTGCCTATTTTCTATACCAATCCCAGACGGTCAAGGTCATCATTGTTCCCCGCCGGTGACATCAAGACGGCGTCGCCAGGGGCGTCGAATCGCAACATCCACCGAATTTATCCAGAACAAAAGGAGTTTAATATAAGGAAAAGTGCCTCGCCAGTAATGGGCTCTCTCTATTGAATTTCAGCAGGATTATTGCATCAACAGGTTATATTTATTTCTAAAAAGTAGATTTTTATAAGGATTTATCTTCTAATTGAAATACAATAGGTAAATTGATTTAAATTTTAAATCGGAAACCGTTGCAGTCTAGAACAGTATTAATGTATTCTACTCAGGAGTATGTACTTTTCCGTGGATAACAGATCACTTCTCATTATAAATTAAAAAGTGTATGTTGATATGAATCTTTAAAAATTCGTTTGGCGATAATTTAAAAAGATAAGGCATAGGTGCAAAATTAATTCGAATGTACACCAAATGTGTAGCGCCCCTCCCTGCATTAGGTTTTTTAAAAATCGTCATATAGTCCAATGCAATTAGGTTTATACCTCAGAATCCAACTATAGTGAATGGATTTGAATGATATTTTTTTTTGTTAGATTTCCAATGCCGTAAACTAAAAAGTTTACCCATTGAAAAATACCGCAATTTCGAAATTCCGTAAATTAAAAAAAAAATTTAGAAATCTCAACAAAAAATACAATTATCGGCATTTTTAAATATTTTTTTTTTAAGAAAAAATTAATTGTTATAGTTTTCGAGGTTGGGTATAAAAAGTTTGTAAAAGAAATAAAACTTTAATCTGTAATTTTTGAAATCTATATTGTCGCATTAATAGCTTTTTATTTTTAAGGGTGGAAACCAACTCTAAAGACAGAAAAATTAATTACTCTTCTAATTTTACGATCCATAGACTTACGTTTTTGAGGTCGCTGAATATGACTGTGAAATCAAAACTTATGAGACGAAAATATTAAGGGTTGAAATCACCTTTAAATACTGAAAAATTATTAATTCTTCTAATGTTACAAATAAATTCACAAAAATCCATATTTTTTAGGTCGCTGACTATAATTACGATTATTATATAATTTATAACAAAAATGGTGGATTAAAAATGGTTACAAAAGAGTATATATGTCTAATTTTATTAAAAATACAGATTGTTATTCTTCTAAAAATAGACGGCTATTGCTCTTTTCTCTACCTACTATAGACATTTAAAATCCGCATACAAACTGAAAAGTTTCAACATTATTTCAAACTGCCATATCTCTGGAACAGTTTGTCGTAGAAAAAAAAAAAATAAAAACGAAACTCTTCGTTTTTTTATAAGCTTCATTTCATTCTTATATTGTGATTTTATCAATCTTATAGTTTTTGAGATATTTCAATTTTAAATTCATAATTTTCTTGCGTATGCACTCGAGCGCCATCTTTATACTTTTATATCTCCGAAACAGTTTGTCGTAAGAAAGAAAAAAAAACAAACCATTCGTTTTTTTTATAAGCTTCATTTTGTACTCTTACCATTTTTTATACAAAAAACATTTTCTGAGCAATTTCCAAAAACCCCATTTTTTAAAAAAATTATGAAAATTTAAATTATTGAAAATGAGAATGAGAATGAAACATAATTATTTTGAAAATTCTAAAAAAATTGAGCATGTTATTAATAATATGCAATAACAATATATAGAAGGATTTTAAAAAAAATTAATGAATTAATAAGAAATTAAAACAATAAGACTAAAAAAATGGCGCCTAAATTTTTAAATGCGCTACTTTTTTGTTTGTAACTTTTTTAGTTTCCAGTATAAAAGGTCGTAATTAGTCTCAGTCGAAAGAAAATTTTAATACCTTTAGTTTTACTTCCACATCCAGTGGAAGTATAGTAACGACAAAAAACATTTTGAATATTTTTATTGTTTAAATGGGCTTAGAATGTCATGAAACGTCGAGATTTTAAGTTTGAGCGAAAAGAAAATTTCTGTCTGTCTGTCGGTCTGTAACTTTTTTGTGCGCACGTTTACTCTGGAACCGTTTGAGATATTGACTTGAAATTTGGTACACGTATGTACTTTAACGAGATCTAGAACTAGATTATATTTTCATCTTGTTCCGTCGAAGGGTTGGGGGGTAAATTGGGGTCAATTTGGAGTAAATAGGTAAATCAAGCAGGTAAGAGTTCATAAAATTGATATTTAGAGTAGACAAAAGAAGCTAAGGTCTCAAAAAAAAATTTGACATTAGCCTATTACCACCCCCATCCCATTATTAAAGGGGATGAAAAAAAAATGTGATTTAGTGTGTGTACAAGAACCAGAAACCTCAAAATATTTTTTTACTTTATCCACAGCCCACTCCCACCCCCTGTCACCACCCCCACCCCACTACCGATGTGGGGTATCATTTTATGGGTTTTTGGGGTAGAGGATTTCAAATATTATATTATTAAAGTTCCATAAACAATTATTTCCAGATACAAAATTTTTTCGTTGTGTGACTTGGATAAAAAAATCCGGATGTGGAAATAGTGATTCCTTGGGCAGCGGTTTTTAATAGAATAACAATTCTTCTCATAGTTGTAAATTTTGAGTAATTTTAGATTTTAACGTCGTATATTTTTTCTGATCGTTTCGGCGCCATTTTGAAAATGCCGTATTTCCAAAACTAAACATTGGAGGGAAAAAAAGAAAAAACCATTCGATTTGTTTTCGTAAAAGCTTTAATTTTGTATTCTTGTATACTTTCCAGAAGAAAACTGTTTCTATTACTTCCACGTCCAGTGGAAGTATAGTAACGACAAAAAAATTTTTAAAAATTTTTATTGTCCAAATAGGCTTAAAATGTCATGAAACGTCGAGATTTTAAGTTTGAGCGAAAAAAAATTTTCTGTCTGTCTGTCGGTCTGTCTAACTTTTTTTGTGCGCACGTTTACTCTGGAACCGTTTAAGATATTGACTTGAAATTTGGTACACATATGTACTTTAACGAGATCTAGAACTAGATTATATTTTCATCTTGTTCCGTCGAAGGGTTGGGGGTAAATTGGGGTAAATTTGGGGTAAATGGGTAAATCAGGCAGGTAAGAGTCCTTGAAATTGGTATTTAGTATATACAAGAGAAGCTAAGGTCTCAAAAAAATTTTTGGCATTAGCCACTCCCATTACCACCCCCACCTCCTTATTAAAGGGGATGAAAAAAAATTGTGATTTAGTGTATGTACAGGAACCAGAAACCTCAAAATATTTTTTTACTTCATCCAACCCCCCACTACCACCCCCCTGTCACCACCCCCACCCCACTACCGATGTGGGGTATCGTTTTATGGGTTTTTGGGGTAGAGGATTTCAAATATTATATTATTAAAGTTCCATAAACAATTATTTTCACATACAAAGTTTTTTCGTTGTGAGTGACTTGGATAGAGAATCTGGATGTGGAAGTAGTGATTCCTTGGGCAGCGGTTTTTTTACTTCCACATCCAGTGGAAGTATAGTAACGACAAAAAAATTTTTAAAAATTTTTATTGTTCAAATGGGCTTAGAATGTCATGAAACGTCGAGATTCTAAGTTTGAGCGAAAAAAAATTTCTGTCTGTCTGTCGGTCTGTCTGTAACTTTTTTTGTGCGTACGTTTACTCTGGAACCGTTTGAGATATTGACTTGAAATTTGGTACACATATGTACTTTAACGAGATCTAGAACTAGATTATATTTTCATCTTGTTCCGTCGAAGGGGGATAAATTTGGGGTAAATAGGTAAATCAAGCAGGTAAGAGTCCATAAAATTGGTATTTAGTATATACAAGAGAAGCTAAGGTCTCAAAAAAAATTTTGGCAGTAGCCACCCCCATTACCACCCCCACCCCGTTATTAAAGGGGATGAAAACAAATTGTGATTTACTGTGTGTACAACGAGGTGTACAAGAACCAGAAATCTCAAAATATTTTTTTACTTCATCCACCCCCACTACCACCCCCTTATCACCACCCCCACGCCACTACCGATGTGGGATATCGTTTTCAGGGTTTTTGGGGTAGAGGATTTCAAATATTATATTATTAAAGTTCCATAAATAATTATTTCCACATACAAAATTTTTTCGTTGTGAGTGACTTAGAAAGAAAATCTGGATGTGGAAGTAGTGATTCCTTGAGCAGCGGTTTTTAGTATCAAAACTGCACATATTAGTGGTTCATTGTGAGCATTTGACCAGCTATCAAGAGTATGTCTCTGATTGACCTATAGTTTTTTTTTAATTTACATTATTTTGATATGACTTTCCATGGTCTTTTCGCCATTTAAAAAATCATAGAATACAGAAAAACCCTTTGATTGCGTACCTAACACTAACGTGGAATACATATATGAACACTACAATCAATCACATTTTGTATTGACTAGCGTATTTATTATTTAAAATTATTTCTTAATCGATACAAACAACTTTCCGAAAATGTTTAAATTAAACATAATAAAATCTAATTGCAATGGAAAAAAAAACGAGATGTTCGAATAAGTAAAGCAATAACACAACTCGAATTGAATAACATCAAAAAATGCTGTAATAGAAGCGAGGAATCCCAAACGGAATTTCCAAATTAAAAATAATGTAAATTGATTTATTGAGGTTTGGCGTAAAAACATTAATTTGTTATATCAACAGTCTAAAACTGTTTCACCACAGAAGTAATTGAAAAATACCTGTTACCTCGGTTTTTCAACTTTTCTCCATTAGAGGAAACAAATTTAATCTCAAATATCATTTTATGGGTAGGTCTTTGCCATTAATGACTTTTGAGTTCACTAGAATATAATTCTATACATACTTCTACTTTTTGGGTGTATAATGAAAAAATGCCTAAAACCAATAGTACAGTAGAGGTAAAAAATATATAAAATTTAGGAGTAATCTCATACCTGTGTAATGATAATTTTTTTTATAAGAAATTGTTGCAGTAAAAAGTATCATCTTCAGTTTCTATATGGTCCGTCCTACCACTTGCTCTTGTCCCCAAGAGGTGAAAACCACCCCACAACATATCTATGTCCGCAACGGCCTATATATATATTTATTTGAAAAAGTATTTTGATGATTTATTTGTGAAACGTAGGATATTTATGTTTTTGTGTTCGCTGCTTATGAATGACTTCTTACCACACAAGCAAATTTCGTAGTCTCATGGATTACGCGCCTCTGAACTTCTTTTTCTGTTGATATATTAACATGAAAGTTGTACGGAACCAGTTGTGGTTTTAAGGAATTAATAAATGCGAACAATTTTGTTTTCATTATGTAATAAATTTCTGATAAATGGCGTTGCTTATTTTCCCAATTCAGCAACAGAATTGTTAATTGTTTAAACAATATCTTTGCACCGAATGATAATTGTACATGTTATTGTAGAAGAACGCACTACCGGGCGTCAAAATGACGCGACACCAATTTATTTCTCAGGGGGCGCCAGTCGCGCATTACCCCGTTCTTCTACCTCCCTACCACCTTCGAGATAAGATGCACTTCGATAGCCGAGTAATGGTCCAAGGCTGCACTATCACAGATCGGAAATGACGCTCTCTCTGGACCTGAATTCCCTCGTTAGGGGTTTAGACACCTCTTAATTTCCTGAAATTTCGCATAAAAAAATCCCAACCGAAGAATTTCTCTGCCACGTTTGGTCTGTTAATGACGGAATCTATTTCTCAAAAAACGCATAAAAAAAATTCCTATCAAACCTCCGTAAAGCAACCAGAAGGTCGAACGTTAATGTGAATTAACTCGACACATCCGGCTTTCTGTACGAAAGTTCCAGGGATTATAGACCGTCAACAGGCCTCAAGATCAATTAAGAAACAATAGTTCAAAGAATCCGTTTATTTAACAGAATTGGTTATACAAAATTCTCAAGATAAGAATCGTGCCTTCCCCAATCAAGGTAATGACTTTCAGACCATACAAGCGAGAGCGCTCACGCTAACGATCGATAGGTAGAAAAAATTCATACATACCTTCTCAGAATCAAAATGCGAGCCTTTTTTTAGAGAAGTCTGAGACTATTTGTAATTTATAATTACGGCTGACTGATATTAACTTAAAAAAGTTTTACTAAATGAATTTAGTTTCGCTAGAGACTACTTAGCTTTAAAGTTCTTGTATCGCGGAGATTCACGTACTCGAACACATTCAAAGGACTTATTACTGCGTAAGTTGAATGGCGTTCTATCAGTCCACGACTTACTAGCCCTTATCACAGTCGTTCAATATTATCGATATGGCAGCGACCCACCTTCGAGGGCTTTTAGGCAAAATTGAATTTTTGGATTTTTATGCACAAGGCGTTTTCCTCTATGACTTGTCATTTGAAAAGCCCTGTTATTGGCTTTTCTACCATTGCTTTGTCTGGACCACTCAACGCGCTCGACCAAATTGCGAGCCGCTGAATCAATCCAAACTCTTTCTATGCGAGAAACCGGCCTTGTACATGTGCATTGATTTTTATCAATTTTTGCTTATCGGCACTACGCCGGCTTTGTCAAAATCTTCTATTTTGCCTTTTGGATGCAGTGCATCGCTAAAATTTTATGCTCATACTTTAGAATTGGGCTTTCAATGACCGTACCTCAAAGGTCAATGTCTTTGGTGGAGGAATAAAAAATAATTCGAAGTATATTGTCGTGGTACTTTTTAAACTGACTTTGTGGTACTTTTGAAAAATCTATTTTCAAGCCAAATTTCAAGGTACTTTTGAAAAACTAATCTGCGGGTGAAATTTTGGCGTACTTTTGAAAAATCGATTTTCAAGCCAAATTTCAAGGTAGTTTTGAAAAATTAGTCTGCAAGTGAAATTTTGGCGTACTTTCGATAAATCGATTCTTGAGCCAAATTTTGACGCCCTTCCAAAAATATTATTTTTCAAAGTCCATTTTGTGGTACCTTTGAAAAAGTATATTATTCATAAATCTTTGTCATTATATACTTCTGCTATTCTGAACCAAAAACATTTTTCCTAAGTGAAAATTCGGCGTTTCTTCGAATTTTTACCTGGTCATTTCCAACGCCTTATAAAACCCAAAACGGTCCTTATGGACTGATCTGTGCCTCTGTAGACTCTTAAAAATGTCTTTAAATGAAATTTTTGCCTAAGTCGAATTTTGATTCTGTCTTCAACTTAGGACGATTTTGGAGAGTTCTACAACATTATCACCCTACTTGTAGAATCGAAAAATACAAGCATATTAGTTGGTTCATACTTACCATGCCAAAATATTAAATTAAATAAAAGCAATATATTCTACTTATATTTTAATTAATTTTATTAATTTTATAAAACCGCGTGAATAAATGGCGCAACAGTTAATTCAAGATATTTAACAAATCCAGAAATATAAGCTTTCCTGACTTTATCGTTCATTAAAATTGAGATCATCTTTGAAATCTAGTTAAACTTTGTCTTAATTTTTTACGCACAAATTACTTTTCAGGGATCAATTTGATTTGAAGTTATACTTCAAAGGACCTTTGTAATACTATATTAGAAGTTTGTTAAAGGAAAGAAAAGCTTTTAACTGAAATAAAATGTATTTTTCTCTGTCTACAGATATTCTGTCTATACATTAATGTATCATTTTATTTACAACACAAATGATGTACGCGCTTGTTGGTATTCTAGTATCAAAAGCTCTTAAAATAAACTATAAATATAGTAGTGGGGAAGGCAAAATAAAATGACTCGTCAAATAACGATTTTCGCCGGACTGAGTTGTATTTTGACGCCGACAATAAGCAGAAACATATTAAGGTCTTCTGAGTAGGAAAACATATGCTGTCGCGCTCTTATTATACAATATTATACAACTTATTATACAATAAGCAGAAACATATACAATTAAGGTCTTCTGAGTAGGAAAACATATGCTGTCGCGCTCTTATTGTGTGGAGTATTTAGTTTAAATGACGTGCTAACATTTCAAGGTGTGATTCCTTAGGTCGTTTTATGAAGAAAAGTTGATATGGACAACATACTTATGTCCGCAATGGCTTAAATTTTTTGGTACAGGGTGTTGATTTTTTTTTAATCGTTATTTTTTAATATAGTACAGTACCTAGAGGCAAAAAATATGTAAAATTTCGGAATAATTTCATATTAAATGATAATTTTTCTTTATGGGTTATTATTGTTCTAAAAGGTATCATCTTCAGTTTCTATATGGTCCGGATACTTACTTTTACCCTCAAGAGGTGAAAATCACCCTTAATTTTAATATTTAATATTTGAAAAAGCATTACTAATTTATTTTTGAAACATAGAATAGTTATGTTTTTTGGATCACTGATTACGAATCTGAAGTCAATATTAAAAAATTCAAAATGGCGGTTCCAATATGGCGGATGGAATTTTTTTTTAAACAAGTGTTTTAAACGGACAAACAAAATGAGCATCTAGGGATGCTATTAATTACCGAAAAACAGCATTTCTGAAAAAAAATATTACTAAGCAATTACAATGAATTACAATGGTGACATTTTGTTAAAAAAAATGTGAAAACGCACATTGTATCGGCCATAACTTCTTTATTTTTTATGACATAGAAACAACCAAAAAGGGCTTTTTAAAGATCGATTAATTATCTTTAATTTTGTTCCTTAGAATTGTTGATGGAAGTGTCATAGTTTCTAAGATATTCAACATTTTATACTTAATACTTCATCCTAAAATCGATGGGATGCCATCTATAAAATTAAATATTTCCGAAACTATCAACCCCACACAAATATTTAAAAAAGTAAATTCATTCCCAGTTTATAAGCTTTATTTTTGATATCCACCGTATTTTCTCTAAAACTAATAGTAGAGTGCTCGGTGCCCAGATATACGCATAAAAATAAGTTCTATGGGGGTTTCGTTGTTACAAGCTGAATTTAATATAAAATTAATGATGGTAAACTGATGTTTCTAAATCTCAAAGCCGTCAAAAAATGTCCTACTCAAAAGGTCATTATAATCAAAAAACGAGTTATTTCTTACTGAATTAGGTATTTTGATATTTCTACTTTTGAGTAATAGCAAATCCTTTTAACCATGAATAGAACTAGTCAAAATAAGTAGATTTTCGAACAGACCACCTCGAAAAATCATGCCTGCTCCCCCTGCCCCCCCTCAAAGGGGCTGCCTGTATCTGCCTATATATTTTTTTTCTCAAAAACGGTAGGAGCTAGAGGAATGATCTTGGCGCCATTCAATAGAGTATAAAATTTTGCATAAGACCCTCCATTTGCTTTTTGCTGTTTTCTTTTTTTTAAGGCCCCACAGCAAAGAAAAGGGTGAGGAGCCTTTCAACAACGACACGTTTGGCTATACCTCTAAAACGGCCCAATAAATCAAAATTCTACAAGATATAAAAAATAAAGACCATTATTTTTTCTATCGATTGGTATATTATTATACTCTTCGCAAAAACGAAGAGTATATTGTATTTGATCGGCACATTTCTAAAATCGTAAATATCGCTCGCAGAGAAAAAATTTTCATATCATTGTGTTAGTGAACGAATTCTGAACAACTTTCAAAATGTCCGTCCGTCCGCCCGTCCGTCACGTTTCTTGTAAGCACGATAACTTAAGAAAGAAAAGTCCGATTGTATTGGAATTTAGAAAGTAAGTTAGTGTTAGCTAGAGGAAGAACCCTATTTTTGAAGAAAATCTATCGGTAAATAAAAAAGTTATTAATTATTTAGTTTAAAAAAATATACATTCTCTTCTCTCTTAATTTTTGTCGCTTGTACTAAAATGAAAATCTTGCGAAATATTATTTCCATAATATATTTTTTTTGTTTATGAATTTTACTAATATATATTTCATAGAAGTATGAGTATGAGTTGAAATATGTAATATTGTCGAAAAACATGTGGTGGCGCAGCGGCTAAAGCTTTGCGTAAGGTCCCGTGTTCGAATCCCACACAGGTTGGATGTTTTTTTTCATTTTTTTTAATATGGTTTTTTTCACAACAAAGATGGTATCACAAAATTTAGGATGTCCAAAAACTAACATTATTTACAAGAAAACTGCGAAGAGTATCCCATAGAATGTGTAACAATTAGATATAAAAAACTCAGTAAATTGGCGAAGAGTACGTTTTTAGCTTGTTTGTACATGTTATTTGTTGATATAAAGCCGTCAGTGGCGTACAAAGAGAAAGATGCACATGTGCATAATGAATTTATTTAAAATAATTTTTATTATTGTTGTTAAAAACAATAATAATGTAATAATTTTGAACAGGTACAATCAATATTTTCGCAAACTTACGTATCTGAAATCTTTTTGTGTCCAAATTAATTATGTTGTGCTTTCTAAACTTTTTTTTTTCTTTTTTTATTGTGTCATCGTATTGCATTTACTCTTTTATGCATTTATTTTAGTTTATATATTATATTTATAAATTATACTTATGGACTACAAGCCCATCGTAATTTTTAACCCAGGATGAATTATATTCAGTACGATGCTGGTATGAAACCATAACTTTAGACACTATGCCGTCACTTTTGGGCGGTACAGGTGAGTACAGAGGTTAATTGAATTTTCCATCCGAATATGCGCTCTTCAGACAAAATATTCTTATACGGCATTCCTCATGTTGATAGTTCATAAAAAAATAATCACCTAGAATCTAATGCCGTACAAAAATAATGGGACTGTAAGCCAGAAGAATTTTTGATTTTCCGAAAATTTTTCCAGGCATATAGGTAATTTAATACTGTACGGCGTTTGTATAATTAGATTTTATTTGTGTGCTTTCATAGATTCATTATTCAGCAACGCCGTACATATTTGGTGGTTACAGGGTGAGAAATCCCGGGCGCAACCCCTTCCCTAGACCCGTAGGGTGCAAGATCATTGCAAAATGTACGGCATCGATTCTAAAATTTTATTCAACACCTACAATAATGTTTAACAACTGTGCCGTCTAAGAATTACGGTAACTATAAATATAAATAAACAATTACCTACGTTTGGCAATGAGGTCATAAATTCCTGTACGGCAACCGTTTTTTGACATGATGTAACTAAATATTATCGTTGTACATTATAGCCGGTTATAATTAATGGAACCAAATGAAAATATGAATTAAAAAAATAAATAAAATTTTCAAAATTTAAAAGATTTTCAAAATGCACTGTGTATTAATAAAAGAAGTAATATTTCTAAAATTATTGCTATTTTGAATTCTTTAAAGATGGAAATATAAAGAAAAATAGATGCCGTACATTTTTACTTTTAGGATTTTCCACAGCTGATGAGATTTTCCATAACATTTTCACCGGCCTTTAGGGTCGTTAATTACTGTACGGCATTTACAAAATGTTATCGACTATATCAAATAGTAATTGAAAATTGTGATGCCATTCAATGTGGCAGCCATATTGACTTATTGTTAACTTGAACGGGGCAATTATATATTAATCATTGAATGTGACGGACAGTTTATCTTTCATAAACAGAGCTCGGGAATTTTATCTCGGTGACTTGAAAGTCAGGGTTGGCTCTGCCAGCACGTAAAGATTTTTTATGCAAATATGACAAAATATATCTTACCTTGTACGTTTTATAGGGAATTCCGTGATATCCAAAGTTAATATGATCAGTTTATTATAAAGGCTCATTCGAAATGGAGGTATTGGGGGATGTAACATTGAACTAACATTATCTAGTTTCGACCACGGTATGTTACATCCCACTATCAGTTCCACTAAATATAAATTAAAATTACGTTCACTGTCATTATCAGTAGAGCCACTTACACCCATATGCTTTTGTGAGGAAATATGTCTATTAACATTTGTTTTAGATGTCCTAGAAATTGTTTTGTTGCAACTACTCCAATAAAGATCTGTTCCGTCAAATTGCAGTTTCTCACCCAATCAGCAAATACGTACGGCATTGCTAAATATCATCAATTAAAACGTAAAAATTGAATTGTACAAACGCCGTACAGTATTAAATCGCCTTTATGAATAAGAAAATAAAACAAAATCTTGAGGTGACAAAATATTTTTCCAAGCATCTGGAACCATTCTTTTTGTACAGCATTTAGCTTTTATTAATTACTGTTTTAAATATTAACAAACTATGCTAATGCCGGAAACAAATTTTTCACCCTAAAATTGCTCTTTTCAGAGGGAAATAAATTTTCCTGACGCAGCCATGTGTTCCATGAAAAATGTACGGTATTTCAAAAAATGTCTTCGTTTCATGAGAAAGCTGTAAGATCATTGAATTTGATGTTGGTTCAAATCACCACCACTATACTAGTTAGGTGTAGGAGGTTGCGCCAGGGGTTTCCCAACCTGTAACCACCAAATACGTACGGCGTTGCTGAATAATGAATCTCTGAAAGCATACAAATCTAATTGTACAAACGCCGTACAGTATTAAATTACCTATATGCCTGGAAAAATTTTCGGAAAATCAAAAATTCTTACTATAGGAAAAAGTACTAAGGACCTTTCTATTTTGTGGATATGGAGGCTAACGCCGACATTTTGTACGGGAGATATAATTAAAGCGATTAAAACAAATTGCATATTTCCTGGAATTATTTCCTTGTTGGGCCTTTCTTTACTTCTTGACGCCTGATCTATTTGGGTGAATTAAATACGAGATAGTTTATCGGATTACTTGGCATCACTTTCACTCTATATATTAAATGAAACCTCAGATAATGAAACGAAGCATTGTAAAAATACAGACCAGTGAAGCCTAATTATGTATTCTCCCAATAACCTACAACATTGTTTGAACATTGTGGAAGGTCAAATTAATTAGAATTGATTTTCTATTATTAGCTAGTTACTATATAGAAAGAAAGTTGTATTTGTGAAAATAAAGTTGCTGTATTGATAGTTGAGGTAGGGTAGAAACTCATTGGGAATATCGCTTATAAGAATGTATTAGATAAGTTAATCTATTTTAGGCAAATCGTTCTTTAGAAAAAATTAATACATTAGATGTAGTTACAGAAAAAGCATTCCCAATTATACTACCACATCAGCTATTTTCTACAATTGTTTGTATTATAGTCCAGGAGCTAGGTGGCTTTTTCGGCGCGTCATTATTTTATACTCACAGAAACCTAGAAAAAT
The DNA here is from genome assembly GCA_936432065.2 of Rutpela maculata. Classification (NCBI taxonomy): domain Eukaryota; kingdom Metazoa; phylum Arthropoda; class Insecta; order Coleoptera; family Cerambycidae; genus Rutpela; species Rutpela maculata. The sequence continues at coordinate 1,031,304 of OW386286.2, read as the reverse complement.
GTTTGTTTGTAACTCTTGCCATATTTACTATTTGTTAATAGGGCAGTAATAAAATTGCATGTTTATAAAAAAGTTAAGTTAGTTAAAATTCATGAAAAACAATAAAATAGGACTTATTTCTAAAGTAAAACATAATAAAATGATACAACAAAGTACATTCATACAATAAAATAATATAAAGTGTTAAGTTACTAATTCTAGAAATTTCTTAAATACAATAAAATAACACTTATTACTATACTAAAGTAAAACTGAAATAAAAAACCGCTCCCCAAGGAATCACTACTTCCACATCCATATTTTCTATCCAAGTCACTCACAACGAAAAAATTTTGTATGCGGAAATAATTGTTTATGGAACTTTAATAATATAATATTTGAAATGCTCTACCCCAAAACCCATAAAACGATACCCCACATCGGTAGTGGGGTGGGGGTGGTAGTGGGGGTGGATGAAGTAAAAAAATATTTTGAGATTTCTGGTTCTTGTACACACACTAAATCACAATTTTTTTTTCATCCCCTTTAATAATGGGGGGGGGGTGGTAATGGGGGTGGCTAATGCCAAAATTTTTTTGAGACCTTAGCTTCTCTTGTATATACTAAATACCAATTTTATGGACTCTTACCTGCTTGATGTACCTATTTACCCCAAATTTACCCCCCAACCCTTCGACGGAACAAGATGAAAATATAGTCTAGTTCCAGATCTCGTTAAGTTACATATGTCTACCAAAATTCAAGTCAATATCTTAAACGGTTCCAGAGTAAACGTGCGCACAAAAAAAGTTCCAGACAGACAGGCCGACAGACAGAAATTTTTTTTTTCCGCCCAAACTTAAAATCTCGATGGAAACGTCATGAAAATGACATTCTATTTGAACAATAAAAATTTTAAAAAATTTTTTTGTCGTTCTATACTTCCAGTGGATGTGGAAGTAATTATATAAAATACATTCTTACAGAAAAATATAAAGTTTTAAGTAATTTGCTAATTATACAAGTTAGAATATTCTATAATGACAGAAATATAGTACTCTAGATAAATATGCAATCAACATTTACATTTGAACTTTTAATCCACATTTTAATTTTTTTACTGTATAAAATTATGCTTCCATTAAATAGTCTAAGTTCATTCGGTAGTATATTGTAAATTTTAGATAGGTAATAGGTACAGTAAATATTTTTGAGTTGTCGTTTTATGTGATATAAGAATTATACATTTGGTTTTTTATTGCTCTGGTGTTATATTCATGTTCAAAAAGGTTTACGTATTTTTTATGCTTGTAACAATATTTGAATATATCGAATATATCTACAGTTCTCTTAAAGTGAGAACATTAAAATTCAAGAACAAGATTCTAGTTGGATAACGCATTGGCTTCCTAAGAATCGTTTTAATAATTATTTTCTGAAGACAAATACTTTTTCTGGATTATTTTTATAAGTTCCACCCCAGGACAGAATGCCATACGTTAACGACGGCCATACAGGAGCATAGTAACAATTCATAATCAATGTATCACTAAGAATACCGCTTAAACTTTTAAATATGAACATGCATTTTTTAAAATTTTTTTGTTAATGTCATTTAAGAGGCTGATCAATGGTTACGCCGAGATATTTGATATTATTAGTTTGTTCAATATACGAAGTACAATTGCATGCATTTCTATTGCATATATTCTGATGTAGAATTAATTGATTTAAATTGACTGTTAAGAAGTGAAAAACGTATAAATTTTGAATTTGATGTATTCAGTTTTAGCAAATTACTATTCAACCATATCGTTTATAACTTGTAATATGTGTTTAAGATTTTGAGCGAACGGCCTCCCAAGAACCATATAAGGATGTATTAGACACGGCATGTGCAAAAATACTCACACATCCGTATCAGTATTTATAAATGGATCGTTAACGTGAATTATGAAACGTACAGGGCCAAGAACTGTGCCTTGTGGTACACCACATGTTACTGTTGATTTGTGATGGTTTAACGGTGCCGATCGTGTGGAAAATAATGTGTTCATAAAGCAATTCAATGCCTATTGACCACTTGAGAAAGAGAGAGAGAGAGAGAGAGAGAGAGAGAGAGAGATTATTACTTAATATCAACATTGAGGTCGGTGTAAAAACGAATATGAAGGCGGTTCGATTTTTATTCCATTTTTTTTAATTTCTGGATTCTCGTTCAAATAAAGGATTAAGTTAACAGTGTTAAGTTATTTCGTTACATCCCCTTTGTTGACGGCGCCGACGCGACGTAATGATTGGTCTAATTTTTAGATTCTGTTTACAACATTTCGAGGTCGAAGGTATTTTAATATTATCATCCGCAACCTTCCTTGTTCACGATAAAAATTGCTCTTGTTTATTTTTAAATTCAAGCATGTTTATTTGTTATGAAAATATGAAATAAATATCCCTCTTTTACGCCCACTCCGAAGAAGTAGAAATCGCAGAATATCAATTTTACTTAAAATAAAAATTGACACTTCAAAGCTCCAGTGAAAGAAGCAATGTTAGCCGTTTGATCTTGGCTGTATTTGTCGCTCGTGCTCATTACCTTGGATACAGAGTCGATATTGTGTCCGCCAAGTACGCACTCGCATTTATGCTATCCCTTCACCATCGTTACCAATCGCTATTGGTTATTATTTACAGGACGGACACTAAAAAATGTCAGTAAAGACGAAATTGATCGCAAAGCGTATTTCTAGAATAAAACGATCGTTTTGATATTACATATTGCATGTAATCTGAAGAACCGTCGAATATTATAACTACCGACCGTTAATTGCTGGGCAGTTGGACTTCTTCAGGCTGAATTCCTCATATCAAAGTAATACAAAAAAAATACATTTAAATGTAGGTCCGGAAATGTGTACTGTATATTTATATTCATTTATTTAAACACTTCAAAGTTACATGTTAACGTTGTGAAATATAATTATCCTTTCAGTAGTAATGTAGTAATAGTAGTATACTAAAAATCGGTGCCTAAAGAATCACTACATCCAGATTTCCTATCCAAGTCCAAGGATTATAAGCAATATGTAGAAGAGGATGTGCCTATGCTACAACGTTAGGTACCATCTGAAGGTTGAAGGTCGGCCAGTGACGTCAGCACTGGTACTTAACTGTCTGTTCTTCATAAGAGACCGTGTATTTTCTTGAATATTTGAGCCTGTATTTTTTTACTTTTTTTTGAGGTTTATAAACACAATGTATTGTGAAGTAGAATTTGTGAACTAGAAAACTGATATATTTTTGTTATTAAAAGTCTATTGTTTGTGTTTTAAATTTTAGCAGACCGTGTTTCCTAACTTAACTTTTGTGTTTGTGCGCTTTCTTCACTCTTGTGCTGGACTTTTTTAAAGTGTCTCGCCGGTTAAGTATATGGAATTGGGCCCAGCGGCTTATTGGGCTATTCATTCACATGAGTGTTGCTTATGACTAGGAATGCTCAATAAAATATATAATAAACCTCTATCCCCTATCTTAGCAGAGTTATGGGACATGGCTTTGGCAGGAACAAAGAAAAATCCTGGCAGGCGTTGCCCAATTGATGCGCTTGCAGGAGTCGATTTTGTGAAAGCACAGCCTAAATACAACACAAAAAATAAGAAACTAATTTTAAGCAGATCTTTCAAAAAAGATTGTCGCTGGCTCCTGTATTACGTCTATCGTATTTTTATAGAAATATACTGTGCCGCATGTTAAAAATATTGTTGATTTTTTGTTAGATGCCAAACTAATGATATTTTTACAATTCCGTATCATCAGTTCACTGAACTTGGAATATGGGATATACTTAGTGAGATTTTGAAGGATCGAACTAATGTAAGAATTTATATTAAATCTTAATTAAAAACTCTGAGTAAGTAGATCTAAGAAAAATTGAAAAGGTATCGCCGTTCTGTGTTTTAAAATATTATGTTACTGTTTAAATCAAAACGAATTAACTGTCAGACAAATAAACCAGTTTTACATTTTGATTTAATATTATCTCTTATTTAAGTATTGACCAATAACAATTAGACGTTATGAAAAAGGCTGATAGTGCATTCCAGAAAATGACTTACCTAATCAAATTTAATTTAGAAAATAAATTTTACCACTACTATATTTTTGTAATTTACCAGCAAAATCAAATGGATAGTAATACTGATAATTTATAAAAAAAAATAGGGTATTTTCGTAATAGATTTAACGACGTTAAAAAATTTAAATGAGTGGTTTACAATAGACACATAATGAACATAATATTTTTCCAGCTTCTCCATTTTTGAGTTAATCGCGGTTAAAGTTACATTTGAATAGTAGTGTAGGTTAAATAAATACATTTGATTCATATATTAATTATTATCATTTTTTATTATCATTAACAAAAAAAAAAAAGGTAGATTCGCGAGTGGGTTGTGTGGGGTGGGATATTTGTGGGGGTGTGATGTTTGCGGGGTGGTTCCGAGTCAAAAGCGTGAGAATTACCACCACCTACACGTAGAAAAATGTAGATTTTTACATTGTAAGAGACGAGCTAAAAAATATTTTTTCACTGTTCTCGGTTGTATATTATATTATGAAATATATATTAGTAAAATATATAAATACTTAGATATTAAAATGAAATATCATTTCACCAGATTTCTATTCAATTACAAAAACATAAAGATCAAAAAAAATATTTTTTTTCAAATTTAAACAGTCAATAACTTTTTTATTTACTGATCGATTTTGTTAAAAAACAATAGGGTTCTTCCTCTAGCTCACACTAACTTATTGTCCAAATTTCAATAGAATCGGACTTTTCTTTCTATGTTACAGTTGTTACACTTTGCGAAGAGTATAAAAACGGGTCCTAGCTATACAGGATGCCAAGCTGGGTGTTTTTTTGGGGGTTGCTAGATGATACACGGTTACAGATGGAGTCTTTCATGCCTTTTGCAGGTTTTTTTATTTATATTTTTATCTTTTTAAATAACGGAGATATCGTCTGTTAACGTAATTCTGGGACACCTGGTATATATTCTTTTACAAACTTATACACCACCTCTTTTTTGGAGAGTGTGGAAATATGTATTTTTTAAAATTAGGTGATAATATGCTTCCAAATGGAATTTTTTTTTGAAACAATTGTCGTTGCTGTCACTTTTAAATTATTTTAAAAAATGATGTTCTCGTATGTGTTTTACTTCCACATTCAGTGGTAGTAACGACAAAAAAATTTAAAAAAATTTTTATTGTTCAAATAGGCTTAGAATGTCATGAAACGTCGAGATTTTAAGTTTGAGCGAAAAAAAATTTCTGTCTGTCTGTCTGTAACTTTTTTGTGCGCACGTTTACTCTGGAGCCGTTTGAGATATTGACTTGAAATTTGATACACATATGTACTTTAACGAGATCTAGAACTAGATTATATTTTCATCTTGTTCCGTCGAAGGGTTGGGGGTAAATGGGGGTAAATTTGAGGTAAATAGGTAAATCAAGCAGGTAAGAGCCCATAAAATTGGTATTTAGTATATACAAGAGAAGCTAAGGTCTCAAAAAAAAATTTTGGCATTAGCCATTACCACCCCCACCCCATTATTAAAGGGGATGAAAAAAAGTTGTGATTTAGTGTGTACAAGGACCAGAAACCTCAAAATATTTTTTTACTTCATCCACCCCCACTACCACCACCCTATCACTACCCCCTTACTGATGTGGGGTGTGGGGTATCTTTTTATGGGTTTTTGAGGTAGAAATATTACGTTATTAAAGTTCCATAAACAATTATTTCCACATACAAAATTTTTTAATATGTGCTCAATTACACAGGCACACATTTTTTTTTATTTCCAAAGGTGAAAGGCTCCTATCCTAACGTTTTTGAGTGGCTGATTCCAAATATCACGTTAAAAATATATGTTTCATCCCTAAATTCGAGATTACATGGCTATTAAATCTAATAGAACGACACGCATTGAAATGAAACTTCTGAATGGTTTAAAATGATTCTAGTCACATACTCCCAACGTTCTATCGTACCACGGACATGACATGATGGTGGTATACTTTTTCCCTCCAAAAAAACTACTTTTTCTGATTTTTCCATACTACGTTTGTTACCGGGGTTACCACCCCCTCACTGAATGGCAAAACATTCCGAAAATATTGCAAGTTGGCAGTGCACCCGATTTTTTTAAATAAGCCGCTGCAAAAATCTGACCACGAATAATTTACTGCAAATTACTCAAATATTAGTTTTTCGCTGCGCAAAAGTTGTCATGTGAACTTAGAGACATTATCTAGAAAGACGTTTAAGAAAAACGGGAGTTTTCAAGGCAAATGATTTAATTACTGCACAAAAGGAAGAAAACTGACATTTAAGTTTTGAAATCACTATATACAGTAATATACAGTGTGTCCCAGGATAGATGTAACAAGAAGTGTAATGGACCAAAAATGTTGGAATTTTGGAATGGTATTTGGGGATTGAGTCCTGCTTGTTGTAAAACTAAAGTATACCAAAAATGACTTGATTTGGTGTTCTACAGGGTGTTTTATAAGCAAAGTTGTAAAAATCACCACTAATAAAGTACCTTTATTTTTCAAAATATGAAAAAATTCCATTCAGAAAAGTTATTTAGAATGCAATTTTATACCTCTATACCAAATTTCAGGAATATAAAATAATTTTTTTAAACTTTCCATTTTTTCAATAAATTAGTATTTTATTTTGAAGCATTCAATTAAAACTGCATAGAAATTATTTTTTGCGAATTAATATTTAAAGGTATGTAGAAGCTAAAAGTAACCTATGAGAAAAGCAGTGGATACCCATTTATCATTTATTATTGACATATCTGCCAAACGTAGTCAATATTATCCTAAATTTCTGTTGCAAACTAACGAACCAAGCATAAAAAAATTAAGTGAAAATGGTACTCACAGTGCGTGAAAAAATTTATATTGTGCAATGCTACGGAATTGACGGTGAAAACTCGCTAAGAGAAGTGGTAAGCCAATTGAATTTGAAATTTACAAACACTGCTTTGTCACGTACTCGGGTTATGAGAATAATTAAAAAGTTTCTGGCTAATGGTAGTGTTCTTAACATGAAATGAAAAATAAAAGCATATGATGAAGACAATGTTGGGGCTATTATAGCTCATGCCTCTGTTATAGAAAATCCTAGGATGCCACTAAGAGACAGATCAGCTCTTATTAATATTAGCAAGTCTGAACTCCAAAGAATTTACAAGGCAAAGAAAATTAGGGCATATAAAGCAAATTATAAACATACGCTTGAAGAGGGGCTTCTGAAAATCCAAATTTTAGAATGCATTGTAGAAGACAATATTATAAAAAAGTGAATGTCTGGTGTGCCGTTTCTTATCACGTTGGAGTTATTGGACCTTATTTCATTGAGGGAAGGTTAAACCAGCACACTTATTTACAGCTTCTTCAAAGATTTCCTGAAGAACATTTAAATATTTTCTATATGCCTTTACTTCATTTTCAACATGACGGTTGCCCTGGCCACTCCACAGAAATGGTTAATCGGTGGTTGAATTTAAATTTTGGAGAAAATTGGATTGCCAGGAATAGACCGATCAAGTGGCCGGTGAGATCCCCAGACCTATCAATATTGGATTTCTTTTTATGGTCTCAAGCAGTTGGTTTACGCTGAACTACTTCCTAACGATGTAGCAGTATTGAAGCAGAGAATTACAAATGCCGTAAACTCCATACCGTTAGATCATATTCGAAACAGTTTTAAGGACTTCAGGCGAAGGATCGAAATGTGTGTGGATGTGGGTGGCAGCTACGTCGAATAATAACAAAATTGTAAACATTGTTTTGTATTGGTCAATAATTAATTTGTTTGTGAATCTGTTATGTTTTTGACATTTATTACTTGTTATAATTTTTAAACCTCATTAGTCTTGTGTTCGTAATTGTTTCTTGTTTTACAATTAGTTCGATTAACATTATACCTTCTTACATCTCGTATATTCAATTTTTTATTTACCAATAGCCTACTTTTTGCGATGATTAACATTTGCTCCTACACAACTTTAAATATGAATTCAACTCTTAATTCGCAAAAAATGGGAAGTTTCAAAAAAATCATTTTATATTCCTGAAATTTGGTATAGAGGTATAAAATTGCATTCTAAATAACTTTTCTTAGTGGAATTTTTTCATATTTTGAAAAATAAAGGTGGTGATTTTTACAACTTTGTTTATAAAACACCCTGTAGAACACCAAATCAAGTCATTTTTGGTATACTTTAGTTTTACAACAAGCGGGACTCAATCCCCAAATGCCATTCCAAAATTCCAAAATTTTTGGTCCATTACACCTCCTTTTACATCTATCCTTGAACACACTGTATACAACTGAGTTTTAGCCAAAATTAATTGGTTTGCGACATGCCTAAATTGTGTACCAATTGGAATCTTTAAGTCACAGTTTCCAAAATACTATTTTTTTTATTTTCGAAATTTTAACGCAGCCTTTAGTAACTTCTGACAAATTGTCTCGGTTAGTGATATTAATATGTCATTATTTATTTTTTCAAAGTAATGCATCGGATTCGTTATTTTTAATTACTCCCCGTATATTAGATGAACGTTGAGGTCACTTTTGTAAATAATTTGAAGGACAAAGATGTTACAACAAAGTTATCACGCAAACAAAGTATTAATAGAATTTGTGCATTAGCATTCCATTACGATGCATTTGTTGCACACGAATTTTAAGTTTGTATTAATATTATAAATACATATTTGCGTTGGGAATATATCAAATAATATTCATTTCATTTATTTGCATTGTCTGCTGCTGTTCTGTTATGGTATAATAATTTATGCACTTCATATAATTATTATTTATCATTTTTGAGATGTTAGTTTGATTGATTCTATTGGAATTTGCAAGTTTTATTATTATGACAAAAATAGAGTATTGTCGTTTGTTAATTTGAAGAATCTCCATATACAGGGTGCCCCAGAACATGTTGGCAATCTCTCTGGAGTATACATTTTATGCAAAAATAACATCCTGAATATTAATAAGAATATTTTGAAAAGGATATACTCATATCTTCACACCTTATAATTTTATTTTACCAAAAAAAACGCCAAAAACTTTTGGCATGATGCGGTATAGGATTTTACAGAGTGAGAGGGAAATATGCGTTTATCTTCGGTTTATTATAAATATTTAAAAAATCATAAATGGTATAATCTTTAAAATAGTTTCTGGTACTTGTCATTGCTCTAAGGAATACAACCATATACAGTTTTTTTCGTAAATTTTGTATATAGTTATATGCCATACACTAATAATGAAATTAGGAACCATTTTCAGCTACGATATTCAAGTACAACAGAAATTTACAATAAAACATATATATACTGTGTGTTTCACTTCTCGTATCTTTTTTATTTGTGGCCCAATTCATTTCAAATTTTCATCAGCCATACAACTCCATAAGACAACTTTATTCAACACATAAATGCCGCCTAGATCTAAAACGCTGGCCTACTGCGATAAAAAGAAAATCACAATTCGAGAAATCATAATAGACTTAGAGATAGACAAAAATTTTGTTAATGAAAGTTGTTTGGAATCACTTAATATGCCCCTCCCCTGTAAAATTTTATAAAAATCGGAATATTTTCAAAAAACAATTTTTGTTTCACTTCTCGTGTATCTTTTTTTTATTTGTGGCCGAATTCATTTCGAATTTTTATCAGCTGTAGAACTCCATGAGACGATTTTATCTAACACATAAAGAGAACTTTTTACAGCAAATGAAAGTCATGCACAATTATTATTGAAATTATTTATTTAACTACACGTGTATGCAAAATTTTAGCTCAATTGGATAAGGGGAAGAGGGTAAATTTGATACATAAAGTCGGTATCAGGGATTATGACGTGTGCGTCACGAAAAGCGTACGGTCTAAGATGATTTGAAGTGAGGGACGAACAGTGTCGGATCAACCAGTTTTGCACTGCGGTTGAAATGAAGGAAATAAATTTTAAAAAAAACCTAAAATAGATTTATTTAAAATTACAAAATTAAACAAAATAATTCTCCACTAAAAAATGAAAGTAAATAATGAAAAATAACAAAAAAAAAATAAAGAATTAATATTAATAAATAGTTGTAAATAAATATTTATTATTGAAATAAAAAAGAACAACAACATTCAGTCTTCCTCTCCTTCACTATTATAATCATCACAAAAATCTTCCTCCCCAGAACTTTCCGCCAGATTTATTATAAGTTTGGGTGTTTCATCATAACGTACTTTTTTTCTTGCAAGTCTTGCCTGATTAATTTCTCAGTGTGCTGTATACAGTTTGTCCAGACTTCAGAGGTCGCTCTTTCTAGAGCATCATTCCATACTTTTAGCACATTTTCATCGCTATGTCCATTTTCACCAATGTGTCGATCATAATACTGTTTACAGATCCCCCATATCATCTCTATGGGGTTATATTGGCAGTGGTATGGAGGTAATCTTAGTACTTGATGACCGTGTTCATTCAGCAGCTCATCTATAACGTATCGCCTTTGACTTGGGTAGTTTTGCTTACAAATTTTTAATAAATCGGTTTTAAAGTCCTCCTTGTTGTATTCGATATTTTTGTTCTTCAGCCACTCTTGCAATTTTGTTTTGGTCCAGGAAGTGTTCGGTAATTTCTCTGGCAGTGAGCTATGGTATGATGCATTATCCATAACAATTATCGATGGTTCTTCTAACATAGGTATTAATTTTTCCAAAACCCATTTTTCAAATATCTCACTGTTCATAGAATCGTGATAGTCAGCACTTTTTGATTTTGTTGAAAATATTAGGCTAGCATTTTCCACAAAACCATTTCTATTACCAGCATGTACTATTATAAATCTTTTGCCAGTATTTTCGTGGCCCTTTCTGCAGCTTTTTACATCTTCATCCTGCCATGTTCTTTTGAAGGCCCCCTTTGAAAAAATCCATGTTTCGTCCAGATAGACAAATTCAAGAGGACTTTCGCTTTGAAGATTTTTAATATAGTTTCTCAAAAAACTAATACGGTTATGGAGGACGTTACTAAGCTGACAGAGATAACGCCGATTATTTTCCATTTTATATTTAAATCCACATGTCTTTAAGAGTCGCCCTAAGCTTGCTTTGGAAATGTCAATTATACCCTTTGCCTTTAGTTCTTCATTCAATATTTGAAGTGTCATATGCCTTCCATCCTCCTTCATGCTATAAATCACATTCCTCACTTCTGCCTTGATACTATCATCCACATCATCACTTTTTTTTTTCGGCACCTTATGTGTTTGCCCCGGGGTATTTAGAGGTACATCCATTTTTTGTTCACGAATTATTCGAGAAACACTGCTTAAACTGATTTTTAAAGAATCGGCTACCCTTTCTTGGACAGATGTAAGCGGACGTAACGGTCCATTATTTTCTTTTTCCCGTTGAAAATACTCCAAAACATTCAATACAAGTTGCCGACTCTGTTTGTTAATAGTGCAACCAGGCATTGCGGTGAGAAATTTATTTTATTTACAATAATAACATAACCACAGTAATTAGACTACTGCGTACAGAATTATTGTCAATTAAGAAAGAATTAACAGAAGAACAAGCAACACAAAAAGAAAAATCCTATAAACAAAAACTAAATATGATAGAGCAACAGTCACGGCAGAAAAACATAGCTATATTTGGATTTAAAGAACGAAATGGAGAGAACCTGAAAAAGGATGTAGTAGAGTACTTTAATAATTTGTACATTCATTTTTTAAATAATATTAATATAAATAATTTAATTACACACACGCTTAATTTAATTTAATACAACAATATCTAATACACATATAGCTTGAATAATAAAAATAGTCCGTTATTCAAGTGATTATTATTTGTCTACCTATTACTTATTTAAAATCTAAAATATTGTCGCACGGCTATGTCGAAAGTAATTGAGAAGGCACAAACGTTGTCCCAGTATCGATTAGAACCACATGCAAGAATGACAGAGATGAACGTATAATTGTAAATGTTTTATAGAGTGGAAAGTCGTAGGTAGCTTTACAATTACCGCTTGATATGTGTATGAGTGAGAACAAATCTTAAAGCAAGGCGTAGCTCGAACCGTACACACGTCATAAACCCTGATACCGACTCTACATACAGACTTCCAAGTATTATAAAACCATTGAAAAAAAGAAAACGATATTGCATTTAAGTTGATTTGTAATAATAAAAAGTGACTCTTTTAGCGTTTTATTGAATGCCGATTTTTGTTCACAACTTTCATTTGTTGAAAAAAGTTCTCTTTAGGTGTTAGATAAAATCACCTTATGAAGTTTTTTAGCTGATAAAAATTTGAAATGAATTCGGTCATAAATAAAAAAGATACACGAAAAGTGAAACACACTGTAGTTGTATTCGTTAGAACAATAATAATAATGATAATAATGATTTATTGACAAGAAAATGTAACAATAATATAATACAAAGAAGTAGTCCACATAAGAGCCTGTCTATGGGCATAGCAATTATCTAAAATAGTTTTAATTATTATACTATGTTTGATTTTTTAAATATTTATAATAAATCGAAAATAACCGCACATTTCCATCTCACTTTGCAAAATCCTATCCCCAAGACATTTCTTAAACGAAACTCCAGTTGATCCAGGGTCAAAAAATCACCTTATTTTTTTGTAGAAATGCGGCGCCAATGACTTTAACCAATCTGACTTTAATCTTTAATCTCACTTTATCAGACTTGGAATTGATACTATTGACAGCAAAGCTGAAGAGGGTAGAAGTGACTTTTTGGTTTTAATCAAATCACACTACAAAAAATAGCGAAATAAATCGAAAAAACGTTGACCCTATGCAAGTGAACTCTGCAAAAACAAGTAGATATAAGAGATATTTACTTAAACCCGTCAATAACACAAAAACACCAACTTCGGTGGTGCTTTGTACCTGTTGGTGTCCTGATTGTTCGACCGAAAGCAAAAATCGCGGCACTTTGAGCGGACCCGCCAGCTTCACTTTTTGTGCCAATTAAGGAAATGTAAACATTTCCGATATGTTCTTTAACAAGTAAGTTCATCGCGTTATTACTGACCACAGTCACTTAACGTAGCAGTAACGTATCTTCGTAAGTTTAATATACTAAATTACTTCAGAGCACTCTAAAATTTTGCAGGAGCTTTCTCACATTGAAGATTAGTACACCATTGTATTTTCCGCATATCATGGTAAATCACACTGTATGTACTTACACTACATAAAAAATGGAAAATAATAATGATGGTGAAAGTGAATTAATATCTTGTGTTGACAAAGTAGATTTTTTATTAAAAGTTCCTTTCAGTACATACAAATAGTTTAGATAAACGTCAAATTTAACATCCCTAATATATTCTACTGTAGAGTAAATTCGGGCATTCAATGTATTAGATCCATCGTACAGCCGATGGAACTGTTATACAATGATGAGTAATCTATATAGATATAGATATCATGTCTCGATGTAGGTATATTACTAGCAGATAAGTCAGTTACTGTGTAGCATTGATTGAGCTAGCAGCTCGTAATTAAATAAAGGTGTCAAATGTGACTTGTGGTTTAAATATTGGTGACTGTGCCGTCATCCCCTAACAAACGTAAGCTGGTTTAACAAATGTTCTTGGTTGACAGGAAGCCAGGTAGGAAATAAATTATTTTGCTGGTCTTGTTTACTTTTTCTGCAGAAAATTCGGTGTGAATGTAGCAATTACAGGAATTGAGATTGGTATAAAAATATCTTGAAATTTACGAAAAATTTTCGCCAATGGTTGCCTTCTCATTTCAGAATTCCACGAACCGCCACTGATACAAGTACCATCACAAATATAGTATTCTGTGGTATCATAAAACCCCCAGAAAAATAGAAATAATAACACCTGTACTTAGACGAACAATTTAACAATACATCTGATAGGATAACAACTTTATTACGCTTTTCCACTTCCATCACAGGTATTTTAGGTACTCATCACATCGCATCTATGTGTATTAGGGTGGACTGAAAAACACGAAAATTTGAATTTACAGATGGCCCACTTATTAACTTATTACTATGTATCTAAAACTAATTCGGGTAGATTTTTAGCCAAATCGGTGAATATCTAGCTGGCCCACCAGGTCCTTGAAAATGAAAGAAAGGGCCAATTTTTCGATTTTTAACATTTTTTAAATTGACATTTGAAATTTTTGTTGACTCTTTATTAATGCTTAAATGCGTGTAGCAAAAGTTTTTCGAATAAAATATTTTTCAGTTCCAGGGAAATTAGAAATTTGTCACTAAAACGTAGAATTCGACGAAAATAAGGTTTTCTGTATAAAATTTCTAATTTCCCTGGAACTGAAAAATATTTTATTCGAAAAACTTTTGCTACACGCATTTAGGCATTAATAAAGAGTCAAAAAAAATTTCAAATGTCAATTTAAAAAATGTTAAAAATCGAAAAATTGGCCCTTTCTTTCATTTTCAAGGCCCTGGTGGGCCAGCTAGATATTCACCAATTTGGCTAAAAATCTACCCGGATTAGTTTTAGATACATAGTAATAAGTTAGTAAGTGGGCCATCTGTAAATTCAAATTTTCGTGTTTTTCTGCCCACCCTAATGTGTATGCTTGGTCAAGGGTTTCCAAACTCCTCACTTCTTATCTAACCCATTTTGGGCTGGGCCCGTTGTTACGCAATTCAGAGGCTTCCAAAGTTCCACTGTTCCTGTGTGTTATAAGTAATATTAATAACAGATAGCGTCAGAAACTGCTGTATTGTGTTGAATTTACTGAAAGAATTAAAGAAAAATCAGTTGAAAATAACTAGATGTCCACTATTAAGGATAGGATTTTTCAGAGTGAGAGGGAAATATGCGTTTATTTTCGATTTATTATAAATATTTAAAAAATCATAAATGGTATATTCTTTAAAATAGTTTCAGGTACTTACTTCCCATTGCTCTAAGGAATACAACAATGTATAGTTTTATCATAAATTTTGTATATAGGTAAATGCCATACTCTAATAATGAAATTAGGAACTATTTTCATTGACAAACTACGATATTTAAGTACAATAGAAATTTACAATAAAAAAAATATATAGTTGTATTAGTTAGAATAATAGCAATTATTTAAAACAGTTTTAAGGATTATATTATGTTTATAATATTTATAATAAAGCAAAAATAAACGCATATTTCCCTCTCACTCTGCAAAATTCTATCCTTAAAGCTGCATAGATTTTTTAACAAAGTTACCCTTTCTACACAAATATAAATATTAACTGGAATTAAACGGAATAACATTTTTCTGGAACGGGGTATTTATGTGTCCTTGATATATTTACGAACTCCGAGACGGGCCCTGTTTATAATGCTGTTCTCATAAAACTTCACAAAATATTTTAATATTGATATTGTTTGTGTTTACCTCAGCTTGCCTTTGACCTTGTCGAAGATGATCAATGATCATACGTCTCGTTGTGCAGTTAATTGTTCAATACGAGGTTCGATTTTGGAACAGGCAAAATTATTTATTCAGGTTTATCTTTTACACAACTGCTGACAGGCTTCTTGAGGTTGCATATACAGGGTGGGTCATTGAAAACGAAACACGATTATTTTGGGACATTTACACTAGTTTCTTGAAAAAACGCTCGGGCAGGTCGATTCTTGATTTTTGGGAGGTCAAACTTGACAGTGACGCATCAACTCCCCTAGAACTAGCAACCCCCAACTCAAGAATTTAAATAGGCAAAGGGGGTCACTCATTTGAAGCGTCTTTCAATTCTCTATGCGACAGCATGGTCGAAATTAGTTATTTTCAATTTTTTTTCGTCCCCATAAAAACCACCCTCTTAGATTAACTAGGGTGGGGGTGTTGTTTGGGAAAAATCCTGAAACATGTCACCTTTTATATTTTGAACGGCACATTTTGATGACTTTGACTTTAACTTTGTCAGGTCAACTCCCTAGCCCCAACAACCCCCAACAAAAACAAAAAACCGCTGTCCAAGGAATCACTACTACTTCCACATCCAGATTATCTATCCAAGTCACTCACAACGAAAGAAACTTTGAATGTGGAAATAATTATTTATGGAACTTTAATAAGATAATATTTGAAATCCTCTACCCCAAAAATCCATAAAACGATACCCCACATCTGTAGTGGGGTGGGGGTGGTGATAGGGGGGTGGAAGTTTGGGAGGTATCTTGGTGCTAAGGCTTTCGCGGAGCTGGTGATCTGGCTGCTGGTTTCCGGGATGAAGTAAAAAAATATGTTGAGGTTTCTGGTTCTTGTACATACACTAAATCACAATTTTTTTCATCCCCTTTAATGATACACTAAATCACAATTTTTTCATCCCCTTTAATGATGAGGGTGGCAATGGGGGTCGCTAATGCCAAATTTTTTTTTGAGACCTTAGCTTCTCTTGTATATATACCAAATACCAATTTTATGGACTCTTACCTGCTTGATTTACCCATTTGCCCCAAATTTACCCCAATTTACCCCCAACCCTTCCACGGAACAAGATGAAAATATAATCTAGTTCCAGATCTCGTTAAAGTACATATGTGTACCAAATTTCAAGTCAATATGCAGAGCAAACGTGCGCACTAAAAAAGTTACAGACAGACCGACAAACAGACAGAGTTTTTTTTTCGCTCAAACTTAAAATCCCAACGTTTCATGACATTTTAAGCCTATTTGAACAATAAAGATGATTGATGAAAGTTAATAAAATATTTTTTTACTTCATCCATCCACACTACCACCCCCTATCACCGCCCCCACCCCACTAACGATGTAGAGTATCGTTTTATGGGTTTTTAGGGTAGAGGATTTTAAATATTATATTATTAAAATTCCATAAACAATTATTTCCACATACACAATTTTTTCGTTGTGAGTGACTTGGATAGAAAAAGCTGGATGTGGAAGTAGTGATTCCTTGGGCAGCGGTTTTAAAATTTAAATTAATAAGCATATTATCAGTTGTTTGAAACAAAACACGAGCAAACCTAAAAACAATAATGCACTCACATAGAGAATCAAAAGACCTTTAAAATGAGAGGCCGAGTGACCCACCTTACAGTAATTTTTGTTTTTGTTGGGGGTTGTTGGGGCTAGGGGGTTGACCTGACAAAGTCAAATTTGTCTTCAAAATGTGCCGTTGGAAAGATAAAAGGTGGCATGATTTTTCCCAAACAAACCCCCACCTTAGTTAATCTAGAGGGTGGTTTTCATGGGGAGGAAAAAAAAATTGAAAAAAAACTGATGTCGACCATGCTGTCGCATAGAGAATTGAAAGACGCCTCATTTGAGCGACCCCTCTCCCTATTTAAATTCTTGTTTTGGGGATTGCTAGGGCTAGGGGGTTGATGTGTCAATGTCAAGTTTGACATCAAAAGTTGTCCCCCAAAAATCAAGAATCGACCTTTCCGAGCGTTTTTTCAAGAAACTAGTCTAAGTGTACCAAAACAGGCGTGTTTCGTTTTCAGTGGCTCGCCCTGTATAAAAAGAATACAGTAATGAAGCAAATGTTTAATAAGTGATATTATTTTATTATTATTTTTAAAATACGCTCAATAGGTGACGTGGAACTAATTGGGAAATATAGGGCAACAACCTAAAATTTATATACAGAGTGTCCTACTTAAAATTATTACAATCTTATTAGTTTTTAGTTATTTTCAGATTTGACCAAATTATTTTAATGTTCATAAATAATTGAAGAAAAATACGTATTGAATTTTGTTGTTCTTGAATAATAGTATTATAGGAAAATAAAATCAATAAAATAACACATCAACTCCTCAGATCCTATGTTGCTATAGAATTTTTTTCATTTTCTTTTCTTCTTTTCTTCTCTTAGGTAACAAATATTTTTCTTCTAATTTAAAAAAAACCAAAATTTATTTTATACTTACCTCGTTAATGCCTTTAATTATTTTATATTTTATTTTATTTTATTTTATTTTATTTTATTTTATTTTATTTTATTTTATTTTATTTTATTTTATTTTATTTTATTTTATTTTATTTTATTTTATTTTATTTTATTTTATTTTATTTTACTTTATTTTATATTACTTTTGTTTTATTTTATTTTATTTTGTTTTATTTTATTTTATTTTATTTTATTGTGCTAGACACATACACACACTTAGTTCTTAAGATAATAAACAGTTTAACAGCAGTAATAATATTATTTTGAATATTAGGAAAATTTAAGAAAATCCGCTGCTATAGGCACTTATTTTGAAAAACTTATGTTAATCGCATGATTTATATTAAATGGTTATTTGTTTATATTTTTGTACCCGTACAAGTATCTTAGAGATGCTTCAGGGATTCTTCTTCTTTATTTGTATATTCATGAATAGATAAAATTGTAATTTATGTTGCACCATCTGTTATATATTATGTATACGTTTCAATGTATTTATGAGTGATGTATGAATAAAGATTATTATTATTATATATATGGTCACGGGACATTATATTGAAAATTAAAATTGGCTGAAGAATTTCAAAATGGCGGCGCTCCTCATCCCCCTCCATGGGCTAGAGTGATGTGATACATAAATTATTGTTTCTTAGCTTAAAAAATGTTTCCTTACCAAATTGAGAAAAGATCGATCAAGAGGTAGTTGAGAATCTTTTCCCACAGCAACAGTTTATTAAAGCATGTTTGGTTATACCCTCATGCTTGGTTGAAACATGCTATGAAACATATTTCTGTACAAAAGATTTTTTTTCTACGGTGATTATGTAAAAAGTTTCGTCCGATTATAATAATATAATATACTTTTCATTAAATCAATTAGGTAAAATATAATAAGATTGGTTTATTGTAATATGACACACAAAAACTGTCTATAAAGAAGATACAAAATCTTTTTTAAATAAAATAAACAAGGTTACATATTAATTGACGTAAATGTAGTAAAAACTTAAGTACCTAAAGATGTAAATATAAAAAGAAACGACACATGAATCAATTACATGCATTTTACATTAATTTATCATTATAAAGCTAGTTAAAACTGCTTGTTTGAGCAATCGAGAAACTTCTAGACGTAGAAAGTAATGGTGAATTCATATGTTAATTTGATGCTAGGTGTATCATATTTAAAACCGCTGCCTAAGGAATCACTACTTCCACATCCAGATTCTCTATCCGAGTCACTCACAACGAAAAAACTTTGTATGTGAAAATAATTGTTTATGGAACTTTAATAATATAATATTTGAAATCCTCTACCCCAAAAACCCATAAAACGATACCCCACATCGGTAGTGGGGAGGGGGTGGTGATAGGGGGGGTGGTAGTGGGGGGTGGATGAAGTAAAAAAATATTTTGAGGTTTCTGATTCCTGTACATGCACTAAATCATATTTTTTTTTCATCCCCTTTAATAAGGAGGTGGGGGTGGTAATGCCAAAAATTTGTTTGAGACCTTAGCTTCTCTTGTATATACTAAATACCAATTTCATGGACTCCTACCTGCTTAATTTACCCATTTACCCAATTACCCCCCAACCCTTCGACGGAACAAGATGAAAATATAATCTAGTTCTAGATCTCGTTAAAGTACATATGTGTGCCAAATTTCAAGTCAATATCTTAAACGGTTTCAGAGTAAACGTGTGCACAAAAAAAAGTTACAGACAGACAGACCGACAGACAGACAGACCGACAGACAGACAGAAATTTTTTTTTTCGCTCAAATTTAAAATCTCGACGTTTCATGACATTTTAAGCCTATTTGGACAATAAAAATTTTTAAAAATTTTTTTGTCGTTACTATACTTCCACTGGACGTGGAAGTAAAATAGGAGATTGCCTGGCTCCAAATCTAGGTAGGTATATTAAATTTGAATTGTTCTAAAAATTCCGGATGGGAAGTAAAAAAAAATATTGAGATTTTTGGTTGTTATATACACACTAAATCCCAATTTTATTTTTTCACCCCATTTAATAATGGGGTTGGGGTATCCTCATCATATCATATTTTACGTTGGATGCTAGGTAAAAAGAGCTATTTTCGAAAAACTGCAGTCCTGCGAAGCAGACTCCAAAAATGGTCGAAAATGGTCTATTTTGAGAAGTCATAGCTTATGACCTCGGGTAAAGGGTTTTCTCTTATATTTATAAGAAATCGTTGACGAAATTGATAGTATAACTCACCCTCTTCTGTGCGTGATCAATAACGTCGGTATTTCAAGAAATCTGAATCGTTTTTTTTTTTTTGGCAAAAAATGGCAAAAAATTAAGACGTTTTGGGCGTATTTAGGATTAGATTTTTTTTTAAGTTCTGCGCTTATTTTTTCCTAGCAATTCTTGATTTCCTGATTTTGGGCTTCTGACCGAGTAATAATTTACAGACTTATGTTTCTTTGACAACCAGATACAGGATTTAGTTAAAAAAATCCTTGAAAGTGATGACGACTTTCATCATTTGTGTCATCAGTTAATTAATTGTTTACATTCATTGTTTTTTTGCTCTACTTACGATAAGGCTGCATTTTCAGAGAGATTAATCAATATTAATTACCTATTCACTTTATACTTGCTCCAGTCATTTTAGATAAAAAAGAACCGCTGCCCAAGAAATCACTACTTCCACATCCAAGTCTCTTACAACAAAATACTAAATTTGCACTCCACTATGTGGAACTAATTGTTTATGGAACTTTAATAGTATAATATTTAAAATCATGTACCCCAAAAACCCATAAAATTATATGCCACATCAGTAATAGGGGCGGGGTGGTGGTGAGGGTGAAGTAAGTGAAAAAAATTATTGATGACATTGGCTCTTGTACACCAACTAAATCACACTATTTTTTCACCACCTTTTCATAATGGGGTGGTGTGGGTGGTAATAGAGGTGGCTAAAGCCAAATTTTTTTTGACCTTAGCTCCTCTTATATTTACTAAATACATGAAATCTTACTTACTTGATTTACCTATTTACCCCAATTTACCCTTCAACTCTGCAACGGAATAAGATCAAAATATATTCTAGTTCCAGATCTTGTTAAAATACATAGGTACGTGTGCCATATTTTAAGTGAATATCTTAATCGGTTCCAGAGTAATCGTGAGCACCAAAAAGTTACAAGACTAACAGACAGAACCGACGCGACAGACATATTTATTTTGCTCAAACTTATAATATTGACGTTTCATGATAATTCTAAGCCTATTTAAACAATGAAAATTTCCAAAAAAATTTTTTTGCGTTAATATACTTCAACTGAATGTGGAAGTAATACGCAGAAAATGGCATGACAAAGAAACCGCTGCCCAAGGAATCACTACTTCCACATCCAGATTCTCTATCCAAGTCACACAACGAAAATACTTTGTATGTGAAAATAATTGTTTATGAAACTTTAATAATATAATATTTGAAATCCTTTACTCCAGAAACCCATAAAACGATACCCCACATCGGTAGTGGGGTGGGGGGTGGTAATATCTTAAACGGTTCCTGAGTAAACGTGCGCACAAAAAAAAGTTACAGACAGACAGACCGACGGACAGAAATATTTTTTTTTCGCTCAAACTTAAAATCTCGACGTTTCATGACATTTTAAGCCTATTTGGACAATAAAAATTTTTTAAAATTTTTTTGTCGTTACTATACTTCCACTGGACGTGGAAGTAATATACAAAATCGTTGTGTGCCGTAAACTACAGATAGAAGTTATAAAACGGTATGCCACATCGGGGGTGGTGGTAGAGGGTTGGTAGTGGGGGTGGATGAAGTATAAAAATATTTTGAGGCTTCTGGTTCTTGTACACACACTAAATCACATTTTTTTTTTCATCTCCTTTAATAATGGGTGGTAGAGGGTTGGTAGTGGGGGTGAATGAAGTATAAAAATATATTGAGGCTTCTGATTCTTGTACACACACTAAATCTTATTTTTTTCTCTTCTCCTTTAATAATGGAGGTGGCTAATGCCAACAATTTTTTTTGAAACCTTAGCTTCTCTAGCCACCCCCCTTACCAACCCCATTATTAAAGGGGATGAAAAAAATTGTGATTTAGTGTGTGTACAAGAACCAGAAACCTCAAAATGTTTTTCTACTTCATCCACCCCCACTACCACCCCTTATCACCACCCCCACCCCGCTCTGATGTGGGGTATCGTTTTATGGGTTTTTGGGGGTAGAGGATTTCAAATATTATTCGAAGTTCCATAAACAATTATTTCCACATACAAAAATTTTTTCGTTGTGAGTGACTTGGAAAAGAATCTGGATGTGGAAGTAGTGATTCTTTGGGCAGCGGTTTTTTATGTACAACGAACGGTTTAGGCAAAAATGTGTTTCAAAGTTTCCGTGCAAGGCATAATATGCTTCATTTCATATACTCCATGCATAGAATAAGTGCTTGTTCTATGTATAGTATTTATTAGCTGATATACATATAAAATAAAATAAATAAATATACAGTGTGTTTCACTTGAAATGGTAACACCCCAATAACTTTTTTATTTTTCTTCCGATTTGAATCAAATTTCACTTAAATATAGAACAAATTAGGATCTACTTATGACCAGAAAAACAATCGCCCCCTACAAATGCAAAGCCACCTGCCACACCAAAATATGCGTAGAAAATCAAAAAATCATATTAGGCATTTTTTTATCGGAAAATTTTGTTAATGAAACTTCTTCAGAATTGTTCAAAACCCCATGTCCAAAATTTAATCAAAATTAAAAAATTGAAAAATTAAAATTTAAAAAATTTTCAAAATAACTTTTAAAGAAAACTGTAAATTACTTGACAACTACCTGGCAGCTTGGGTTTAACTTCGATTTAAAAAAAAATGAAGGATATATTTTGTTAGATCAAAAGAGTTTAATTTCACTGGATTATTAGTCTATTTTGTAGTTTTGTTTATGTTTACTAATATACTCTTTTCTTTACAGGTAAGTTTTACAAACTAACTAACCTCTGCAAAATGAATACAGTGTGTAACATGATTCCAAAGTTGCTCATATGACCGATGAGCATAATTATGTGGTGAGTAACAAAAAACCTGTCATCTGTCAAAATATTTTTAAAATATAATACATATTGTATTACCTGTGGATATAAAAAATTGTAATTGCAAACTTGTAGACCATTAAGCTATCTACGATTTTTTATTTAAAACATTTTTTGCAAAACTTACAAAAATATTATAATATATATAATAATAAGGTGCATGATAGTTGGAAATTAATAAATTTCGAGATTAATAAATCCCAGTTCGCGCTCTCCTAAACACGATATTCAATGGATAAAACATTTTAGTTGCATTGATGTATATGATTTAAATAGTTAAATTCTTAAAGCACCATTGATATAATTATACACTCTTCTTATTAATGCTTGCATTAACAAAGAGCACTTCCTTGATGTACTAAAAGTTACCAAAGTTTTACCTCTTTTTAAAAATGGAAACATTAACGTTATTGACAACTATTGTCCTACCTTTACTATTCCAATTTTTGACTTGCAAATTATTTAGACAGTAATAAAATTTAAAATTGTCGTTAATTTGGTTTCAAAAATAAATGTTCCACTACTATGGCAGTTTTTTAATTAGTATGTGACATAGTTGGGAGCCTTGAGGAGACGAGCATGTATTAGCTTGCGCGGTCTCTAACTGTGTCTCCACATGTATCTGGAAAAGATGAGTGAAAGAGATGATGCTGAAGAAATTCAAAATGTGCTATTAAGTGTTTTCTATTCCCTTCTTAACAACAGACAGCAGTATGTCTCTAGATAATATAAACTCAGAACTTCTTCAGGTTAAACATAGGGTGCCTCAAGGCTCTGCTTTGAGGCCCCCACTCTTTATCTTATGCCACTGATTTTTTTCACTTTTTCACATTATTGATTTTAATTTGAACATTCATGACCTAAGTGGGGATAGCTTTAGTTCTATCAAACTAGCTGGTGCTTGGTTCTCTTCAAATAATCCTAAATTAAATGAAAAAGAAAAAATATAATAATAATAAAAAAAACCGCTGCCCAAGGAATCACTACTTCCACATCTAGATTTTCTATCCAAGTCACTCACAACGTAAAAATTTTGTATGTGGAAATAATTGTTTATGGAACTTTAATGATATAATATTTGAAATCCTCTACCCCAAAAACCCATAAATCGATACCCCACATCGGTAGTGGGGTGGGGGTGGTGATAGAGGGTGGTAGTGGGGTGGATGAAGTAAAAAAATATTTTGAGGTTTTTGGTTCTTGTACACACACTAAATCACATTTTTTTTTTCATCCCCTTTAATGGGGGTGGCTAATTCCAAACATTTTTTTGAGACTTTAGCTTCTCTTGTATATACTAAATACCAATTTTGTGGACTCTTACCTGCTCGATTTATCTTACCCCAATTTACCCCCCAACCCTTCGACGGAATGAGATGAAAATATAATCTAGTTTCAGATCTCGTAAAGCACATATGTGTACCAAATTTCAAGTCAATATCTGAAACGGTTCCAGAGTAAACAAGCGCACAAAAAAAAGTTACAGACAGACAGACCGACAGACAGAAATTTTTTTTCGCTCAAACTTAAAATCTCGACGTTTCATGACATGCTAAGCCTAATTGAACAATAAAAATTTTTTAAAATTTTTTTGTCGTTACTATACTTCCACTGGATGTGGAAGTAATTGTTCTTTCAACGAATTATTTACTAACAAAAGGTAACAGTATTAAAATTCTTGGCGTTGTTTTAGACGACACTCTTAGCTCTGGCTGCTGGTTTCCGGGTCTTCTTCCGCGTAGACTTTGTTGAGTGCTTGACGTTTCGACCATCTTGTCGTGGTCTTCTTCTGAAGCGAAGAAGACCACGACAAGATGGTCGAAACGTCAAGCACTCAACCAAGTCTACGCGGAAGAAGACCCGGAAACCAGCAGCCAGATCACCAGCTCCGCGAAAGCCTTAGCACTAAAATGACACTCTTAGCTGTTCTAAAACCTTAAGAACATGTCATTTTTTCCAGAGATGGGTGAAGGAAACTTTCCAATAAACGCTTCCAGGAAATTTTCGGGAGTTTACGGAACATTTTTTGGAAATACTTCCCTATGGCTAATTGCAACCATTTTCGTTTTATTGAGCAATGAGTACTAAATTCGAGAATAAACTTAAAAAATAGAGGTTTCTTCAAATAATTCATTAGAAAATATTGTAGTAAGTGCTCCACAAGAACATTCATTAGATGTCTCGTAACTAGTATTCACATAAGTTTTTCTTAAAATCTATAATTGTGACTTTGGTGATTTTTTCAATATGCATCTGCAGATGGCATTATTTCAACAAAAAAAATTCATTACATCTAAGTGGTTGGAAAATAGCCAATAATAATATACTGTGATGTGTTACAACCCCTAGAATGATGTATTTGCACCTACTCGAGAAACAACCTACCAGAAATTCCAAAGTGACAATCTGGAATTATCTAGAGAATGGTGGCGTCATCACAGAAAAATCGAGATCTGTCATTTTTAGGTATAAAAGACCGACCGCATTCTCGGCGAGTAGTTCAGAAAGTATAGAAAGTGAGGTTAAGACTTCAAAGAGAAACAAAGTGATAAACATTGTGATTTTTAGTCAGTAAAGTGTATTTAAATTAGACTTTTTTATCTAGTTTACTTGTATTTTTTTTTATTTCTAGCTATCGTAGAACTCGACATATCGAAATCCGACGCCCTATTGCCCCACCTTCAGTTTTTAATTCTACGCATTAAATTTTTTCAATCACCTCCTTATTTTCGTCAACTAAAGTAGTTAAATTTTCTCTTCATGAAAATACTTGGAATGTATCCTAGCTCTTGGCCTTCTTATTGTACTAAATTGAAGCACTCATATTTAGAAAATTGTGTGCGTTACGCATATTTTTAGTAAGAACGACGAAATATCAGTGTTTTTATTTGTCTCTAATACTACTGTTTTGAAAAAAATACGGATGATTTACGACCTGGTATCAAAGATAATTTGAACATGAGAAACCTTTAACCTGGAATAACTTAAAAGAAAATACGTATATTGAGCCTATGGCGAAATGGAAATGGAATGAGTAGCAAAACAAAATATAATAAAGTTCTGCGCTCCATAAAATTTAATAATGTATAAATCGTATTTTCTCAAATGAAATATTATAGGGAAAATATAAATTGTTTCGAAGGCTCTTATCCTTCGTCGATAATTAAAACACTTGACGGAATCACAAAAAATTTAAGCTACTTTATAGCTTATATACGCCTTACCGTTCCGAGTGAATTAAATGTTCGAAAGAAGGCAAAGCAATGCGAATAAATTCTGGGTTCGGAGTAAATGGAGTGAAAAATATAAATTTGGCGAGTGCATATAAGAAAACATAATATGATTAAGTCCTATATTTGTCATTGTGTATGTGGTTTACTGTTTGACTATATTTCATATTCTTAACTTTCTTGATTATATTGTGTATTCCATGGGCGGATCTCGATCTTGAACTTGGATATACACAACTAAATAAAATATATATTTAAAAATGTAAATAAAAAATATAAAATGAAATACAAAAATAACAAACAAAAAATTCATTCTTTAAGGTAATAACAAAATAATTATTTAAACTATAAAACAAAATCAACGACACGTTTTTTTGCATTGACAAGACAACTCAAAACAAACGATTTGATGTCACATGTGGTTTAAGGCTTACCATAAAATTTAAATTATTTCCTATATTTAACTACTGAAACCTAAGAGGCATGAAATTATACCTAGTTTATGGTTTTCTTGTAAGCAAGATAACGGAAAATTTATTTATTAAATACTTACAGTTGTTCTAAAATTTCGATTCTAAGTTTAAGCTGATATGTAAACTTGTATAGCTGTTATGTATAGTGGCAATAAGGCCTAGGATTTTTGAGATTGCTGATTTCAAATTTTATTCTTGGGGTAAAAATCGAGTAAAATGGGGGTTTAAAGGGGTGAAAAATGAAAATTTGATAAAATACGTAATTTTTATTCCAAAAGTATATTTCTAAGGGTTTTTGAGTTTGCTGATTTCAAATTTCAGCATGCCAAAAGCCTAGAATTATTTCTTAGGTTGAAAATAGAATAAATTAGTGGTTGAAAGGGGTGTAGAAATAAAAAATTTAAAAAATACGTAATTTAGATTCTGAAATTATATTTTAAGGGGTTTTGAACTTGTTGATTTCAAGTTCGAATTCGATCTTAGAAAAGCCCATGTGCCCTCGAAATTTTGAGCCTTTAGCGAATAAACAACCCTAAATAGGTAATCATCCCCGATTTGTGGTAACAATAAATACATGCAAAAAGTAGTTAACAAGCGCAAACGTATCGTATTTAAATATAGATTTTTGGTATATAGCAAAGTATTTTCTACTCTGAGGTGGTTAAGCAACGCCTGGATAGAAAAAAACCACCCTAATATAAAAATAAAGTTCATGAGAGAGGTTAAAGTCACTTTAATTTGTATTCAAAAATTTATAAATCAGAAACTTCCACATTTTCTATATTTTAATGGTAATCATGTATTTTATTATACTCTTCGCAAAAACGAAGAGTATATTGTATTTGATCGGCACATTTCTAAATCAGTAAATATCGCTCGTAGAGAAAAAAATTTCATACCATTATGTTAGTGAACGAATTCTGAACAACTTTCAAAATGTCCGTCTGTCCGTCCGTCACGTTTCTTGTAAGCACGATAACTCAAGAAAGAAAAATCCGATTGTACTGAAATTTGGACAGTAAGTTAGTGTTGGCTAGAGGAAAAACCCTATTGTTTTTTAACAAAATCGATCAGTAAATAAAAATGTTATTAATGATTTAAATTTGAAAAAAAAAATTTTTGATTTTTATATTTTTGTAATTGAATAGAAATCTGGTGAAATGATATTTCATTTTAATAGCTAAATATTTATATATTTTACAAATATACATTTCGTAATGTAATATACAACCGTGGAAATATGATTTTAGCTCCTCTTATAATGTAAAAATTTGCATTTTTTTACGTGTTAGGTGGTGGTGTAGTTTTAAGCTTTTGACTCTGAATCCAAGGGTCCCGGGTTCGAAACCCAAATGGGGTTTGGTATAATTTTCTTTTTATTTTTACTTAATTTTACACTGAGTCTTTTACCAACTAAGTTCATACTATAAAATTAATTTCTAAAACTAACATTATTTACAGAAAACTGCGAAGAGTATCCTATAGAATGTGTAACAATTATATAAAAAGTTCAGTGAACAGGCGAAGAGTACGCTTTTAGCTTGTTTTTATATAAGGGTAGTTGCTACACTCATATGTACTTTGATAAAAAGGGTGAACTTTAAGTCACTCTAATTCTACATAATTCCGAACTTTCAAATCTTCATTTTTTGTGTCATTTTTTAGCATTTATATACTCTATGAGGGTATGATGGTGTATATTCTTTGCAAGAATAGGAGTATTTTTTAGCTTAGTCTAAGAGTAGTTGTTCCGCCATTATTTAGGGAACTGCTAAATATAAAACATAACCCTTTCCCTTGTTTTGATATTCTTTACCATTCATTCACATCAATCAATAAATCCTGAAATGTGGGTTAGTTTTGCCTCGTTTTAGGGTGGCTTCCTTCTATTTTGGGAGTTGCTTAATAGTGGAAGACCAGACCCTCTGAATTCGACACCCTCTATACAACTCGCGAACACCCACCTAAAAAATAGGTAATCTGATGTAAAATAACCTGCTAAACTTGATTTTTGAATTCGCCCATTGATTTGAGATTGCCAAAATGCCCAAATTGGCAATTTTCTAAAAAAAAATAAATATTATGTGTTATTTTTTGTTTTTCATATAACACGTCATATATTTTTTATTTTACTTCAGAATTTTTTAATTTTTTTACATAATATTCTCTAACTATTCTTTGATATGTTGAAAGTAAAAAACTTTACCCAAAAAATAATTAGTTGGCAAAAAAAAATAACAACTTTTCTTTGACGCAAAATCTTTAAAATTTGCAGAGTAAAATGTCCGATCGAGGTATCTTTTTTATTTTTAAAGTTAGGTGCCTACTATAACCGAAGAAAATGTTCCGAATGAACTAAATAAAATCTTTTATAAGAAGTTTTTTTTGAAATTCTGCTCCCTTATCGAAATATTCATTGATTGTTTCAGCGTCCGAACGAATGCGCGCTACTATGAATCGGCCGCAATCGCATCTAGAGCTAAACGAAGACACGTGCCGGGTGATTATTATTTTCCAGTATCCATTTATGTTAAGTTGAAGTGATTTTTGTCTCAGTCCTTATATTTAGTGCGTTATAAACACATAGTTTGGCATAATAAATTATAATTACTCGGATAGGAAATCAAAGGAAACAAGCTAAAAACGTACTCTTCGCCTGTTCACTGGATTTTTATATAATTGTTATACACTCAATAGGATACTTTTCGCAGTTTTTTGTAAATAATGTTACTTTTAGACATTTTTAATTTTATAGTACGATCTTAGTTGGTAAAAGACTTGGTAAAAAAAACTATACCAAACCCCATTTGGGTTTCGATTCCGAGTCAAAAGAACTACACCACCACCACCTTACACGTAAAAGAATGTAAATTTTTACATTACAAGACACGAGCTAAAATCATATTTTCACGGTTGTATATTACATTATGAAATGTATAGTTGTAAAATATATAAATATTTAGATATTAAAATGAAATATAATTTCACCAGATTTCTATTCAATTACAAAAACCTAAAAATTAAAAATTTTTTTTTTCAAATTTAAATCATTAAGTAACGACATTTTTATTTATCGATCGATTTTGCTCTAGCTAACACTAATTTACTATCCAAATTTCAGTACCATCGGAATTTTCTTTCTTCAGTTATCGTGCTTACAAGAAACGTAACGGACGGACAGACAGACGGACATTTTGAATGTTGTTCAGAATTCGTTCACTAACACAATGGTATGAAAATTTTTTGTCTGCGAGCGATATTTACGGTTTTAGAAATGTACCGATCAAATGCAAAATCCGATGACATTTCTGTGGCTCTAAAACAATATTTAGAACAGAAAAATTTATTTTTATCACTAAATTCAGTTTACCATGCACAATGTAGAAGATCGTATACCCGAATTGCTTATAAAAGAAAATCAGAAATTGTAAATCCTAGAACAGAGAATACAAGTAAAAAGGGCATTTCTGCAATGTGCTATTTACAAGACAGCCTACCAAATTAAGCCCAGAATTCCAAATGTTTTAGATTTTGGACGGTACCTAAAGGAGGAAATCTTATTTCCAAAGATGATTTCAAAAAGCCCAAAACCCAATTTTATTGAGTTAACTCCATTTTGTAAATGTAAATTATATAACTGTACTACAAGCTGCAAGTGTAGCAAAGCAAACGTGCAATGTAACATAAGTTGTTTATGCGAAGGAAAATGTAATCTTTAGTACCCACTTGCTGTTATAATTAATGAAAATATATTTTTTAATGTGTATGTTTCGAGATTATCTACATAATTTTATAACATTTAATTGGAAATTGAAACTAAATAATCCGTAGACTCACTCGATCGCTTAAACGACACCACAGATGGGCGACGTTAACAGAAGTTATGCTTTAAATTAATGCGGACGAGTTGCGCGGCCGTATTCAACAGCGTCATCTCGTTACATGAGTCGAATTTCAAAAAAATCTCTTTATAAAAAAGTTTGTTTAAAGTATATGGAACATTTTTCTCGTTTATACTATAATTCTCTCTTTAAAAATAAAAAAGTTACCTGGATTGGGTATTTTTCAATGCAAATTTTAAAAAACCATGACAATAGAGAGTAACTATATTTTTTTTAGGCACTATATTATTAGTTACACTATATTCTTTGCCGTTAGCCTGTCCAAGAATATTGGAGGGGTAATGTGTAAAATATTGGTCTAAATCGGAATTAAAATAAAAAAGATATGATGTGTTATGTGCAAAACAAAAATTAACACATAATTTTAAAATTTTTCAAAAAATTTGCGAATTGACCAATTTGGCAATCTCAAATTAACGGGCGAACTCAAAAATCAAATCCAGAAGGTCATTTTACATAATATCATCTGTTTTTTAGGTGGGTGTTCGCGAGTTGTATAGACCACTTTTAAAATGCTTCCTACAGATTGGCTGCTTTCCGACTATAACCACCTCGGAGTAGAAGATCCTTTGCGATATACCAAAAATCTATATTTAAAATTTAAATGCAATACGTTTGCGCTTGTTAACTACTTTTTGCATGTATTTATTGTTACCACAAATCAGGGATGATTTCCCCTATTTTAGGTTGTTTATTCACATGGGCTTTCCTGAGATCGGATTCGAACTTGAACTCAACAAGTTTAAAACAGAGGTTTTGAACTTATTGTTTCAAAATCTAAATTACGTATTTTTTTCAACTTTTTATTTCTACGCCCCTTTCAACCACTAATTTACTTTATTTTCAACTTAAAAATAAATTGTAGGCATGCTGAAATTTGAAATCAACAACCTCAAAAACAAAAACCTCTGGAGATATACTTTTGGAATGAAAATTACGTATTTTGTCAAATTTTCATTTTTCACCCCCCCAAGAATAAATTTTTGGCTTCTGACATGTTGAAATTTGAAATAATCAACCTCAGAAACCCCTAGAAATATAAGTTTAGGATGAAAATTACGTGTTTTGTGAAATTTTCATTTTTACACCCCTTTCAACCCTCGTTTTACTCAGTTTTTACCCTAAGAATGAAATTTGAAATCAGCAAGCTCAAAACCCTAGGATTGTACATTAGGAGTACTTTTTGCATGTACTTATTGTCACCATATAGAGGGTCGATTTTACCCTATTCTAAGGGTGTTTTTTCGCTCCAGCTTAAAATTTTGAGGGTGTTTGGGCTTTCCTGAGGTCGAATTCGAATTCAGCGTCGAAAAATACATTTTACTACTCGGGTCAAGTTCCAGGATCAGGACTTTTTTTGTGGCTGGGTTATTTTATTGAATTTTTCATCTTTTTTGCTTCTTCTGGTCCAAATTCTGAAGCCGAAAAAAATTTCTGCTTCAAAACCGAATTTAGCATATCCAAATACTTAACTCCCACTGGGGGTTTTGATAAACCCCTTCCCAGTGGGCCAATCCAGTCCCGTTCAGTCCTGCATGTACTAAATTTCTACTCAAGGAAAATTAAAAGAAAACCATAGCTTGGGCTCTATCTTCAAATTGTTGTAACTTTCTCAGGAAGCATTTTCGGTCACCTGTTGACTTGGACTTTCATTGCATTTCATGAATCAGGAAAAAATTCTAATGTTATTCCCGAACACCCTGTATTTGTAGCACCCTACAGTCCGATCATTTGCTTACGGAATATTTTTTCTGAATACGTATTAATTTCCCTTGGTTAACTCCTCTTACTACCCACTCTATCCTATACGAGGAAGTTTGTTTACAATAATAAATCTTCCAAAAATAAATTGTCAGATAAAAAAAATAATGAGATAAAATATTTACTTAAATATAGATTTCTACAATCTCATTTTCGGTAACAAATAAATTGCTATTAAAAGTATAAGAAATGAACTAGATACTATTTGTTATACAGAAGTGTATTGTTTTGACAGCCGAAATATGTTAATAGATTTTAATGTTGTTTATATTATAATTGTACTTATTTATTACTTTGTTTACTTTTCAATATTATGTTGTTACATTTTTATGTTGTCCAAGTTTTTATCTATGGAATACATTTCACATGTCATAAAGAGACATAGAAGGTAGTTTAGCACTCTATATTAATTCAGGCTCCCACTGGCAGCCATTTGGCCACCAGGAAACTTCTTTACCGGATTGCATTATTTTTTTACAAGAATAACTAGAGGAAGCATTACACTCTCCGCCGATTTACTGAACTTTTTATATAATTGTTACACATTTTATAGGATACTCTTCGCAGTTTTTTTGTAAATGCTAGTTTTAGACAGTTTTAATTTTATCGGAGTTGGTGAAACACTCAGTCCAAAACCTACGTGGGTATCTAAAAAAAAAAGAACTGCATCCAAAATCTACGTGAGTTTCTAGCCCGGGACGTTTGGATTCTGAGCCAAACAACAACAATAATATTTTATTTAAAGTTTAAGTAGGTACAATATATGTGCCTCTTCTAAATAGATCAAATTGCCGTAAGTCCGTCGCCCAATTAATTGAAACTTATTACCTGATATCAGGCCCTCTGCATCAAATCATGGCCCGGTACCAAATTCACTGGCGGGCCCCCTAATAATTGATGAGCGTGAAAAATTTTTTTTTGTCAAAATCTCTGGCGGGCCCCTAGGAAGCCAACGCTCCCCCGCGCTTAATAATTGATGACCGGGGAGGGGGGAGAAATTTAAAATAAAAAATTGTCAAGATGTCTGGCGGGCCCCGCTACGGGCCCCTCTGAAGCCCGGGCCCCTAAACTCGGTATCCAGTAGACCCCCCCATACGGGGGGCATGTCTGATATTGGTATTGAATACGTTTGAATTCGTTACTTGTTTATTTTTACACCGATCACCGAATTTCTATTATTTTTACTTCATTAAATGGAGCAAGCGTAAATGCGTCTTCACTTCAGTGAAGCAACGTGCAGCGCGGTTAGTACTTGGATGGGTGACCCATCTTGGAAAACACAGCGATCTCGTCCCACCTTCTAGCGGCTTGTATATCAGTGTATACGCGGAAGCTACGTATTTTCAAGACGAGGATTACATAGTGGATATACCATCCCTCGGAGGGGATGTAAAGCAAGCAGTCCCTTGTCTATTAAATGTTAGGCAAGTAAAAAATCCCTACTCTTACGAGAAGAGGTTTGGCAAAATTTGCGGTGATAGGCTCTGGTAGCGGAAATAGGCCGACGTTAAATAAATAGATAAAAAAAAACTTCATTAAACGCTGCTAACATGGTTGAATAATAGTAGGATCTATAAAACAAGTTACACGTAGGCGTAGGTTCATTAAACATTTCCAAAGTAATATAATGGGTAATAAATAATAATAAATGCGTTTTATGCACAAATTTACAAAGACGTCAAATTAAATCTACCTACTTGCTTCCCCTTAACCTTCTATAGTGATGCATTTAATTTGCATTAATTTATACGTATGAAAAATGTCAACCAAGAAAGGTCATGGTTGTAGTCACATCCTGGGAATCCTAGGATCATGATAATATATCGCGTGCTCACATCTGCATGTTACAACGGTTCAACAAAAAATGCTTTGCTTTGAATTGTTTTACTTCCATATCCACGTATAGCCCGTCGGGCAGAGCGTGAAAAACCTCTTTCTTGATGCACCCAATACTGAAGTATAACCAGATGGGATCTTCACTACTTATTAAAGCATGTTATTTTACATAGGAAATCAAAATTGACGACACTCTCCACTGGTCGAGACCGAAGATATAAGAAAAAACTAAAAAAAAAAAGAAATTTAAGTTTCAATCAAATATAACTTTAGAACTAAAACAGATAAAAATAAAATTGTTTTGTGGTTTTGACAGATAAACCTTGCTTTTTGATTTGGAGTACAATTTATTGCAATAATAAAAAAATTAACATAAAAAAAAACTGCCAAAATTCAAAAAGATACACAAATCAGCAACATTTTTCTAATTCTTAACTGACCATAACTCGCTTACATAATGAGCTATTTAATTTTTTCTTTCACCAAAAACTGCCAAATTTAATAGGCTTCATTTTGTCTCGATTAATGCTAAGTCTAATTTTTTAACTAAAAGCGCCACAGCCCTTGAAACACAACGAAGCGCACTACGGTGACGAAGACGCGAGGCTTCCTCTCTCGCCCCCACCACTCTCTCGGCCCATCAAGAAACGTATCGGCTGCTGGCCTCATTATTGTCTGGATAAGTATTAATAAGTTTATACTATTTTATTTACATTTAGGCTATTACAATTTATGTATATTGTAGATTCATTTTTATCAATGGAGACAAACTACATGTTTGTTTTAGAAAACTGCTGAAAGCAGCGAAAATCTGATGGCTAAAAACCAACTCTTACTGACATCAGGTCTTTTATAATTGTGCAAATGAAAGAAAAGATGTTATTTCATTAAAATTTTTATAAAACAAAGTGGTTGCACTTATTTGTACACCCTTCGATACCGATTTCATTATTCTTGTCGGCCATCTTTTTGTAATAATAATATTAGCAAAGACAATACGTATTGTCTCTGATATTAGTAACGCGGTAAAAAATGCAAGTAAGCCTTCATGTAGTTATGATAAAGAAGAAAAAAATCAGTTTAAAATAAAACGGCATTGTCTGATTTGTGGAAAATCCAGAAAAATTAAGAATAAGAACATTTTTAAGTAGCAATTTGTACAGGAACGGGTGCGGAAATTAGAAAAAAATATATTACAGCTGCAGTGGCGCATTGTGATACAGAAATACAAGGCAGGTTACACTTTTATTCAGATTTATTTGGGCTGATGGAAATTATCATAAAATTTGTTATGCAAAATATATTAGCAAAAAAAAATTAAATGTGTACAAACTCAACCACTGAAAGAAAAAAATGAATTTAAAGTAGCGTTAAACATTTTATTTAAGGAGGTTGAACTTGCAAAAAACACGCCTTAATGATATTTTTGAAGAAATGACGGAAGAAAATAGCTTGTTATAGCAGAAGAAATATAAGAAAGAGACTAGAAAAGCATTTAAGCAAACAAAGTGTTTTGCGAACTCAAAAGAAATACAACAACAGTTCATTCAAGTGATAAAAAACTAAAAAGACTAACGAATTTTTGTTTTCAGACACAAGTGAATTAGGCGAAGAAAACTTGGTTCATGAGAAGGAGTTGACAATTCTTGATGAAGTTGCCGGTATCTTAAGTGAAGCTGGATATTTTAAAATTATAAAAAAACAGGACTACTATTCTGAATGAACATCAATGTTTCAGATTTGTTAAAAACATTTATGTCGTGGATACTAGATATGTCAGCACAGACAAATTTGATGTAAACGTTATTTCTATAGTAATGCAATTTATATTAATAATTATGAAACAAAAAACAACCTGCTTAGGCCACTTTTTTAATCCTTTACATATCATTACATGTGTATCGTGCCGTGCCGTCAAAAGAAGAAAACTTATTGATATGCCTTATTCTTTTGGCATGGTTATTCCTACGATGAAATACGGACATTTTTAACATCTTTAGCTAGTCACGTATTAGTAAAAACTAGTGACGACATTTTCATTCCACCTAGAATTCCTCCAGTAAGTTCTGAATAAAACATTTAGATTCATCTACATCGACAATTTTGATCAAAGCAAAAACAAGCTAGATGGTAAAAATCCCACTTACTGCTTGGAATGGTATTATTTAAAAAAACAACGGCCTATTTACACAAGCATATTTAGATCATCTATCCAATTTTAACTGATTTTAACCCTTCCAGTTTACATGAAAACAAAAATATAATTATGTACAAAAATCCAACTAATCGTTCAGAGCCTCGAGTTAATGAAAGCATGGCAAATAATTGTTTTGATTATGTGGTTACCTCTGACACTTTATGGAACATATTAAAATATACGAAGCAAAGTAAAAACTTTACTAGCTGACATGAGTTTAACAATGGTATATCTGAAAATCAGTTATCTCTGTCTAATACTCACGTTGACGACACCATATTTACCGGATTATTACAACTAATATTATATTATTCAATTTGATTTGTTAGTTTTATTATCTTACAATAAAGGAAGATTATTCTAAAGCTTTTCTTACGGCCGCTGGTAGTAGCATTGCAGGCTTTATGGCGAACGCGGGAACGAGAGGAGAAGCCCTCGCGACTCCATCGCCGTAGCGCGCTTCGTTGTGTTTAAAGGGCTGTACTACTTTTATTTACAGAGCTAGACCCAGCATTAATCGAGACAAAATGCAGTCTATGAAATTTGGCAGTATTTGGTTAAAAAAAACATTCGAATAGCTCAATACATAAGCGAGTTACGAGCTAAAGCTTTCAAAAAAAATTACGGTTTGTGTACCATCAAAATTAACGTCAATTTTCTAATGTTGAAGTTTTTGTAATAAATCACACATCAAATTGAAGAGAATCGACCTACTGACTGACATAACTGTTATTTATATGCAATATATAATTTGCATAACGATTTTCAGCCTTAGTAAATTCATTTTATTACCTCCGTAATTATGACACCTTTGATAGCTAAGACACCTGTTCTCGATTTCGCTTGACTGACCGAAGTACGTTTGTGTAACACAACTACTGTAATCAACTGGCAAAACACCAGGCTTAGTAAATTCAGAGACTTTTTTGGGTCTGGCTCTTAGACTATAAACGTGTGTGGAAAGATTCAAGAATGTAGCAATTTTTTCCTTTTCCACTCAATGTCAAATTATAATATATTGTTGATTATTCAGTCTGTTATTTAACTTAATTTTCGATTTTTTTTCTGCTTAAACTAGAATCTGTATTTTTCCTCTTCATTGACTTAACCTTATTAGCTTTTAAATTACCGAAATTCATGCGAATTACAGTGCAGGGAGGCAAAGCGTGGAAGTTTCTGACAAAAACGGACAACATTATGTCAAATGTATTAAAAGCAAGTCATGGAAATGAAATGCCTGGTTCAAGGAAACATCCATTTTTGTTTTTCTATACGGCGGATATTAATTCTTGATTTACCAAAAATAAACTGATAAAAAATTATCTTATCCACAGTGGATTCTGATTCAATTTACAGAGAAATCTGATAATAACGATGTAAACAAAATATTAAATTATGAAAAATATGTATTATAAAAGTTAACACCCAGTATAATAAAACATCTGGGAAAAGTAAGTGCAATAATAAAAATAAAACGTATTTTTATCTAGTAATTCATTTTGCAAGTCTCGTTCATAGTCGGTCTCTAAAATGAACCGAACAAATCCTACTTGTATCTGGGTTAAATTTATTCTGCCGTTTGCACTTATTTATCCATTCACCTCCTTATGGTTTTGAACACCAGATCTTTAACTTTTGGAAAAACGTGGACAATAATATTTTGACCAGTAGATTTCTTTGTACAATACGTATTATTACAGTCATACACTGCACACCTTGTTCCCGGCATTTTTCTTCACTTCTATTTGAATAATAACAATATGTAAATCTAATACTTGCATTATTAAGCTTCTTTTACCTTCTATAATATATACAAAATCACCATAGAACACTAATAATAATAATTATCTTTTAAATCCTATAAAGGTCCAAAATAATGCAAGCAATAGTATGTCTCTGTTTCCGCACACAATTTCACTAATCAAGAATGTTCTATAACTCAAAGAAACGTACAAAACACACGCGAAGATGTTCATATGAGATTTACAAAGAAAAACCTGTAAATAAGTAGACAAAACTTAATCACACCACTAAACACAGAGAGACAATGCCGTCAGAAACGTAAACAACAGATTTAGATCTCGCCGTAACGTCACGGCTTTGTCGACAATTGGCGAAAGTTGCAATATGTGCGATGGTATCAAGATCAATTACTTCCACATCCAGTGGTAGTAACGACAAAAAAAAATTTTAAAAATTTTTATTGTTCAAATAGGCTTAGAATGTCACGAAACGTCGAGATTTTAAGTTTGAGCGAAAAAAAATTTCTGTCGGTCTGTCTGTAACTTTTTTGTGCGCACGTTTACTCTGGAACCGTTTGAGATATTGACTTGAAATTTGGTACACGTATGTACTTTAACGAAATCTAGAAC
The DNA here is from genome assembly GCA_936432065.2 of Rutpela maculata. Taxonomy (NCBI): domain Eukaryota; kingdom Metazoa; phylum Arthropoda; class Insecta; order Coleoptera; family Cerambycidae; genus Rutpela; species Rutpela maculata. Next base: position 992,374 of record OW386286.2, on the reverse strand, counting down.
TAGATTATATTTTCATCTTGTTCCGTCGAAGGGTTGGGGGGTAAATTGGGGTAAATTTGGGAAAATGGGTAAATCAAGCAGGTAAGAGTCCATAAAATTGGTATTTAGTATATACAAGAGAAGCTAAGGTCGCAAAAAAAAATTTGGCATTAGCCACCCCCCCCATTACCACCCCACCCCATTATTAAAGGGGATGAAAAAAAATGTGATTTAGTGTGTGTGTACAAGAACCAGACACCTCAAAACGTTTTTTTACTTCATCCACCCCCCACTACCACCCCCACCTCGCTACCGATGTGGGGTATCGTTTTATGGGTTTTTGGGGTAGAGGATTTCAAATATTATATTATTAAAGTTCCATAAACAATTATTTCCACATACAAAATTTTTTCGTTGTGAGGGACTTGGATAAAAAATGTGGATGTGGAATTGTGGAAGTAGTGATTCCGTGGGCAGCGGTTTCTTTTACCTTAAATACTTCGGTACAATACATAGGATATATACAATATATATAATTGATGTACAGGGGTTGGCAAGGTAAAGTAATTACTTTACAGTGTACATTTCTATCAGAAATTTTACTATAGCAGCTCTTGGAAACGATTTGATTTTCTATTATGTTCCACGCTATTATTAAAATTTGTCCACGTCAAAAGTCGCAAAAGTTAATAGAACACAGTTATAGCGAAAACCATCAGTATATATTTTTCATGTCATTAATAAAATAAATATTCGATTTACACAACAAAAGATACTTCCATTTCAAAATGTGTCATTTTAGTTTATTGAATATAAATAGATCAAGTAGGTATTTTCACTCTGTAGGTATTATCCGCTTATCTGTCAGCGTTTATTTTAATTTAGTGGGCGGTAATATGTAGTAGAATGGAGTATACGTATTTTAAAAACAATCGATTGTGTGCCAAAAAAATTAGTACAAGTAATAAATTTCTGTGAATAGTAAAGTAACTGGAACATCAAATCTCTAGTTGAATTATAGCGACTATTAAAAATGTAATGGAAAACATAATTTTCGAGTGACCCTTCTTTTTTGAAAACTAACGATAGTAATTATGAAATTTGCAAATAAAAACAAAAAAGGTTAAATATGTGCCTACGGAATGTAATACGACCATACAAACCCCTCCTCAAAATCAACTCATTGCATAGTATAGATGATTACAGAAGAATAACACTGCAGCATGGGATACAAACACTATGCACAAGTCCTGCTCGAGCAACTAGAGAAGTAAATAGGAAAACCACTAAACTACCAGATAGCATTAATCGAAGGTCGATCAACGGACAACGGTGTACATATGGTACACCACCAGAAGAATTGTGGAAGAAAAATGGAACTACACATAGTCGCTATAGATCTACAGAAGGTGCTCGATACTGTTACCCCTTTTGTAAACACTCTGTATCATGGATCCGAAAATTATAACACCAGGGTAACAATGGGTGAAGAATTGTGGATTGTTCGAGAAGGTTTCTACAGTGTTCTTCTTTGAGTATGGATTAATTTTGAACTAAAAACTGAAAAGTGTGTTTTCAGGACGAGTTCCAGAACATTCTATTTGGAAACAAGTGAAGAGAAATAAATTCTTTCAACTGAAAAGTGATAGAGACACTGAAAAAGACTTATTTGTGTTAGTTTGCGAAAATTTCTAGAACATTCCATTCGGAAACTAGTGTAGATAATCGAATTCTTTCAACTGAAAAGTGATATAATAGACATTAAATAAGACTTATTTTTGTTAGTTTAGGAAAATTTCTAGAACATTGTATTTGGAAATTACTGGAGATGTGGAATTCTAACAACTGAATAGTGACATAGACTCTAAATAAGACTCTTTTGTGCTATTTCAAGATTTTCTTAACTGTATTGTGTAATAAACTGTTTAAAGTAATTATATGCTCTTAACAACAAGATGCATGGCAGCAGAGAAACAAATACAGGACCTATTTACGGATGATGGCGTAGCAACGCCAGGAAAACAAAGAAGACTGAGAAAAATTATGGAAGATCAAGAAAAAAGACATCAAGAAGAAAGAGACGAATTGAAGAAAATTATGGAAGATCTAGAAATAAGACGCCAAGAAGAAAATCTGCGTCAAGTAGAAAAAGAAAAGCAAGAAAGAAGACGTCAAGAGGAAGAAAAGAAGCGTCGAGAAGAAAGATACGAATTGAAGAAAATGATCGAAGATCTGAAAATAAGATGCCAAGAAGAAAAGAAGAGCACGAAAGGCGACGTCAAGAAGACAAAGAAGAACAAGAAAGACACCAGGAGGAGTTAAGGAAAATTCTTGATGAACAAAGGAGAATACAACAGGACGCTATCATTTCCGCTAATGAAGAACTAAAAAGTGAAATCAAGGAGGATATAGGTGAAGTCAAGACAGAAGTGAGTCAAGTAAATAGTAAAAAGAGGTTTGAAGAAAAGATGAGTGAGGTTGAAGGAGAAGTAGAACGATTAAAGGAGGCCAGTTAGTAGCATCGTCAGGTCCTCGGTTAAAACAAGGGCCGTAAGGGACATACATCATCCTACTACTCACAAAAACAAGACAAAAGCAGCGACATAAAATGTCAACTAGGAGGGAAAACAATTACAAAAAGGATAGAAATGTACGCAATGAACTACTGAGGAAATGCCCAAAGAACGGACCTAACACATCTACTGAAGAAAGCGTTAACATCTCATCCCACACGCCTGGACCATATGTCACGTGACTCTCGCTGCTGACAACAAGCATGACCCAGCGTCGACGTAGATGGCCCAGAATATACTCGGGAGTGGCACTAGAAAATCAATCGTAAAATAAAAAGGTTAAATATAAATTATATCGACTTCTTACTGATTCCATAACATTCTAAATATTTATGTTTGTATTCCTGGAATAATTCATAGTGTAACATTTCAGTTGTGTCGACTTTTTCCTTTATTTAATAAATCACGGTAGTTATCACGACATAAATCACGCAGTTATCTTTAAATATTCTCTTATGCATTACTCATGAGTAGGTTTGCAAATTGAAAGTTGGTTTTCCTTTGCTAGATATAATAGATTATCCCACGTCATATGAGTTAACCCCACTGTTAGTCAGTATGCTATTGGAAATTTGAAAGTAGGCAAACATGAAGTTTTATCTTCATTTTGCTCTACTGAATAATAAGTAGCAGGTCTGTGAGGACTATTTTGCATCGATTACTGGAAATATCTATATATTTAAAATACAATGCGTTTTCCTTCTCCGGCTTCGTCGGCGGTTCCCACTGGACCGATTTTGATGATTCTTTTACTTCCACATCCAGTGGAAGTATAGTAACGACAAAAAAAATTTAAAAAATTTTTATTGCTCAAATAGAGCCAAAAAATGTCATGAAACGTCGAGATTTTAAGTTTGAGCGAAAAAAAAATTTCTGTCTGTCTGTCTGTCGGTCTGTCTGTCTGTCTGTAACTTTTTTTTGTGCGCACGTTTATTCTGAAACCGTTTAAGATATTGACTTGAAATTTGGTGCACGTATGTACTTTAACGAGATCTGGAACTAGATTATATTTTCATGTTGTTCCGACGAAGGGTTGGGGGGTAAATTGGGGTAAATTTGGAGTAAATGGGTAAATCAAGCAGGTAAGAGTCGATAAAATTGGTATTTAGGATATACAAGAGAAGCTCGGGTCTCAAAAAAATTTTTGGCATTAGCCACCCCCATTACCACCCCCACCCCCTTATTAAAGGGGATGAAAAAACGTTGTGATTTAGTGTATGTACAAGAACCAGAAACCTCAAAATATGTTTTTACTTCATTCACCCCCACTACCACCCCCCTATCACCACCCCCACCCCACTACCGATGTGGGGTATCGTTTTATGGGTTTTTGGGGTAGAGGATTTCAAATATTATATTATTAAAGTTCCATAAACAATTATTTCCACATACAAAGTTTTTTCGTTGTAAGTGACTTGGATAGAGAATCTGGATGTGGAAGTAGTGATTCCTTGGGCAGCGGTTTTTTTTTTAATAAAGCCCTCTAGTCACAGATGTGTCATCACTATTTTTTATATTTTTTAAACTGTTATTTTTATACGTAAAAACGAAATACAAATTCAAATAAATGAATCAATAACTGCACTCGAAGCGTACGAGTTTCGTACTTACGGCGCCACCTACATCAAATGCTGCTTGTAGATATTGAGAGGCACAGTTACAGTTTTACAAATTCTTTATATATCCCGCTTATCAAAGATATGTGTTGCATTCGTGAAAAATTCACTTCCAGATTACTTAGAATTTTCACATTTCAAATTTTCTAGATAATGAAAATTTATATGTCTTTCAATTCAGACGTTCAGTCCGTCTTTCGGTCGATCTTTTGGCTCTATATCTAAAAAACAATTTGATACAAAAAAAATTATATTTGGTAGGTATTTAAGACGTTGCCATGGAAAAAACCTGGTATATTTTGATCGAAAAATATAGAGGCAGAACACCCCAAAAAATAATTATGGAAAAAATACTAGGGAAAACAATAATATTTGACAAGTAGCTAAACAGGATTGCTAAGGAAGAAATCTATTTTAATTTCAATGAAAAATAAAATCTCGACGGGGTCATTCTAGTTGCAACTTGAATGCAAGAAAATAGGTGGTACTTAAAAAAACATTTCGTAAATTGGGTGGGTAATAAATGAATGAAACATTTTCTTAAACATTTTATTTTTATGCAAATACGCAATACATTACGCAACAAACCATTGCAAATTCATTAATATACACTTACATAATTTATACCTTTTTTGGTGCTTCCTTAAGATTGACGTTTGTAAACCTTAATACATTATAAATTCTGAGCCGTACGAATAACCATTAAAATTTCGACTACACACGATGTGAAGAAAAAAATGTTGGCTGTCGTCTCCAGTTAATTGTCACGTCCAGTAGCTTCAATCCATGTTTTGCATCTTTACAGAAAAATAAAGTGAACAAGTGCTTCTTAACCTCTAAAAATAATATTGGAGGAAATATATTTTTCGCGCTGCTATTATAATATTATGGGAAAGTAATTTTGGCAAATCACGGTTTTACAATTCAACGGCTCAACGTACAAAGACTATTTGAGTCCATTAGGTGCAAAACTCTCTATATGCACCTAGATTATTTTTGAGATAAATAGGAAAAACATATTTTTGCCTATATATTGGACCAATTGATTCAATATATTTTTCTGTCTATTGTATCATACTTAAACTTAATAGTTTTAAAATAATTTTAATCCAATTTATTATCGTTTAGTTTTAATTTTAGATAAAAGAAATCATATAGTGAGTTTTGCACCGGGCTTATGCAGAAAGTGAGTTTTGAACTGTCGTATGTACACAAAGAGAGAGTATTGCGGAATAAAATAACAAATTTGAAAATAAATTATTTTGTATTGCTAATAATGATAATAATAATAGAAACATTAAAATAATAATTATATTGTAACAAATATTTATGACAAAAGGAATACGGTTTTGTTGTTATTGAACACATGACTAATACACGTGACCTGCATAAAGCGTCGCCATTGGCCAGCATGCAGAAAAAGAGTTTTGCATCTAAATTTGTTCTTCGTAAAGTGAGTTTTGCAACGAAATGTATATTTTAGATAGGATTTTCAACGTTATAAAGAGATATTTGAACCATCCACAATTATTTAAACGATATATTATAAACAGACCAATGCAATGGGGTATTTAACTCATTTCTGGATTTTTTGTCGAAAAGCGAGTTTTGCACCTAACGGACTCATTTGATAAACAGAAAATATTTAGAATGTTAATGAATTTTAGTGATTATCCTGCCTACTATGTAGATAATTTAAAGCATCAAACTAAGAATATTTATTATATTATCTATGTAGTATTTAGGATTGCACACAGAGCTATAAAAATAATAAAGACATATGTACCTTTGGGAAACTTAATTTTTTTTTAATATGTCTCTATCACTATAGAACGGATTTTACACCCTTCGTAGGAACAATATATATATATATATGCCATCAATTTACTTATTATAAACAGTAGAATACTTTAAGAAAATGATAAAAACAACCTTGAAAGAAGTTCACTGTCATAGCTATACACAAGCATGATCAGATATTTATAATTTTCTAACAAAAACAAACATAACCTTATTGAACTCTATATTAAACATATATATAGTTCAACGTCCAACCTGTCCGGCTAGACTTTTAAACGGGTTACCTGTTTTTTCTCTCTTTCGAAAATCGTTTCCCCTTTCAACTGGCGTATCTATCCTTACTAATCTGTGTGTGACTTAGTGAGTAAACTCCATGCTATTGGGACGAATTGAACATTAATTTGTTATTTGTGTTAGCAGCAATCTTCTTTAGTTTCTTTTAGTTCGATTTTTCTTTTTCGTAATCGTGTTTTTTTTTGTTTTTGTTATTTATGTGAAATTTATAGATACTTATACATATTTAGAATGTAAATGAATTTTAATGATTATCCTGCCTACTATGTAAATAATATAAAGCATGAAACATCAATTTTTATTATATTATCTATGTAGTATTCAGGAGAGCAAAAAGATCTATAAAATAATAAAAAGACATATGTACCTACATTTCTACATTTTGGGAAACTTATTTTTTTTTTAAATATGTCTCTATCACTATAGAACGGATTTTACACCCTCACAGATGTATACGCCACTTATTATAAACAGTAGAATAGTTTAAGGAAATGATAAAAACAACCTTGAAAGAAGTTCACTGTCATAGCTACACGCAAACACGACCAGATATGTATAATTTTCTAACAAAAACAAACATAACCTTATTGAACTCTATATTAAACATATATAGTTCAATGCCTAACCTGTCCGGCTAGACCTTTAAACGGGTTACCTGTTTTTCTCTCTTTCGAAAATCGTTTCCCGTTTCAACTGGCGTATCTATCCTTGCTTACTAATCTGTGGCGATACTCCACTATGGTTTATTCTTATAGTACAGTAAAAAACCGCTGCCCAAGGAATCACTACTTCCACATCCAGATTCTCTATTCAAGTCACTCACAACGAAAAAACTTTGTATGTGGAAATAATTGTTTATGCAACTTTAATAATATAATATTTGAAATCGTCTACCCCAGAAACCCATAAAACGATACCCCACATCGGTAGTGGGGTGGGGGTGGTGATAGGGGGGTGGTAGTGGGGTGGAAGTAAAAAAATATTTTGAATGGTTCTTGTACATACACTAAATCACAATTTTTTCATCCCCTTTAATAAGGGGGTGGGGGTGGTAATGGGGGTGACTAATGCCAAAAATTTTTTTGAGACCCTAGCTTCTCTTGTATATACTAAATACCAATTTTATCGACTCTTACCTGCTTAATTTACCCATTTACCCCAACTTTACCCCAATTTACCCCCCAACCCTTCGTCGGAACAACATGAAAATATAATCTAATTCCAGATCTCGTTAAAGTACATACGTGTACCAAATTTCAAGTCAATATCTTAAACGGTTCCAGAGTAAACGTACGCACAAAAAAAAAGTTACAGAGACCGACAGACAGACAGAAAAATTTTTTTCGCTCAAACTTAAAATCTCGACGTTTCATGACATTTTAAGCCTATTTGAACAATAAAAATTTAAAAAAAATTTTTTTGTCGTTACTATACTTCCACTGGATGTGGAAGTAATTAAAAGCTGACCCGGAACAAATTTGTAACAAGCTGCTTTCTTCAGGATTGTATTCTATGGCTATCCAGGAGTCTCTGACTGAAAATCCCAAAAAATCCGCCGTGCAGAAATAAAGATAAAATGCGCCGCCATGTTGAAATTAGGCACTTTTTCCTTTAATCGGAAATAGCCCGCACGGATGACACTAGGAAAAAAAGTAAAGAGTCAAAATTTTGAGAGAAAGAATTTTAATGTGATATAAAGTTTTTTGCAATAGATTAAATATTAGCAAAGTTGCGGTTGTCAAAATGACAGATTTGTATAAAAAAAAGAATACTTCTTGTATTTTAATACCATAAAATGCAACAAAAGGCAACAACAATTATTACTGGTAATACTAATTAATTAAAGTATTACATCCGTAAAATAAAATCCATTCTGAAAACAAAAGAACGTAACAAACACAATAACAGAACTCATAAATAGTGAAAAAATAAACTATAAACTCTTTAAAAAGCATGAATAAATTAAATAAGCAAAAAACACTCTCAAATACGAGCTTTAAGTAAAAACTAGCCTCATTCTCAGAAAGCAACACCTCTGACGCATTGTCACTGTCCTGTCCAATGCAATTTACACAACTGGTACTGCACTTAAGGTTATATTTTTTACATTTTCAAGACTTTTTGCATTTTTTCTTGCAACCACATAAAATATTTAAAATGAAATCAGGGGCACACTTTTGTACTGTTTTTATTGGTTCTAGATAACTGAGGTTTTTCCAATCCCAGTCTCTCGATTAAGATTGTCGCGTGTGATGTAGTGATAATTGGGACTAGACGAACATTAATTTGTTATTTGTATTAGCAGCAATCTTCTTTAGTTTCTTTTAGTTCGATTTTTCTTTTTCGTAATCGTGTTTTTTTTTTATTAAAATTTATTTTGCTTCTACGTTTTTAGGCGAACTATTCGATTGCTACCCAATAACATTTTTTATGAAAATCAGGGGCATATTAGACAGAAAGTGTAGTTGTTGCCCTTGAGCTTCCCGGACCACAAATAAACTTCTTGCTGTAAACAAGTAAAATAATTGTTTTTGTCATTGTCAACAGGAATCGAATGTGCCTTCATGCCTCCATTTAGATCGATTTATTTATTATTTTCAACGCCGCAAAATTCTGGACCGTGCAGCGTGTTTTTGTACCCTTGACTTAAATATATCAAAGCATATTTATTTTCGAAGCGTTTCAAATTGGTTTTACTTCATTCAAACACGTAAAAAAGTGGCCCAGACTTAAGACTTCACTAAAATTAACCTCCAACTACTTACTATACAATAACTACTGTATTAATAGACGGTTAAACACTGTTCCGTACAATTTGGCAATTGGCGAAATTCTAAAAATAGCGAAGTGAGTCTGGGACAAGGAGCTGTCATCATCAACGAATTAGTAACAATGTTGGATATGTTTGGAATATAAACACGAGAAATTATTAAACCGCACTTGGGGGAACTGTGATAATAAAAATAAATAATGAGTAATAATAAATGCATTATTTTATATTTATAGGTTTATTTACATTATTTCTCCACTTACTAAAATAAGTAGGTCAATGAATATATTTGCCGATATCTAGATACTAAACTCGCCTAAAAATATCAAAGTTTGGCAGATTTATTGGCGCGTTACCCTACACGTACAGTTTCATTTAAATAAAAAGCTTCTAATTAGAAGACTAGCAGTTTGTTAAATTATATACGTACCTACTTTTAAATGGAAACGTGAATAGAAATCGGTATAGAAATATAGTTGTCATTCATATTGAACCGGTGTGAAATGCATTAAAACATGAGTAACGTAACAATTAACTACTTATTTAAACAGCAAATTAATCATTTCAAAATATTTTCAGAACACCTTTTGAAAACCTAGTCATCAAGCCATCGGCCATCTTGGACGTACGTCCTAATCAAAGTTCTTTTTCATCATCATCAGATAAAGTGATAATATCGTAAGGGGTGCCGCAAGGCTCTATTCTGGGCCCCTTGTTGTTCTTATTATGTGTTAATGATATGCCATCTTTTATCAACCTTGTCTCTTTTTACCAATTTGCAGATGCACGGCTGTACTAAACAGTGGTACTACTAAAGATCTCTCGAGTAAATGTAACACCGCCATTCAAAAAATGAAGGACTGGTAAAAAAATAACACCATTCACTTAAATCAAGATAAAACTACCTTAATGATTTTCAGCAAAACTTTTAATAACACCGAATCCATCTATGTCAGCCTAGATGCCAAATCTTTACAAAATTCTAAGTCAACAAAGTTTCTAGGATTAACAATTCAAAACACCATATCGTGGCAAGCCCATATTGATGGCTTGGTGGCTAAATTAAATAGCGCAACCCATGTCTGCCGATTTATAAAACAACAGGTGTCACTGGAATCTTTAAAAGTATTTTACTTTGCCCATATACAATCTCACTTGCACTATGGCCTTGTGTTCTGGGGTGCGGATTTACACAGCCACAGATTATTTTCAGCTCAAAGAAAATATATCCGATGTATGTTAGGATTACCTAATCGTACACCATGCAGACTACATTTTATTGCTTTAGGTATATTATCCCTCCCTTCTTTGTATATTTACTGCCTAGTAAACTTTGTGACATTAAACATGCATTTCTTTGTAAAAAATAATGAAATTAGTAATAGAACTACTAGAGGTGGCAGTGACTTATGGATACCACCACATTCCACAAGTACTTAACAAAAAAATGTACCACTATAGAGCTATTAAAGCCTAGAACAGCCTTCCTCCCGAATTTAAGACGATAATATGTTTTAAAACAAAACTAAACGTTTTTTTATTGGTAAATGTTTTTACTCATTTAATGAGTATATTAACCGACAAGACTAGAATATATGTAATACTGGATATTGAAATTTTAGATTCCACCTTTATATAAGTGTTAGATTATATTTTAACGATACCAATGTTCTGTTCCTTATGAATTTATGGTAATAAAGATTTATTATTGTCATTATTATTAACTCCTTGGTGAGCTTATTGCTTGAAAGTTGTTGAAGAGCACTTACCGGTATTATCTGCAAACCTCAAGTTCCGTCTATGGTTACTCCACCATGCCCCTAGTCCCCTACGTCGTGTCACGTATTCAGTATTCACTATAGACAGCTTTGGCAACTTTGTGTTAAATATGTCTTTGCCAACTTTTACATTTGTCGAAGTTTATCAACCTTTAACCAAGCTCATAAATCAATGTATTAGAAACTATATATTTCCTAAAATTCTCAACATTTCAATTTATTCCAATTCACAAGCAAGGCGACATTGATGATCCTACCAATTATAAACCAATCTCTCCATTATACAAAAATTTTTCAGACCGTACTAAAATTATAAATAACATATTTTAAAAATTTTAATGCCCTCTACGTTACCTAGCTATAAACACAATAACGGATATGATAAATAGATAAATCTGTACGCTCAGTTTTACTTCCACGTCCAGTGGAAGTATAGTAACGACAAAAAAATTTTTATTGTCCAAATAGGCTTAAAATGTCATGAAACGTCGAGATTTTAAGTTTGAGCGAAAAAAAATTTCTGTCTGTCTGTAACTTTTTTTTTGTGCGCACGTTTACTCTGAAACCGTTTAAGATATTGACTTTAAATCTGGTACACATATGTACTTTAACGAGATCTAGAACTAGATTATATTTTCATCTTGTTCCGTCGAAGGGTTGGGGGGTAAATTGGGGTAAATTTGGGATAAATGGGTAAATCAAGCAGGTAGGAGTCCATGAAACTGGTATTTAGTATATACAAGAGAAGCTGAGGTCTCAAAAAAATTTTTGGCATTAGCCACCCCTATTACCACCCCCACCTCCTTATTAAAGGAGATGACAAAAAAATGTGATTTAGTGCATGTACAGGAACCAGAAACCTCAAAATATTTTTTCACTTCATCCACCCCCCACTACCACCCCCCTATCACCACCCCCACCCCACTACCGATGTGGGGTATCGTTTTATGGATTTTTGGGGTAGAGGATTTCAAATATTATATTATTAAAGTTCCATAAACAATTATTTTCACATACAAAGTTTTTTCGTTGTGAGTGACTCGGATAGAGAATCTGGATGTGGAAGTAGTGATTCCTTGGGCAGCGGTTTTAGATTTAAGTAAAGCATTCGGCTCCGTTGCACATGACATTGATAAAGAAGTTAGTTTTTATAAATTTTCCATTACCAGCCTGTAAGTGTAACATTTGGTGTCACCGAGGGCTCCGTATTGGGCCCAACTCTTTCTTATTTTTATTAAGGACTTGCCGTATTTAACACCGTCTCTTTTTGCAGACGACACCACATTAATATGTAATAATACAGATGTTAACAGATTGCTCTCAATTGTGCACGATACTCAATCTACAGTTCAAGACTGGTTTTTAGCAAATAATTTGATGTTAAATGCTAACAAAACTGAATCAGTGATTTTTAGTTTAAGACAACACACATTCGATAAAAGAATAACCATCAATTGTGTTAAATTTCTGGGCGTTTATAGATGAAATTATAGAAATAGTTGAGATAAAATTTAAAGAACATAAAATAGTACTATACGGAGATTTTAATGTAAAGAGTGACCCCAAAAATCGCCAATTTTCTAGCCCTGGAATTTTGTTTCAAACTAATTGCTAAATTAATGTTAGTAATGAGAACATCCTGAATTCAGAATTTCAAGATGAGCTTATGTTTGGTTTTTGAGATATGAGGGATTGAAGTTGTAATATGCGTGATGCTACCAAAAAATACACAGCTCCACTAAAAATTAATACACATCAGCTATGGCAGAGCAATCAAGATATCTTTAGTATTTTTCGACGCAGAATTCATATCTAATATAATAATAATTTTTTTTTGTGAAGAAAACCGTAGGTCAGAAATCGATCACCTATTTGAGTCCTAGGCTCTATAACCACTTACCTGCAGAATTGAAAAATATAAACCATATCAATAAATTTAAAAAGCAACTCAAGCAATTTATATTTTACACACCCAGAGACATGATTCATGATATGGTTGACTTAAAAATTTAGACCCTTAATGGCTTATTGTTCTGAGACTGCATTATACTGTTTCCTTTTTATTTTTATAAATGTTATCTTACTAACTACTATACCTTATCTTATTATAACTTATCTTATTATAATTACCATTTAACCCAAATTAAATATCTGAGCAACATTTCGTTCTAATGTCTCTTTTAGTACGTACAATTAGTGTTGATTATTGTTTATATAGTTTTATTAATTTTATATAATACCATACTATTAGATTATATTATGTTATGGTAATCATAGTTTACACTATGACATATAATTTCATATATATATATATATTTTTATATAGCTTTATAATTCTTTTTTGTAAACCCACGCGCAGGCCTTGGCCTTTAGCGGGGCATCTTTGTGTTTATTTACACAATTATTATTATTATTATTTCGTTATACTTATTTTCAAAACTTTTATGTACTTAACTTATTTGTAAAATCATGTAACATTTATGTAACAAATTTTGTAAATAAACCACTCATTCATTCAATATCGACGAATCCGTATATCCATTGATTCATTCAGAAGGGCCAAAAACATCCCCTGTACAACGTGGTACAACCATATCACTTTATCACCCTTGGGATTGACACTATTGACAGTAAAGCTGGAGAGGATAGAAGTGACTTTGGTTTTAATCAAATCACACTACAAAAATAGCGAAATAAATCGAAAGTAAGTTCGTCGACCTATTCCTGACCTACCTAAGAACAGTAGTATACCTTCGCAAATTTACTAGTAATTTAATATACTAAATTACCTCAGAACACTCTAAAATCTTGCAGAGGCTTTCCTGCATTGAAGACTAGTACACCATTTTATTTTCTGCATATCATGGTAGACCACGCTGTATAAGGATGAAAATATGGGAAAATGATGCTATTGAGTTACAGAGATTCCATGAACAGAACTATAGTATAGGCTATTGGCTGAATGCATGAACGAAGGTGTTGACTAGGACTTACACAAAGTAATTGAGACACACCCTTAAGAGGGTGAACACTACTCCGATATTATACAAAACTGCATATAAGCTCCAATAACTGGCGAAAAAGCTTGAACCCGCTAAGCTTTATTAATAGGAATGAACCATAAGTTCACGAAACCAACCCATCATAGGGTGCTCATCTTGAATTATGAACTTGAGTCAGTGAAAAGATATTATATTCTGATTACAGTGAGTCGGGACACGATAACCAATATTCCCACAATAGTTTTTTTACACACCTATGAAGGGGTAAGAAAATTTACATTTATATAAGCGATCTTGCTGTGAGAATATTACATTAAAGTAAATTCTGTCACAAGGATAATAAAGGGCGCTCTCCATAAAATTAATGTCCTAATGGTCTGTTTTCAAACTTCAAGTGAATTTTATAAGAAGGTGGTGAATATCAGAGACAATCGCTGTATCACATTAGCGAACATTCTGTAGCAAGGGTTTTCAAGAGTGTTTTTTAGGAATGTCATGGCCTCGTGATTTTTTCTCATCGCTCTAGAGAAATTCACAGGGATTAGAGGGTGGAAATCTGAGCAATTTTGCAATCATTGTATTGTATGGCAAACAGTTCTGACATAAAGGTAAGTATCCCTTTCCCGAATGCCATAGCCTATAGATCCGTTTTTAACCCCCCAAGTGGATTTTATGAGGGGGTAAGGATGTGAAGATATGAATATCGGAGCAATCACGTAATCGCTGCATTACATAAAAAAAATACTGATGCAGCGGTTTCCAAGAGTGCTTTTTTCATATGTCAGGGCTTCTTGATTCCTTTTCATCCCCCAAATGATTCCTCACTAATAATATTTCGTCCCGTTCTCTTACCCCATCATAGGTGTGTCATAAAATAGTTACAAAAATTTTAGTTATCGTCCCACATTCATACCTACTACAATCAAAATGCAATTCACTGACTCAAGTTCATAATTCAAGATGAGGGTAGTTTTGCACCCTGTGATGGGTTGTTTTCGTGAACTAGGTTATAACAGATTTATGGTTTATTCCTATTAATAAAGCTTAGAGGGTTCATGCTTTTTCGCCAGTTATTGGAGATTTTATGCAGTTTTGTATATATTGGGGTAGTGTCCACCCTCTTAAGGATGAGTCTCAATTACTTTGTGTAAGTCCTAGTCAACACCTTCGTTCATGCATTCAGCCAATAGACGTATACTATATTTCTGTTCATGGAAGCTCTATAACTCAACAGCATAATTTTTCCCTATTTTCATCCTTATATAGGGGATGTTTTTGGCCCTTCTGAATGAATCAATGGATATACGGATTTGTCGATATTAGATATGAATTCTGCGTTGCAGGGGCGGCTCAAGGTAAATTTTCCACCCGGGCGGGAGCACTTTTTGGCGCCCCTCCTTGAGATAATCACAGAAATTCTGTGGGTATTTATGTGGCTAATAGTGCATCCATAAATAAAGATACTCTGAATAGATAATAAGAAAATCATACCCCTTTAAAGGGGGATTATAAATATCAGTTTTTCGGCAAGTCATATTTTAAGTTTAGATATGGGCATCAATTTACATAGTACCAATCAAACTTTCTCCGCTGCTTAAGGGTTAGTTTTAGGGGGTGGTTATCAATATTTTATCCCTAACTTTTTATTTTTACATATTTATAAAAATTCTTGTAAAAAAAATATTTTCATATCACTAGAAATAAAAATATGTTCTTGTTGCGTTTCGATAAACCATTCTCAAGTAATTTATGTTTACACATCAATGTGCATTTACAACATATTATTATTAATAATAATTAATTTGTAATAAGCATAAATTTTTTTGTCTACACCATCTGAACGCTATTATAATGAAAGGACCCCCGACACAATTTTACTTAGACGAAGAATCCTTCTTATTATTTTAATATTTCATACAAAACAAATTGCCATTTATGTATTTATAAACTGTAAATTATATAAGTTACATTTTTTAATTATTTAGACAGTTTTAATGTTATTCGACTGTTCTGCATTATTACAGTTTAAACTGATATAGATTCTATTATTTGATATTATTTTCCAACGAAAACTATTATTAAATTAAAAAAGCGCCCCTCCGAGCCGGCACCCTTCCGAGCCGGCGCCCTGGACAGTCGCCCGGGTTGCCCGGCCCTTAAGCCGCCCCTGCTGCGTTGATAAATACTAAGAATATCTTGATTGCTTTGCCATAGTTGATGAGTATTTATTTTTTGTGGGGCTGTGTATTTTTTGATAGCATCACGCATCACAACTTCAATCCCTCATATCTCAAAAACCAAACATATGCTTACCTTGAAATTTTGTATTCAGGATGTTCTCATTATTAACAATAATTTAGCACTTAGTTTGAACCAAAATTCGAGGGCTAGAGAATGGGCGATTTTTTTCCTATTTTTTGGGGTCACTTTTTATTGGAAAATAATACAGAAAGTAACGTTTTTTTAGATGCATAATATGGAAGTCTTATATGGTTCCCCATACCGATCTTTTAAATTTATCACGATTGTATTCTGTCCGCCAATTACAACTTTATTAAGCCATATATACGACTTAACTCACATGCTTCCCATTATTTTAAAGGTACATGATCTACCAAGTGAGAAGTGTCGACGGTTTTATATATTTACGTGCACTACGCATAGAACACTGACTTTAATCCAATCCTATTTTTACGTAAAACTTTTCTTCATTTATTTTGAAGATCAGATTGAACTATTTCGAAATAAAAACTTACAATTAGCTAATATACATGTCAAATAATTGTTATTCCTATGTAAATTAGTAAAAATAATTATTGTGTGTGTATTAAGTCTAATGGCACTGGTTTAAACCAACTAGCCAGTCTCTTTGTAGATACAAAAATAATTGTCATCTTTTGACCGTAAACCAAAATTTTTAGGCAATAAGTATGTACGAAGATGATATACATATTCAAAACGAAGAATGAGAACATTCATCTTTACATTTGTGAGCTAGTTTTTTTCTGTTATATAATTTGCGAGATTCCTGTATCTAAAAATGTCTCAAAATATCTTTTCAAGCCAAAAATATAGCAACAGTAAAACGTTTATAATTTCTGGTGTGTTACGTTTGCAAAATATATGCAGATCTATGAATATTTTTATATTCTGACTGATTAATATAATTCATTTATAATTGATCTGCATAACACACAGACTTAGTATGAATCAAAATACTCCACGTAAAATAAGTACAATGTTGTATAAAGAGCGATTTAAAATATAAGAGCTCAATTTTAGCGTGTGACGTCGTTATACTATTTATATACACGAATATTTCCACGCAAATTTTTTAAATTATTTATTTCAGAAATGGGTTAAAACATTGAAATGGAATTTAAATGATATTAATTTCAAATGAAGATAAGTGCAACTCATGAACATGTGTATTATGATTTATTTACTTTTATAAGAGATTAAATACTCGCATAAATATTTAAACACATCTCTTGCCTCTATTTCTCACTGCATTGAAAAGAAATGTATCATCTTTTTATTTAATGTAACATAATGTTAATATCTACCGTCATTAGTTTATCTCTGTTGTTTCATTGACCTTATCCTAAAGTACTTTCAGATTTAATTTTTGCCTCTCCAGCTTTAACGTAAGAAATGTGGTCGTGGAAAAATGACCCTCTGAGGTTATTTCGGATTTTCGCTTTTAAGGTGATGAATATTACGAAAAATTGTTCGATCTATTTGTCATGGTTTCCGTGACGTTACCGACTAGTGGACAGCCTCTCTTCTTGTAGAAAGGTACGATAAGAATATATAAAAACATTTCATGTATGCACAATGTTACTTTACTTATCGTCCACTGCAAAATGTGTTTTATTATATCCACATCTTTCAGACCATAGCGACCATTATCTTGTTGGGTTTCAAGTTTTTTCAATGAGTGCAAGTAAATCTTTTGAGGATCTCGACGTGTTGAAGACAGTTTCTCCTGTCCCTTCAAAAGATTATCGTTAATGTAAGATTTTAAAGAAAAAGTCCATAACTTAATGAAAACTGTATAAATATAAAATTAGAAAATAGTACACTTTCAATAAAAGTTATTATAACATGCGTTCTATCTGAGAGTTGGTAACCGAGTGTCCCGTCCCCTTGTCAGATTTCCTTGGCTGTGTTGATGTCACCGAACGTGCCTTTTACTCAAACACCTCTAATTGCTTTTGGCACTATTCGGGTCCTACCAATTTCTAACAACAATGATCCACAGACTGGAACATCAGCACACCCGATCTTAGCGGACTATATACAAAACAACATAGATTACTTCATCCCGTTCATCGTCCATCATCCATCAATGAACTGGAACCTCGCTACAATGAACGCAGCATCAACAAGAAGATCAAAGCGTTAATTGAAGAAAAGACGGATTTTGAAGTGGACAGGAGATGATCGCAGCAACAGCAAACCTGAAGAAGAGGACAATAATAATACACCAAGCAACCAACAAGAGAACGAAATATGCCAGTCGAGATTGTGTACAGTAAGTAGGGAAACAACAGAAATTACTAGAATAGCGTAATCGCTACCCAAGAAGACCAGAACGATCAGAAGAAACAAATTTTCCATGCAGGGCAATTACGTCATGCCCAGAATGGGAGGAAGTAAATATCAAATATCGCAAAAAACGGAAGAAGGACGCAGTCAGGAAGCACCAACTGACTATAACTCTGGCGAC
Organism: Rutpela maculata; assembly: GCA_936432065.2. Classification (NCBI taxonomy): domain Eukaryota; kingdom Metazoa; phylum Arthropoda; class Insecta; order Coleoptera; family Cerambycidae; genus Rutpela; species Rutpela maculata. The sequence continues at coordinate 973,830 of OW386286.2, read as the reverse complement.
ATGAAATGTCGCTTCACGATTTACTAGAATCCGCATCTGAACACACCCGTACTGAAAATATATTTCAAGAAAAGATTAATAGTGGTGCGAGATCCGTCAACGAAAAAGTACGACGTAATCGATCCGGCGCGGTTGTATGTTTCCTGGGAGTGACAGCAATGCCTACTATACGATGGTAAATCAAATCAAATCGATCAACAGCTTGTAAGTGATCATCTTCCAGTATGGAACCGACTTTGGCGTTGAAATCACCCATAATAACGGCAATGGAATGAAAATTATTTAATATTAATACATTATTTGATTTATTGATTAGAGAAACGATTGAGTGATTGTTCTATTGTCATCGAGAATGCATCCATTGTTCCAAATTTTAAGACCCTGAATACACAAAAGTGGGTGAACAATCGATTACAAGATTCGTACCAAACAAGTAAATAAGCAAACAGAGAAAGTGAGTTAAATAAAAGTATGCAAAAAAATGTCCTTAAACTAACTAGTCTTATTTTGTATATTTGGATAATATGGCGCAAAGATCTTAATGGTGTTAATTTATTTGTATATATGAACGATAATCATTGTAACCAGATTAGGCGTTAACATTTCGGAAAATTTAGACTTCCAATTTATTGAAACGAACATAATACCTTCAAAATAGCATTCGTTAGCAGCTCCAGCGTCAGTTGATAAGTTGAATCAAGGACACAGAATGTACAACAAAAATATGTTATGAAAACATATTTACTCGGATGAAGTAATCATTAGTTAGATAGCCGTTTACAGTGGCGTATTAAATATATGTAACAATAATAATGAGAGCTGAAAATGTATTTACAAAAAAGTTATCATAATACACGTGTAGTGAATTTTGCTAGCAAAGAACTTGTTCATGTTGAGATACCGATCTACAATATCAAGTCATTAAATTTAGTTTTCTGACTGCACAGAAAGTCTGGGTTGTAATATTATGTTTTCAATGGGTATTAGTAAAAAGTATTTATCAACAAATTGGTAATTTCGAAAGCTGTAAAATTGTAGCAATAAATCTAACAATAACTATAAGTTTGCGAGTTTTTTAAATGGCACCATCTTTGAGTGCATTTAAATGGAAAATATTGAAACTATCTGTTTTTTGACAACCGATATAAATAACAATAAGCCAATCTCGAAATTTAAATACGTACGTTGGATCTCTGGGGACACATGAAACAGTTTATATGCCGGGTTGAAATTATGCTGATCGTTATTTCTCTTAAACCCAAGCGTCTATTTTTATTTCTGTGTTTAAAGATGATAATGACGAAATTTCGCACTGTTTGCATCGAACCTAATAAGAACTAAAGTGAGTAAAAGGTAGATATACGTTTTTCATAAACAGTACACCTTGAAATAAAGAAATTGCAAAACCGACAGAGCTTGATGTATATATTAGTTATTGGAAAACGTATAGTCATAATATTTTGAAGTGAACGTGGCGAGGATCAAGGTTTAATGGTAAAATGTATAATATTTTATGTAGAAACAGTTGAAATTAAGAAACAATATATGATACTTAATACATACGTGTGGAAAGTTTAACTAGACTAAATTCTGTATATATTTAACTTGGATATACAATATTTCTGTAAAAACCTTAACACTCGTCAGTTTTATTTTTTCACTGGCTACATTTCAACCGTAATGATCTTGGTGCAACCACTTCCAAACTTTTTTCAAATGTAAAGGCATATCAAGTGACACCGCTTGAAAAATTTCGAAATGTCCAGTGCCACGACTGGATTCGAACCCAAAATTCTAGGTTGAGAGCCAAATGTAACTAACGGACAAGCGAATGTTGTTCTGAATTCGATTGCTAACACAACAGTATGGTTTTTTTTTAATTTATGAACGTATCTACAGTTTTAGAAAAGTGCTGATCAAATGCAATCAATGTACTCTTCACAAGAAGCTGACCAATTTCCGCTTAGGTAAAGGCCATCGATGTAGAAGAGGAAGAAGAAGTTATATAAGAGATAACCTCTCTCCCTGCGGCTAGATTTTTTATGGGTTGTTTATATTGTGATCATTAGAGTGTTTACTGTCAATAAATAAAAAAGATACAAAAAATGATGTCTTACAACTTGTAAACATAAAATTATACATTGAGCGGTTATTAATCAAGTTTTTCTCCTTTGGCATATTGGAAAACCCATGCACGTAAAAAAAAATTGCACAATTCATATTTGTATAATAATACCTGTTATTATACTCTTCGCAAAAACGAAGAGTATATTGTATTTGATCGGCACATTGCTAAAATCGTAAATATCGCTCGTAGAGAGAAAATTTTCATATCATTGTGTTAGTGAACGAATTCCAAACAACTTTCAAAATGTCCGTCTGTCCGTCCGTCCGTCACGTTTCTTGTAAGCACGATAACTCAAGAAAGAAAAATCCGATTGTACTGAAATTTGGACAGTAAATTAGTGTTAGCTAGAGGAAGAACACTATTGTTTTTGAACAAAATCGATCGGTAAATAAAAATATTATTAATGATTTAAATTTGAAAAATTGTAATTGAATAGAAATCTGGTGAAATGATATTTCATTTTAATATCTAAATATTTATATATTTTACAAATATACATTTCATAATGTAATATGCAACCGTGAAAATATGATTTTAGCTCGTGTCTTATTATGTAAAAATTTACATTTTTTTACGTGTAAGGTGGTGGTGTAGTTCTTACGCTTTTGACTCGGAATCCAAGGGTCCCGGGTTCGAAACCCAAATGGGGTGTGGTATAGTTTTTTTTATTTTTACTTTATTTTACACTGATTATTTTACCAAGTTCGTGCTATAAAATTAAAAATGTCTAAAACTAACATTATTTACAAAAAACTGCGAAGAGTATCCTATAGAATGTGTAACAGTTATATAAAAAGTTCAGTGAACAGGCGAAGAGTACGTTTTTAGCTTGTTTATTTTTTTGATTATTCGTTTAGCTCCGGACTATTTTCATGACTAAGGCGAATCACCGACACCAGGAGACGGGCTACCCAAAATCTGGAAATTTTACCCAACCTCGTCTCGCAAGAAAACTAGAGATTTTACTTGCCTAACATAACACGCCACATATTGGTAGACAACCCCGAAATCCAAAGTCAAGGCTGTCCGAAGAAGTAAAAAAAAATTTTTGAGGCCTTTGTACACACACTAAATCACAATTTTATTTTTTCACCCCCCGTCAATAATGGGTGGTGGTGGCCGATGCCAAAAAATTTTTTGAGACCTTAGCTTCTCGTATATTGTACAGTGTGTCCCGCTTTTCATAAATCCACCCTAATATCTCAGTTATTAATAATGCGATTTTCTCCAAATTTGGGTGGTAATTACATGTTGGAAAAATGAATTATTTGGCATAGTAAACATTTTCATTTTTCATTGGCGTGTGGTTTTAGGGGGTAAAAAGAGGTCGATCTTTCGGCAAAAGGATATCAGGGCTTATTTTAGACAAATTTTTCTATCATATTTGGATTTAGCATGTCCAAAAACCCCTTAATCCATATTCTCCACGATCTCAAAAACGGATTATGGCAGAAACGAAAAATTAATTAATTTCTTAATATATCAGTTATTAATAATGCGATTTTCTTCAAATTTAGATGGTAATTATATGTTGGAAAAATGAATTATTTGGCATAGTAGAAATTGTCATTCTTCATTGGCGTGCGGTTTTAGGGGGTAAAATAGGGTAGGTTTTTTGGCAAAAGGATATTAGGGCTTATTTTAGACAAATTTTTCTATCATTCATATTTGGATTCATGTCCAAAAACCCCTTAATCCATATTCTTCATGATCTCAAAAACGGATTATGGCAGAAACGAAATATTAACAACGTAACACCTAGGGAGGGCTCCCCGACTATTAAGATAGTTACCTTGCAACCATAGGCATTAATCAAAAGTGCTTTGAAAAACAAGTTTTTATTTGATATTTGGCGATTCATAAGAATTGTCAAAAGTTAAATAGTGTTATTTAATTTATCAATCTTCCTGATAATGGCAGAAAATCGGAGAGTAGTTCTTACAATAGAAGAAAAAGTTGAAATTATCCGCTTAATTGGTGATAATGAAAGATCTACGCGTCGGGTTGGTCGAATATTTATTAAATCAACGCCATCGTGATCGAGCACCAATTTGGCACAAAACCGTTGGTGACATCAACAAACTGTTTGGAAAAACTGGAGCCATTTTCAAGACAAGACGAAGCAGGTACAATTTAAATTTACGACAATATCCAGACGACGAACGCATTTTAACAGAATTTCGGAACAGTCGAAATGGTAGTATAAGGGCAGTTGCGAGAACACTAAATTTAACCAAAAATAAAATATGGAGGTGTTTGAAACGCAGTAGGATTAGGGCATTTAAACCAAAATTTTTGCATACTTTCTTAGAAGGTGATTTTGAACGGCGGTTTGAATTTTGCCTATGGTTGCAAGGTAACTATCTTAACGAGAAGAACATACTGTTTAGTGACGAGGCAACATTTACGACAAACGACAAACGGTGTGGTATCTAGTCAAAATTGTAGATATTGGGCAGCCGAAAATCTCAACTTTGTAATTAACTGTAAAAACCAATACAGTGAAAAAGTTAACGTGTGGTGTGACATATAAACGAACAAATTGTTGGTCCCTTTTTCCTGGATAACCTCAGTGCAGAATTTTCTAAATTTTTTACAAAACGATTTATATGATTTTGTATGGAAATGCCTATAGCCACAGAGAGAAAATCAAGGGCGGATCTGGACCTTGAACTTGGGGGGGGTAACACTGAACCCAACATTTTTTGATGAGCGGGGGTAGAAATCCGAAAAAAAATTTTTTCGTTCCAAAATTTTTTTTTGAAGAGCAAGGGGCAAAAATCCAAAAAAATGTTTTCATCCTAAAAAATAAAATTTTAAAATTAAAGTTTCTTGGGAGAGGTAATTACCCTGTTAAAATTTTTTTTCTTCCCAAAATTAACAAAAATCATAACATTTTAAAACAAAAGTTGATGATTTACAGAATCTTGGGGGGTAATTACCCCGTTACCCCCCCCCCATAAATCCGCGCCTGGAGAAAATGTATACTTTCAGTTAGATGGTGCCCCGGTGTACAATTATCTGATAACTAGAAATGTTTTAAATGCAAATTTCCCTATGAAATGGATAGATAGAAATTGCCCTTTAGAACCATGGCCCCCTACATCGCTTGATATTACCCCTTGTGACTTTTTTCTATGGGGGTACTTGAAAAATAAAGTGTATACTACTCGGCCGCGTAACAGACAAGAGCTTAGCCGTAGGATTAGGCATGCGTGTCAAGAAATTACTCCCCAAACTTTAAGAAAAGTGATTAAACGGTTAAGAAGGGTTGTTGAAAAGTGTATTTTATTGGAAGGTGGTTATGTTGAAGAGACCAGAATTTAAAAAAAGTTGTTTCTAGGTTTGTTATAGCAATTAAATAAAGTTATAAAAAATTAAAAAAGTGGTTTTTAAGAAATTAATTAATATTTCATTTCTGCCATAATCCGTTTTTGAGATCATGGAGAATATGGATTGAATCCAAATATAATAGAAAAATTTGTCTAAAATTAGCCCTAATATCCTTTTGCCAAAAAACCTACCCTATTTTACCCCCTAAAACCGCACGCCAATGAAGAATGAAAATTTTTACTATGCCAAATAATTCATTTTTCCTACATATAATTACCTACCACCCAAATTTGAAGAAAATCGCATTATTAATAACTGAGATAGCGTGACACACTGTATACTAATTATCAATTTTATGGACTCTTATTTGCTCGATTTACTTATTTACTCCCATTTACCCCAACCCTCCAACAGAAGAAGATAAAAATATAATCTAGTTTCAGATCTCGTTAAAATACATACGTGTACCAAATTTCAAGTCAATATCTTAAACGGTTGCACAGTAATTGTGCGCACAAAAAAATTAAAGACAGACAGACAGACAGACAGACAGTAGGTATGCTTTTGGAGGGCAGAATATTTACTAGTGAAATATTTTTGTCGAACTCCTCTATACGTTTCCTTAAATATACAAGGAATAAAAGGAATAAGTCTTTCGGCTGGTGTCTATTAAAATCGAAACTTTAGCGGTTTTGTGGCAATACACAGTGATTGCACTTAACGCGGCCAGGCTTGTAATTCGTAATTCAGCGCTCGGCGGGGCATTAGTCCGGAGAATAGCTGTTGGTTGCAGTCTGATTTTTATTCCTTATATATTTAAGGAAACGTATAGAGGAGTTCGACAAAAATATTTCACTAGTAAATAGACAGACAGACTTTTTTTTGCTCAAACTTAAAATCTCGACGATTCATAACATTCTAAGCTTATTTGAACAATAAAAAATTTCAAATTTTTTTTTGTCGTTACTATACTTCCACTGGATGTAGAAGTAAAAAAAGATATCGACAAATCGGGAATATATCACAAAATCAGCAGGCACTGTCGAAGTTCCTATAAAGTCAATTAAAAAGAATGTGTTGATGTATTTGCGTACGCTTTACTATAATGATCAACAAATCTATTGAGCTTGGTCATTTTCCTCAGGAATTAAAAACAACATTAATAATCTCTATATTATTATGACATATTTTCTCCTAAATTATCGACAGGGCCGTACCGAGCTTTGGCGGTCCCCGGGCAAAGTAAATCTTCCGGGCCCCCTTATTTTGAAAAGGATTAAAAAAAATCGTTTTATCGTTTTTATACGATAAATTCAACTGCTACAACGACTGAAAGCATGTTATCGTATCAAAAAACACGATAATTTTGAGAAGATACGATAAATTTAGTAAAAAACACAATAATTCTGATGAACATAATTATTAAAATTACACAAAAAATAAACTTCCTAAAAAATAAATAAAAATCCTGGCAAGGGCCCGCCAGGATTTTTAATTTTATTGTAGGCCTGGGCGGGGCCCCTTATAGGGCCGGGCCCCGGACAAATGACCCGAGAAAACCGGTCTGAGTACGGTCCTGATTATCGAAAAGGTTATAGCAAACAAACCGATGATGTTTTCTGAAGAAAGGAATATATTAACTAATTCACAGCATGATTTTTGGGGGGAAATTTTCCACAGATACAGCAGCAACGGAACTGGTGCAAACAGTACATGAAAAATGAAATGTTAATGAATATGTAATCGGCTTTTTTTTATCTTTCAAGTACGTTTGACACTTTGAATATACCATTTGTTTCAGATAAGTTAGGAAAAACCGGTATACGTGGTAAAGTCAATGACTGGTTGATTTCATATTTGTTAGTCAGAAGACTCTTTGTTAAGTTAGAACATTCTCTATTGGACGAACATGAACTATCAATTGGAACACCTCAGGGCAGTGTACTTGGTCCCTTGATGTTCCTTCTGTGTTTATTAACGATCTGCCCGAATTTATCAGTCACTGAAAATTATCTATGTTTGCAAATTACACCTCCATCGTTATTTCAACCAAAACCCTAGAATACCCAGCTAATTTAACACTTAAGGAGATATTTTTTAACTCTGAAATTTGGTAAAAAAGAGAGACAGTTTATATGTTTCCCTGCAAAATATCAGATTTTTCGTCTACATAATTAAAGAAAACACACTTTACTTCGATTATTTGTTTTGAAATCACCAGTGAATATCGCAATGCCATATACCGATCATTCAAATTGAATTTGCAAAATTTGCAACTACCTCTATAACAAACATGGCAATAAAATTAAAATTAAGTTTCGAGAATCAGGCAGTATTTTTGTTAACAATAATAAAATGTAAATTAAATTATTATTCCATTTAAAGCAAGTAGTATTAAAAAATATTCTGCAAGCGGTCACTTTTAGGTTAGTTATTAAGACTCTGTGATAATGGTCGCGAAATGGAAACATGTCAGGCAAATCTTAATAAAACTAGTGAACCAGGTGTATTGTATCCATTACTTATCAATTTGTTATATTATTAATATGTTTCATTAAGAACCTACGGCAGATTCAATTCAATTAAGATTTACTAATTACCTGGAAATAACCATCTATATATTTTTATGTTAATCAGCTACCCTACCCTTTTGAAAGTTCATACCTGGAAACAAATATGAGGGAACTCTAACCTAGAAATTTGAAAAGGTTAATATATATTTAGGCAATTTGAGCTACCCTTCAGTTAAAAGCAACATCTCCACAACACTGTGGTGGTTCTGGCTCAGCTTCTAACCTCCAGTGTAGTGCTATTTTTAAGTTTCTAAAATGCCGAACATTAACAATACCGAACTCTTCAACGCCTTGCCTAATAGTAATACACATACGAACAGTGAAGCTACGGACGTGCCTGAATTAAATAACGACGGGCCCAGTCCAAAGAAGGCTAGAAGAGATGCACCAAATATTTTGACATCGCAAAATCCGCTGAATCGAACACAAACACCAATGTGGCAACTCTACCACCTGTGATGGAAATGGAAAAGTGTAAATTTCACAATAATAATAGTTATGGTGGCTCCATTCTTGCCTACATTTTGTTAAATGGTTCGTCTAACTACATGTCTCGGTGCAAAAATCCTGAAATAACAAAGGAATCTACTAGGGATAAAATATTGAATGATAGATGTCAGTGCAAAAGTTATGGTGACTCAAATAATTGTGTGCCTTCCTCTCCAACCAGCGTGTATAACCTAGCGTCACCGCTGTTACCAAAGAAGGTTTTTCGATCCCAAACTGAAAACTGTGTATCTACCGTGGAAATGGACGTATCCTGTGACGAATTAAGTGATTTATTTTCGCAACCCGAACGAAAACATATCGATACAAATATCACCTTGGAACAAAAAATCAACGATATGGCCAGTAATATTCTAGATATATATGTTAGCAGTACATCCCCTTACCCCCTACAAGGGTCTCATTTGCTCGTAAAATCAACTAACAACTGGACGCTCACGTGCTTAGCCCGAAGATGACCGAGCAAGTGGCTCGGTCAAGATGCGCGATCGCCTAATATAGTTAGTCACATTTTACCTCTGCGAGAGAAGTACTCAATAAATTAGTAGTGAAATACATTTTTGTTTCTTTTGGGGTAACTACCCCTTCAACATTTACATATATGAGACGCGTGTGAGGAAGTTTGAGGCTGCTAGTGAGTGTTTACAGCTATTGGAAGCGGAACTGATTGCCAAAAAGGAGGGTATTGCCGATCTCCGTAAAGTTCTGAATAACCAAGAAAATGAGTTAGTCACTTTGAAGAAAGTCATCGCAACAAAACGTTGTTATGTGGAGTGTCTTCGATCAGAACTTGTCGACGCCGAAAAAAAAATGGAAAAACTGCGCCGACTTTAGGACGTCCGAGACGTTTATAAGTGATGTTTTATTTTGAAAATCGTCTAATTCTGTTGGTTTGGAATTCATGAGTTTGCTGTTATAATTTAAGACGAACTTATATTTTTCCTCTCAATAGTGCTTGAAAGTTGAGAAAATACTTACTTATGTTGAGTATTATGTTGTGTAAGAGTAAGTTAAATAAATCGTTTGTTTATAATTTTTGTAGTTTTTGTTCTAAATTTGTTGAGATACCTGAAAGTAACCATTTTAAAAATATCGTTACCGATTTTAAAAATAATTTGGAAGTATTGAACTCATTTATTTGTCTCCATCAGAAAAACAAATGTACACTAGATTGCTAATTGATTTGACATTGTGGTTTCATTATTAATAAAAGTGTTAATAATGAATGATCCAAAGAAATGAAATTCTAAAACAACTTTTATTTCCATTCAAACCAAATTTTAACCCGGCGTACTAAATTTAAGAAATTTAATTGTGGCATTCATTAATCAGTTGTTCAGACAAATATTATATTTACTGCAGCATCTGGGATTTTTTCTTGGGCCGGTATGTACAGGGTGGACCAAATTAGATGGGATTTGAGGTTTTTTCTAAAACTATGGCAGATAGACAAAAACCAATATAGGTTTCCTGAGCTCGATTTTCGAGAAACAAACAATGACGCAAATCCCGATTGTCTATCTTTTTCGACTACCGAACTACAGAGAAATTTTGGAAAATTGGCATTTTTGAATGACCTCTATATCTGATTTATCAAGTGTCGAATCTACAGCTTCTCTGCCTGCTTTATTATATATAGTGGAAGACCAAACCCTCTGAATTCGACACCCTCTATACAACTCGCGAACACCCACCTAAAAAATACGGAATCTGATGTAAAATAACCTGCTAAACTGGATTTTTGAATTCGCCCATTGATTTGAGATTGCCAAAATGACCAAATTGGCAATTTTCTAAAAAAAATAAAAATTATGTGTTATTTTTTGTTTTTCATATAACACGTCATATATTTTTTATTTTACTTCAGAATTTTTTTATTTTTTTACATAATATTCTCTAACTATTCTTTGATATGTTGAAAGTAAAAAACTTTACCTAAAAAATAATTAGTTGGCAAAAAAAAATAACAACTTTTCTTTGACGCAAAATCTTTAAAATTTGCAGAGTAAAATGTCCGATCGAGGTATCTTTTTTATTTTTAAAGTTAGGTGCCTACTATAACCGAAGAAAATGTTACGAAATAACTAAATAAAATCTTTTATAAGAAGTTTTTTTTGAAATTTTGCTCCCTTATCGAAATATTCATTGATTGTTTCAGCGTCCGAACGAATGCGCGCTACTATGAATCGGCCGCAATCGCATCTAGAGCTAAACGCAGACACGTGCCGGGTGATTATTATTTTCCATTTATGTTAAGTTGAAAGTGCTTTTTATCTCAGTCCTTATATTTAGTGCGTTATAAACACATAGTTTGGCATAAATTATAATTACTCGGATAGGAAATCAAAGGAAACAAGCTGTTCGCTGGATTTTTATATAATTGTTATACATTCAATAGGATACTTTTCGCAGTTTTTTGTAAATAATGTTACTTTTAGACATTTTTAATTTTATAGTACGATCTTAGTTGGTAAAAGACTTGGTAAAAAAAACTATGCCAAACCCCATTTGGGTTTCGATTCCGAGTCAAAAGAACTACACCACCACCTTACACGTAAAAGAATGTAAATTTTTACATTATAAGACACGAGCTAAAATCATATTTTCACGGTTGTATATTACATTGTGAAATGTATATTTGTAAAATATATAAATATTTAGATATTAAAATGAAATATCATTTCACCAGATTTCTATTCAATTACAAAAACATAAAAATTAAAAAAAAAATTTTCAAATTTAAATCATTAAGTAATAACATTTTTATTTATCGATCGATTTTGTTCAAATAGGGTTCTTCCTCTAGCTAACACTAATTTACTGTCCAAATTTCAGTACAATCGGAATTTTCTTTCTTCAGTTATCGTGCTTACAAGAAACGTGACGAACAGACAGACAGACGGACATTTTGAAAGTTGTTCAGAACACAATGGTATGAAAATTTTTTGTCTGCGAGCGATATTTACGGTTTTAGAAATGTACCGATCAAATGCAAAATCCGATGACATTTCTGTGGCTCTAAAACAATATTTAGAACAGAAAAATTTATTTTTATCACTAAATCCAGTTTACCATGCACAATGTAGAAGATCGTATACCCGAACTGCTTATAAAAGAAAATCAGAAATTGTAAATCCTAGTACAGAGAATACAAGTAAAAAGGGCATTTCTGCAATGTGCTATTTACAAGACAGCCTACCAAATTAAGCCCAGAATTCCAAATGTTTTAGATTTTGGATGGTACCTAAAGGAGGAAATCTTATTTACAAAGATGATTTCAAAAAGCCCAAAACCCATTTTATTGAGTTAGCTCCATTTTGTAAATATAAATTATATAACTGTACTACAAGCTGCAAGTGTAGCAAAGCAAACGTGCAATGTAACATAAGTTGTTTATGCGAAGGAAAATGTAATCTTTAGTACCCACTTGCTGTTATAATTAATGAAAATATATTTTTTAATGTGTATGTTTCGAGATTATGTACATAATTTTATAACATTTAATTGCAAATAGAAACTAAATAATCCGTAGACTCACTTGATCGCTTGCTTAAACCACACCACAGATGGGCGACGTTAACAGAAGTTATGCTTTAAATTAATGCGGACGAGTTGCGCGGCCGCATTCAACAGCGTCATCTCGTTACACGAGCCGAATTTCAAAAAAATCTCTTTATAAAAAAGTTTGTTTAAAGTATATGGAACATTTTTCTCGTTTATACTATAACTCTCTCTTTAAAAACAAAAAAGGTAACCTCGATCGGGTATTTTTCAATGCAAATTTTAAAAAACCGCGACAATAGAGGGTAACTATATTTTTTTAGGCACTATATTATTAGTTACACTATATTCTTTGCCGTCAGCCTGTCCAAGAATATTGGAGGGGTAATGTGTAAAATATTGGTCTAAATCGGAATTAAAATAAAAAAGATATGATGTGTTATGTGCAAAACAAAAATTAACACATCATTTTAAAATTTTTCAAAAAATTTGCGAATTGATCGATTTGGCAATCTCAAATTAACGGGCGAACTCAAAAATCAAATCCAGAAGGTCATTTTCCATAATATCATCTGTTTTTTAGGTGGGTGTTCGCGAGTTGTATAGACTACTTTTAAAATGCTTCCTACAGATTGGCTGCTCTCCGACTAATATTTTTGCTCGAGGTTTTACAAATGATCCAAATTCTTTTAGATTTTTTTGTAGCCTTTCGAATATTCTTGTTTGGCCGTCTCTTATCTGGATATCTAAACATATTGTTTAGGCGGCACTTTTGGCACAAAGTTTTGCTGTTTATAACTTACTTATAAATGAAGCTCGGAAGCTAAATTTGAATCTTCTCCGCATTCTATGAAACGCTGAATCGTATCATAATTTTCACCATTACTAAATTGAACCATTCTTAACAATGCTCACTTACAATTAACTCACAAATTAGTTTTTTTTTACCATGGTCTTCTTAATAAATATTAGAAATGCAATAAATATGCATAGATGTCGATGGAAGACAATTCAAACATTTATTGTAGTTTAGTTTTTCCTATTTTTGGCAAAATTATTTTATATTATAAGTGTTGTTGTTAATAGTTTTCCATGGCTTCCTCACAAATGTATTGAATTTTTCAAAAATTAACTTCTTTTTCTAGAGATAAATATGACATAATATATCGTTGCATAACTAATTTAAGTTGCGATCAAATAATGAATTAATTTACAGGATGTTCGATTTATAAAAACACAAGTTATGTCAGTATATCGAAAACTGAAGCATGCATAATTTTCTTCTTATCAGCAACGGATTTTACTCAAAAAAGTGCTTTAAGAATGTGTTACTCGATTTTCGATTCGACACTTGGTAATTGAAATATAGAGGTCATCCAAAAATGCCAATTTTCCAAAAACGCTTTGTAGCTCAGTACTCGAAAAAGAGATGATCGCGGTTTGCGCGTTTCTGGAAATCGAACTGTCTGTTTGCCATAGTTTTAGAGAAAACCTCAAATCCCTCTAATTTGGTCCACCCTGTACATAACTAACTGCAGGCGAGATATCGTGTTACAACTTTCATTATCAATATTTTCATTTTCCCAAAAAATAAATGTAAATGGAAGTGTTAGAATTATAACCAGGCATCGACTGTTCAGACAATATTTATATACCATAGATGAATACCAACATTCTGTTGAATTAGGTCTTACAATAAATTAGTCCTATAGAATTAACAAGCAAAGAAAACATCAGAGACGAACTTAGTTTAGGCTATTTATTGATGCTATCCAGGCTTGTTAATTAGCACAATTGAAAAGTGTTCCTAGTTATCTGTACACAAACAATGCACGAGCCAATTTTATTACCGCTCTTTTCTGGAAAATAATTCTTTCCTTATTATAATTAGTGAATTTGGGGTAGTTCGCCAACTTATTTTGAAATATATTTAATAAGACCCGCCGTGAATCTGATAGGTACTGATTATCTAGGCTATTTTTAGCTGTATATACATGGCGCCAAGAAGTATGGACAATGGACAATACTTCAATAGCGTATAGCTTGGGTCAATAGTCCAGTCAACGAAAGAGTTGTAGAGAACATGGAGGAGGGGCGAATTTTCCTCTTCAGGAATGTGTTGGAGGTAGTTAGGGGGTAAACATACTAAAAGTCCCCGCCCCTAGCCCCGCCGCTTCAGGGGGATAGGTTCCTTTTCTCGATTCTTCGCTTATAACTCGGAAACGATGCGTCGTACGGAAAAGGTAATCTATGCAAAATTAAAAATAATTAAATTGCCTACAAGAATGTCTCTATTCATTTTCTTCCTTGTGTTATAGTTTACGAGATATTCGCCAGCCAAAATAGATAATTTATAAATAAATTAATTAGGTAGGAGAATTCCCCCATCAATAACCAAATCAAATTTTGGTGTATGTACGTTTGTGGCGCCGATCCGATGCATTTTTTAGAATATTTAACATTCAAAATGTTTTTTTCCGCATATTTTGGTACCGCAGGTGGCTTTCCCTTTGTAGCAGGCGAATGTTTTTCTGATCATAAGTAGATCCTAATTTGTTCTATACTTGAGTACTTTGATTCAAATCGGAAACAAAATAAAAAAGTTAGAAGGGTGTCTTCATTTTAAGTGAGTCACACTGTATATTTAAGGAAATAGATTTCGACAAAATATTACGTTAGTAAATACGTCGAGTGTTGTAAAATAAAGATTGTTTTGTGACTGATTTATTAGCAAACCACGGTAAACCGCTTTGATAGAAATATTAAAGTTACCTAATTTATTTATTTATTATCTATTTTGGCTGGTGAATATCTCGTAAAGTATAATACATAAGAAAAAAATGAATATAAACATTCTTGTAGGAAATTTAATTATGTTTAATTTTGCACAGATTACCTTTTTTCATACAACGCATCGTTTCCGAGTTATAAGCGAAGAATCGAAAAAAGGAACCTTTCCACCCTCTCTCCCCCTGAAACGGCGGGGCTAAGGGCGGGGACTTTTTGTATGTTTACCTCCTAACTACCCCCAACACATTCCTGAAGAGGAAAATTCTCCCCACCTTCATGTTCTCTACAATCCCCTTTTGGACATTGGACTACAAAGTCATATGAAAAATACAACATAGAGAAAAACTAGTGGGAGCATTATACTCTTCGCCGATTTACTGAGCTTTTTATATAATTGTTACACATTCTATAGGATACTCTTCGCATTTTTCTTGTAAATAATGTTAGTTTTTGGACATTCTAAATTTTATGATACCAACTTTGTTGTGAAAAAAAAATATATGAAAAAAAAAAATCGCCATGTGAGGGATCGAACACGAGACCTTTCGATTGAAAGGCAAGCAAGCAAGCAAATAAAATTTATTAATATTCATATATACATATACGCCTCCCCGAAACCTACCACGGTGCGCAGCGCCGTGGTGATTGTAGGGCTGAGCGGGGTAGGTTCGGCTCGGCTGGCGACAATGACAAAAAAAGGAACAATTAAAATTCCTACCCACCTAGCGTGGATTTAAAATTAATAATATATTTGAAAATAATGCTGCCCACAAAGGCCTAAAACTAATGCATATAAAACTTAGAACTAGTTGCTGGTTGTAACACTGAATAAATTTTGGCTGCTGACTCGGGTGAAAAGCTAAACGAAAAAAACCCGTACGAGAACTGCCGACCTGGTGTTCTCCCTGACGCCAGGAATATGTGGTGGAAAGAGAATAGGGTTTAAAATGTTTGAATTTTTAAAGGTTTATCGGCCAAAATGGAATTTTTGGTGACAAAAAGAATTAAAAAAAAAAAGAACAAAAATAGAACATACAGAAAGAGAATAGAGAGGATTGGAAATATAAAGTTGAGGACAGATCAAAGGTGGGGGAATGGTAGGTTGTGGTATAGGAAAGTATGGCTAGGGAAAAGGTTGCCGGAAGATAGGCAACGCCTGGTATGGTAGGGGGTGTTTGATCTGGAATGGGGCATTATGCATTCAGATTTGAGTTATGTTGTTGGTTAGCGGACTATCGCCCAGCTTGAAGGTGTAGAATTTCTGGGAGATTTCTTGGACGTAGTCCGCTAGTGGGGTTATGTCGTGACATCGTGTGTATAGATCTCTGAGGGAGGTGTATCTGCCGGAATCAGAAATGAGGCGCAAAAATTTGTGTTCGAGAACTCGAAGTTTTCGCATTGTCGTGGCCGGAATGCTGCACCACACCGGCGCCACGTATGTGATGGCCGGCCTGATCACCATCGTGTACAACAGTTTCTTATTTGTCCTGTTAAGTCCGCTACCACTGACCAGGACGGGTACAGACTCCTGGACATGGAGTAGACCTTGCGTATTGTTTCGTTAATATGTATGTTAAACGTCAGTCGTTTGTCCAAGTTAACCCCCAGATACTTCACGCATCGTTTGATTGGAATTTATTGTCCCCCAATCGAAATTGGCATTAATATGCGGTTCACTGTGAACCGGCGCTTGAAGAGGATCGACTCGGACTTCTCGGCGTTAATCCGAATCTTCCACTTGTCGTAATACGCCGTGGCACGGGCAATGTGTGCTTTCAGCAGCATGTTAGCTGCTTGTGCATTGTGCGAATGTGCATACATGGCCGTGTCATCGGCGTACTTGGCAAGGTTCGTATTCGGGAACTCCGGGAAGTCGGAGACGTACAAGTTGTACAGTTTCGGTGACAGGCACGACCCCTGGGGGACACCCGCGCGAATGTCCCTCCGAGTTGATAGTTTATTATTCACCCTGACCTGCAGCGACCTATCTGTCAGGAAAGAGTGAATAAGTTTGGTTATGTGCATGGGAAAGTCCAGTGCGTTTAGTTTGTGAAGCAGCCCCGAGATCCTCACGGTATCGAAGGCTTTCTCAACATCGAGGAGCACCATGACGGTGGTCTTCCCGAGGTTGCGTTGCACCTTGACGTCATTCACGATCCTGACGACCTGCTGCACAGTGCCCCTGCTCCGCCTGAAGCCGAACTGGTACTCGTCGTCGATGTGGAGGCAAATGCTTTAGCCATTGAGCTATCTCATCTTACCACAAAACTTGAATGAATGTGGTTCAAGAATTATATTTCAACGGATTAGATACATTATTATGAAATATATATATTGGTAAAATATAAAAACAAAAAAAAACATTTCGCAAGATTTCTATTTAAATACAAATGACAGAAATTATGAAAAAAATTTTTTTTTTATTTAAATGATTAATAACTTTTTTATTTACTGATTGATTTTTTCAAAAACAATAGGGTTCTTCCTCTAGCTAACGCTAACTTACTTTCCAAATTTCAATATAATCGGACTTTTCTTTCTTAAGTTATCGTGCCTACAAGAAACGTGACGGACGGACGGAAAGACGGACGGACGGACAGACGGACATTTTGAAAGTTGTTCAGAATTCGTTCACTAACATAATGATATGAAAATTTTTTCTCTACGAGCGATATTTACTGATTTAGAAATGTGCCGATCAAATACAATATACTCTTCGTTTTTGCGAAGAGTATAATAATTGGACTCACAAGAAATTACACAAATAATTACGAAAGTAAAATCTGCTATGCTTATTGCGTTCATATTATAATAAATATCTGAAAAGCGTCAGATGCTACCACTCCCGTTATACAGCGGTACGGGGTACCGCACTCTTGTAAAACATTGTTTATGAAAAGGTTTGCTTGTCTTAGAAAGTCATAGACAGTTGTCAAACTTAAGATAAATTGTACGGGGTTTTCTAAAAATTAGAAAATATAAAATCGACTTTAAGCAAACTACGGTTATTTTGTATTTTTACTGAAAATTTTATTTTACAAAGTTTTTTCCATTATGTAGGAGGCCTACACTGCCGTGCTAAAATCAACAGCCGTATCTACAAAAATATCCGAAATCGGGTTTTTAGTGGTTTTGGTATATTAACATTTTATTCTATTTATTAAAGCAAAAAGCTGTATCTACATTAGTTATATTAAAAAACATTACACATTTTGTCGTATCTTCACAAGACTTCTGGCTTTCCTAAGTACAAATGTGGTATCTGCATGCTACTAGTTGAAAACGCAGTAACTACGTGTGAGAAAGTGCATATGCCGCATTTGTTTCTAGTATGCTGTAGTTCCCTCCTTTTCGATTAGGAAACGTTGCTAATTGCGCGCTCTATTTCTAGTTAGTTGCTCTATATTCATCAAAGTGTTTACATGTCGTGTCAGTTATTGGTGATAAAAATGAAAGGTAAATCAACATTATGGGATGTTTTTGTTATCATGTGTTATTTTCCTGGGAATGCTGAGTTAGAATAATACCCCATCTGCGTTTTAAATCAATATAATGTAGATACCGCATTGTGTTTTAGCATGTACAAATATATTTTTAACAATAAAAACAGTATCTGATTTTTTGGTATAAACTTTTAACTTTTTTTTAAATTTAACATGTATAGTCGATTTTTTACGTCATTTTACATGGGTAATCATCTTGATTATATAACTTGTGTTGTAATTTACCAAGAACTATCAAAAAAACTTTGATGTTAAATTTCTCGATTCTTTGTCGCCAGTAGATACGGCGTTTGATTTTAGCACGGCAGTACATGTGGAATAGTTTTTAACTTAGTTGAATAAAATGGTTTTTTTTTTTTTTTAATTAAATTATTTCCTTACTTTGTACTAAACTCCGTATTTAAGCTTTTCTTCATAATTGAAATAATTGTGTTAAATAAAATTTTCAGTAAAAATGTAAAAAAAAGGTAGGTTGCTTAAAGTCGATTTCATATTTTCTAATTTTTAAAATTCCCTGTATAATTTATCTTACGTTTGACAACTGTTTATGACCTCTTAAGGCAAACAAAACATTTTATAAAGAATGATTTTTTCTCGGCAAATCAAAAATAAGAAAGTTTACGAGAGAGCGATACCCCATCCGGGGACACTGTGTAGGGTAATCTCCAGAACCGTGTGAACTACAGAAATTAAGTTGCCTTTAGATCGTCCAATTTCATGTGCATTCATATTGTTTTATATTAAGAATTTATGTTTTCTCGTTCTCCACAATAATCAGTACATTAATAGCATTTTCCGTTGTTTCAGTAATAGTCGAGAAATGAGGAACAAAGCTGAAAAACAAAGGAGGGACAGACTGAACGCATTTATAGGCGAATTGGCAACGCTAGTGCCGATGGTGGCCAGAAGTGCAAAAAGAATGGATAAGACTAGTATTCTTAGACTGACAGCCACGCACTTGAGGATATATCAAAGTAAGAAGTGCTATTCTTTATATTTCTTTTCCTTTACCTATTGATTATAAATGTTATTAAAGGAGAAAAAGTAAAATTTTCGGCCATGCGAAAGTTAAACATAGATTGTACATTCAGTTCTTTACATCGATATAAATCATGCAAAAACCCCTCAAAGAAACCGCGCTCTGCCTAATTCGGAACCATTGGCGTAATTTCAGCATTTTTATTGGGTAGGCAGGGATTTTACCTAATTGTATTGAAAACCTTTGACTTGATTGGCATAGTTGTCGTACTTATTATTTTTTCCGGTAGAATTTCGGAATTCGCCAGATTTGCCTTAAACAATTTAATGCTCTTTCAAAATATTGGGTGGGCAGTTGCCTACCCTCGCCCCTCCTCCCGAATTACGCCTATGATTCGAAGAGATATCAGGAAGGAAGGACAGGGCTGGCTTTAGTTTTTACTAAATATTGATAATTCATTTTGAATCAAACTTAGTAGTTCAACCATTTTATTTGTAGAGTGCTGTAAAATTCGTTTAAGAGCGCCATCTAGCATCAAGTAGGAGTAAGTAGCAGACACAGTAAGTTGGCTCCATTTAATTTTGGTTGAATAGAGTTTTAAACGTTTTAAACATACCATTTAAAACATTGAAAAAACTGTTTGAAATAAAAAAAAAATGGTTTTTTTTCCAACCCTGCAAAAGATCCGGAATTTATCAATTGTACGGTTGTTCAATTATGTTGGACAAACAAAATTCTACTTCGATTCAATGAGCATATGACCTATCTCAAATATGGAAGAAAAGTTTAGCGTTGCGCAGCACCACCTTTTATTTTAGAATAGATATCAATAAATTAAAATTGATTAGAAACAATAAACAGCTGGATACTCTTGAAAGCTTAGAAAATGACAAATGTAAAAATGCTATGAATAGTGACAAGGCGCATATCCCAAATAGTCCGCCTTATTATATATCTCTATAAATATATATGTGTATATATTTTACTTTTATTGTGAACAAAGTGCTAAATAAAGGACTATTATTATTATTGGGAAGTAGGTCACTGCCCGTTGAGACAAGACAAAGGTCGTTTAACCCCGACATTAGTTTGGTATAAATCTAATATATAAAAATCTCGTGTCACAGTGTTTGTTATCGAACTCCTCCGAAACGGCATGACCGATTTTTATGAAATTTTTGGTGTATGTTTGGTAGGTCTGAGAATAGGTTGTAGGCTATTTTTTATACCCCTAGGTAATAAGGGTGGCCCTATCCAGAAATTTTATTTTTATTTTTTGGACAAAAATTTATAATTTATATGGCAAAACAACGTTTGCTGGGTCAGCTAGTATGAGATATAATATTTAATTTGCTTTCGTTATAATCATTTCCAGATGACGCCAACAAGGTTGGCGAAACGCGCGTCGAGTGATAGTATTCGAGTGCAGTGTTCTGATGTTTGTAGAAACTATTTCATCGCCAACACATAATATGGTGCAATATTTTTTTTTAAATGAGGTAATTAAATGAAATAAATTGACGTGTTTACATTTAAAAACCATTAATCTCAAGGTTTACCATGAAGGCCGCAACTTTGTTATCTTTTTTTTGCAGTATATAAAGTTAAAAATTAGTCAACAACTTTTCGGAATTTATTTAAGTACATACCTATTTGAAACACGTTATTGTCGTGTTTGTCTCATAGTACACATATTCAGCTAAAAAAATATAGGTAGGTATCAATATTTTATTTGATAAAATTAAATACTCACATTTTTGGACAACGATAAAAATATTGTTTTTCCCTTGTACGGGAAGAGCAGCTCAAAACTGTTTATACCTATACTTTTTATTACGTATAAAGTACTGTGAAGAAGTGCTCAGAATGGAAGATGTCGCCGGCAACAATTGTAACTATTGCTCTAGTGAAATATTTGTCAAGAAAGTTTTTATTTTTTGAAAATTAAAAAATTATTTGAGGGTCAGGTCATATCTTAGTGCTAAGGCTTTCGCGGAGCTGGTGATCTGGCTGCTGGTTTCCGGGTCTTCTTCCGCGTAGACTTGGTTGAGTGCTTGACGTTTCGACCATCTTGTCGTGGTCTTCTTCTGAAGCGAAGAAGACCACGACAAGATGGTCGAAACGTCAAGCACTCAACCAAGTCTACGCGGAAGAAGACCCGGAACCAGCAGCCAGGTCAGGTCATATGTTTTTTGGCCAGCAGGATCGAAATATGCAAAAATATAGAAGTTGTGCCATTTAAAAATTTAATTTTCCTGTAAATTGCATGGAAACCGGAAGTCGCCCATTTTGGTTCTTTACATTATATAAATTTTATGCTCACTACACTAAATTTAAAAAAAAATCCATTCGCCCATCCAAAAGTTACGAGTGTCCCTATCGGCTGAGCCATCCGGTGTGCAGGCCCCCCGTAGGGGGTCTAGATATCTTGACAACATTTTCGTTTCAAATCCCCCCCCCCCACTGCTCATCAAGTATTGTGAGTGAATTTGATGGGGGGGGGGGGGGGGGGGGGGTGCCGGTAAGCTCGTAAAAAAAGGGAAAACCAACCTAAACGACTAACCTTAATTTCACAAAATAAACGACATGGTATTTATTTCTTCAAAGAATTTATTTTTTTGTTGGTCATTTCTCAACCCCCGAATCAAAATAATTCAGAAAAAACTCATTCACCAACAATTCACCTAAAAAATATGGAAAATTTGTAGACCAGTGTTATGTCTAACTGTTAGATTGAATTAAGTTATCTATTCAAATGCAGTTAAATATTATTATAATTTTTTGAATAAAATATATTCAAATAAGAACTAAATTTATGCGTCGACTGAATTTGCCTTAAAACTGGTTCCATTTTCCTCTGTCTGCCCTTGAGAACTGAGATATTGATTAAAAATGTGTTTACTAATGAAATATTGTCTTAGTCATCATATTTTCAGAAGCCCGAGTATGATGTTTTATAATTAATTTTTGTTTGTTTTACGTATTTCGCCCGAGATTTTATTGAACTGGAGTTAACAAAAATTGACAAAATGGAGGAAAACGTAAGAGCTTTACATATTTTTCTAATGTTTTAAAAGGAATCTGGAGGTGAAAACGTTAAAGTCATGGAAAAATCAGTCACACCTGAAAATTCCGGTTTCCATGAAAAAAAAACGGCCAATTTTCTTACTTTTGCTTCACTAACCTAAACTCCAAAGGCGGGCTGTATCACCGATAGCCCGTCGGGCAGAGCGCGAAAAGCCTTCTCTTTCTTGACCTACCCAATACTGAAGTATAACCAGATGGGACCTTCACTACTTATTAAAGCATGTTATTTTACATAGGAAATCAAAATTGACGGCACTCTCCATTGGTCGAGACCGAAGATATAAGAAAAAAACTAAAAAAAAAGAAATTTAGAAATTTAAGATTTAATCAAATATAACTTTAGAACTAAAACAGATCAAAATACAATTTTTTTTGGTTTTGACAAATAAACATTGCTCTTTAATTTGAAGTATAATTTATTGCAATAATTAAAAAATTAACATAAAAAAACTAGCAAAATTCAAAAAGATACACAAATCAGCAACATTTTTCTAATTCTTAACTCGCCATAACTCGCTTATATAACGAGGTATTCAATTTTTTCTTTCACCAAAAACTGACAAATTTAATAGGCTTCATTTTGTCTCGATTAATGCTGGATTTAATTTCTTAACTAAAAGCGCTACAGCCCTTGAAACACAACGAAGCACAGTACGGCGACGAAGACGCGAGGCTTCCTTTCCCGCCCCCGCTACTTTCTCGGCCCATCAAGAAACGTATCGGCTGCTGGCCTCATTATTGTCTGGATAAATATTAATAAGAATATACTATTTTACTTACATGTAGGCTATTACAGTTTATGTATATTGTAGATTCATTTTTATCAATGGAGAAAAACTACATGTTTCTTTTACGAAACTGCTGAAAGCAGTGAAAATCTAATGGTAAAAAACCAACTGTTACTGGCATCAGGTCTATTATTAATTGTGCAAATGAAAGAAAATATGCAATTTCATTAACATTTTTATAAAACAAAGTGGTGGCACTTATTTGCACACCCTTCGATACCGATTTCATTATTCTTGTCTGACATCTTTTTGTAATAAATAACATTAGCAAAGATAATACGTATTGTCTCTGATATTAGTAACGCGATAAAAAAAATGCAAGTGAGCCTTCATGTAGTTATAATAAAGAAAAAAAATCAGTTTAAAATAAAATGGCATTGTCTGACTTGTGGAAAATCCAGAAAAATTAAGAATAAATTAAGAACATCTTTAAGTACCAGTTTGTACAGGAACGGGTGCGGAAACTAGAAAAAAATATATATTAAAGCTGCAGTGTCGCATTGTGATACAGAAATACAAGGCAGGTTACACATTTATTCAGATTTATTTGGGCTAATGGAAATTATCATAAAATTTATTATGCAAAATACATTAGCAAAAAAAATTAAATGTGTACAAACTAAACAACTGAAAGAAAAAAATGAATTTAAAGTAGCGTTAAATATTTTATTTAAGGAGGTTTATCTTGCTGTTTTGCAAAAAAGAATTCTTAACTCTAATATTTCTAAAAACACGACTTAATGATATATTTGAAGAAATGACGGAAGAAAAATTAGATTATTATAGCAGTGGAAATATAAGAAAGAGTTTAGAAAAGCATTTAAGCAAACAAAGTGTTTTGTGAACACAAAGAAAATACAAAAACAGTTCATTCAAGTGATAATAAAGCTAAAAGGATTTTTGTTGTCAGTCACAAGTGAATCAGGCGAAGAAAACTTGGTTCATGAGAATGAATTGACAATTCCTGATAAAGCTGCCGGTATCTTAAGAGAAGCTATCGCTGGATGTTTTAAAACTATAAAAAAAACACGACCACTAATCTAAATGAACATAAATGTAAACAAGAAGTTTCAGATTTGTTATAAACATTTATGTCGTGGATACTAAATATGTCAAGACAGACAAATTCGATTTAAACGTTATTTCTATAGTAATGGAATTTATATTAATACTTATGGAAAAAAAAACAATCAGCTTAGGCCATTTTTTTTATCATTTACATATCACTATGTGTTTCGTGCCGTCAGAAGAAAAAGAACTTAATGATATGCTTTATTCTTTTGGCTATGGTTATTCCTACGATGAAATACGTACATTTTTAACGTCTTTAGCTAGTCACGTATTAGTAAAAACTGGTGACGACATTTTTATACCACCTGGAGTTCCTCCAGTAAGTTCTGAAGAAAACAATTACATTTATCGCGGCGATAATTTTGATCAAAACGAAGACAGGCTAGATGGTAAAAATCCCACTAGGAATAGTATTATTTAAAAAAAAGAACAGCCTATTTACACAAGCATATTTAGATCGTCTATCGAATTTTAACCGATTTTAACCCTTCTAGTTTATATGAAAACAAAAATATAGTTATGTACAAAAACTCCAACTAATCGTTCAGAGCCTCTACGAGTTGTGAAAGCATGGCAAATAATTGTTTTGATTATGTGGTTACCTCTGACATTTTATGGAAAATATTAAAATATACGAAGCATAGTAAAAACTTTACTAGCTGGCATGATTTTACTTCCACATCCAGTGGAAGTATAGTAACGACAAAAAATTTTTAAAAATTTTATTGTTCAAATAGGCTTAGGATGTCATGAAACGTCGAAATTTCAAGTTCGAGCGAAAAAAAAAAATCTGTCTGTCGTTCTGTCGGTCTGTAACTTTTTTTGTGCGCACGTTTACTCTGGAACCGTTTGAGATATTGACTTGAAATTTGGTACACATATGTACTTTTTCATCTTGTTCCGTCGAAGGGTTGGGGGGTAAATTGGGGTAAATTTGGAGTAAATAGGTAAATCAAGCAGATAAGAGTTCATAAAATTGATATTTAGTATAGACAAGAGAAGCTAAGGTCTCAAAAAAAAATTTTGGTATTAGCCACCCCCATTACCACCCCCACCCCATTATTAAAGGGGATGAAAAAAAAAATGTGATTTAGTGTGTGTACAAGAACCAGAAACCTCAAAATATTTTTTTACTTTATTTATGGTGAACGCGGGATGTACCGGGAACGAGTGGGGAAGCCTCGCGACTCCGTCGCCGTAGCGCGCTTCGTTGTGTTTAAAAGGCTGTACCGCTTTTATTTACAGAGCTAGACCCAGCATTAATTGAGACAAAATGAAGTCTATGAAATTTGGCAGTTTTTGGTGAATAAAACATTCGAATAGCTCAATACATAAGCGAGTTACAATGAGTTAAACCTTTCAAAAAAATTGACAATTTGTGTACCATCTAAATCAACGTCAATTTTTTAATGTTAAAGTTATTATTTTTGTAATAAATTATACATCAAATTAAAGAGAATCGTTTGTACTATAAAACTAAAAAAAATATATAATTTTATCTTTTTCGTTTGAAAGTTATTCGTGGTTGAATTTGAATTTTGTTATTTTCATTTTTTTTTGTTTTTTTCTTGTAGTCTCGACCAATGGAGAGTGTCGTCAAAAGTGATTTCCTATGTAAAAAAACCTGCTGAATAAAATGAAATAGGTTTTATTTGGTTATACCTCGGTATTGGGTTAGTGAACGATAGAGCCAGCCATCCGACGTACTACGAGTTTAAATCAAAATCATCTTGATCAGAAATCAATTTTTAATTTAAACCAATAATCAGTCAGGCCTGGACAGGACTAGCGGGGAACCGGGCAAATGCTCGGTGGGCCGGTGGCTTTCGGGGCCGCCGAGGACCCGCAAAAAAAAAATAAAGGTCTTTTTAAGCAATTAAATTAATGTGAAATAAAAATATTTTTTCTTCAAGCGTATTAAAATGTTTAAATTATGTCACCAAAAACAGAAGTAGAAGTAGGACATTGTTTTACTAGTAACAAAATGTTAGAACCGAACGCCACCGTAGTGGACATTGTTTTACTAGTAACATAATGTTAGTTCCGAAAGCGCCACCGCAGTGGGTATTGTTTTACTAGTAACATAATGTTAATACCGAAAGCCACCGGTGGCGCGCTATCCACTAGCCACTTGTCATATTGTGTCAACATGTAAGACTGTAGTTTGAATATTTGTACATTTATGATAAATAAATGAATTTTTGCATTTTAATACGCTTGAAGAAAAAATAGTATATATTACACGGAGTAGAACGCCTTTTTTGTGTTTCGCCCAGTTTGCGGCTTCGGCTTCGCCTCAGCCGCAAATCCTGGGCTCAATACAAAAAAAGAGTGCGTTCTACTCCTAGTAATATAATATACTATTATCTAACCCCGTTATGAAAAGTCAAATTTTAAATGCATTTTTGACGTTACGAAACGTCACATTTTTCATAACTGTCATTTTCATTACATAACTAGTTATGTAAAAAAAAATTTACGTAACTGATTATTGAACCTATTTGTTGACACCGATTTTCTAATTTCTTATATACTTCTTCATACCTGCTTTTTGATTTACCAGGTGTTGTTGAATTTACTGCTAAAGCCGATTGTTTAAGTATATCAGATGGAATATCCATATCTGAATCAATTAATTTCAACTTAATTTGCTTCAAAAAATTCAGCAAATTGACAAGTAAAGTTTGTTTATACAAACGTCAATCCAGACTAACGCTCAGGTAAAGCGATAAACACAGAATTTATTTGTACGGTTGCAAGCGGTAGCTATGATGGGAACCGAAAAATAGTATTCAAAATAAATTGTCATATCTTTTCTAATTTAGGGCGGGATTAGATAAAATTTTGTACTTAACATGTTATGAAAACAGTAATTTTACTTGACTCATGTGATTTGCAAAACTCGCTCGCTTCGCTCGCTCGTTTTGGCAAATATTACATTCGTCATGTAAAATTACTCTTTTCATAACTGGTTACGTAAATAACTATTGTAACGTGCTGCTGTGAAAAATGGGCTGAGGCTGGGACCGATCAAAGAAGTTGCCCGGTTTCCAATAAAAATATACTTTCATGGACTATTTTATAGATTAATATATTCTTACTTTATTAACCAATCAAAACGTACATTTTAAAAAAAATGGACCAATAGGATTTATTAAAAGTGAGAAAACGGCTATTGATCAGTGGAAAAAATCGAGAAAAATGTATGTTACTTTTTTTGTAGTAGCCATGTATCAAACTAAAAAAGTCATTGAAATTATTAAATCTGACATTTCACGTTTTCATCTTGATTTTTGTACACAAAATGAATGAGAAAAAGCGATTTGGTGATGTTTCACAAGAAAATATTAACGAAGCTATCAATGAAATTGTCCCAGTTAAAACGAGAAACACTAAAAATTTTATATGGAAACAATTTAAAGCTTTTTGCAAAGAGCATTATTCCCTCGAAAAAGATATGACTACTGATGAACGTGCAAATGTTTTGACTGACTGGGGTTATAACATGATAAAAAACATTAGAAAATGTTTTTATTTTTTATTATAAATCGTTATTTTTAAAACATTAAACAGTTTTGTTGTTTTAATAATTATATTAGATAATATTTTTTAATCATATATTAATGTTCTGTAATACAATGGTAATACACACGAGGTTGATTTTCTACTTGGGTAAATTTTTTTTGAGTGACTCAAATCTGTTTTCCATGAAAATTATGCTCGAATTAAGGGATATAGGAAAAACCGCTCCACTTCCTGTTGCGATTTTTCCATGCCCATAATTCTCGAATAATTTTCATGGGAAAACAGATTTTTGTCCAAAACAAATTTACCCGGTAAAAAATCGACCTCTTCTGTATTAATATCCGATAAAAAACATTAGAAAATGTTTATATTTTCTATTATAAATTGTTATTTTTTAAACTTTAAATAAACAGTTTTGTTGTTTTAATAATTATTATTTTATATAATATTTTTTAATCATATATTAATGATTTTCTACTGGGGTAATTTTTTTTTTTTTTTTTGAGTGACAAACCTGTTTTCCATGAAAATTTTACTCGAATTAAGGGACATATGAAAAATCGCGAGACGAATTGGTTAATTCTCGAATAATTTTCACGGGAAAACAAGTTCTTGTCCAAAAAAAATTTATTCGGTAAAAAATCGACCTCTTGTGTATTAATACACGAAAAATCCATGCTCCAGTATATTTTTGTCGTATCTATTACCGTTCTCATACGTAAGCAATGAAAAATCAGAAATCACATCCTCGAGATTTAATTTTTTTTCTAATTGTTTTAACAAATATACTATTGGCTTCATTACTCTTGTATAATTTAATAAGTAATTTTTAACATATTAACTAGTATTGAATTCTTTGTTACAGCATTAATTAATGGTAAGAAACCACACATGCAGTTACCAAAACATGTTGATCAGTACGTTTTGGAGCAACTAGTTTGTGAGCAATTAGGGGGCTTTTTGTTAATAGTTACACCAACTGGGAAGATAGTGTTTATATCACATACCGTAGAAAATTTACTAGGACATTTACAGGTAAGATAATCAGATCACCACATATTACAGATATGGCCCAATTTTAATAGGGATTATTGTAATTTGTAATATGCTGTTTTACATATATGTTCCAAATTGTAATTAAATATTTTAAGTCTAACAGAGGTTATTGTGTTTACAAGAAACGGTATACACGCACACATACATATACACGCACCCACACTTACAGACGCAAAGACATTTTTTATTCGATATTTGAGTTCAGTCTGCTGTGAAAGGAATATCTTACAAGAAATTTATTTCTACGATAATTATTAGATTTTTTTTTTTTCAATTTAGAATACAGTCAAAAGATATACAATTCATTTCATTACTGAACCATAACAGATACGAAAAAAATTAATAGAAACATTATTGTAGAGAATTTAGTCAGCTTTAATTTTGAATATATATTTGCATATATTTTTGATTAGGGCTAATCGTTTTCGAGATATGAGCGAAAAACCAAAAACCGGGACCTTCTTCGTGTCCCCCTGCACCTCCCGCACCTCCTACGTTCGGAGACTTTTGGTATGTTTACCTCCTCGAGTCAAAAATTGTGATCTCGGCATTTCCCTCTAGAAACCATTATTTGACAGGACTATTACAACCACCTGAAAATAACAACTAACCAGAAATGAAAAAATATTTTCATGCTAGGGGCTATACTCTGCTCGAAAATGAGAAAGGGTAATAAAAACTCCTCTAAAAACGTGGTCAGGATGATAGAAGAAATTTTATATATTCCTTTCTAGTTTATATGGGTTCTGTGCATTTTTAGAAAATATTCATTCGAAATACCTGTACTATGAAAGCTTTTGTGTAAATAATAATAAATGTTTATTGAAATAGAATAACCTAATATACATATATAGACTCATAAAACAGCTTAAAATCAAAATGTTTAAAACAATAGACAAAAAAATATAAGAAATTACAATACAATACAGGATTGATATATAACAGAAATATATTTATACAGTTTAATCATCGCCTTTAAGGTATTGCAATAAATGATTTTTAAATAAATTTAGACTATTACATTCTTTAATAGTTTTTGGTAGCATATTATATTCCTGAAAACCATCATAAAATAATGTGTGCATATATTTGGTACAGTTTTTTCTTTCAATGCGTAGTTGATCATTTGACCGTGTTAGATGATTGTTTCACATTTAGCCAATCGAGTACATTTAGCATTGTTTTAATAGGAGTATATCTGTTGCACTTTAAAATGATCCTCATTCCTCTATTTTGCAGTTTTTGTAATATAGCAATACTATTATTATCCAATAAGTTTAAAATACTTGCACAATAGTCAAAGTGAGGTTGGATTATTGACTTGTAAATAGTTATACTTGTTGCAACCGATACAATTTGCAATACACGTGAGAAAAAGAATAGTTTTGTTGATATTTTCTTTTGTACATACATAAAATGACTCTTTAAACTTAAGTCATTGCTAATAATAAAACCTAAGTATTTAATCTCGGTAACCAATTCTAATTACTACTTGTGCTCGATATGGGCAGTGGCGTAGCCAATTCTTTGGGGAGGACGGGGGCAGTCGCGATAACAGGACGGTATAAGAAAGTTGCAAGTAAAACTAAAACAGATTTTTCACTACAGTAGAACGCCCATGGCCGGTCTGTGTTTGAGTGATTATTATTCTTTGTATTTATCAAATAGAGTATACACACGAATATTGGATAATATATACCTAAGTATGTACTTATTAATTTTTAAGCTTTCTGCTTAAACGAAACTTTGAACGGATTTATTGACGATACTATATACAGGGTGGACCAAATTAGATGGGATTTGGGGTTTTCTCTAAAACTATGGCAGATGGACAAAAACCAATATAGGTGTTCTTGTTGTAGAACTCTCCAAAATCGTCCTAAGTTGAAGACAGAATCGAAATTCGACTTAGGCAAAAATTTCATTTAAAGACATTTTTAAGAGTCTGCAGAGGCACAGATCAGTCCATAAGGACCGTTTTGGGTTCTATAAGGCGTTGGAAATGACCAGGTGAAAATTCGAAGAAACACCGAATTTTCACTTAGGAAAAATGTTTTTGGTTCAGGATATGAGAGCAGAAGTATATAATGACAAAGATTTATGAATAATATACTTTTTCAAAGGTACCACAAATTGGACTGAAAAATAATATTTTTGAAAGGGCGTCAAAATTTGGCTCAAGAATCGATTTATCGAAAGTACGCCAAAATTTCACTTGCAGACTAATTTTTCAAAACTGCGTTGAAATTTGGCTTGAAAATCGATTTTTCAAAAGTAGGCCAAAATTTCACCCGCAGATTAATTTTTCAAAACGACCTTGAAATTTGACTTGAAAATCGATTTTTCAAAAGTACGCCAAAATTTCACCCGCAGATTAGTTTTTCAAAATTACCTTGAAATTTGGCTTGAAAATCGATTTTTCAAAAGTACGCCGAAATTGGTCTTAAAATAGATTTTTCAAAAGTACCACAAAGTCAGTTTAAAAAGTACCACGAAAATATACTTTGAATTATTTTTTATTTTTTATTCCTCCACCTTTGAGGTACGGTCATTGAAAGCCCAATTCTAAAGTATGAGCATAAAATTTTAGCGATGCACTACATCCAAAAGGCAAAATAGAAGATTTTGACAAAGCCGGCGTAGTGCCGATAAGCAAAAATTGATAAAAATCAATGCACATGTACAAGGCCAGTTTCTCGCATAGAAAGAGTTTGGATTGACTCAGCGGCTCGCAATTTGGTCGAGCGCGTTGAGTGGTCCAGACAAAGTAATAGTAGAAAAGCCAATAACAGGGCTTTTCAAATGACAAAGTTATAGAGGAAAACGCCTTGTGCATAAAAATCCAAAAATTCAATTTTGCCTAAAAGTCCCTCGAAGGTGGGTCGCTGCCATATCGATAATATTGAACGACTGCGATAAGGGCTAGTAAGTTGTGGACTGATCGAACGCCATTCAACTTACGCAGTAATAAGTCCTCTGAATGTGTTCGAGTACGTGGCTCTTCACGATACAAGAACTTTAAAGCTAAGTAGTCTCTAGCGAACCTAAATTCATTAAGTAAATTTTTTTTAAGTTATTTCAGTCAGCCATAATTATTCATTTACCCAGAGTCTGAAACGATTCAAAAAGGCCCGCACTTTGATTCTGAAGAGGTGTGTATGAATCTTTTCTACCTATCGATCGTTAGCGTACGCGCTCTCGCTTGTATGGTTTGAAAGCCATTGCCTTGGATGGGGAAGGCACTATTCTCTAATAAGATTACTGTACCCCCTAAAATTTGTTAAATAAACGAATTCTTTGAACGCTCGCATCTTAATTGATCTTGAGGCCTGTTGACGGTCTATAATCCCTGGAACTTTCGTATCGAAAGCCGGATGTGTCGAGTTAATTCGCATTAACCTTCGACCTTCTGGTTGCGCTACGGAGGTTTGATAGGGATTTTTTTATGCGATTTTTGAGAAATCTTTGGGCGTAGAGTTCGTTATTAGCAGCCAAAAACGTGCCCCGCACGTCCCAAAATCAATCCCATCGAAGAGAAATTCTTCGATAGGGATTTTTTTTTTATGTAAAAATAAAAAATTTTCAAAAGGTACCTAAATCCCAGAACCAAGGAAATCACTCCAGAGTGAGCGTCGTTTTCGATCTGGGGTAGTGCCGCCTTGGTCCATTACTCAGCTACCGAAGTGCATCTTATCTCGAACCCGCCTGGGAGGTAGAAGAACGGGGAAGCACGCGACTGGCTCCCCTGAGAAAATAAATTGGTGTCGCGTCATTTTGACGCCCGGTAGTGCGTTCTTCTACATTCTCAGCTCGATTTTCGAGAAACAAACAGTGGCTCAAACCGCGATCGTCTATCTTTTTCGACTACCGAGCTACAGAACGTTTTTGGAAAATCGGCATTTTTTTATCTCAATTACCAAGTGTCGATTAAGGCACTTTTTTAACAAGAATAAAATTATGCATGTCTCAGTTTTCGAGATACAGACATAACTTTTGTTCTTTTTTTATTCGATCACAACTTAAATTAGCTATCCAACGATATATCATATATGTCATATTTATCTCTAGAAAAAGTGGTTAACTTTCGAAGAATTTAATATATTTGTGAGGAGGCCATGAAAACTATTAACAACAACACTTCTTATTATACAAAATAATTTTGCCAAAAATAGGAAAAACTAAACTACAATAAATGTTCGAATTGTCTTCCATTGACATCTATGCATATTTATTGCATTTCTAATATTTATTGAGAACTGTGAGTGAGCGTTGTTAAAAACGGTTCAATTTAGTAATGGTGAAAAATATGACATGATTAAGTGTTTTATAGAATGCGGAGAAGATTCATATATAGCTTCCGAGCTTTATTTTAATAGGGAAGTTATAGACAGCAAAACTTTATGCCAAAAGTTCTGCCTAAACAAAATTTTTAGATATCCAGAAATGAGACGGCCATACATAAAAATATTCAAAAAGCTACAACCAAATGTAAAAGAGTTTGGATCATTTGTAAAACCTTCAAGCAAAAATATATAATAAAGGAGGTAGAGAAGCAGTAGAAAATATTGTTTTAGAAACTGTAAGAGAAAATCCTAATATATCGTCTCACGAAATACAGGAAAATTTGAGACAAAAACTCCTGTCATGAATGGAAATGCAATAAATGCTGTAACGAGTGTCAGGATAAGGTGTCAAAATGCATAGATGTCATAAATGTCAATGGAAGACAATTCGAACAGTTCTCTTTTTGTTATATATAAATGACTTGGCAACTATCAATATATCGGGAAGTTTTACGCTTTTTGCCGATGACACCACCATTCTGTGGCATAATAAAAACTTGAGAATGTTGCATGAGAATATCTCCTCCGATATATCTGTAGTAAAGGAATGGTGCGATTCAAATCTTCTCTCATTTAATATTGTTAAAACTAATGTAATAGCGTTCGGTTGCAACTTAGAAGAGCTTTACCTGGGAAGTCACATTCTAGAAAATAAAACTCATGCAAAGTTTCTTGGACTGTATATCGACAATAAATTAAATTTTCAAGAACATATAAGGAATCTAAATAATAAATTAGCCTCTGGATGTTATGCTATTCGCACAATTTCTATCGAATTGGGATGCTCTTCTGCAAAAACAGCATACTTTTCCTTAATAGAGTCACACCTAAGATATGGTATCCCATTTTGGGGATTGTGCAGCCAACAACTATTAAATGGGGTGCTCATTTTGCAAAAACGAGCAGTAAGATATATGTGCAAAGCGCGTTTTAGAGACTCTTGCAAACCTCTATTTGTTGCTCACCAGATATTAACGGTAGTATCTATTTTTATCCACGAAACGGTGTGCTTATTTCATAAAAAACGAAATACTTTTGAACGTACAGAAAATCGCCGCATTACTCGCCAAGCAAATGACATTACTCTACCCATACCATCTACCAACTTCACAAAAAATTCTCTAATTTACAATTGGGTTGTTGCCGAATTTTCAAAAATGGTGAAATATGGTAGTGGAGGACTTAATTTAGTTATATATTTAATTTAGAAGAAAAATTCTTAGCGCAACATATTTTAAAAAATTGTTAAACTTCGACTATTTGAATGTGCCGCGAAAACGGTAGTGACATCATAACGGCAGTTAGATGTGAACTTATAAGCAGAACAGATGAAGACGAATAAGTTGACATTGCTGACAAGAAAGAAAATAACCTCATATGTCAAAAGTAAATTTCACGTTTAGCTAGCAGTGATTGATGTTTGCAGTTATTGTTAATATTTTTTTACAAAACGACTAAGGCAGTATATCTGTAAAAGCTAATTCTGACATTCTACTTGCGGTAGGTATATTTATGGTCAGCGAATTTTTAAAATGAGACGATCGTTTTGACATTGCAATGGTTGGAAGTGCAAAAGCTGCAAGGTACTTACCTTACAGCTGCTATAGACAGTACAAACTATTGTAATTTCTGCAAGAACTTCCTTTATCTTATCTTATTAATATTACATAATATGTCTAATATGTATTTTATTATTTAATTTAGATGAATTTGTTAACTATACTTTGTATTTTATTAGATATTTCCTTTTCATTGTTTTATTTCCTATTAACTATATACATGCGTATCTAACTGAAAACAACAAAATAAGTTTATCTACTAAAGAAATTATTTATTATCCATTGATACTCACTTCTAAGAAGAGTCAGAATAAGACTTACGAAGATATCAAGAAATGTCTGTATTATAACAAAAAATAATAAATAGGTAAGTACTTTATGCTAGTATCTATCTAAGCAGTAAACAATGATATGTACCTATTTATAACACACATAATTCAAAGGGCATTTATACCTACAATCCAACGCATTCGTAGCCATTTCCGACTGATTGTGTTCACCGACTTTAGACGACTTTCACAGTTTGTTTTATATAGTTTTTTAACGGCGAGTTTTTAAATTTCCTTTCTTAATTTATTGATCATCCCAGTATTATGGGGCGTCTAGGGAGCTTCGTAAATAATCAATAGCTAACAAAAACAACTGCACTTTATTCCAACATAAACTAGATAAAATACATAAAAGCAGATTAAAGCCATTTCCCTCCTTTTAGGAAGTCAAAGCATGAATAACATTCTAATCTAGAGCCGTTAAGAATACAGTAATACACCCTGTTTTATCCACCAGTTTGGCGGGTAATTTAAATTTGTAACAGCTAGAACGCCACACAAGTCTTGTAATGCGGCCATTTTTCCTACAACATAAACCCATATTAAAAATCAAATTCCTACATTAAGATACAACTTACCACAAATAAAACGCTTAGAATACATTGTAATTTGTTACTTTACTTGACATTGAAATGGTCTCCACAATAAGAAGACTTGGTCCTTCTCTGGTGGATTTGAATCATTCATTATTACGTTCAGCGTTTTTATTGGAACACAACAGTTTTTCTGGTGAATTGGTGGTATTATTTACACAGTACGGCAGAAAACACTATCTGTACTTATATTTGTCCATAACTAGATGCTGTTAAACTATACCGAATTGTAACCTATGAACGTCAGTTGAATTTGACGTTAAATATAATGTCAGATTAAGATTACACTGTCGTGATTGTCTTTTTTTTCCGTCGCTATCAGCGAGTTTCTAAATTAGTACCCATTTCTCGTCATTTTATATCTAACTTCTCTACAGACTGCCGTTATTATGTCATCTCCGTTTTAAATGCATGTATTTTTGTAATTAATATTATAATATTATAAGACTTTCTTTTCAACTTCTACATGTTTCTAATGATTTTTTATGAATAATTGTTGTTGTTTAACATAGATTCTCCTCAAATTTTAACTTAGTGCAACAACCCAATTGTAAGAAAATTTACAATCGTATCCCAGTAGCATTAAAAAATATCTCCTCTGACAAACTATTTAGGAAGGCTGTAAAAAAATTCTTAATTGATAAACCCTATAACTTACAGGAGTACTATGACGATATATTTTAATGTGTTTAGTTCTTAGAATTATTTCTTTGGACAATAAAGTCTCTCTCTCTTTCTCTTTCTCTCTCTCTCTCTCTCTCTCTCTCTCTCTCTCTCTCTCTCTCTCTCTCTTTTTATCTCTATTGTAGTTTAATTTTTCCCGTTTTCGGCAAGTTTATTTTATATTATAAGAAGTGTTGTTGTTGTTAATAGTTTCCCATGGCCTCCTCACATATGTATTAAATTTTTCGAAAATTAACCCATTTCTCTAGAGATAAATATGACATATATGATATATCGTTGCATAGCTAATTTAAGTTGTGATCGAATAATGAAATAATTTACAGGGTGTTCCATTTAAAAAAACACGAGTTATGTCTATATCTCCAAAACTGGGGCATGCAGAATTTTCTTCTTATCAGCAACGGATTCTACTAAAAAAAATGCCTTAAGAAGGTGTTACTCCATTTTCGATTCGACACTTGGTAATTGAGATAAAAATGCCAATTTTCCAAAAACGTTCTGTAGCTCGGTAGTCGAAAAAGATAGACGATCGCGGTTGCGCTATTGTTTGTTTTCGAAAATCGAGCTCAGGACACCCATATCCGTTTTTGTCTATCTGCCATAGTTTTAGAGAAAACCCCAAATCCGATCTAATTTGGTCCACCCTGTACAATACCCATGACCTATACCTATTTGAAATTGGATGCCGTAACGTGGTTTAGTCGCCGATTCAGGTCGTAAATATTTAGTATCCATAAATATTAGGAAACAATGTATAAAACGCGTATACGGCTGGCTGTTTAGTCTTCAGGAAAACCGGGGTAAAGTTCGTAAAAGCTTATTTTAACTTTTATTCGCATTACTATTTAAATTACACAAATAAACTAGTATGGTAAAATAGTAGATACATGGTCTCCGTTGCATTTTTCTAACTTCGTTATTTGCAGGTGTAGAAAAATATAACTTTTCCGTTTTTTCGATACACACACTGCTGGCCAATTAAAACGGACCGAGTGAATTTTTAGGTTGAATCTAAATCCACATTTTTTGAGAACGAGAATAGATATCAATGTGTGGTTTTCAGAATTTAAGAGATAATTTATTTGTGAAATAGCAAGTTTTGCCCAATTCTTTTATTTTAGAGCACGTTGCTATCTACGGGATGCGAGAGAAAGCCGTGTTCTTTTTACCAAAGTTTATAGCTTCCGAGGTTCCACAAAAATTATTTTATGTTTTTTTATGCACATTCTTTTAATCAATGGTTTACGGGGAAGAAAGCGATTTCTCAAATTTTTTATATCTCTTATTCGCCTATAGTCACATAGCAAATAATATTGTTTCTTGGTGCGGAGGCAATGACTCAGGGTATTCATTGCTCAAAAAAGATTAATTAGATTAATTTTTTCACTTCAGCCATTAGAGACCTGTCGAAAAGTGTTTAAAGATAAAAAAATATTCATATATTCATATTGAAGTGCATAATGCACATTTACAAAAATAAAAATGATTTTAAAACACTTAATAATAATCATTCTCATAATACTCGACATGGCAATACTCTATACATTCCAAGTCACACAACCACTTCTTTTAAACACTCTCCACTCCACAGATGTATTACTATGTATAATAGGTTACCAAACCATATAAAAAATATTCAAAATGAAAACAAATTCAAGAGGGTAACTAAAAACTTCTTAATTGACAATGTTTACTATTCTGTAAACGATTATTTAGATAGTTAGTTTTCGTTTCTGTCGTTTTATACATTTTCTGTAGATTGTTTATTTTTGTTGTATATTATGTTTCTATGTATTTTAATAACATATTTGACTTGCCACATGTACAAAATCATGTATTACCTTTAGTGACCAATAAATATCTATCTATCTATCTATTTTATTAGATACCGATTTTTTCCAAAAAAACCTGTCGTTTCTTCCATTTTTTTGCCGTTAGGCCATATTGGGTTTCGTAAGAGCAGATCGTTGTAGTTTATTAAAAATACCTTACGACGACTCCTCTAAAATAGTAATAATAATAATAAGTACATTTTTTGTACTTTCAGTTCATGGTGAATAAATATCTTTTCCCTTGCTATTACACAATTTATTTTGATTGCTTCAATAACTGTAAAAAGTTTGGTTCTTCCCTTTTTCTTTACTTGACATTGTAACTAATAATAGTGCTTATAAAAATAAGTAAATAAATATTTTTCTATTGTGTATTTAGATTCCATTTTATTCAAGAAAATTGGAAAAAAAATTGTTGGTATCTACAGGTAAGTTCTTCACATGTGTACCAAATTTCAACTTTACATTTTTAACTGTTCCGGAGATAATTCTGGTTCCGTATTTTTTTATTTTGACATAGAGAACCCAAAGTAGTGAACATATACCAATTTTGGCTACTGTAACTTCAAAAAATGTACTTGTTATCATCATTATTTTAAACAAAACTCAATAAGGCCTAAACTGTTTTTATATATAAAAGTTATTTTTCCGAACTAGGCCGGGAAAGTGGCTTTCCAGGACCGTTTTTTATATATATTTTTTCTACTCAGGGCCGTACCGAAGCCTACTATTTTGGGGGGGGGAGAAGATGAAAAAAAAGCCAACTCATATACCTTTACATTGCATTATTTCAATAAAATAAAAACTTTATATGGGAAAAGCTACTAAAACTAAAAAATTTAAATCGAATTCAAATTCACTATGTACAATGCACAGGGTGCCCTAACCAAAGACGGAACAAGGCCATTTTTCCGGCGATAGAAACGTCTATAACAAAAACTAAAATTACCATTTGATGTATTTTTTCCGCCGAATCCAAAAGTTATAATAAAAAAACGAATATAAAATATGCTATTTCATGGTTCAGACTTCACGTAGCTGAAAAAATTCCCTGAATTTTCCATGAAAAAAATGTTTTTCAATGACAAATAATAATAATTATTAATATGTTAAAGGTAATTTTTACTTTAATTTTCGATTTTATAAAAAAAATAATTTGTTTCATAAAATCGTCAGCGAATGAATAGAAGGTTGCAATTTAAAAGTAATTTAAAACAAGCTAAAAACGTACTCTTCGCCTGTTCACTGAACTTTTTATATAATTGTTACACATTCTATAGGATACTCTTCGCAGTTGTTTGTAAATAATGTTAGTTTTAGACATTTTTAATTTTATAGTACTAACTTAGTTGGTGTTGGTAAAAGACTCAATGTAAAATAAAGTAAAAATAAAAAATAAAAAAACTGTACCATACCCCATTTGGATATCGAACCCGAGTGCTTTGGATTCCGAGTCAAAAGCGTAAGAACTACACCACCACTTAACACGTAAAAAAACGTAAATTTTTACATTATAAGAGGCGAGCTAAAATCATTTCCACGGTTGTGTATTACATTATGAAACATATATTTGTAAAATATGTAAATATTTAAATATTGAAATGAAATATTATTTCACCAGATTTCTATTCAATTACAAAAACATAAAAATGAAAAAAAAATTTCAAATTTTAATCATTAATAACATTTTTATTTACTGATCGATTTTGTTAAAAAACAATAGGGTTCTTCCCCTAGCTAACACTAACTTACTGATCAAATTTCAGTACACTCGGATTTTTCTTTCTTGAGTTATCGTGCTTACAAGAAACGTGACGGACGGACGGACAGACGGACATTTTCAAAATTGTTCAGAATTCGTTCACTAACACAATGATATGAAAATAATTTTTTGTCTGCGGGCGATATTTACGATTTTAGAAATGTGCCGATCAAATGCCAAATACTCTTCGTTTTCGTATTTGCGAAGAGTATAATAACAGTAGAAACTCGTAAGTAGTTTATTGTTTTTCATATTGTGACTCACAATTCCATGATTTTTGCAAAGTATTTAAAATTCACTGAGATTTCCATGATTTTCTTAGGATTTTTAAAATTCCCTGAATTTTCCACGATCTTCAGGTTTTCCATATGAGCCCGAACCCTGTATTTTTGTGTCATAAATCTTTTGTTTTCAATTTATTTGTTTTCGTTTATGATAATTTCAATAAAAATTCAATACAATAAAAAATTATTACAATAGGTGGAAACAGGAAAAAGTTCCGTAAATACCAAGTTAGACTTTGTTGTCTAATATCACAATATCGAAACACTACCAAACAAAACTAATAGGTATGTATACCTGATAATATTATATTAGATCAGAAGTAGAAACATATAGATTCTATTTAAAAATCATTGCTAGTTCTAGTATTTTTGGTAAAAGAATTTATGTATAATAAATTAATATTAAAAATAGGGATTCCGTGTCGTGTAAGGGAAGCTTTGTTTACGTAGCTTCAATGGAAAACACACTACCGATAAAATAAAATATTTACAGGGTTGCCAATCGCTTAATAATAATTATTGTGTTAATTTCGCGATTGTGGGAGTTAGTGTAAAATTCAAATTATATATTTGTATGTGATGATTAGTTAGATTTTGCCAACGCCAACCGCGTTTGGAACCAACTGCCCGAACTTTGGGGGGGGGGGAGGCTCCCCCCCCCTTGGGCCCGGCCCTGTTTCTACTCCCATGCCTTAATACTCCAGTCGAATTAGACATAATAAAAAATTTTGCGTACTGCGGACTTTTTTTGTGGAAGTTGTTTAAGAGGGCATAATAAGCAAGCACAGAAAACTACACCCTGCTACACCATGTGCGTCCCCTATTTTTAGGGGTTGAAACTTTGAAATTTTACTTATGTGCCCATATCTTTTTCCCTATTGCCCGTAGGGCTCTTTCCCAAGTTATGCTTTTTGAAGATTCATCCCTCCTCTACATAATATATATATATTATACATTTGCCGTAGGACGAACAGTTTTGGCTGTACGAGGCCGGAAAGGTCGCGCTGTCCGAATTTGTACAGGACAAACGGCTATTATTTCCAATCTACAATACTACACATACTAATGTCCTTAAGGAAGGATGATGATTTGTGAAAAAACTTTCATCGAATACCGCGCGGTTTCCATGATACGGGATGTTGAAATTTTGAAAACCCCTTTTTTAAAAAAAAAGTGAACCTACCTTTTTTTTTTTCGCTCATTTTTTTTTCATGTATGTACGACCCTAATATAAGAAAATTTACGGTGGTTTCATTTTAATACATCGTTGGTTTAGGAGCTAGACAGCAAAATATGCCAAAAATGGCTATTTTGGTATTGTTGCATTAAAAAAACCAAAACCAGTATAATTCTGGTAAATGTTTTTGTTTATCCTAAAAGTCCAATTCATTGCGCATAGAAAATGTGTTTTTGTATTTAAGTAGGATCAACCCTTATTGTGTAATAACGACTTATGCCATGTGTTCTCCAGTCTCCTTTTTCACAATTTTTTTTTGCGGCCTTAGTATAAGGCAGAAAGCATTATACACGTGGACAGGGCCACATAATAGGGTGTTAAAATGCGATAGGACGTACCGTTTTCGAGTAAAACGCACTTGTTTGGTTATGTTTGCTTTGAGTTTTCATTGTGTTCTGAATTGTGATCTGATAAATAAATTCTACATTTTGGTGTTTTCTTTCTTAGGAGTTTGTTTTTTAAATCATTTTCCGATGAAATGGACATATAATAGCTGTTTCTCGAGGAAGGTAAAATTACTGTGGATTTTGTTATAGACACAAAATAAGTTGCAATGATGATTCGAGACAAGCGTGAACCTTCAAATATGGGAGTGAGAACCCCCCCATTCCGTCCGAGTCCCTTTATTTTTTCATTAGCAATGTCCCTCATAAACAGAAAAAGCAAGAAGCGACACATAGTTTTATTTTTTCGTAGTCAGCGGTGAGTATTTACTAGTCAGTCGATGAAAAGTGTGATCTGAAATAATTTTTTGCAAACAGGTACGTTTTACTCGAAAACGGTACGTCCTATCGCATTTTAACAAGAGACCCATTTTAACACTCTATTATGTGCCCTGTCCACGTGTATATTGCTTTCTGCCCTACTATGAACCATAAGGCCGCAAAAAAAATTGTGAAAAAGGAAACTGGAGAACAGATGGCATAAACCGTTATTACACAATAAGTGTTGATCCTACTTAAATACAAAAACACATTTTCTATGCGCAATGAATTGGACTTTTAGGATAAACAAAAACATTTACCAGAATCAATGGCGCAGCCAGAAAATTCATCTGGGAGGGGCCAATAGAACCGCCTCCTCAGAGAATGAGTAGTAGATTCCTCTACTAGATAATATTGGCATTAATTACAAAATATTTATTTCAAGGGATAATTTGGATACTGCTTTGTATTGATAGAGGTTATGCTTCTTTATTTTTTGGCTCATGGAAGACGGCTTGGGCGGGCCCCATGGCTCCCCCCCTGTCTGCGCCCATGACCAGAATTATACTGGTTTTGGTTTTTTTAATGCAACAATACCAAAATAGCCATTTTAGGCATATTTTGCTGTCTAGCTCCTAAACCAACGAATGTATTAAAATGAAACCAACGTAAATTTTCTTATATTAGGGTCGTACATACATGAAAAAAAAAATGAGCGAAAAAAAGTAGATTCACTTTTTTTTAAAAAAAGGGGTTTTCAAAATTTCAACATCCCGTATCATGGAAACCGCGCGGTATTCGATTGAAGTTTTTTCACAAATCATGATAAGGGCATTAGTATGTGTAGTATTGTAGATAGGAAATAATAGCCGTTTGTCCTGTACAGAAGACCCACCAAATTCGGACAGCGCGACATTTCCGGCCTCGTACAGCCAAAACCGTTTGTCCTACGGCAAATGTGTAATATATATATATTATGTAGAGGAGGGATGAATCTTCAAAAAGTCTAACTTGGTAAAGAGCTCTACGGGCAATAGGGAAACAGATATGGACACATAAGTAAAATTTCAAAGTTTCAACCCCTAAAAATAGGGGACGCACATGGTGTAGCAGGGTGTAGTTTTCTGTGCTTGCTTATTATGCCCTCTTAAACAACTTCCACAAAAAAAGTCCGCAGTACGCAAAATTTTTTATGATGTCTAATTCGACTGGACTATAATTCGTTTATTAGACGTTCTCTACTTGTACTTTAATGAGATTCATTAAGATACAGATTTTCCATTAAGATAGAAGTTTATAACCAATAGAAATGCGGCAGACAACAATATTCTGTCAATACCAACTATTGCTTTGAACATCTGACAGATCTAAAATTTATCAATTTTGACAAGTCATTTGTCATGTCATGTTTACCTAGCAATTTCAGAAATAAAGTGTTAATTTTCTATTTCATTATGACTTTTCGTAGAAAAAATAGTGTATGCAACTCACATTCAGCCTACTTATTTTTTTTGCTAACATAGATATGTCCAATTGTCCAGTTCTGTAATGGTGAAAGAAAAATAAGCATAAATTTTGGTTAAACTATACATATATATTTTTATTTCCAGACTGATCTCATGGGCCAATCTCTGTTCAACATAACGGCAACTGAAGACCATGATCGGTTACGGATGTACCTTCA
Organism: Rutpela maculata; assembly: GCA_936432065.2. Classification (NCBI taxonomy): domain Eukaryota; kingdom Metazoa; phylum Arthropoda; class Insecta; order Coleoptera; family Cerambycidae; genus Rutpela; species Rutpela maculata. The sequence continues at coordinate 929,978 of OW386286.2, read as the reverse complement.
ATGTGAGGGTGTTATGGAACAGGAGTGGAGAAAATACTTCAACATTAGGCTGAAGAGGGCAGGCCCTCGCTCAGAGTCAGCCGTATACGAACCTGTAAAAATGATGGGAATGCATAGGCAATTAAATAATGAATCAAACCATAATACGTTACCATCATCCAGTAGTCCATCTTCTAGCACCTCGAGTACAATAAATAGTGACGTAAGTAATTTAAAAATACGCAAGTGTCAAAAATAGTTTGTTACTTATTCCGAATAATATGTCTGAAGAGCTTTTAAAAAATATCATTGGTGTCTCTTAAAGTAAATGGACAGAGCTATGTGTAGATTAGGTCAAAATATGATGCTCTAACCTAACCTATTTTTATACCAAGTGACACTCCCGAGGGCAGTTATCTGTTAAAATTAATGAAGTCGTTTCTTTCTGGTGTTGGTGTGGTCATCGAATTAAACTTGACGTTTCATTGATCATGCTGTCAGCTTCTTCGGAAAGATTCTAAAGATTGAAGTTGTTGTGTTCTGCTCCTCGTTATATACCTTGGCGTTGCTTCGCTTTTCATTCGTTGTGCTTCTTTGATCATGACTGCTTAAATCACTGGTGTTTGGCAAAGCCAATCTCCATGTATTACTTAGCTGATACCCATTTTTTTCTATTGAAGTTGTCCCTGTTTTTCATAGTTTCCAGTGATTCTCTAAATACACAGCTCCACAAAAAAAAGTTTTTGATCTGGATGACTGACCATAGTATTACTATGTATTTTTCGACGCTGAATCCGATCCGAGGTCAAAAAAATTCGTATACCCCCAAACTTTTGCGCTACAGCCAAAAACAACCCCGAAAATGGGGTAAAACCGTCCCATACATCAGGATTCAATGAATGGATGTAAATGAATGGTGAAAAACATGAGAAGGGAAAATGTTTTACATTCAGCAGTCACTTACTTGAATATTGACTGGAAAACTACCCTTATAATATGCTGAAAATCCCCCTGTACAAGCATATAGTATATAAATGCCAATAAATCGCGAGAAATGTTAATGTTTTTATAGTTTGGAATACAGTACATGAATCTTACGCGTGTCTCAAAACTACCCATATAACAAGTATAAGTATAAGTATAAGTATAAGTACTTTATTGATGCTTTCATGCCATTTGGCATTTACACAAGTCACATACAGAAAATTGTCATTTTATAATAATAATGAATAGTACAAACATTGATTGAGAATTTAACAATAAAACTTACAAATTAAATAAAATAAAAATATTACAAGTAAAACTTAAAGTAATAATAGTTAAAATTTAAGACAGATCGGAAATATCACAGTCCAAGAATTCATTGTAGTTATAAAAGGCTTTAGAAATTAAAAAGTTTTTGATCCTCCGCTTAAAATGTTGTAAAGGTAAATCTTTAATTTTTTGTGGCAGTTTGTTAAAGAATTTTATGGCCCAATAGTTTGGCCCATTTTGGTACCTCTTCAAACGGCAATACTTAACAACTAGATTCGATCTATGTCTCATGCAGTGATTATGTACAGAGTCATATGTATCATATAACAGAGTGGAAACCACCCTTATATAAAAATAGACTGCGTGAATACCAATAGATTGTGGGAAATGGAAGAGTTTTCGAAGTCTTAATTCCAGAATAGAATCTTGGGTGACCTTGTTCTACCTTATTCTTAGTCGGTACAAAAACTACCGCTATAATGGGGTGGAAACCATCCTTATTACAGAATAAAGCACAAATGCCAATAAATCACGGGAAATAACTTTTTTATAGTTTAAGTTGGCTCCCTATTGTGTTCTTCGTGTGTGTCTCCTTTTATGGACCAACAGTTGTCCGCCATCCAGAAAATTTGGGTGAATACAATGAAGAGCAAGCTGAACTCTTTCACCAGGATATTTCGGAGATGGAGAAGCGGTATCAAGAAAGGTGGGATGTCCACATGATGGCCGACTACTGTTGGACTATGAAAAAAGACACGCACGAAGAACATAAAAGAGAGCCAGTGAGGAGATCATTTGAAAATAAGAAGAAAAGGTATTCTAAGAAAAAAAAATTGAAAAACTGGCATGTGTACATTTTATTATGTAGGGGTTGTATTTTAGGGATGATTTTGGGTACCAAGTGAGAATAGATCAACGTCACTCAAGAATCTATTCTGGAACTGAAACAATGAAAACTCCAACATTTCCCACGATTTATTGGTATTCATGCAATTTATTCTTATACAAGGGTAGCTACCACCCGTTATAGAAGTGATTTTGGGTCACGAGTAAGCGAGGTGCCCTGGGAGTCACTCCAAATTCATGTTCTGTACTTAAACTAGAAAAAAGTTATTTCCCGTGATTTATTGGCACTTGTGCTTTGTTCTGTAATAAGGATGGTTTCCACCATATTATAGGGGTAGTTTTTGTACCGACTAAGAAGAAGGTAGAACAGGATCACCCAAGATTCTATTCTGGAATTAAAACATCGAAAACTCCTCCATTTCCCACAATCTATTGGTATTCACGCAGTCTATTTTTATATAAGGGTGGTTTCCACCCTGTTATATGGGTGGTTTTGAGACACGCGTAAGATTCATGTACTGTATTCCAAACTATAAAAACTTTAACATTTCTCGCGATTTATTGGCATTTATATACTCTATGTTTGTATAGGGGTAGTTTTCAGCCTATTATAATGGTAGTTTTCCAGTCAATATTCAAGTAAGTGACTGCTGAATATGAAACATTTTCTCTTCCCATGTTTTTCACCATTCATTTATATCCATTCATTGAATCCTAATGTATGGGACGGTTTTACCCCATTTTCAGGGTTGTTTTTGGCTGTAGCGAAAAACACTTAGGAATACTATGGTCAATCATCCAGATCAAAAACTTTTTTTTTTGTGGGGCTGGGTTATCCTTGGGGTCAAATTAGATGACCAATGGCAACGAATTTTTAATGTGAAATTTCCCATACTTTCGAATGGCGCAATTAGTTTTTGAAAGAAAAAAAGACGTGTGGCACTCGGGGACTGCCGCGGTAAAGCTATTGCATAGCATTTTGTATCAACTTATGCAATTATAATTTTATTTATTTATTTTATTCATGCAGTATTGCTTTTTCTTTGATATTAATTCAAGTTACACTTTTTGAGCGTGGTGACCGATAAGAAAACAAATTTTTCTATTATTAAATAATGACTTTCTTCATTAATAATAAATGCACTTTGTTCATTCATATTCAAAACACTTTATACACAAATTTTACAAGTACAGCTATTCACTGTTGTACATAAATACCTATACACCTATATACTTTCTCATAAACAGCTGCTTATGTATTCGTCCGATTTCGGAGCAGCTCGTCTCGATTCGTGCGAGTTTCGTAGAGTCGTACAATACGTCTAATCGCACGCACACAACGCCGTGTCGAAGACTGCCGAACTGAAACGACGTTAGACGATGCACGGCCTTCAAGCCACACCTCCTTGCCCGTCGGAGTGGGGAGCGTGAGGTTTTTTCGTTACGGAATTTCTGGATTCGGTCCCCGCGCTCAAGGCCCGCGATAGAAGCTATGCAATAGCTTAAAAATTATTTTAAGATATATTTGACAAAAACTGGTATTTTGCAACTAATTTGTTTTATAACAAATTATGCTCATGGACTATTGTTGGTATGTTGTTCCTGATATGTTCAGAGGTGTACTTTTAAAAGTTACCGCTTCCCAGAATTTTTCCGAAGTGAAAACCTCTATTGACTCCACTATTACCAGTATAAAATGTAAGTCATAAACCCAAGGTTTACAATTCAGCAAAATAACAGCATCACATATTTAATGATTTAAAATGCTTTGTTTTTTTTTCTTTTATTTTGTCAATGGAAATTTATTTTCAGATAATGGTGTTTTTTGTAAAAATATGCCGTCCCGAACCTTTAGTAGACAGATTAATAGAAGCATCAAAGGACGAATATGTGACAAGGCACCTTATAGATGGACGAATAATAAATTGTGATCAACGTATATCGATAATTGCAGGATATATGATAGAGGAAGTGTCTGGACATTCAGCCTTCAAGTATATGCATCGAGATGATGTACGTTGGGTTATGATAGCGCTAAGACAGAGTAAGTAAAATACTTACAGTGTCCCACTTTTCAGAGTAACAGTTATTATACACTGAAAAAAGTACTCGTGTAATTTTACATGCATCTTCATGTAGATCTGTGATAGAGATGGGCGCGTGAGTCGATTTTGACTCACGCTCACGACTTTAAACCTTTAGCTCACGCACGACTGATATAGGTTAAGGCAAACTCACACACGCTCACGCACGGGATCTTTTGACTCACGCACACTCACGAAATCTTCCGTGATTTGGTACCTTAAATGTACACGCTCACGACGTGACACGGTGAAATTCACGTCACGTACCCATCCCTGGACCAGAGTGACCAGACCAGGCCAGGAGGGCTAGGCGACTGGCGAATGCAGTAGAGAGAGATTGCAATTACGCAGTTTGATTTGAATGTTGCGTCATTCATCCTGTCTCCTGTCCTTTTCCCTCCCTTCTCGCGCTCGTGTTCCGTCTATCGCTTCGCTTCTTATTCTTGTCACGACACGACAGGTTGAAGTTTTAAATCAGAGATGGGGCGTCGTGTCACGGCGTGAATATTATCTCACGCACGGGATCTTTTGACTCACGCACACTCACGAAATTTTCCGTGATTTGGTACCTTAAATGTACACGCTCACGCTGTGACACGGTGAAATTCACGTCACGTGCCCATCTCTAATCTGTGACCAGTGATAATGACTAGAATTTCACAGACTGGACGTAAAATTACACCACTGTTGCCTATAAATTTACACGAGGGCTAGTAAATTTACACGATTAAATTGTGATTTAACAAGACAACTGACGTAAAATCACATTAGAACAAGAATAAATTCGCTATATAGTTATGTATATTTCCATGTGGCATGTATTTTTACATGTATTTGTCTGTAGCAATTTCTTATTACATGATTCTAACTGTCAAATTCCATGAATTCTAATGTAATGAGGCTGTAATTTTACGTGCACTTTTTTCAGTGTACTTTAGCCAGGAAAGGGAAATGCTCGTGATCAGTGCGTGCAACAGATCCTGTTGGTGTTTCAATTTAAATTTAAATTTTTATTTCTGTGGTACTATCAAGAATAAGGCCTACAACAAATCAAGGCCTCGAAATCGAGAAGAACTTTGTGAGAGAATAAGGCAGGCATGCCGTGAAATAAATGTAGCAGAACTCAGGACAGTTGTCAACAACAACCACAAAAGAACTGAAAAATGCATGTGGCTAGTTGAAGGAGGCAACTTACGATAATTATATTAGTGGAGTCAAATTAAGGATCGAAATGGGTTAATAAGGAATTCTCTAGCTACAGCAATTTTATTGTTTTAATTTGTTGTAGGTATAATAACAGGTGCTCTGAGCAATTTTTTCCAAAATCCATCCATTGCTTCTTGTAGAATTTTAACAATTTATTTTTCAACACAAATTTTTCGCTATTTTCCCTATTATCTCGGGTCATGGTAATCCGATCACAAAAATAAAAATACCAAACTGTTCGCTATAAAATTATGAATAAGACTAGGCATATGAAGAAACTTCTTGATAATTTGTAAATTTGTAAAAAAATAAAAACCACCAAAAATTGCCTTTTTTTAACAGTTTAAGAAATATGATGTAATAATCTATCAATTTTAACGAAAGTTGGTGGAACCATGCGCTTTATTGAACTAAACCTCTGTGTCAAATTTCAGCACAAAATATTTATTCAAACGGCTAAAAATAAACAATAATTTCGAAATTTCCATCGCATTTTGTTCAAGTGCATCGAGTCGTAGTAAAACAATTTTTCTTTTAAAGTATAGGTTTTTACATGTACTTTACGGTCATGTTTAGAAAGAAACATTTTTTTTTAATTTAAATCAATTTTTTGGAATTTAATTGTAATTATGGATATTGCACGTATAAACAATTTCAAATAACTACGTGATTTTTTTGTGAAACCAAAAACAATAAGCGAATTATGAAAGTATATGAAATAACCTAACGTTTAAAAAAAAGAATGATGTTCTGCTTGCATTTGAATCGATGATACGTTAGTTTTTGCGTTTCAGTCGATTATAAGTAAACATATTGATATTTTTTCTTGAAATTTGCACATATTGTTTCAAAATGATTATGTTTCTCTTTCTGCTAGTTGAAAATTATCCACAACTAAAATTTTTTAAATTACATCGCATAAAGCACCATTGAGGACATAACGCACATTCGAAAAAAAAATTATCTCCACACTCCCTGAATATTGTAACTAGGCAACTAAATTAATGGTATACATCAGTCCATTTTCATTATATCGAGTTTTTTTTTTGTAACACTTTTAGTCTATTTTCGTATATTCTGATTCTTTTATTTAACAAAATATGATTTGTTAAGTTTTTATTCATCAAAAATTCAACAATCTTTATTTATAATGTTTTCAGCTTTTGTCATATCTGATTTTCTGTTTCTTTTTAAAATGTTTGTGTTTAGTGTTCATTTTCAATTTTTAATGTATTATAACGTAAAATACTTTGTTTAGCCGTTATTTAATTAAAATCCCTTGGAAATTTTAGTTTCAAAATATTTATTTTGTGGGACTAGACATAAAGGTTATTTACTGATAAACAAATAATTTGTAAGTCAGTCGAGAAAGTTCGGATTGGCCGTACCATTTATTTCATATGTAAGGGCACGTTGATACAGATGTACTGCAGTGGTACAGAAGACGAATAGAAATATTCTTTAATTATACACACAAATATTATTGTAGTTTCCTTTTTTTTTTACAAACAAAATCTGAATTATCTGATTCATTTTCATTGACGGAGCTTTCTCCACTGTCAATTTGAAAATTATCCTCATTTTCCGAAACATTGCTTACTTCGTTGTTGTCAATGTGTTCCACTGTAACAAATGAATTTTTGAAGTCTGCCTCATTTGTTTCCTTTTCAGACATCGATAAAACATCGTCTTCATTGTCGTCAAGTTCGTCCTCAGTTTGTTTCAATGTTATTTCAGAACAGTTGTTGCAATTTAATGCATTATAAAAATGACAAGTCAATATCTTAAACGGTTCCGGAGTAATTGTGCGCACAAAAAAAGTTACAGACAGACCGACAGACAGAATTTTTTTTGCTCAAACTTGGACAATAAAAATTTTCAAAAATATTTTTGTCGATACTATACTTACACTGGATGTGGAAGTAAAATGTGTAACGATATTCTTTCCCTTATTACCACTTGTAATATATTGTAGAACGTATGGGCATTGTGCGAATTGTGCGTGGATTATCTGCTAAAAAAATATTTAAGATAAAAAAGCAATCTAAGTTTCATTGTAAAATGGAGTGGATGTTATGTGGCGTAGTAATAGAGAAGAACGATAAACTTGTGCACAAGCCATGGAAACAGGGTTTCTATAATTAGGGCTGCGGAAATTAAAAGAGACTTAATTTAGGATATTTTTTCTTTTTTGTTACCTAATTTTGGCGAAAAAAACACGTTTACTCAATTATTGTGTGGATCTAGGGTAAAAATGCAATGCATGGACTCTGACACAGGAAATGTCGGATACAAACATTAAGATTGCCACGTTAAAAAAGAAGTGCTTTAAGAAACTGTCTTTTCTATTTAGCTCCAATAATAATGCAAAAAAAGGGAAAACTTGATAGTTTACTTTTTATCAAAACACTCCAAAATTATTACTTTTCCTAAACTTCTGTTTATGAAATTTTATTAGCCCCTAGTTGCACAACTTTTTTTCCATTTACTATAAAATTATTTTTTACCGTTTCCGAGATCCCAATGCAATGCATTTTTATCCCAGATACTCTATTTAAGATTTTTAATTCCTTTTTGCCTTCAATTTTAGTCCTTAATGTGCCACTGGAAAAAATAAGTTATCCTTTCAGATTCTAAAACGTGATAAAACTGTCCTAAACATAAAAAAATAATAATGAAAAGTTCCGTTACACGCAATACATAATCATTATTACTCTTAATTGCCGCGCGCGTACGCTTCGACAATTCCTCCATACTAAAAAATTCGTAACTAGCAAAGTATCGCTAATAATGAAAATATTTTTTTTCAAAAACAAAAAAGTTCCTCGCTTAGTGAAAATTTGATGGCGTATTCTCTAAACTTTCAGGGTCATCTACGTTTTTGGCATGTTCACATTTTTTTTTATTAGCAATCCTGTGTATAGAAAGAAGCGCTTAAGTGTGTGTTTTATAACAAAAAAAAGTTCACATCGATAGCTCAATTCATTTTTGAGATATGGCAATAGATGTACCAAAAAACATGATTGAAAAAAAAAATAAATTTTGCACTTTTTTTAAAATAAGAATATCTGTGACCACTAAAAAATGTCGTATTTCGTGTTTTTATGTGTAAAATGATCTTGTCGGTAATACCCACTGTGTCTGATCTTGTTCTAAGCTGATAAAAAAAACGACACAATTTTACCTCTATTTCGCTGCTCTGGTATGTGTTAGGTATAATATGTTATGTTTCCATTTGTGTAAAACGATTTTTTTGTGCTATACATCAATATATGTTATTATTACTGTGAAAAGTGGGACACACTGTACATATAATATATAATTTGTTAAAGGCGAACCATATTTTTGTTTCCTTTCTTTTTTTAGTGTATGATAGAGGAGAAAGTAGAGGTTCTTCGTGTTATCGATTGCAGTCCCGAAATGGACAGTTCATATACTTGAGAACGTATGGTTTTTTAGAAATAGATGACCAAGGGACCGTTGAAAGTTTCGTTTGTGTTAATTCATTGGTAGGGGAGAATGAGGGTTTGCAGTTAATTAACGAAATGAAGAAGAGGTACTCAGCTTTGATTAGTACTACTTTGCCCGTGGTGGTAAGTTCTTTTTATATTGTATTATGTTAACTGAACACTACAAATTTTTCCCATTCATCATTTACTTGTATTGTTTAAAACAAAAAAGCATCAGAAAGCTACAATTTCCATCTTTTAAATGAACCAACACTCATATAGATTGAACAAATTCTGATTTAGTGACATGTAATTCAGTGCGTCGGTGTCATAGTCATGCATATTCAAGCGTGCGCAAGCATATATCTCTCTGGTTCTGCATCCCAGCGAAATGTAAACTTTTCAGGATATTCTTCTATACACTTTCATGAACTTATTAAAAAGAAATTATTCAGTTTGCAAATTTTTGACTGGGCTAAGATACTTATTTTTTAATATCATTTATCTATTTTGAAATGTGCATTATTGTTATATGTATGTATTTATCCCTCTTGCAGCTAAACCTGACACCACCCCCAAGCAACGACTCAATCGACCTGGTGGAGGACCCCCAGCAGGTTGAACAGGCGGTAGCACATCTAATGCGTAATCTACCATCACCGGGCTCAGATCACCGCTCAACTCCCAGCCCGTTGGTCCATAACGAGAATCAAGACTGTACTCCTATAACAACCACGACTGAAAACTCCCCACACAAACCATACCAAGTTAGACTTAAGACTGTAACGAAACGACCGCCCAGTACTGATATTCATGTTGATGCCAATTTAAACAACAAGCGGCAGAAAACTTCACCCCAAGTGTCGCCCATTCTTAGGACGATATCGCCTTATCCCAAGAGGCCTCCAATTGTAACAGATGTCAAAGTAAGTATCAACAGTGTCTAGTAAGTTTGGTTATCAATTAAGTTTTTAAACAAAATGCCCAGTACAAGATCGAAATATGAAAATTTAGTGAATTTTAAGTAACTTTGTGTCATCTGAAGTTAGCTGATTTCTACATGCATGACTAATATAATCCAGTCAAATTAAGCCAAAAATCGCCATCCGTATATCCGACAAAATTCATAAAGTTTTGAAACTTGGCAGAAATATCAGGAAAGGCACCAAAATAACAATAAAGAAAAGTTCCCCCCTACTGTGGTTGCGTCATCCTTTAAAATTGCAAAAACCTCCCCTAGTCGGGGTGGGAATTTTTCTTTAGTGTGATTTTGATGCCTTTCCTGATATTTCTACCCAAAAGTAAAAGAAATAATTATTCGAAAGTTTACCTTCTTACTTAAAATAAAAAGGTTTCTTTTTTAATATGTTAAAAGATATTGCTTTTAGCAAAAAATACCAAGAGACATATTTTAAGGCTTATACAGTTACCTTTAATTCATTTGTTTTCTTTTTGTCTCTACTATAACAATTGACAGGTTATTTAAATTACGGAATTCTGCCGCTATTTTTAAAGAAGCTTATGTCAGGTGATTAATGTATAACAAAAATAAAATTGGATGAAGAACAGAACCTTGAGGCACCTCATCACTTATATTTGATTTGTTGGAATAAGTTGCATTCTCAGCTACTTGGCTATGGTTTGACAAATAAGATCAAAAGATAATTGATATCTCTGAAACCATCAGGTTTCTGGAACGAAAATTTTGATAAAAATGAAAGTTTCTAATAAAATATTCAAATATTTTATTGGAAACTTCTGTTTTTATCAAAACTTCGTTCTGGAAACTTTCATATGGAAAGATTTCTTTACATTATCCATCTCTGATTTTTATCAAAACTTCGTTCCGGAAACTTCCAAAAATTTCCTGGAATGTTTCATTGAAAAGTTTCCTTTACCCATCTCTGGAAACCATGACGTTCTAATTTCTACAACCATATTTCATGCGGGATGCAATCAAAGGCCTTTGACAAATCACAGAATATTGCCTGTTATCAAAAAATTATTAAATAAGCAAAATATCAAAAACTGTTAATAGATTTTAGAGGGGGTGAACAAAAAATTAAAAGAAATTTCATGAAGGTTTTAAACAAAAACGATTTCCATTGACGTATAAAAATCTTAGTTAGCACAAACTTTGAGCATTTTCTTCATTTGCCCTAGAACTAGAATCAAATCATTCATTTTACGTTAACAATACACACTCCCTATTTATACCCCATAGATCTCCTAGTAATCTGTAAATAGAATTTTTTTTTTCATTTGATTGATAGTTAAATAATGAATATATTTGTGTATTGATATTCATTAATTTCTCAAAAGTTATTTCAAGGACACTGAGAATGATTCTGATGAGTGTTCTTTTGTAGATTGGAAGAGTCCGTGGGCTGAGTCGATGAATGCATCTTGGTTTCCGGTTCAGTCTCAGCCCGCCACCATCCATTGCATCGCCATGAAGATTTCACCGATGATCGATGAATCGTCCCCATCATCTGTCGAAACGACGGGATCCATCCGGAAACCAAGTTGCATTCGAGTGTACATTTAGTTTTTCCAGTGTGTTTCAAAAAGTTACCAGTGTCATTAATTTCTATTTATATAAAATAAACTTTCGACAAAATTAATACCGATGAATCTGACAATACAAAGACTAAAATATTTTGAGTTCTCTACAGCCATAGACAGAAATTTGTGTAATTTAAAATTTGTTGTGATTTGTTCAAATCAATGCGAGAAAAGGAAAGGTAGGATTTTCAAAATATCACAATAACTATTCATATTTTCTAGTAATTTTTTCATTTTTGTTTTTAATTGAAATAGTAAAATTTTTTTTGACAAGTAATAATTTGTCACACAAGGTAATAACAACTGTAACTGAGTTAAGGAGGAAAATTTTAGATAATAGAAATGAGGATAACACTATTTGCGATGAATTTGACCGAGGACAAGTGTCAGGATCTACGATTTCAAATATTTGCAGTGCCCGGCAGCTCTGTACGTCATCACATATGAAAACAGCCGGGTTACCTTCGTGTTTGATCTGGTCCAGTAGAACAAACCATTGCAGATCGTCTAGGCTTAAGAATCATTTGCAAAAAAGAGACAGTTAAAGAACTTCAAATTCGATAGTAGTAATATAGTCTGGAATACTTAGGTCGTTACTCGATAATTGGAATTTCCAATATAATTCTATACTATTGCTTCTAATAATAATAATGAAGTGTACCCTGCAAAAAATGAGGGTAAAATTACTGTCGTTGCGTGTAAAATTCTAATGTAACTTTACCCGCAAAAAGAGTGTAAGATTCCATTTACCAAGTAGGATTACCCAAAATATAAGTAAATGGAAATTTTTACACTCTTTTTGAGGGTAAAGTTACATTAGAATTGGGTGTAATTTTACAAGCAACGCAACAACCATAAATTGTCCCTTATCCAGACAGGATTTTCTTTTCCTAGTAATTTTACCATCGTTGGGTGTAAAATTACACCCAATAGACTGAATGCATGTAGGCGGCGTCAGAGTCGCGTTTGGGTACTGCAACATAACTTCATTTTCTGTGAATCTTTGTTTACTACTTCTTTTAAAATGCCAAGCTTTTCTTTTAGTTCACCTAAACTATCCATTTTCCGTAGGTTTCAAATAAACAAACTTATTTCAACACATCAAAACTACAAAGCACAGAACACAATGAATAGTGTACCCAAAGCCGATCGGTAACCGCCTGGCGGCGAAATATTTTACTAAACTTATGCATTCCTCCTATTGTAATGTAACTTTACCTGCAAAAAGAGTGTAAAATTTCTATTCACCTTATATTTTGGGTAATCCTCCCTAGTAAATGGAATTTTACACTCTTTTTGCAGGTAAAGTTACATTAAAATTTTACATGCAAAGACAGTAAATTTATCCTCATTTTTTTACAGTGTAGCACTAACACTGGATACAGCTATGCGAATACTTAGGAGTGATGATTCAGCGTTCTTATTTAGAGCCGCTCTAAGATCCACTCCTTTGGAATACATTCTTCCTATTTAGATATTTCTGCTTCAGGCTGCTTATTTTTTCGTGTTTTTTCATCGCATCGTCTTCTTGAAGTTTTTTAAGTTGTTGAAGAGTTTGTTTGAACAACATAATTCCAATCTTGTATTGGTATTTTTTCATTGATCTGTTATGTTTCCACTCCCCTTGAATGCATTCTTCGTGTTTAATTCCTTCCTCAAACTCCTTCATTTGTTCATCTTTTCTCATTCTTTCTTCATTCATTCATTTATTAATTCTGTCAGTAAGACAACGATTTTCATATTGGATTTCTTTAATTTTTTACTGGATTTTATTCTGCTCCAATACTTCACTTCACGTCACTTCACTTGTTCTCACAGTTTCATATTCATTCTTCCAGCAGACTTGTAAAAATCATTTTTCAGTCTCCTATCTGTTCCAATCCAATGAAAAGCTTGGTATTTTGTCATTTTTTGCCCTCTAACTCGGTTTTCCATGAACTCGCGATATCCTCTTATTTTATTTTCAATTCTTCAACTTGATTATGGCATTTAGGTTTTTAGTTTTGTGAATTTCCATACTGATGTATTTGATTATTCACACTTTTTGGTTTTTTGTGTAGAAATGAAGATGGGGTTTGTTGTGTTTATTGCAAGATTCATTCCTGGAATTTTTTGCGCTGAAAGTCCGTATTTGAAGCAAGGTATCATCGAGAATTCCTCTCCTGTTCTTCTTGTATAAGTACTTGGAATAATACTTAATCCAGGAACGGTCTTCAACAAGTGGGTGACGCCATAATATTAGACAAAAGTGCAAGGGTAGCGACAAAATATGTCTACTCCCTCGTTTTCGAGGACGGCCAATACGATGGTGATACTCGCGCGGTCCCTACCCCTCTCGAACTAACCTCTAAACGCAAAAAACCATCCGTTTTCTTCCGTTTTTCGTTGTTAGGCAAGTGAGGACTTGTTGGATCGGATTTTTTTTTTGAGGAAACTCAATAAGTCCTGTAAATTTCGCAACCAGATATCCTAACGACCCCTGGGGGTCCCTCAATACCAGAATATGCAAAAAAACATCCAAATGTGTCGAAAATATTTTTTTACACGTTTTCAAGGGCGGGGAACACGATGCTGATATTGTTTAGCTTCCTACCCTCAACCTTTTCTTCCATTTTTCGTTGTTAGGCATGCAAGGACTTGTTGGATTGGTTTTTTTTTGAGGAAACTCAATATGTCCTGTAAAATTTCACAACCAGACAACGACCCCCGGGGGTTGAAACCAAGCCGAAAATTATTTTTTACACGTTTTTAAGGGCAGGGAACACGATGCTGATATCATTTAGCCTCCCACCCCTATTTAGGGGGTGGGAGGCTAAATAATATCAGCATTGTATTCCCCGCCCTTGAAAACGTGTAGAAAACAATGTTCGGCATGTTTGGATGGTTTTTTTTGCATGTTCCAGGGAGGGGGTGGTTTCAACCCTCGGGGGTCGTTAGGATGTCTGATTGCGAAATTGTACAGGTCATATCGAGTTTCCTCAAAAAAAAAACCGATCCAAGAAGTCCTTGCATGTCTAACAACGAAAAATGGAAAAAAGGGTGGTTTTTTGGGTTTGGGGGTAGTTCGAGAGGGATAGGGACCGCGCGAGTATCACCATTGTGTTGGCCGTCCTCGAAAACGGGGGGGTAGACATAGAAATTTTGCCCTGTATCTTCGCTTGTGGTTCTCTTGTGAACAGACAGCCGGAGAGCCGGCCATCGAATATCCTATGAAAAAGATACATGAAAAACTTTTTGTGAGTGATTAGTACTACCACAGACCTAAAGGGAGCCATCTTTTATACGAGCTAATTTTGCCCGCGTCATGGATTTTTGACCTCACTTCCGGTTACGATTTTTAATGTTTTCTTAAGTCGTCAGTAGTCCCTTGGGGTAAAGCTTTTACCCCACTGGACCGCAAGACATGTACCCCCCGTTTGTGGATAGTTAGTAACACTGATTGATATTTATAGATTAGGTATTTATATCTACCTACCTGTCTTTTTATTATTAAAAGGAGACTATTTTATATTTATTGTACAATTTCTTAATATTAACAACATATGATCAATACTACTGTACAATATATGAAATATTGAACAATAATATTGATCCCCTAGATGCTTTTGATCACTACTGGTTTTATATCTATTGATATAAGTTAAACTACTACATACACCCCGACCGGGACCGTCAGATCGTTGCAGTCGGCAGGCTTGCTACAGCCGAGCGCGCAAGAATATGACTTTGGCCCGTTAAAAAAAATCGCTGACTCAATGCTATGAACGGGACATGAAAAATTTTTATCCTAAAAACTTTTTTCAACTATTGGCTTCAATTTGTACGCAGCATGTATATACAAATTTTCATAAATAAATTTTTTTCTCGATTGTCTAAAATTACGCTACTGAAAATAACAAGTTGAGTTTCCTATTATTTTTCCAACTAAAAAAAAAAAATAAATCGGGTTCACGTGGGACGTTGTTCGAAGCATTATTGTGTCTACTTTAATCTAAAAAAAAATAGCTTGATAGCACAAATATTTTCAGAGATATAGCGGTGGAGACGTTAAAAAACATATTTCATTAAAAATCTATTTGTTTGAGTTTTTCCGAAATAAAAAAGTTCTCGACCACCGAAAAATGTCGTAAAAAACGATTTCGTGTACACGATTATCTTACTAAAGAATCCCACTAAGTCTGGTTTTCTACGCTGGTTTTTTTTCTCGAAAACTAAGCGACTTTACTTCCAGATTTTACTCTACTAACTTGCATTCACAGCCGTGTTCACTGGGCGGTTCAGCCATCTGACGTCACAACTCGACTACATGTTATCCCGAGCGCTTTTAAGCGCGCCGACTTTAATAATTTTTTTATACATGAAGGCGACGTCAGAAAATTCTAACTTTTAGCATACTTACTATACTCACCAAGTTCTTTCAGAATGTGTAATAATAAAAAAATGTTAAATGAGCCTATTGTTTTGATAGAAAAAAAATGCTTTCCAGGCAAGAAGAGGGGGGGGGGGGGGGTTCCTGTCAAAGTGGTATTGATTTGAAATATGTATGACCAACATGGTTCATTGCATATAAGAAAGCACTTTAATAATTGTACAAAAAACATCAACACAAATATAATACTTCCACTAGGAAGGATATTTGGATACCACAACGAAGAATGAGTTACACAAAACCACGGTGTATTAAATAGGTGGTCCGACGTACGGCACTTTCCTATTATAATAATGGCTTCATAAGTGCATGGTTTATAGCACGTCTGCTGTGCTTCCCAAGGAATAATTTTAGTTTCTTAAATGTATACAAGGGTGCTATAAAACTATTTATAAAATGCCTTGAAAAATCTATTTTGTTGTAACAAGGTCCTTAATACCATTATAAAGCGACTTGTAGACTAAAAGGACCCGCCCTTATGAAGGTTGTTAAGGCCTTTTTAAATTCCATCATAAAATTACTTAGTGAGGCATAGTGCTGCTCTTGAAAACCTTGTTGGGGCCGTTTTAAAACCTTTCTTAAAACCTATTTTAAAGCTGTCAGAAACTTTTCTATTAGCTT
Organism: Rutpela maculata; assembly: GCA_936432065.2. Classification (NCBI taxonomy): domain Eukaryota; kingdom Metazoa; phylum Arthropoda; class Insecta; order Coleoptera; family Cerambycidae; genus Rutpela; species Rutpela maculata. Next base: position 913,545 of record OW386286.2, on the reverse strand, counting down.
CCTGCATTTCTAGAAAACACCTAGAAGACTACCTTAAAACTGGTTTTTAAAACCATATTAAAACTAAGAAGCTATAAGAATGTCCACGAAGGAATCCAAATAATTTTATTATTGCATTTATTTTTTCTAAACTGATTTAAGCAAACACACCATGATAAAAAGGAATTTGAAATGTATAAAGCGTAGAGCACTGTTAGTAAAGTTGGCTGAATTAAAAGGTAATAAAAAGCCATCAGGTATGACAAAAAAATTAAAACCAACGGCAGTTTATCGTTAAAACTACATAAGAAAGGCCCAAAAAACAAGAGCCCCTCAGAAATAATAATGATTTTAATATCCATACAAAATTTGCATAGACACACGTAATCAGCAAATTTAAAAAAGTGGGCTGCTTCTCGGTTCCCACGGTAATTTTCAGTCGTTTCTTGTAATTCTACCTTAATTTGCTAACGAAAAAGTGATAATTATTGATAATTATAATTGTGAGATTGACCTTGAATATTTTTATATAACAAGAAAAACATGGCCGGCCAACTAAAAACCTAATTGTCATTTTACAGTCCTCTCCAGTGTTGCCAGGTCTAGTCAAATTTCACTATATCTGGTGATTTTTTTTAAATCTAGTGATTTAGTGAAAACTTTTATGAAAATGCCCATTTTTAATGATTTTTTAATCATCCAATTTATTGCCCTCTACTGGTAGGTAGGCAAACATTAAATTCAAGTTGCGATCCATTTAATACAGAACTGTTCACGTTATTCGCTACCATGGTCAGTAAACACTACGGTTACCTCGATCAGCAGCTCTTAGACGAGAGAGACGCGCGGAGCGGGGAATCGAATGAAAGAGACAGACATATCTGATTTCCGTGCAAAAGACACAGACAAAGATGCCTGTAGTATCTACAGCTGACGTAGGTTGTAGACCCTAACAGAATATCTTTCATTCGATTCCCCGCTCTGCACGTCTCGCTTGTCTAAAACCTGCTAATTGAGGTGACCGTATGGTTTATTGACCGTGAATCGCTACAATCGAATAGCCTGGGCTCGTTGTCCTCTAGTGTCTTGTAGACAAACAGTACTTTCTAGTTACAAACCATTTAATACAATACAGAGTACGAAGTCTGGCAACGAAATAATCAGATAGAGGATGCTCAAAGCTATGCTGTGCTCAGAGAGCTCAAGAAAATTACGTGTCCTACAGACACTGCAACTTTTGAAAATTAAAGGTGAGAGCTTTAATTTCAAATTTAGTGAAATTTTAGTAAGATTTAGTAACTTTTTAAAGCATCGTCTGATAACTTTTAAAATTTTGATCTGGCAACACTGGCCTCTCATTAAATTATATATTCTAATAATGGTAATGACCTAGAACATTTACTCTAAATGAAGCATTTTTAGTCTTTTTGTATACTATCACAAATAATCCCTTCCTTACAAAAATGCAAATGCACTTGGCGAAGATCACATGGACTTGATAAAAGCTGTAATAAAACGTTTGGACGTCGTTGACATTTGATACAAAAAACTTAAAACTTAACCTCAAAATAATTTGTATGTGTGTGTGTTTTAACAGTCCTTTTAAAATGGCCACTCTTTTATTTTCTTCCACCTTCCCAAAAAAGACTTAATTACACATCAGTAAGTCGTGAAATGCTTTTAATTAACACACACACACACACACACACATGCATCAACGACACTTCAGGCAGACATATTCTTTATTATTTTTATAATAAATGTTTTATTGAGGTTTTGGAAAGTGTTTTATGGAATTAAAATTTACCTTTTAGATTTATAGAAGCCTTTTTTTCTTCATAACAGTTTCATCACAACATTCATCAAGGATGTTTTAAGAGTCTAGTTTTGTAATGGCCTTCAATAAGTACTAATAGGCATTGAAAATGTCTAGTTTAAAAAAGGATTTAAAATGCATTTATTGCAAATATGTTAAAACCATAAAGAATAATTTAAAGCCTCTTTAAATCTAAATGAAATTTAAGACGTTCATAAAACTAATTAGCTTTATGGAGAGTTTTATGTAGGTTATGATAAATCCATTACAAATACATATTATCCTAGAAGAAAATTAGCTTTATAATTAGGTCTTACAGAATGCTTTAAAACTTACTATTAAGAGCAAGTATACTTGAAAGGCCTTTAACTACAACATCAATAAAGCACATGACTATTTCCTAACCCTGACAAACCTTTCTTAAAACCTCCTCAAATCCAAATGACTTTTAAATTGTTCCTTGGGTTGCCATATGGAACTATATGGGACCAGGCGAGCGGTCGACCGCTGCAGTTGTTTTTGCGTCACACTACGTTTTGGCGCACTCTACGTTCATTATTTATTTTGAGGGAGGAGTTGAAAAAAAAATCTAATGTTTTGCACATTTACTGACAAGGTGTACTTTCAAAATATCAATTTAAAAAATGAGCCCATTGCACCCTTTTTGTATTGTTTACAGTAACTATTTTTTTATATACTATTTCTTGCATGTTGGTACAGTAAATTTGGCTGGATATAAGGGGTAAGGTATAAAACATTAGTAACAAGATGATCTTTAGGCAATGACTTTTTTGAGCTAGCAAAAAATATTACTGTAGTCTTGAATTTTATTTTGTTTTTCAAATATCTCTGTATATAATAATCAGAGATGGGTAAAGGAAACTTTCCAATAAACGTTTCCAAACTTTCAAATATTCCAATATTTTATTGAAAACTTTCCATGTTTATCAAAATTTTGTTCCGGGAACTTTCAAATGGAAAGTTTCCTTTTCCCAACTCTGATTATAATAAGCTTTGGCTAAAAGATGAGATTTCAGTTTGTTTTTGAACATGAGTGCTTGTTTAACCACTTCTGGAAGTGAATTAAACAAAAAAATTGCAAAGTTGTTCCATTTTGTGTAACTCAATCTTGGTTGTGTGTATGAGTGCTGTTCCTAGAGCTAATATATATTCATGGTGATAACAATTTTTTGTATAATTATTTATGTGCTCTCTTAACTAAATTGCAGTAAATTATTGATAATGGTAGCCTCATTATTTTTAATGAAATAAACCATGGTTTATTCCACATATTCCACAATCTATACCACTTTGACAGGGAACCACTCTCCACGCCCGCCCTGCTAAGAATAGATGGTATTTTTTTCAAAACCTTCGACACCCAAATTTCCAGCCTTTATACTATATTAATCACATAAGAATCAACTCCCGGACTATCACTTTTCAGGTTCCTACCTTCCTACCTGTCATTCATGAGTGTTACAAAAATAAAATTGAAAATATATACTTAATGAATGTTTGACTTCACATTTAAACACTACTTTTGATTTTCTTTTTTATACTATGATTGATTTTTCCTTTGGTTGCAGCCACAGCCCGAACAGTCAATATACCCGCCTGACCAACTGCTCAGACAGAACATATAAACAAAGTAAATGAAATGTGTAATATTTAAAGAGACTGACTGACTTAGGCCATACTTAAGGAATGTAACGTCTCCCACACAAAGACTTGAAATATTATTTGAGAAAACAATATGTGTGGACGGTGTTAATTCAGTGTTATATTTAATGAAAATATATACAAACAAAAACCTGATTAATGTAAGACAAAGTTTGTTTTATTTTATGATTACATTAGATTTAAAACTTGTACAGATTTTTTAATATTCTCGTAATATATACATTATACTAATTAATTATAGTGATTCTGTGATGAAAGTTATGTTTTATGTTATATTTAAGAGAAATGTCTGTTTTGTATGAAGATACGAAAATATCATCATCCATGGGAAAAAATGCTTACAATATTTTTATTTTCACATACGCTCATGAGAAAAGTTGTAGCACCGGATACAGGTTTCTATTTCGGTCATTAACACCAGAAACCAAATTACTTGCCATTTCTGTTAAATATTGGACTAGGCCCGTTTGTCAGTACTTATCCATTCTTTCAAATTATAGTTTTATTCATTATATTTGCACCAATGTAGGGTAGTGAATTATTTTATTGTTATGCTGACACCCTTATTTCTTTCGTCCTCTTCATTTGAGCAGTAGCGTAATTATAAACATGAATGTCATAAAATTATGTTATCAATACGTCAAGTTCTGGAAACTAACATTAAGGAAATTTCATTATTATTTTACCTTGTAAATATTACTTAATTCCGCTTTTGGTGATAGGTTCTTTGGAGGACAAGAAGTAACGGCTTCAGACAGTAATTTGTTAATAAAATCCTAATACTTAGTGCAATACGGAGTAAAGAATTTGTTTGTTTGGTAAATGTGTTGTAATTGGCATAAAATGAAACTATTAGCATGAGATTCTTCCAGCAAATTATCCCCAAGTTGTTTGGATTTCACAATAAACTGGAAATCTTTGTCCCATCTTACGACTTGGAGACGGTTAACATTTTTCAAACAAACAATATGTTAAATATACTCTTGTTTTGAGGTGGAATGCTAAAAAAAATTGAGTATCTGTACTTTTCAAATAATTTTTCTGCAATTTTAGAATCCAACTGTGGGCTCGTTCTGTGCTGAGGGTTGATGTATGTACCTACTTAGTTTTTTTGTCAATTTTAAATGCATTTCTGGCCCTACGCAAACGTCTTGCCTCCAAAGGTTTGTGATCCGTACAAATGTTCTCATTTTACTCAAATGAAATTTTTAATGGCAATACAATAGCAAGTGTCTCTTTCTCAATTTGACCATAATTTTGCTCTGACTTGTTTAAACTACGTGATACAAAGCAAACAAGCCAATACCAATTTCCACTGGTACACTGTAAAAAAATGTGGTAAATTTACCATCGTTGCGTGTAAAATTCCCATGTAATTTTACCTGCAAAGAGACAGGAAAATTTCCATTTACCATGGAGGATTACCCCAAAATATAAGGTGAATAAAAATTTTCCACTCTCTTTGCGGGTAGAATTCCATTACTATTGGCGGTAAATTTACTATGGAAAAAAAATCCTGTCTGGATAAGGGGCAATTTTATTACATGTAATAAGTAAATTTACCTCCAATAGTAATGGAATTTTACCCGCAAAGAGAGTGGAAAATTTTTATTTACCTTATATTTTGGGGTAATCCTCCATGGTAAATGGAAATTTTCCTATCTCTTTGCAGGTAAAATTACATGGAAATTTTACACGCAACGATGGTAAATTTACCACATTTTTTACAGTGTAGCTTAGGATCAAAAACTGATAATACAAGTGCTTTACCTGAGACAATGTTACCTCATGTCCAGAAGACCAAATTTCGTAACAGCTCAGTTAGTTATCTTTGACACATTCAGCACAAGTTTGCCCAAAAACTTAGCCATTCCTGACACTCATAATAATTCTTACTTATAGTCCAGTCAACGGAGCGAGCGCTAAAATGACCAAAATCTCTAACTTGAGTGCTAATGAATGGATTTTGATTGAACCTTGTGCAATGTGTTTGTAATTATGTTAATAAAAAGGTTAAAAAAATGATTAGATTAGGAAATGATCGGAAGGGGTAGAAAACACCCCTTTTATCACTGGTTCCGTAACTTGTAGAATTAGATCAAAAATGAAAAAAGAAAAAAAACAATGTACTTACCTTTTTTGGCCCAAAATAAGATGTTTTTACTCTTGTGATTTTTTTCGAGATATGGCCACTCTAAAGTTCCTAAAAGTGGGAGTGGAGAAATGTAAAAGTTGAAAAAAATATATGAAAAAATTCAGGTGAATGTATCATCGAAATACAAGACTTTTTTTTATTTGTAACTTTTCTGTAAAGTGCGTTTTCTCGGAGTTTTTCCGGAAAAACATACCCCTATCTTTGACATTGTAGCGCTTTAAAAATATGTAATTTAAAAATTTGAAAACATTCAGACATATGCATTGAGGCCTTCTAAATATTTTTTGTCTCTTGGAATTTTTTTGTAACTTGCCGATTTTCCGAGTTACAGGCAGTTTTTCAAGATAAATTTTTCTGGAAAACTTTTTCAAATTTTCAATTTAAAAGTTAGATTGAACCTTTAAAAATGGTGTAGCTATACCTATGTTTCATATTTTTTTATAATAATATATATAAATCACACTCATGTTTCGAATTTTCATGTATTTTTTTAAGGTGCAAAAAATGTACATTATTTGTCTTGAAAAACTGCCTGTAAGTCAGAAAATTAGCAAGTTAAAAAAATTCCAAGAGACAAAAAATGTTTAGAAGGCCTCAATGCATACGTCTGAGTTTTTTCAAATTTTTAAATTACATATTTTTAAAGCACTACAATGTCAAAGATGGGGGTAGTTTTTCATGTTTTTCCGGAAAAACTCGGTGAAAACGCACTTTACAGAAAAGTTGCAAATAAAAAAAAGTCTTGTATTTTAATGATACATTCACCTGAATTTTTTCAGATTTTCTTCCAACTTTTACATTTCCTCTCCCCCATTTTCAGGAATTTCCGAGTTCCATATTTCGAAAATTATGCATTTTTCGAAAAAATTCACAAGAATAAAAACATCTTATTTTGGGCCAAAAAAGGTAAATACATTGTTTTTTTTTCCATTTTTGGCCTAATTCTACAAGTTACGGAACCTATCATGAAACCAAGTGAAACCTCCCATTGACTGGACTATTAGCTCAATATCATTTTGCGAAAAGACCCGGCCCACAGGCCTGGATTTACGTTTGAGAGGCCCCTTGTAATGTAAAAATTATTTGAGATTTGGATGTTACTCTTGTTGAATGGAAAGTTTAATTTTTTTAATTTGTAAATTAACTTTTTTCCACATCCAGTAAAGTATAGTAACGACAAAAAAAATTTTAAAAATTTTTATGGTTCAAATAGGCTTAGAATGTCACGAAACGTCGAGATTTTAAGTTTGAGCGAAAAAAAAATTTCTGTCTGTAACTTTTTTTGTGCGCACGTTTACTCTGGAACCGTTTGAGATATTGACTTGAAATTTGGTACACATATGTACTTTAACGAGATCTAGAACTAGATTATATTTTCATCTTGTTCCGTCGAAGGGTTGGGGGGTAAATTGGGGTAAATTTGGGGAGAATAGGTAAATCAAGCAGGTAAGAGTCCATAAAATTGGTATTTAGTATATACAAGAGAAGCTGAGGTCTCAAAAAAAATTTTGGCATTAGCCACCCCCATTACCACTCCCACCCTATTATTAAAGGGGATGAAAAAAAATTGTGAATTAGGGTGTGTACAAGAACCAGAAACCTCAAAATGTTTTTTACTTCATCCACCCCCACTATCACCCCCTATCACCACCCCCACTCCGCTACCGATGTGGGGTATCATTTTATGGGTTTTTGGGGTAGAGGATTTCAATTATATTATTAATGTTCCATAAACAATTATTTCCACATACAAAATTTTTTCGCCGTGAGTGACTTAGATAAAAAATCTGGATGTGGAAGTAGTGATTCCTTGGGCAGCGGTTTTTCTTGTGTTTTCATCTCTTTTCATTTGTAATTTTTTCATTTATTCCTAAATTTTTTTTACCATTTTTATACATTCGAGGGCCTCAATTACGGCCCTGGGCACGTGCCTCAAGTGCTCTTATGTAAATCCACCATTGCTGGCCCATACATTTTTTTGAACTTGATTTATTAAATTGGATGTTATATTTTAATGCCCTATCTAAAACTGAGGCCCCTGTAATTGTAATGTCGTCAAACTATACAGGGTGTTTCAGCTAAAAATCCCCGGGTCATTATCTCGTAAAATAATAAAGATACTTAAAATTTGTAAATCGCGGATAATTGACACCAAAAAAGGTCTTAAATAACTGCGGTTAGAATTGTTCCTTCGCAGTTCACAGAGATGGCACCGCGGTGAGAAATTATTTTTCGATGGCTGGAACCTTGAAACATGATTCATACGATTAATGAATAAATTGTGAATAATTTTGACTATTTAAAAAATTTTGTAGGAATCATGTTTCAAGATTCCAGCCATCGACAAATAATTTCTCACCGCAGCACCATCTCTGTGCACTGCGAAGGAACAATTCTAACCGCAATTATTTAAGATCTTTTTTGGTGTCAATTATCCGCGATTTACAAATTTTAAGTATCTTTATTATTTTACGAGATAATGACCCAGGGACTTTTAGCTGAAACACCCTGGATACCTATCCATCAAATGACTAAATATTTGACAATTATACCTCCGGGGCACTGAGGGCAGTTACAAATAAATATTTTTAAATCAAAACCCCCGTGTCATAGGTAGTTTCCTATGACACAGGGAGACCTACCAGACCTGAGCAGCCGGAGTAGCACATTTGTGTAAAACCACTTTTAAGATAACGCTGGTGATTTGGTGAATAGTTTGAAATACACATGGTGTTAATTTTTTTAGTGTTCCACTTCACAACGTGAAGTTTAAAGCTAGATTCATACACAAAATATTTGCGAGTATTAATATTATGGGTTATGTATTCAAAATTATTCATATAAAAATCATAATCAAACTCACTTAATCGCAATTAGTGTGTGTACTTGGCTTAATACTTTATTTGTTATTGTGTATTACTTTATTTTGGTATTTTTTCAACATTTTAGTAACTTTTTTTTTTTAAATAAAATAATATCCTAGAAGTATTGTATACCTTCCACATATAGACTGACTGTTTAACAGCTGACAAATCATGAGCTTTAGAAACATTTTTTAAACTGTATATATGATATTTTTAAAAGGAAGGTTACAAGAATACATAAAATGCAGTGAATAGGGGTAAAAATTTGTACATCTGTAAAAGATTTGAGGCACATATACTGAATATACCGACAATTTCATTTCCAAAACAAGTAAAAAGTTTTTGATCGACCAAACTACAATTAACTATTAATGCCTCATATGAGAGCATTATCAAATATAAAAAATGTGTATACATCAGAATACAAGCACTGTTAAACCGATTATAGACGGGATGAAGTCGGTGAGAATTAATAGGTAATGATAAATACAAAAAAAACTTGACGTGTTTATTGGTTGTGTGAAAATTACATCAAAACGCAAGTTTTCGACACTTTGAAGTTAAATATCTGTAAAATTATCAAACAAATGACAAAAAGTTATAAGAGCAGTTTTGTATAGCACAAAATTTCCCAGAAGTCTTCCCCCACAGTCATTGCAATAGAAGAGAAGCTCTGATGCTTCACATCATCAAAATTTCAGTTCAAAATGGCCGTTTATTTCGCAGTATTGTTAGGCAATTATAAATATTTATATTTATGTTATTGTTTAAATGATTCAATTAACTTCACAATATATTTTTATTCAGAAATAGAAACTGGTCTACACTTTATTAATGCTCAAGCTTAACTATCGATCCTACATATTATATTATTAGTTCTGAATATGGGCCCTTTCATGAGCCTATAACCCAAACATCATAAATTACTTATAACATAAACAACACTTCTAGGAATCGGTCGTCTGCCAGAGCCTCTTGTACCATGGAACTTGCCCCTGCGCCCCGCATTGTTTACATATTCTTACAGTATATTGTTAACAAGGCGTTTACGTTGAATTAAAGTATTTTAACCTCCCCAAAATAAAATTGTGGGAGGTTACTGAAATTGGTCCAAAATCGAGAATCGCAAATCTTTGCGTGGTTTTTGAAAAATATCTGTGTGTGCGTGTGTATGTATGTTAGCACGATAGCAGCGAAACTACTAAATGGATTTGGATGAAACTTTGCATAAGGATTTCTTTAGTGCTCCAGAGGATCTGAAAAGGTTTTGCTTGAGATCGGATTATGTTTAGTGCCGTTTCGGCACAAGTTTATTTTATGATTACTTACAATTTGTAATCGAACCATTGAAAAGCAGTAAAAATTATGATTTCAACGATATATCACACTTGCACTCTTTCGTTTCAGTTTCCGTAAAAAAAATTAAATAATAAATAACTGGGCCCAAAGTAAGTTTTTTGTTATTAAAATTGACAGTGACATTAAAAGTCTGAAAAACTTGAATCCATTTCCGGCACAACGCCGGAAATATTTCTGCCAATCACAACCTAAAAAACATTAACATAACCTAAAAACTAAACCAAGTGCAATACCAACTTAAAAATTTTCGACAACTGTCAAAAAAAAAATCCCCCAGTAAAGTTTAGAACTAGAATTTTTTACAGCTGTCAAAAAAATCTTCTCCTGAAACCTTTTGGCATCTGTCAGTTTAACATCTGACATTAGTAACAAGCAACCAAACAACTTTCCTCGACCATTGTTTCTATAACTGTTTTTATATGTTGCATTATTTTCTCGATATTTAACTAGAAAGTTGACAAGAATCTGTTTTGGGGTAATTTTTCAAAATCACTATTACGTCAAGGTTTTTTTGTCATGTAAGACCACATTGCCTATCGATTCTCACTCATTTTTTTGAAAGGAAAACAGATATCAATATGTGGTTTTTAGGATATAAGAGGTAATTTATATGTAAAACGAGTTTTGTCCGATTTTATTCATGCCCTGTAGACAGTAACGTGCTTCAAATTAAAAGAATCGAGCAAAACTCGCTGTTTGAAAAATAAATTATCTCTTAAATCGATATCTATTGTCTTTTTCAAAAAAAAATGTGGATTTGGTCCGTCTCAATTGATCAGCAGTGGCACAGCTAAAGCATCTATTGATTCATCTATTGGTAAAATTGGGAATGTCATGGGACAGATATATTTAGTGCAATTGACGCCTAGCTTTACCCAGAAGGGGAAATGCAATATTGTTATTATATCAATTATAGTACAGTCATTTGGTACTTTTACCTGGGAAGTTTTCCGGGAGTTTTGAAAATTGGTGATTTTATAGATTTCGATATGCTCTTTTCGAATTTCTACTTTGCCACCTCGTATCTTTGCCGCTCCCGCCGCCATATTGGAAAAATGGCGCCTAAAATTGTTTTTTGACAATATCTCCCTTCCGATTCATTTTACGATAAAAACAGTTATATAATAAATTAAACTAGAGAAAAGTTCCTATAATTTTTTTAATAACTTTTTTTTTTTTGTAAAATGAAGTTTTAGCGTACGAGCGCCGCAAAATCTACTCCAACATGCGTTTTGGCGAAAAAACTCATTTCCACACCACCATGAGGTAGAGTAAGTGGCGGGTTTTTTTATCATGGTATCCCCAGTAGGCCTAATCCACATGCAATGCACTATTCAAAATTTAGCGCATTCTCCTTCGCTTCGCTATTCTTGATGGACCAGGTGTTACGAGTTCATCATCTTCAGTACCGATCAAAACGCCACAGATAGAAATTTCATCCAGATAATCCGCGAGGGGATTATCAGTTTTATTGCAACCTTCTTCGTCCTCAATTTCATCATACGTTTGCTCGAGAACAGTCTCCGTTTCTTCCTCTTCATCGCTATCTTGTGATAGAATTTGCGAATTATAACAGATACCACTAGAATTCGTGCATATAATGGAGCACTTTAATCCAGCCTTTCTGCAACCACAGGCTTTCTCACCACAGCCTTTTGCATTTGCAAGAAAAAGTTTTAACGAGGTTTCCGGAGCTTGCCAAAACGCATGTTGGAGTAGATTTTGCGGCGCTCGTACGCTAAAACTATTCATTTTACAAAAAATAGAGGTTATTATAAAAATTATAGGAATTTTTCTCTAGTTTCATTTATTATATAACTGTTTTTATCATAAAATGAATCGGAAAGGGGATATTGTCAAAAAACAGTTTTTAGGCGCCATATTTCCAATATGGCTGCGGGAACGGCAAAGATACGAGGTGGCAAAGTAGAAATTCGGAAAGAGCACATCGAAATCTATAAAATCACCACTTTTCAAAACTCCCGGAAAACTTCCCAGGTAACCTCTGTTTTGAGCACCAAATGACTGTAGTATTACTGAAGAAATGGAATTTATGTACACGATAATTTAATTGAAATATCACATGTAACCACGCATATTTTCACTCGACATGATATTTGATTGTTGCTTCAAGATTCAAATGTCACGTAAAAATTAATACGTCATTTCACGTGATATTCCAATTCACACGTTTCTTAGGAAATTTATAGTAGATGAAGAGATATAGTAGAAATAAAAAATGTCAATTAAAGTTAATGAGAGCCAATATGGGGATTATTTGTAGATATTCATAGAAACGAAGCAAGCAAAAAAATTATATTATTTACATGCCTGAGAATCAGGGTTGGAAAAAAACAGTTTTTTTTTCATTTTAAACAAAAAAAACTATTTTTTTATATTTTAAACAGTTTTTTTCAATATTTTAAATGGTATGTTTAAAACAGGTTTATAACATTTAAAACTATTAACCTAAAATTAAATGGTGCCAAGTTACCGTATCTGCTATTACTACTTGATGCCAGATGGCGCTCTTAAACGGATTTTACAGCACTCCACAAATAAAACGTTCAGTTTGGTGCAAGTGACAACTGACTATTTGACTCGGAAGAGTAAGACCGCAGAGGCTATTTTTTTGTGAGTGTGTTCACTGTTTATATTGGAATTATTTATCGGAATGGACCATCATCGGCACTTTTCCTGCTTTTCCACAATCTTCAAAAAAATACATTTGTTTAAAACATCGCACTGTTTTAAACATCGCATTGTGTATTAAATTTATTTCAAACATGGTACGACGTTTTAAACATTTTGTTTTGCCAACCCTGCTGAGAATGCAATATATATTTTTTGAATTCAGTTATTCAACGTAGGCCTATTTTCAGGGTTAATGTCACTCAACGATGCCAAGAAATTTTACCGAACCTATTCTCTATCAAAGAGTAGGGATTATTTACTTCCCTAACATAAAATAGATAAGGGACCGACTGCTTTACATTCCCTCTGGAGTGTGGCATATCCACTACGCAATCCTTGCCTAAAATTGCAAGCTTCTACCGCTAAAAGGAGGGAGGTCGAGGTTTTCCAAGTACTAACTACAAGTACTGCTACTTAACTTTTCGTAGATACAAGTATAGTCAAGACCAATATATGCGCTCATCCCCCAGTAGGAATTAGATAAATAATAGTCGTAAGATAAAAATACAAAAAAACAATAAAAAAATGTTTGCCCCACTTGTCATTAATATTTGTTTATGTGCAGCACATACTTTTTTGTATTAGATTTTTGTTTCTACTATACTCTTCATTTACTGTACAGGGTGTTTCGAAAAGATTGGGACAATGCTTAGCCTTATATACTCGGCATCAAAACAAGTCGATTTAACTAAAAAAGTAGTGGTCTAACTCTTTTCGTTTTCAAAATACAGGGTGGCAAATTAAAAAAAATTGTATTCGTAATTTGTCTCTATTTTGGAGACTATTATACGTATCTACTTCAAAGTTGGTAACGACATATTTTTCAGGTCGCTAGTTACAGGACTTTTAAGTGACACTTTAAGCCATGACTTTTGAGGTTACATTTTGGATATTGTCTTCTATTATAATCGAAACGCAATTTAGTTTCCTAAAGAAAAGGTGTACTTGTTTAAACGGGATAAAGAGAGAAATACGCGATTTACAACTTTGTCACACACCAGTTCGAAGAAATTCAACACACCAGGTGTTTTGAAAAAATTGGGACAATGCTTAGCGTAGACTCTTGACATCAAAACAAGTCGATTTAACCCAAAAAGTAGCAGTCTAACTTTTCGTTTTCAAGATACAGAGTAGTATAATAAAAAAATTGTTTTCGTATTTTGTATTGGAGAATATTATACGTATCTACAACAAGCACTATTGACAATTTCAAGACGTCATACTTGACGTACACCTACTAAATAAGAAACCGCTTTTAGGTACAATGGAATTCCCTTGAACTGGTGTGCGATAAAGTTGAAAATCGCGTATTTCTCTGAAAGCATGCATTTTATCGCATTTAAACAAGTACACCTTTTCTTTAGGAAACTAAATTACGTTTCGATTATACTAGAAGATGATGTCCAAAATCTAACCGCAAAAAAGTTATGGCTTAAAGTGTCGCGTAAAAGTCCTGTAACTAGCGCCATCTATAAAATATGGCATCGGCAATATCACCATTGTAATTAGCGACCTGAAAAACATGTCGTTATCAGCTTTGAAGTACATACGTATAATAGTCTCCAAGATAGACAAATTACGAATACAAGTTTTTTTACTTTGCCATCCTGTATCTTGAAAATGAAAAGAGTTAGACCACTACTTTTTTAGTTAAATCGACTTGTTTTGATGTCAAGAATCTACGGCTAAGCATTGTCCCAATCTTTTCGAAACACCCTGTATAATAGTCAATTTGTCTTGACCTGTGAATGATTCCTACAACAAAATTTTTGCTTGTATAATGTGCCATGTTCAAAAAATGACTGTCAAAATAGGTTTTTCTCAATTATCTCCTTTCCTGTCAGTTTTATCCTAAAACTAGTTTTCTCCATTGTGTTTCATGGTTAATTATTTAACAAGTTAACTGTCATGCTAGTACTATGGACCGGTACTAGTATTTCGCTGTGACGGTCCCATAGGCCAGCAACGACGCACGATTTTTAAATTACTCCAACACGCCGTCGGTCCCGTATAACATATCTTTGTTTGTGGAAATGGATCATGGCCCGTAGTAACATTTTGCACCCAGTTAAAAATGAATTGTAGGTAGTAAGAATTTTATTGAACATAATTCTTAATTTACTGTCAATACGGAATGGAAAAATTCAGTTGGCCTGTTGGATTAATTTTCCAAATTTAGCTCTGCAGTTAACTTGTTAAAAATTACAACGGAAAAAGTTTCCTGGATTTAGGAAAGATTCTGGCCCTGGCCCGTTGTTATTAGTACTCATTATTAATTTTTTATAGTCAATGAAATTGACTTACAGTAATATTATTTCTTTAAAAGAACGATTTTTTTCCCAAGTTTTCACTGATCTGTCAACACAATTTGTCTCTATTGATAATACTTTATGATTTACACTCGCTCAAAAATCTGAAAAATGCTTCATTGCAGATTTTTGCGACAATGTTTTTCATAAAGACTAAAGCCTAAGGAACAATTTAAGACATGTCCTAAAAAAGAAAAATTGGCTGCACTTTCAAAATGGCGTCCGTTAAAAAAAAATTGCAAATATGGTTTTTGTCATTTAACACAAAAACTAAAAAAGATGGACAAAAACTTTTTGCACAAAAAACAAAGTGCATACAATTTTTTTCCTATACAATATTTGCACAGGAGTTACCATTTTCCAGATAAATGATTAAAATTCAATATAAAACGTAACACTATGGAAGCCCACCCGAACTGTCCGTGCATCCCCCCCCCCCCCCCCCGATCCTTAGGGACAATGTTTTTCATAAAGATTAAAGCCCAAGGAACAATTTAAGACATGTCCTAAAAAAAAAACTGGCTGTACTTTCAAAATGGCGTCCGTTTAGAAAAAAAATGCAAATATTGTTATTGTCATTTAACACAAAAACTAAAAAAGATGGAGAAAAACTTTCGGCACAAAAAACAAAGTGCATAAAATTTTCTACAATTTTGTTTCTATAAAATATTTGGATAGGAGTTACCGTTTTCCAGATACCACTGTTACCATTTTCGAGATAAATGTCTGCAAATTATATTAATTTTTTTTCAGTTTATTTTATTTTATTTTTATGTTAATAATATAAAGTTATATTGTACACCTTACAATTATTGTCACAGTTATTTCTTTTAAATGATTTACCGATATATGAATTTCCACGTTTTCTTAATTTTGGACTCATTTATCTGGAAAATGGTAACTCCTATCAAAATATTGTATAGGAACAAAATTGTAGAAAATTTTATGCACGTTGCACGTTTTTGTCCATCTTTTTTAGTTTTTGTGTTAAATGAGAAAAACAACATTGGCAACAGTTTTTTTTATCATATGGCAGCCATTTTGAAAGTACAGCCAGTTTTTTTTTTTTAGGACATGTCTTAAATTGTTCCTTAGGCTTTAGTCTTTATGAAAAACATTGTCTCCGAGGATTGGGCAGGGGGTGCACGTACAGCTAGGGCGGGCTCCCCGGCTAATAGAGAAAAATAGTTTAACCATAACAGTTGTACCTTTTTTCATTTACTAAAATATTGGTAATACCTAACTTAGAGTAAAACTAACAGGGAAGGAGATAATTGAGAAAAATCTATTTTGATCGTAATTTCTTCAACATGACGGTCATAGCAGCAACGATATTTTTGTGGAAAACATTAATTAATGACGTCCCCCCTTACAATATACAAATAAAAAATTCTTTGTAGGAATTATTTGTTTTTTTTTTTGTTCAACAGACTGTATTAATAACTATAGATCGAAAATAGTTTTTAAATTCTATAGAATGAGGGAACGACTACTTTTATTTAAGTGAATAAATATGATTGTGATGATAAATGCCATTTGTTAGAAAAACAGTTTTAAGTATGTGAAAATATCAAAAATATTGGTATTTTTTTATCCTGTACATTTTATCATTGTGCATTGTACATTATGAATGTTTGTTTAATCATTTATGTTCATGTATCTATCTGTTAGGCAAACAAAATATATACCTAAATAATAAAAACATACTATTATACTATGTTAAATAGAGACTGTTCCTTATACATCAAATGGAAATGCCAATATTTTGTAATTTAGTTATTTTTTACCAAGAAAATTGTAGAAGAAAAATAATACAAAAAAATATCATTGTTTATGAGGAACAGTGTTTATTAAATATTTATTTGCCACCATTTTATTTATATATTAATTACAAATAAAAATTAGCCATTTTTATCAAGTTTTATTTTTTCTATTCTTTTGCCATCACACCTACATACATATATAATAAATTACGCTTGAAGTGCCGGTCTCTCTTGTTTGGCATTCAATTTTTCGTTTGTTAGAGAATATCCGGTTCCTCCCTAAAACAAAATGAAAACGGAATCATTACAGGTATGGTGGTCACTCAAAAAAAAAAAATGAAAAAAAATCGACAGAAAGACAGTATGAACAAATATTATGGAGGAAAAATCTGAAAAAATAGTGGTCACTCTAAAAAAAAACTAATAAAAATAATTTGTTCAATATTCCCGATTTTGCTCGTTGATTTTAAATTTTAATTTAGTTAATTATTTACATTTTATTCTTTAGATGCATGTTCGATATAATTTAAATATAAATTCATTTTTTATTTGCCATAAAATGGTTTTAAATTGACTTTTGTTTATTTGCCAACGAATTATTTACTCGGTTTCACAAAAACTTACTACTATTCAAGAAGGATACCGAAGTAGTACGAGGAAGACAGTTCGATTTTGAATGCGAACGGGCTACGACAGTAGTAATTTCTCTATTTTCTCGAAGACTCCATATAATTGTGCTCAACCTGCTATTGTGAGCGATTTCAGTCAAACATTTAACAATTGTTCGACTTGTGCAAAAAACATCTACAATCTGCTGCGCTGCCGAATCCTGCCCAATAGAAGACAACCAGGCTCCTAACATCCAGCCAATAAAGGTAGGAAACGTGCAACCGTGTACGAACAATTTAATTTACTTAATGTCCTACAAGTCTGTTATTTTACAATAACCACCCTATTTTGAGATACATTAAATGAAAAATAACAGGGCGTTATGAATATCTATAACGCCCTAGGGCATTATAAAATTATAATACAACCTAAAACAAGCAAATTATGATAGCGTTATTGACAAACAAAATGCGTTGCTATGCAACGGCGGCGTTTACAAACAATTTTGATTTTTACTCTCTTTTAAATCAAATCGTTCTGAACATAATAGATGTCAAATTAATAAATTGTAAATGTCAAAAAAAAAAATCGAATTAAATAACAGACTTGCAGGACATTAAACGTTGAAGGCACCACGGGTGTTATAGGATAATGATGCCCTCGGTCGATGTACATTGTACACTGCCGACCTCGGTGCGTTATTATCCTTATAACACCCTTGGTACCTTAATAACTGTAACTTGCTTTCTCAATTATTTTCTCACTCAAAATATGACATAATTTGACTGGAGACAATATTTCACTGGTAGAGAACACAACTATCAAAGAAAAATATTATAAAAATATAAAGGATGGTCACCCTGAAAAAAAAATTATGAAAAAAATTTGACAAAGCAATAATATTTCGCATGTAGATAACACAACCGATGAAAAAGAAAAATATGAAAAAATATACAGGGTGGTCATTCTAAAAAAAAATTAATGAACAAAATGAGACGGAGCACAACAATATTTCGCATGCATTAACAACTGACAGTTAACAGATCAGAGACATCATCAGGACGACAACTAGTCCGCAATTTTGGATTGTTACAATAAAAAACACATTCACTTTCTAGTCCATCTTTATAATGTATATAAGAAGAATAAACTGTAACCACTTGTATAATAATTCATAGAAATGATTTTAAGTTTTTATTCATGGAATAAAGATTATTGGGCTGAATAATTAGCGTGCGTCTTTATTTTGGCAAAAAAATGCAAAATCTAAATGAACTTACCCTTTGCATCACTATGATATCCTTTTCAGTTAACTTTTCATTTGTTAATGGATGAATCCAATCTTTTTTGATAATTTTCTCCACACATTCCAAAGTTACCACGTCTCCCCTAAAAAATGAAGCAAAATTGACAATTAACAATTGACACCCTTCTAGTGCTGCGATATAACTAAGGAGAGATAGGCCAGTGGAATTAGCAAATATGCATATCGTAATTCGTTTCAGGATGCCACGTGGATTAAACGATAGTTTTATTGATTACGAACATGACCCTGAATTTGGTCCACTTTTTGACCACCGGAACATTGTTTATTTAACGATTTATTGTTGAAAAATTCCAAAAAATCGACTTTTTTAAAGATAACTCAAAGACCTTTGACGATAGGTTTTTCAATTTGTAGATACTGTTAGAACTTTAAAAAACGGTTAATTTGAAAGGTGTTTTGTTTAAAACGCTTGAAAATTTGTTTAAATAGTTGCAAAAAACCGCGAAAATTTTCGCAATTTGCAAATATTTTTCATTCTTTAACAAAAGCACTTTAGTGCTTGAAACTTTTATCACTCCAAAGTTACCTCTAAAATTTCATCAAAAAATTTTAATCAGTTTAACACGTTAACTACGGTTCTTACCCCCGCGGTCAAGTAACCGTACCAAATTAATGTTTCTGTAAAATAACCCCCGTCGTAAAATACATTAATTAAATAATAAAATCCATTATTTTTTTAATTCATGGGGGCGGTGTTAATTAATTACCCCCATTACCCCCATAAATCCGCCCTTGGTCACAAAACTGAACTAATAGCATATATAAGCCGCATTCTTTGGCAAATTGAATACGAGTTTCAAATCAGTTAGAACAGATCATGAGTATGTTGGTCTAGCAGAAAGTACATTTTCCTTTCGACCAAGCAACCTCTGGTCTGGTGTTTTTTTGAAAAAATTATAATCCTTATTTCGTGAAAAAATTCGATTCTACTAATAAAATGCAAAGCTCACTAGATAATCTGAACCAGTCTACTCTTTACTAGTAAAATACTTACGTCGGCCTTAAAACAGCACAAGGTACAGAATTACTTAAAACATCATGAGTAACTGCACACATGTATCTATTTTCCCTCGTGTGTATGGATTTTTTCTCATCTGGATCCTTTACAGGTAAAAATTTCACATCTATTAGATCTTTCACTTTAAGTGGTCTTTGTGAAATAGGACAATATATTGTCGAATCCTAAAACAAATAATTTATTGAGATTATGATTCGAAATCCTGGCAGTTTTACTTAAATTTGTGGGCACAACCGGGCATAACCTTGAAATTACCAATTCCACTTTTTTTTTTTTAAATTTTAACAGAGAAAGAAAACGTTTATTAGGGTAGAGACAATGCGAAAATGTGTATGTCAATTTTTATTTATCGCAAGATGTAAATTAATATTTACCGGCTTTTCCAGTTTGGATTTTCCTGCACTTGGAGTCATTGATGGAATCCAAAAGCTCGGGAGTTCTTTGTCTCTTCCTGCTGCCATATTTGATATAGACGATGTCCCTGGTGTATCTAATAGAAAAAAAATTTATGAAAGTTAACATGACTAAAATTTTATTTTATAATAATTGTGAGATATCTGAGGGAAATACCGTGTTCTTCACACCATATGGCCTTGAATATATACGGTATATGATATATAAAAAGGTAGATAAAACTCACGCATAAATAGATTCAATATTTTGTTAAACGACTACTTTGTTTTCGAGGTTTTTGAAATTTTAAAGTGTTGTAGTAAAACTAGACATATCAGAATGTTGTGCCCATTGAATCTTTTGAACAGAATGACAAAAACTACAACATATAAAAATATTAGCGATTTCCACATTCCATTGGTTTTGTGCAGGATCCTTTAATTAATTCTCTACAATTTTTTTCATCTCTAACCTTTTTTGGCAGCGTCCTCATTTTAAGGTGAGTATTGCCTTCCATACAGTGCATATATTTTAAACAATTTTCACTGGGCAGCACTAGAGCTCAGAAAATATGTCTACCCAGGTCTCTATGCAGGATTTTTTTTTAGAAGAGGTTTCTGCTGACTCATACATAATAACAATAAGGAAAGCAAAATTGGAAATGCACCGCAGCACAGTGGTCCCAAATTGAGTTTTTTGGTTAAAAAATGGCTACATTCTTGGCATGTTTTGACTTTTTTTGCATGTTTGGATATTTTTTAACATTTTCTACAATTAATTATTTTTTATTTATTTGCTTTTATCATGATTAGAGAATATTATTTAGGTATTCTGCAAATCACAACTTACACACAATATACAGAAAGTAGGTATTTTCATAATAAATAAAAAGTGTGTAAGTTGTGATTTGCATAATACCTAAATAATATTCTCTAATCATGATAAAAGCAAATAAATAAAAAATAATGAATTGTAAAAAATAAATCAAGAATAGGCTTGTAAATAATGAATGAATGTTTCTATACTCTACTGATGAGAACTAACGAGTTCGAAAAAACTTGTACAACTTTTCTAGAGTTGAAATAGAATGTAAGGTTCAATAATAATTGTTGTGAATGACTGAATTTCAATAAATAATTTAAGTATTTTCAATATATTTTTTTTTGCCTTAAAATGCTAGGAATCCTATCATGTAATTCAATACTTCGTCAGTATTAGCTAGAAGAGTAGTTGTTTTTATTGGTTTTCCAATAATGAGTGTTTTAAAGTGTTTTCCTAAGTAGTATATTAGCGTGACCCGGTTAAGGTACCAATATACAGAAAGTAGATAATTTCATATTAAATCAAAAAAGTGTGAATGATTAAATGTAAATAAATTATTTAAGTATTTTCAATATTTTTTTCCTTTAAAATGCTAAGAATCCTATCATGTAATTCAATACTTCGTCAGTTAATACTGACGAAGTATTGAAGGAGAGGAGTTGTTTTGATTGGTTCTCCAATAATAAGTGTTTTAAAGTATTTACCTAACTAGTATATTAGCATGCCCAGATTAGGGCAACAATATACAGAAAGTAGGTATTTTCATAATAAATAAAAAGTGTGTAAGTTGTGATTTGCATAATACCTAAATAATATTCTCTAATTTTTTAACATGTTTGGACGTTTTTTGCATGTTTTGGCTTGTCTGAACATTTTTTAAACGTTTTGACATTTTTTGGCATGCCTGGACATGTTTTGGAATTTCTGGACATTTTTTAAACATGTTTTAATATTTTTAACACGTTTGGACGTGTTTTGGCGTTTTTTACGTGGACAGATGCTGCTGTAGGTGGCACCATCTGTTAAAAAGCACTGTACAAAGCTGGGACTGGGAAAAAGCAGTTTTTAGTCAAACGGCTGGCGTTATTAAACTGAAAAAAAGATATTCTTGTAAGTAAAGCCAAGGGTGTCCGGAAGGGATTTACACATTTGGAAAAACGCAGACATACATCCATACCCACCGGTATTGTCAGTACCGGGGCTGGGGCTCGAACTCAGAGTGCGATAGACAGTTGATCAGCATATTCGCCACTCAATAAGCTTTAACCGACTGCTCAGTCGGCTGTAGCTGTACTGTAACTGTAGCCAGTATGTAATGATAATTTGTTTTATGGGTTATTACTGTAGTAAAAGGCGTCGTCTTCAGTTACAATATGGTCCTGATAAACATGTTTTGACGTTTTTGCATGTTTGAACATGTTTTGTCATTTTTTTTACGTGTTTTGACATGCTTAGTCATTTTTACGTGTTTTGACATGTCTGGACATTTTTTAAACATGTTTGGACATGCTTTGACGTTTCTTTTTGTATGTTTTGGCATGCTTGGACATTTTTTAAACATGTTTTGACGTTTTTGCATGTTTTGATATTTTTTAACACGTTTGGACGTGTTTTGACGTTTTTTACTTGGACAGATGTGCTGTAGGTGGCACCATCTATTAAAAAGCATTCTACTAAGTCTTGACTGGAAAAAAGCAGTTTTTAGCAAACGGCTGGCGTTATTAAACTGAAAAAAAGATATTCTTGTAAGTAAAGCCAAGGCTGTCCGGAAGGGATTTACACATTTGGAAAAACGCAGACATACATACATCCATCCCACCGGTATTGTCAGTACCGGGGCTGGGACTCGAACTCAGAGTGCGACAGACAGTTGATCAGCATATTTTCGCCTCTCAATAAGCTTTAACCGACTGTGACGGAAGCCGTTATGTAATGATTTTTTTTTATGGGTTATTACTGTAGTAAAAGGTGTCGTCTTCAGTTACAATATGGTCCGGATAAACATGTTTTAACGTTTTTGCATGTTTGAACATGTTTTGTCATTTTTTACGTGTTTTGACATGCTTAGTCATTTTTGACGTGTTTGGACATGTTTTGACATCTTTAACAAGCTTGGACATGTTTTGTCGTTTTTTACGTGTTTTGACATGTCTGGACATTTTCTAGACATGTTTGGACATGTGTCGACATTTTAACACGTTTGGACATGTCTTGACTTGTTTGCATGTTTGGACATGTTTTGACATTTTTACATGTTGTTTCATGCTTAGTCATTTTTGACGTGTTTAAACATGTTTTGACATTTTTAACACGTTTGGACATGTTCTGTCGTTTTTTTACGCGCTTTGGCATGTCTGGCCATTTTTTAAACATGTTTGGACATGTTTTGCCATTTTTTTGCAAATTTCGACATGTTTTAACATTTTTTAAAAACATGTTTGGACATGCTTTGGCGTTTTTGCATGTTTGGACATGTTTTGATAGTTTTTAACACGTTTGGACATGTTTTGTCGTTTTTTACGTGTTTTGACATGTCTGGGCATTTTCTAGACATGTTTGGACATGTGTCGACATTTTAACACGTTTGGACATGTCTCGACTTGTTTACATGTTTTGACATTTTTACATGTTTCATGCTTAGTCATTTTTGACGTGTTTAAACATGTTTTGACATTTTTAACACGTTTGGACATGTTCTGTCGTTTTTTTACGCGCTTTGGCATGTCTGGCCATTTTTTAAACATGTTTGGACATGTTTTGCCATTTTTTTTTGCAAATTTCGACATGTTTTAACATTTTTTTAAAAACATGTTTGGACATGCTTTGGCGTTTTTGCACGTTTGGACATGTTTTGATAGTTTTTAACACGTTTGGACATGTTTTGTCGTTTTTTACGTGTTTTGACATGTCTGGACATTTTCTAGACATGTTTGGACATGTGTCGACATTTTAACACGTTTGGACATGTCTTGACTTGTTTGCATGTTTGGACATGTTTTGACATTTTTACATGTTGTTTCATGCTTAGTCATTTTTGACGTGTTTAAACATGTTTTGACATTTTTAACACGTTTGGACATGTTCTGTCGTTTTTTTACGCGCTTTGGCATGTCTGGCCATTTTTTAAACATGTTTGGACATGTTTTGCCATTTTTTTTGCAAATTTCGACATGTTTTAACATTTTTTTAAAACATGTTTGGACATGCTTTGGCGTTTTTGCATGTTTGGACATGTTTTGATAGTTTTTAACACGTTTGGACATGTTTTGTCGTTTTTTACGTGTTTTGACATGTCTGGACATTTTCTAGACATGTTTGGACATGTGTCGACATTTTAACACGTTTGGACATGTCTTGACTTGTTTACATGTTTTGACATTTTTACATGTTGTTTCATGCTTAGTCATTTTTGACGTGTTTAAACATGTTTTGACATTTTTAACACGTTTGGACATGTTCTGTCGTTTTTTACGCGCTTTGGCATGTCTGGCCATTTTTTAAACATGTTTGGACATGTTTTGATATTTTTTTTGCAAATTTCGACATGTTTTAACATTTTTTTAAAAACATGTTTGGACATGCTTTGACGTTTTTGCATGTTTGGACATGTTTTGATAGTTTTTAACACGTTTGGACATGTTTTGACGTTTTTTACGTGGACAGATGCTGCTGTAGGTGGCACCATCCATTAAAAAGAACTGTACTAAAAGTCTTAACTGGAAAAAAGCAGTTTTTAGCCAAACGGCTGGCGTTATTAAACCGAAAAAAAGATATTCTTGTAAGTAAAGCCAAGGCTGTCCGGAAGGGGTTTACACATTTGGAAAAACGCAGACATACATACATCCATACCCACCGGTATTGTCAGTACCGGGGCTGGGACTCGAACTCAGAGTGCGACAGACAGTTGATCAGCATATTCGCCACTCAATAAGCTTTAACCGACTGTGACGGTAGCCGTTATGTAATGATAATTTTTTTTTATGGGTTATTACTGTAGTAAAAGGTGTCGTCTTCAGTTACAATATGGTCCGGATAAACATGTTTTAACGTTTTTGCATGTTTGAACATGTTTTGACATCTTTAACACGCTTGGACATGTTTTGTCGTTTTTTACGTGTTTTGACATGTCTGGACATTTTCTAGACATGTTTGGACATGTGTCGACATTTTAACACGTTTGGACATGTTCTGTCGTTTTTTACGCGCTTTGGCATGTCTTGCCATTTTTTAAACATGTTTGGACATGTTTTGCCATTTTTTTGCAAATTTCGACGTTTTAACATTTTTTTTTTAAACCTGTTTAATAATAATAATAATAATTTTATTTACCTCTGGTTGCCACAATAAAGTGGATAAGGCAAGTCAAAAATTCACATAAAATTTGTAAAATACAAACAGATAAAAAGAGACAACACATATGATATAATACTACAGAATGTAAACAAAAAAAAAAAATCCTCGAGATACATTTTTAGATTTTAGAATCTTAATTTATTTATTTATTTTTTTTAATTTGTTGATTTACTTATCGACGTTCTAATAAAAATGGATTAAGCAAAAATTATTTTTTTGTATATATTGAGCGTTCAGCTATTATTGAGGAAGTTTTCAAACTCTCAAATTATAGAAACAGTTTTCTACGAGGAACTTCTTTATTTTAATTTTAAATCTTATGATCGTTAAATGTTTGTAGTTTGCTGGTAATAAGTTGTAGTATGTGCACCCAGTATACATGGGTGATTTTTTTAAGTAGCTGTGGTTAAAACGATTGATATGTATGTGATTTCTAGTCCTAGTGAGGTGTGTATGTATGTTATTATTAGTTACAAATTGATTTTTATGTTGGTGCATGTAACATAATAGCTTTAACAAGTAAATTCCAGTTACTGTTAATATCTTTTTGTTTTTGAAGCTATGTCTGCACGATTCTTTATAAGTCAAATTAAACATAAGTCTAATTATTCTTTTTTGAATTATGAAGACGCGATCGATCTCAGTTGCTTGCCCAATGATATTATATTGTAGGCGATAGCAGATTGTACATTAGCATAATAGACACTTAAAAGTGCCTCTTCGTTTAATGTTTGTTTTAATGTGGCAATGGAAAAATACGACTTACTTAACTTAGTGCAAACATTATGTATCTGATTGTTCCAACTAATCTTGTAGTCTAAATAAGTACCAAGAAATTTGGTATTGAGTGATATTTCAAGAGCTGTGCTGTTTAGGTTAAACCTCCACTCTTTATTAGGATATTTATATTTTCCTGTAAATTCAACACATACCGTTTTGCTAATGTTAATAATTAAATGATTTGAAACACACCAGTTAAGAAACTGTTCCATCACTCTGTTCACAGTGGAATTTAAAGTTTCTTTACATTTATCTGAAATGATTATTGTTGTATCATCCGCATACATAAGAACTTTTGCATCTTGTGTGTAATTTGGCAAATCATTTATATACAACAAAAAGAGTAGAGGCCCTAGAACACTGCCTTGTGGAGTACCTAGCTCTACTTCAATTTCTTCCGAAAATATATTTTCAATATGTACGACTAGTTGACGGTTAGTAATGAATGAAATGATCCATTGGTTTACATTTCCCCTAATGCCTAGTTTCTCTAACTTTTTAGATAGGAAGCTCGGATCAAGAGTATCGAACGCCCTTGATAAATCAAAAAATACTCCAACAACATAATCGCCCTCGTCTAATTTTTCAGTAATGTATTGGGTAATTTCTGTTGTTGCTGTTTCTGTGGAGTACCCTTCCCGGAAACCGTGTTGACTGTTCGTTATTAAGTTATTTTGATTTAAAAAAGAAATTAGTCTATTATAAACAGCCTTTTCTATTATTTTAGATATAGGGTTAGGATGACAATTGCTCGATAATTTTCAATTGGGGTTGGGTTTCCCTTTTTTAATATGGGCATGGTCTTCGAGATTTTTAATTGCTTCGGAAAGTTTCCCTCTATTACAGATGTGTTAATAATTGTTGTTAAATAGTGGCTTATTTCTATATAACACTCTTCGATAAGCCTAACAGGAATTTCATCTAATCCAACAGATTTTTTATTTTTTAGTTGTAGAATTATATTTT
The DNA here is from genome assembly GCA_936432065.2 of Rutpela maculata. Taxonomy (NCBI): domain Eukaryota; kingdom Metazoa; phylum Arthropoda; class Insecta; order Coleoptera; family Cerambycidae; genus Rutpela; species Rutpela maculata. Next base: position 886,655 of record OW386286.2, on the reverse strand, counting down.
GCACCTCGATTTCTGTGTACGGCATAAAAAACATTGTGACAGGTGTAGACTCCGATACACTACACGTTCTATTACTATGACAGAATAATAAATCTGCTTGTTGTTTTACAGAGCATGCGAAATATTCTGCAAAAGCATTTGAAATCACGTATGGGTCGGTTTCCATCTTGTTGTTAATAAATAATGATTCTGTTTTAGAGGATATTTTTTTACGTCCTAATTTGTTGTTAACAAGTTCCCATGTCTTTTTAGTTTTATTTTCAGCTCTGTCGATTACATTAGAATAAAATGTTTTCTTTTCAATTTCCATACGTTTATTTAATTCTTTCTTCATTTTTTTGTACTGATTGTCAATTTCATTGTTGGGTGAGTTTTTTTTTATACCAATTAAGATGTTTTAAATATTGTGCTTGGATAAGGAGTTCATTAGAAAATTTACACTTTTGAGATCTTCCCGTGTCGTAATTTATTACTTTTTTATATGGGTGTGATACATGAAAGCACCATAGAAAATGAGACCAGAACTTTCCAAAGGAATGTACAGAACATACTGAAAGTATTATCTAATTCTAAATATTCTTTGTTAAATAAGTATTTAAATTCTGATATGGTGTTATTGTTAACTTTCCTACGATATATTACTTTTTTATTATCATAATTTTTCTGTACTACTTCTCCATTTCTCCAAGTAAATAATTGGGCAAAGTGATCTGAAAAACCAGGATCAAACACCTTACATGAATTATTTTCAATATTTGTTATCACATAATCAATTGAAGTGGAACTAGTTCCTCTAGTAGTTGTTACTACTGTAGTTGGCATAATGACTAAAGCCATTAGATCAAAAGAGTTAAATAAGTCATTGAGTTTTTTGTTACGTACATCTTTATCATTTAACTTATCTACATTTAAGTCTCCACATAAAATTATTTTATTACACTTACTGCTAGCAGTTCTAATTATTTCTCCTAGACGCTCAAGAAATGCATCAAAATCACCGCTTGGTGGTCTATATATTGTGACAATACATACCTCATTATCAAAAGTTATGGCAACACATGCAATACACCGCTCACATGACATTTTGTTTGGACATGCTTTGACGTTTTTGCATGTTTGGACATGTTTTGATAGTTTTTAACACGTTTGGACATGTTTTGACGTTTTTTACGTGGACAGATGCTGCTGTAGGTGGCACCATCCATTAAAAAGAACTGTACTAAAAGTCTTGACTGGAAAAAAGCAGTTTTTAGCCAAACGGCTGGCGTTATTAAACCGAGAAAAAGATATTCTTGTAAGTAAAGCCAAGGCTGTCCGGAAGGGGTTTACACCTTTGGAAAAACGCAGACATACATCTATACCCACCGGTATTATCAGTATCGGGGCTGAGGCTCGAACTCAGAGTGCGATAGACAGTTGATCAGCATATTCGCCACTCAATGAGCTTTAACCGACTGAGCTACTGTGACTGTGGCCGGTATGTAATAATTTTTTTTATGGGTTATTACTGTAGTAAAAGATGTCGTCTTCAGTTACAATATGGTCCGGATAAACATGTTTTAACGTATTTGCATGTTTGAACATGTTTTATCATTTTTACGTGTTTTGACATGCTTAGTCATTTTGACGTGTTTGAACATGTTTTGACATCTTTAACACGTTTGTACATGTTTTGTAGTTTTTTACGCGTTTTGACATATCTGGACATTTTTTAGACATGTTTGGACATGTGTCGACATTTTAACACGTTTGGACATGTCTTGACTTGTTTAGGCATGTCTTGACTTGTTTGGCATTTTTATCACGGACATGTTTTGTCGTTTTTACGCGTTTTGACATGCCTGGACATTTTTAAAACATGTTTGGACATGTGTCGACAGTATAACACGTTTGGACATGTCTTGACTTGTTTGCATGTTAGGGCATGTTTTGACATTTTTTAAACATGTTTGGACTTGCTTTGACGTTTCTTTTTCTATGTTTTGACATGCTTGGACATTTTTAAACATGTTTTGACGTTTTTGCATGTTAGACATGTTTTGTCATTTTTTACGTGTTTTGACATGCTTAGTCATTTTTGACGTGTTTGGACGTTTTGTCGTTTTTACGTGTTTTACCATTTTTTAAACACGTTGGACATGTGTCGACATTTTAATACGTTTGTCTTGACTTGTTTGCATGTTTGGATATGTCTTGACTTGTTTGCATGTTTCATGTTGATATTTTTTAACATGTTTGGACGTTTTTTGCATGTTTTGGCTTGTCTGTATACTTTTTAAACGTTTTGACATTTTTTGGCATGTCCGGACATTTTTTAAACATGTTTTGACGTTTTTGCATTTTCGGACATGTTTTGATATTTTTAACACGTTTCGACGTGTTTTGACGTTTTTACGTGGACAGATGCTGCTGTAGGTGGTACCATCTATTAAAAAGTCTTGACTGGAAAAAAGCAGTTTTTAGCCAAACGGCTGGCGTTATTAAACCGAAAAAAAGATATTATTGTAAGTAAAGCCAAGGCTGTCCGGAAGGGGTTTACACATTTGGAAAAACGCAGACATACATCCATACCCACCGGTATAGTCAGTACCAAGGCTGGGGCTCGAACCCGGAGTGCGATAGTTGATCAGCATATTCACCACTCAATAAGCTTTAACCGACTAAGCTACTCTGCCGGTATCCGGTATGTAATAATTTTACTTTACGTTTTGACATGTTTGGACATTTTTTTAGCACATTTGGATATGTTCAGTACGAGTTGTTTTACGGATGAGGCGACGTAGGAGCCGAGTCCGGAGTAGTTATCCGCATGTACTGGATAACTAATAATGTACAGATAGAAACAAGAATTGATCACTTTATTTGTTTTTCCGTGAACTGAAGTATGCCCCTAAAGGCCAAATGCAATGTTCATATATTTAATATTAAACATCTAACATGGTATATTGTCAAAAGTATGATCGACTACAGGAATACAAGCGATATCAGCCTTCAATTAAACAAAGCTATACCAGATTCTCTTAAATTAATAAGGTAGACAATAACGTCACCACTTCATATCTTCGATAATCACCCATGATACTATGAAATAGAAGATACGCTCGGTATGAGTACCAGCTTTTGACCTGCTGTGCGCATAGCGTCACCCACTAGTCACGTTCAAATTAAGCCCGCGCCCGTGGCAGCATGTGTCCAATGTCTAAATGGCTAAAAATACATTGAAAACTGTAAAATAAGACCTAGAAAGCTGAAATTTGCAGGCAGATATTTTACTTTTTAACACTTTCACTGTGGCCCTAAAAAAAGCCATGTGCCGAATATACAGTATCGGCAATAAGAGCAAGCGAGAGCGAAGCAACTAGGCTATTATTTTTTATCGTATAACACGTCATCCTACTCGTGCCACCTGCTTTCCCCACCACATGTGAGTGGGCAGCTCTGTCTGCGGAATTTCAATTTGTTTCCTTAATTTCTCGTTTAGCCTAATAAGCAAATGTTTGATTTGTTTTTATTTAGTAGCTACTCAAAATGTCAGTTTATATGCCTGCTGAAAAGGTTCCTGTGAATAAATGGTACTGAAATTTTTAATAGCAATGATGTACGTGTTTTCTTGATGGGGCGTGTCACTATTTGCCCCTCTCCTAGAGCACTGGTAGACGCCTTTATTGTGGGCGGTCGGTTAAGTCGTTGAAACTATGCCTGCCACACCAAAACCAAAACTTTCCGATACTGTATAATTATGTTGGTAATGAGTTTATATTCTTTTTTGTTTAGGTTAAGGTTCTAATGTAGTATTGGTGTTTATTTTTCTTGTTTTTTTTTTGTAAACGTGCATGTGCGTCCTCCGCACATTTTGATAAAATTATACCAATATGTGCATCCAATCTTCTTTCTTTCATATTTTGGTATATTATCCTATAATGCTAAAGAACAAACGATGTGGACGCACAAGCGCGCCGTCCGCAAGTAGCGGGGGCGACTCTGGGCGCACATGTGCGCTTTCCGCAGCGAAAGTGTTAATATCGTAAAATTCAAAGACTGCATTTGTTAACATTTTTTCATTGCAATAACGCCGTTGTGGGTTTAAATGTTGGTGAAAACACTTCCAAAATAATTGATGCAAGCATGTATGATCTTCTGCACCGTTGATTTTTCAACAGGTTTAAGCTATTTATTATTTTTTGTTTGATATCAAATTTTAATTCATTTAATTAAACACAATAAATAGTAGTAGTAAATAATATACTACTTTATTGATAGTTTAATTATGAAACAGTGCATTTATCTAACGTTATTCAGTAAAATAGACAAACAGTCAAGAATGAAAAATATTTATTCTATTATTGAGAAATTTTAACAATTTTTTGTTCGAGATAAATTGCCGGATCCTTTAATATCTCTATTATGAAACTGACTTAATCCAATATCACATCAATGTGTTCTCTCATGTAATTATTACAAATATTTAATGACTCTCCATTGATTTGCTCAAAATCTCATTAATTCTTTGACCCTGCAAGAAAAGGTGAATTCGATTTCATTATAAACAACACTCTAACATACATAGTTCTTACACCGCATTATCTGCGCTGTATCTTCCGCGAGGGCACAATTTTCTCGAAAACCGTTAATCCTAGAAAAAAAAGTTTCAAGTAAAAATGTTACCTCCATTCTTTATCTTCATATGCCCTCGATATATTTGGTATTTATTTAGAAAAATAAAAAAGGTTTCTCGTTTGTTATATTCGCACCTGTAAATTTTCACACATTACCGACATAACCTTAAAAAAAGAATCATATTTTCTACTTATTAAAATGTGTTGATATGAAATCAACACATTTTGTTAACAGATATGAACTCATAACACAGTAAAAATTGGATATTCCTTTGTTGTCCCGTTTTTGGGTTGACAAAAAAAATTATATCATTTTACAATTTTCTCACATTTTTGGTGCTATCTTTCATCTCGAACAATCAAAAGAGTTGTAAGTTTAGTTTATATCCAAAATAAAAATTGACTGCTGAACTAGTTGACTCTTAAGTGACGTAACAGCGGAGACTGCCGTAAGGCGTAAGGGGAGGTATGCATGAGAGCGTATCTCTTTTTCATAAGGTTTCTTCATTTGTGTTGCTGGAAGCAGATCTGAGCAGCTAAATCATAAATATGCCGTTCATTAGTGTCAGATCACATGATCTGGTTCAGTTCATTTGTGTGGAACAACTTGCTTGAGATCAAATAAATCACAGATTTCTTGCTCGGGCTCAGGAGACCGAGCGATAAAATCAGAGCACTAAACATAACCTCTCAGTAAACACAATATAAGTCTGTCTCAGTGGGTCAAGAAAATAAGTAAGGATATACCTATTTAAAAATGTCCAAGGAAGGAGATGTTATTTTAAATGCTACCATGAGGGATGTGCAAGATGAACATTACATTAAATCATTTAAAGCCTCGTACAGACTACAGCTGCAACGCACAATGCAACGTGTAATGCTACATGCATTACAACGTGGACGGTGTTTAAAACACTGTGCAAAAAATCGACGCACATTTCTATTCATCTCTGATTGCGCGCTAAAAACCGACAAGGTATGGATCACCAGCGCGCCCTCAGTGCAACATTAACTGTAACGTGCAACGCCCGTACACACTTGTTGCATTGCATGTTGCAGCTGTAGTCTGTACCCGGCTTAAATCATCATCAGACGGACTACTAAATATAAAATCATGGCAACTATAATTCTCTTTTTCCTATCCATACTTGTAAGGTATTATCTAGAAACTGCGCTAGTTATGCATTGTATAATCTTACACAAAGTTCGAAATCCTGCAACAAATATCACCTTTCACCTGTTCGTTTGTTTTGATTGGAAATGCTGTCATTTGTCAAAATAACCAAATTTTTTAAAATCAGTTGATCTGATTCTAGCAACACAAATGAACAAACCTATAGTATCATGATAATCAATCAATTCAATAACTCACCTAGCTTAAAGCCTCCAATAGGTTTACTAACAATGTTATTTTCTTCTTTTAAAAAAGACGTTACTTTCTTGTCTACTTCGCTGGCTGCTTTTAAGGCACTTTCATCTTCCTCTTTCTTTTTCAACCTTGCATATTCTTTCAACTTACGACTGTATTCGTTCTTTTTAGTTATTATGTATTCCAAAATGACTTCTTTATCAAAAAGGTAACCATCCTTGCTAGAAAAAAATGTAGGTATTTATTTTTTTACCTAAACAGTTTTATTTACTTACGTTATAACTGGATTTCTGCAAGGTTGAAGGGACAGCGAACAGCAATCAAAATCCTTTACCGAATCTTTCCCAAGTCTTTGAGCGTTTGTTCCATAGCCTGATGCTTGAGCATCCTTCTTTTTTTCGTGGTAGGTATAAACTGCTCCAGCTGTACAGTTTCTCGCATGTCTCGTCATTGTTAATAAGGAATGATTTAAAAATACAATACAAATGATAAATAAACACTCTTCTTATCAAAATATGGAAAACTAGTAGTTTTCCAAGTTTGAGTTCGAGGAAGTTAAATGAGTTGACATTTGACAGCAAACTAGATGAGACCATAGACAAATTAACTTTAGAAGACAGTAGACGGCCCAATATTGTTTGTTTTTCACTCTTAGACATTATACTGTCAGAATGTAGATGTCGCCTGCTCCGAAAGGAGCGAGTTCGAATAGAAAACTTAGTTTTCAATAGAAAATTATTGTTTTTTTCAGCAGAAACTTTAAAGAGAGAAGCTATGTCATGTTAGGTTGTCTGCTTCTCTCGCACTTGTAAAAGTATGTATTCAGTCAACAGAGACAGATTAACTGCTAATATAGCTTTTCTCTCTAAAGATTCTAGTCTTTGTAGGTATCCAACCAACTACAAAATTGTATACACGTGACATCAGTAGTTCGCGAAAATCACCCACCAACAGTTGGCGCTCTTATAATAGTCAACAACAAAGTTTTGACATATAATTGGCATTTGTGACATTAGAAAAATAGTTTAATACAGTGAAAATTGTGATTGGTATTGTGTTTAGCGGCCTAAAGTATTAAAAAATGCTTGATATAATTTTATCAAGTGAATTTTCTGAATTTGTTTTGACAGTTTCAGCAACAAAGTTAACCTTCTATCAAATGTTAATAGAAAATGGATTTTTTGTTCACTATTGTACATATTATACTGTCAGAATGTAGATGTCGCCCGCTCCGTGATTTTCGCGAATATTGAACCTTATGAAAATAAACAATTCGGTGTTTTCATAAATTATAAAATCTCATTGACTGTGAAGGTAATACTTCATTATAACTAAAGACATTGGAATTTCCACAACCAGTTGAGTAATATCCAAAAAAAGAGTATTTTTAAATTTGAATTAAAATTTTACCGCCCAACACACCAAGCTATATTGTTGACGTCATCGGTCATATTGAAGGTAAACACCTAACCTTAAAAATACATATCTTTTACAAATTTCCGAGTAATATGTCACTATTATCAAAATTTCCGGTTGGTTCTCGTACTTTCAACTAAAATCTTGTTCAATGTAATGTTCATAAAGTTTTAAATATCTTTTCCCAATAAAATAAGGCGATTTTTGTAGGTTGGAAATCTAACCGATAATTAGCAGCCCATTTTTAGTAATCAACAATATTGAGATATCATTTGTGTCAATTTTTAAATGTTTGCTTGGAGCCATACTTGTTTCAAATGAGAAATGCGGATACAATCATTAAAAATGATAATAAACTTAAAAATTGATAGACGAAAGAATGGTATTTAAGTATTGGTAAAGTGCTTTAATGTATGGAGTACTTCATTTTAATATCAAAAAAGCAAATTTGCATACAGTGAAAACACCTAATTGTATGTTCAGTAGGTAACATTTTGCTTTATTTTCATTTACAGGCATACAATAATAAAATACGTATTTTTTTTGAAGTCCAATTTATTCAAAACATTTTACAAACGTTTAAATATATTATACATAGACGTCTACGCATCTCTGTGCACATATTACAACCTATGGAACATAAAAATATGTATATATATATTTCACGTTACATATAAAAAAGTAATGAAATGAAAAAAATGGTTGGTACAAAGGTTACGTCATTTTTTTCGTAGAATCAGAATACGCGATCAAAAGTGGAGTGCCATTAAAAATTCAAAAGTTATCCCCACCCCAAGCTCATCAGAGGTGGGAGATGGAAAATTATTCTACCCAAAAGATGCCACCCTCTGAACGGAAGAACTTTTGTCTGAAACATTTTCGCTAGTGTCCCTTCCTGAAGAGATATTACTTACGGTGGATTAATGAAAATGGCCTAACCATATTGTCTAATAAAATCAATACTTCTGAAGCAAAAAAAAATAATTGAGAGCCAAGCTAAAAGTAGTAGAATATTTTTTTGATTATTAGCTTCTAAATGAGTAGGAATTAAGTGGTCTAGGTCTTTGCACTTAAATTTTTTTTGTGTGCTTCTGTTCATTATTAGGCCGTTGGAATTAATAAAAGGTGATTTTCAAGAAGATTTTATTGCATAGAATGCATCTTTTAGGTACAAAAACTTGAAAAATCATATTCCGTACGCACAGAATGACGGGGAAAGTACCTAAAAATGTATAATTATGCAAAAAAGTGAATTTTTTGCTGTTTTTGTGCATTTTTCAAGGGTTTTTCAAAGATATTCATTTAAGATTCATAAAAATTTGAGAAAAATGGTTTGTTTTAGTATTATACAAGCTTTAAGTAACATATTGGGTCATTTAAGACCCTTTATGGGCCGATTGTAGCCATTAAACGCATCCTAAAGTACATAATTTGCATCCGTTTAAAAAAAAATTTAATAATTGCTCTAAAATTAATAAAATATCGTCCAAATTTTATACTTGGGGGTTTTCGAGGTCCCTAATTACGAATTTGAAGAGAAAATCGTTAAATTCAAAAAGGCTGACTGATAATGGTGCGAAATTCAATTTTAAAAGTACATTTTTTTTCCTTTTTTTTTCACATAAAATGTATACAAAGCAAATAAAAAAATGAATTTACGTCTTTTTTTAACTAAATTTTCAATTTTTATTTTTTTTCGCATTTTCCCCTTCCCCCCTCCTATATCTTATTTTTTAACGCGTTGGTATTGAATATGAAAATTGATAAAAAGAAATATTTTTTCTGCACTTTTCTTTGTATCAATTTTCATATTCAATGCCAACGCGTTAAAAAATAAGATAAAGGAGAGAGGGGAGGGAAAAATGTAAAAAAAAATAAAAATTGAAAATTTAGTAAAAAAAAGACGTAAATTCATTTTTTTATTTGCTTTGTATACATTTTATGTGAAAAAAAAGGGAAAAAATGTACTTTTAAAATTGAATTTCACGCCATTATCAGTCAGCCATTTTGAATTTTCCGATTTTCTCTTCAAATTGGTAATTAGTGACCTCGAAAACCCCGAGTATGAATTTTGGACGATATTTTATTAATTTTAGAGCAATTATTAAAATTTTTTTTAAACTGTTGCAAATTATGTACTTTAGGATGCGTTTAATGGCTACAATTGGCCCATAAAGGGTCTTAAATGACCCAATATATTACTTAAGGCTTGTATAATACTAAAACAAACCATTTTCCTCAAATTTTTATGAATCTTAAATGAATATATTTGAAAAACCCTTGAAAAATGCACAAAACAGCAAAAAATGCACCTTTTTTGCATAATTATGCATTTTTAGGTACTTTCCCCGTCATTCTGTGCGTATGGACTATGATTTTTCAAGTTTTTATACCTAAAAGATGCATTCTATGCAATAAAATCTTTTGGAGATAAAACTTCTTGAAAATCACCTTTTTTTTATTAATTCCAACGACCTATATCTTGATTTATATTTTTAAGCAGCTTCTCCCAATTTGACCGTGAAGTAATTTTTACACACGATAATTACGTTCGTGTTAAATAATATATATTTTTTTGGTAGGTGTCAGTCAAGGGAAGGGGTTGATATAAAAACAGCACCCTCAAAAATTAAATTATTTTTTTTATATACTAAATGACATAATAAGAATGTAAAAAAAATGTAAAATATAAAGCTATTTTATATCAACGTCTCCTATTAATTTCAATTAATTATTTTCAATAGCTTTGAAAAAAATTAATTTTAAAGTTAAGGGTTTTTACCCCCATACCTCTGCTAATATAGGGGATGGAGGTTTATTATATATTTTATTGAGCATTCCTAGTCATAAGCAACATACATGTGAATGAATAGCCCATAAGCCGCTGGGTCCAATTCCATATACTTAATCGGCAAGACCCTTTGGTGTCAATAATTTTAGACCTTCGATTATTTAAAACTTTTATCTTATTAAATGCAATACTCTTCTATATCACATATTTTAAAAATTCTTACTAATTTCAAGGTTTGGAAATACAGTTGTTGCATTTGAAAAATTTTGAAAATTATAAAACAATTTAAAATATGCCATAATATCCTCGTCAGACCCATTTAACACAAAAGTGTACAAAGCCGAAACTAGGCAAGTGGCACCATCTATTGGCTCACCCTGAGCTATAATCCGAGACTAATTTTTTTATCCACCACTAGAGGTTACAGATATAATTCGTACACATATATGGATGTTGGGTCTAGCTTTAAAACATTCACTATGAAACTCTACAAAACAGTACTGTTTAGCTACATCTAAATTATTTATAACATGAACATAATTCCTTAGCTGAAAATACCTAATTCTAATTAATGTATTGGCAATAAGAGGGATTTTAAAAGCTACAGACCAGTATGTTCTAATCCTGTGGAAGCCTAGAGTGCTCATTAACAGCGTTTTGCCTACAAAAGATCGAATTTCAGCTTCGTTGCTCCTAGTAATTTGTTAAACCTTTTTGAAAATGCACGTTTGTGTTTTCAGCTACTTTTTTAAAGAAATTTGCATCATCATACTGGCTGAAATAATCAACTAGAGAAAACCTTTCGCGGTTTCGCACTTCTAGGCTGCGGAAGAAACTCTGGAGATCGTGGTTCAATGTCACAGTCTTCGCTTATGTCATGCCAATTTTTGTTAGGAGGCTTTTGGTCTTTTTGAAGTTTTTGTTTTTATTTCTTCGTACATTCGTTGGTGATTCGTCTCTTGTATGTGATGTATTAGATACTACTGCTGCATCATTTTTTTGTATAACAGTGCTTTTTCTTTGGGTTTGGGGTTGTTTTTGATGGAATTGGTGTCGTGGAGGACTTATTTCCATGAAATGAACTGCTGGAATCGCTTCCCTGATCTTCCTGAGTTGGTAAATTTGTGAAAATTAGATCACCACCATTGGTAGATTCCACGGCTGAAGAATCGCCTCCAAAGGCATTATAATCTTCTTCATCATTAGTGGCGAAGACGTCACTGTTTTCTTGTAACTCAGCAACCTGCTCATCAGCTAATAGTGTTTTTGATTTACTGTGGAAAAAAAATTAAATATGTACTTTAAACTGTTACAGTCCCTATGTCCATTGTTGTGGACAAAATAAATTTGCACTAAGACCCAACTAACACGCGTACAAATAAAATTAAATGTTGTTTTTGTAAAAATGGATGCAATTTTAGCAAAATTGTATACTTGATAGTGAAATTTGAATATTTTAGAAGCATGTTGTGATAACATTGAGGGCCATGTTGACATTTAAACATTAATATTTTACACTTACCTCGGCAACGATTTTGTAGAATTAGCTGTACTAATTAATACCATAACTACTCCACAATCACCTCTACTAACTATTTTGTTAATTCTGTAGTGATTTTGAAGAGCCCCTGAAGCCGCACGACCATAGCACACGCAGTGAATTTGAAAAAAAAATCAAGAAAATTTGTACACAAATGTGTTCGCGGGGACCGACGAGGATATAGGTAGTACCTATTGTATTAAATAAGAAAAAAGTTCCAAATAACCGATGCTCTAAAATTATTAACAAGGAGTTTTCAAAATTACATAGACCAAAAAATAAAGAAAGGAAATTATGTAATTTCAGAACTGCTAGATTTTACAAAATTGTCCATATAGTCAAAATTATTCACAATTTATTCATTAATCACATGAATCATGTTTCAAGATTCGAGCCATCCAAAAATAATTTAGCACCGTAGCACCATCTCTGTGCACAGCAAAGGAACAATTCTGTGCAATTATTTCCTGTCTTTTTTTGTATCAATCACACACCGTATCCAAATTTCAAACATCTTTATTTTTTTTTCAAGATAATAGCCCGGGGACTTTTAACTGAAACACCTTGTATTTGTCATAACAGTAGAGAGAGGTTGTATAAAAATGCTGATAGTCAGATACCATTTGCTTTGTTGTATTTTCTTCTGATAATGATTTGTTTATTTTTACTCTATTTTCCTGGCTTATTCATTTATATTTTGTATAATTTTTTTTTCTATCTCTTTGACTGGTTATACTGAATGTTCCATACGCAAATACGCTTAGAGTAAAAGGGGCCACGAAGAGAGACTTTAGTAGCATATTAGACGAGAATTTTCATTTACCTACCTACACTATTCAAATCTCAGAAGAATTAGGGGGCCAGGGCAGAGATACATAAAACTTGTGCCCCTGCCTAGGCATAAAGAAAGATGAGAATACTAGGGGTGAATTATCTTCAATTTCTTAAGTATAACAATAATGAAGGACCACCTATTTGAGCTAACAGGAAAGCATGTGTGACCTACCTTGTAATCCCTTACTTTTACATGAAAGTGTCCAGGACGCCAAGGGTTCTGTCGCCAGCAAATTGTCCACAGGTCGAGGAGCTCTAGAGCTGTGTTTTCGTTAATTGGCCGGATAATTGTCCCACACCATAGATTTAGTTATAGGGAACTAAATCTGGGTCGATCGACATAAACTTGCTGAACTAGCAGTACACACTGTTGACTACATGACCACACACAATGAGTTTTCAAGACGAACTGTCTAGGATGCTGGTTTTTGGCGGCAAGGCATTCCATTGGTCGACACACTGTCATGCTCAATAAAGTGGCGCATTTTCCTTTTTAAATATCTATTTCGCAAACACGAAACAAGGGGGTTAATAATTTTGTTTTGAGATGTTCCTATCACCCAATTTTTGTCAACAGGCAAGTTGTCGATCTTGCTATCTATATCCACAGTGAATTTTCAGATTGCAGTTGCTGGCATCGTCAACAGGAGCTTGAAGATGTACCATCATATTTTCTACCTCAAGTTTAAACACCACAAACAGGCGCATGCCAATCTGAATGCATTTCAGAGCATGTTGCAAGTCCAAAATTTGCATAGCGTGAGAGTATTTGCATGTAGTGCTCAATGCTTGGCTGTTTGTGGAAACGACTTCACGGCCCGTGCAACACCAAAAGTTCAGATCTACTCCAAGCCGGGAATGTTTACGTGAACTTTTAGTAATAGGAGAAGGAAGAAAGGTTGTAATTAACTCAAAAATTTTGAGGAAATAAACATTCATTAGTTTATTTATAACTTATCGAAATATAATATTATAAATAAGACTATATAGCAACTGTGAATTGCAGTCGCAATCATAACTTTGCACATTTACATACCTTAAGCTAAAAAAATATACACAAGTCATATATATCGCGTAACTAACAGAGCCCAATTTGGACTCAGTTCAATGTCACTAGTAAAAAATCATCACTACACCTAAATAACATAAATAAATGTAATAAAAATATTTTGTATAAATATTAAATACTGTCAATCATACAAAATAATTTCATATTGAGTAAAGGATTGACGGATTACTTCTTAGCAGTCGTGTCTGTGATGTGGTCTGGTTTGAGACCCGCCGAGAACCTATCCCACATTTTGAAATAGAGCAACTCCAACCCTTGTGCATACACCTTGCAATCAAATAAGGGTGACGTCGAGCGCGCCGTCCATACCTTATGTCTCATAGCTTTCAAACTGAAACAAAACAAACCCATTTATATACAGAATTAATACTAATAGTAATAATAATAAAGTCGTCAATGTCAAAGAATCGTGGAAAATTCATCGAGGCTCATAAAGACCAAAAATTTAATTGTAAAGATTCCTCACCATATAGTGTGTCCCCGGATGGAGTTGACAAGAGGAAAAACATCTCTATTATTGATTTTACGACGAAAAGTCATTCTTTATAAAAAATTCTGCTCGTCAAAAAAATGAATTTACCATATAAAAATCTTAGATCAGATGTACCGGGTGTTAATAAATTAAGAAAACATCAAAATCCCTCAAAAGAGAAGTACCTTTATTTATTATTTTGGACAAAACGTTTATAAAACAAAGCTGTTTATAATCCAAAATAAAGCCTAAATACAAATTATGAAATCTAAATTTTGACTTTTATATTTTTATTGTGCTTATCTTTTTACATTGAATTTATTAATATGAATAAGAATTCAAATTAAGAAACAAAGTGTGCTGTCGATAATATTGAACTGACAAACGTCATTGTGACATTGTGTAGAATATTACTATCTTACATCTGCGTTTATTAGTGTTCTGTTGATTATTTAAAAAATGTTTACCAAACAAGAAAGAATTTATTTGATCAAATGTTGTGGGATTGGAGACGTCTCTTATCGATATGCAATTAACCTTTTCCACCAAAAGTTCTCCAACACAGCAGTACCGCGCCAATCATTGCGCAAACTTGTAAAAAAATTCAATGAAACTGGATCTGTATTGGATGTCAAAAAACCGAAGAAAAAGACAATAAAGACGATGCGGCAACACTTTTGGTAATAAATTCATTAATAGAAAACCCGAAATTATCTTTACGGAAACGCTCACAAAGACTGGAAGTAAGTAAGCCATTTACAGAGAATTTATATGGAAAACAAAGTTCAACCGTTTAAGCCAAGGTTCAGACATACACGTGAAAATGGAGATGAAGAGAAGCGATTGGATTTTTGTTTATGGGTCGGTGAGAATTACCTCGTAGATAGAAGTTTTCACAGAATGTTTTTTTTTTTTTTACTGATGAAGCAACATTTTGTACCAATGGCCACGTTTCATCACAAAACAGTCGTTATTGGGCTTTTGAAAATCCAAACAATGTCATTCACAAACAAAGTCAACGTTATAAAAAAGTGAATGTATGGTGTGGGATTTTTTATGATCGATTCGTTGGTCCATATTTCTTAGAAGAAAATTTAAATCAGTATGTTTATTTGGACCTTTTGGAAAACTTTGTATTGCCATTTATAAAAACTCTGCAACCGGAAGTAAGACGTAACATTTTTGGCAGCAAGACGGTTGCCCAGCTCATTCCTCAGTTTTGGTACGGCAGTGGTTGATAGATCACTTCGGAGACAGAGGGATGGGAAGATATGC
The DNA here is from genome assembly GCA_936432065.2 of Rutpela maculata. NCBI lineage: Eukaryota > Metazoa > Arthropoda > Insecta > Coleoptera > Cerambycidae > Rutpela > Rutpela maculata. The sequence goes on along the minus strand of OW386286.2, from coordinate 871,273 downwards.
TCCAATTAATTTTTCTGCAAGACCAGACCTTACACCAATGGATTTTTTTTGGGGGTGTTTTAAAACAGAAAGTTTATGCAGATGACCTGCCGCATGATCGAGAAACACTAAAAGCACAAATACAAGACGCGGCGAATGAAGTGAATGTACACTCAACCATTCGTAAGGTCTATGATGAATTTATTAAAAGGATGGAGAAATGTGTTGAGGTTGGAGGAGGCTATGTAGAATAAATTGTTTTTCCACAATAGTTGAAGTTAATGTCATTATGTTATGTTAAAAAAATGTAAGTAGACATAAATGTAAAAGTCAAAATTTAGACTTCATAATTTGTATTTAGACTTTATTTTGGATAATAAACAACTTTATTTCATAAACATTTAGTCCAAAATAATAAATAAAGGTACTTCTCTCTCGAGGCATTTTGATGTTTTCTTAATTTATTAACACCCGGTACATCTGATCTAAGATTTTTATATGGTAAATTCATTTTTTCGACAAGCAGAATTTTTTATAAAGAATGACTTATCGTAGTAAAATCAATAATAGAGATATTTTTCCTCTTGTCAACTCCATCCGGGGACACACTGTAGAACAAATTACAATGTATTTTTTTTTTTCAGAATACACCAAAAATCAACTTGGAAAATATTTTCAACACATCAGAAGAAGTATATGGCACTAAAAGTAAAAAAGTTGAAGGAAGCCGAATTTCAACTTAGAAAAATATTTGTTATTCAAGGTGAAAAGGTAGAAAGTACGCCGAATCCGGCACAGACTTTACAAATATTTGCAGAAGGAACAGTTAGTAAAAGTAAAAGACAAAGTACTGATATTAGAAAGTACAAAAGACGTGTAACCTCCATTTGGATTTTTTGACATAAATAAGTGATTAAATCAATCCAGTAGCTTGACCTTGGGGCACAGGCACTGGATGGCTATGAGAAAGATATATTCTCATGCCCGAAGGCACATTCTTAATTTTGAAGAAGTTACTAGAAAAAATCCCTTAGCACATAAAAAATCCATACACAGATAATACATACAGGTAGGTCAAAAGACTCATGCAACTCATATAAAGGTGTAACAAGCGACCTTATCAAATGCCTAGTTCTGTGAATGATATAATTACGTATTTGGAATTTTTTAAGCTAATTACAAGTGCCCCAAAATTTTAGCAAAATATTTTTATATCAAGACCAAGTCCAATGGCCATAACAAAATTTTTCAAGAAATTGTGAATTTTTTTTTCCCAGTCAATTGCTAACATACTTCTCCATCACATGTAGTTGCGATAACGCCCTTTGAGGGTGACGTCCGGTCTTTGGAATGCTATTACATTTATTAGTCAGATAGACTAGATGGACTCTCAAATATTCAGATATTTCATTAAAAATTTTCATTTTTATCAAAATTTCGTTCCGGGAACTTTCAAATGGAAAGTTTCCCTTACTAGATGGGTAAGGGAAACTTTCCATTTGAAAGTTCCCGGAACGAAATTTTGATAAAAATGAAAATTTTTAATGAAATATCTGAATATTTGAGAGTCTCCAAAATTCCGGGAAAGTTTCCTTTGGGAACTTTCTGGATATTCAAATATTTTATTGAAAACGTTAATTTTCATAAAAATTTCGCTTCGAAAACTCCCGAAGAATTCCTGGAATTATTATGGAATTATTAATTATAGGAAAGTTTCCTTTACCTGGATTTCTCTCTGCTATTTACCAATAGAGAAGATGCATGAAATTTTAAAATGCTTGAAAAAATGATTTGTTCTTAATTTCCTTTACGCAGAAAATGATTATAACAAAAGAAATTCAAAATAAAATTTATTTTCCGTAAAATTAATATTTAAATTATGCTGTAATTTGTAAACAAAACCACGTGACTGCAAACGGTTTCTTATTGGCGTGAAGTCAATGACGACATCCGTTATTCGGATAATTTGTCCAAAGTAGACGCAGTGTCCTAACCTCTCGTTGACGTCTGTCTACGAACAAATTTTGGAGAATCTTGAATGTAAAATTACCATATTTGTAGTGATACTCTTAGTTTTACATTTAGGCACAATGCAATATTTGTAATTCATAAGTCATAATAATGTTGTTCACTAGCTCATTAACCAAATAATAACACCACAAACAAGAACTTGGTAAATTGACTGTAAACAATAAACAGTAAACTGACATTTGACAAACCCATCGAAATTGCTTTAGATATACGAAACTACAGAAGCATGTTTCTACGGAAAAAGAAACTTCCGATCACTACTCCGTCCTTGTCTGACAAAATCTGATTGGTTGAAGAAAACGTCTGATTGGCTTAACCTTCTGTACACAGACCGAGAAAAAGGATGGAATATAGTGCATGCAAGTTTCTCTCTCTGTGTCACTTTCTCTAGTCGAGTGTACCTTCCAGTTTGTTATTAATTTCGATGGACAAATCATAACGGGAAACGTCACAGTTAATGGCACCAAATAACTGCCGTTTTGAAAGATCCAAATTCCTCACCGATGAAATTATTTATTTTCTCGCTGTATTAACATTCAAAAAATCGTAAATTTTACATTTTTCTAACTTTTTTTTGATGCCGTATCGATTTTCATTATAAAAAAAAACCATACAACTTCTCTATTATATTATTATACTCTTCGCAAAATCAAAGAGTATATTGCATTCAATCGGCACATTTCTAAAACATTAAATATCGTTTGTAGAGAAAAATTTTCATATTATTATGTTATTGAAAAAATTCTGAACAACTTGTCTCAAACTCAAAATGTCCGTCTGGCCAGCCGTCACGTTTCTTGTAAGCATGATAATTTAAGAATGAAAAGTCCGATTGTATTGAAATTTGGAAAGTAAGTTAGTGTTAGCTAGAGGAAGAACCCTATTGTTTTTGAAGAAAATCAATCAGTAAATAAAAAAGTTATTAATCATTTAAATTAAGAAAAAAAGGCTTAATTTTTGTCACCTGTAATTAAATATCTTGCGAAGTTCTCTTTAATTTTTTTTTGTTCATACATTTTACTAATATATATACTTCATAATAATATATCTAATCCACTGGAATATAATTCTGGAATGATATATATTACAGATATTCAATTTCTATAGCAATGTGTGATGGTCTTGTGTTCGAATCCCTGACAGGTTGGTTGTTTTGTTTTCATTTTTTTTTCTTTCATATATTTCTCTTCACAACAAAATTGGTATCACAAAATTCAGGCTGTTCAAAATCTAACATTATTTACAAGAAAACTGCGAAGAGTATCCTATAAAATGTGTAACAATGATATAAAAAGCTCAGTAAATCGGCTTCCACTAGTTGTTGTATACATATTTTTTAACTTTATTTATAATAAATTGTATTGAAAAGATTCTCATTAGATCCTTAAGTCTGTAATTCAGGACATCGATCGTATCACGAAGATTAATGAGACAAATTCAAAAAAAGGGATTAAAAAATGAAGGCGTGTTTAGAGTATAAGCAGTGTTTAACATCAATAATAAGTGTATCATCGGAAGGCAGCTGGAGAGAAACAGTAATGTATTGGTAGGTATAACAACTTTTTCTTATCTCATCTAATATCTTTGGTGTCTCACATAAATTGAAAAGAGAGTGAAAGCGGCTGAGAGTGGATGAACCATTTTGTATGTCCTTAAAAGAAAATAAATTCAGTTGAGTCCTTCAGACGAGTTTGAAAAAGTTCATCTACAGGCACGAGAGATGTATCTTATTATTATTATTTAGTATAAACCATCGTTTACCATCATAGGTTTGTAAATACCCTGTATCAATCTTGAGTTAATTGTAAAATGATTAATATAAAAAAAAGTACTTACTATTCCTTATCCGTTCCCAACCTAATTGCTATGTCTTGGTACTCCTGCCTGGACCTCGCAATCAATTCCGGGCATCCCAGCGTATTCAGTTGACTCGCGGCCACTCTGGAAGCCAAGGTCTCTCCCGGCAACGTCACAACCGGGGTGCCGGTCCATAAAACGTCCATGCTCGTCGTGTGTCCATTGCACAGCGGAGTATCCAGACAGACGTCGGCCAGCTGTCCCCTCCTCACGTGTTCCTCCTTCGCGGCCACATTACTGAAAATGATCTTGCCCGGGGGCAAACCGAGCTGCTGAGCGGTATTCATCAGATTAGGTTCTCCGACCGCCGGGAATCTCAAAAGCCACAGTACAGCATTGGGCACAGCCTTCAGAATGTTCACCCACATGTGCAGGGTGACCGGATCGATTTTGTACAGTTGGTTAAAGTTGCAGTACACGACCGCGTCGTCGGGCAAACCGTACTGCTGTCTCGTCGTGATTACGATGTTCTGAGGTACTTCCTCGCCTGTGGCCGCTTTGTTATTAGTTTGGGTGGTCGCCAACCCGTTTTGCACCAAAACTCCGTTTAGTGACGTCTGCACCTGTCCCGAAGCGATCATGTTTTCGATCGGGGTAGTCGTCGGCAATTCGGCCACCTTCAGACTGATTTCCACCGGCTTCGCCGCTTTCACTATTTCTTTGATCTCTTTCACGTCTGTATTTTCCACGAGCGGAGATAGATCTGTGGCGTTTATAATCGCCACGTTGTCGGCCAAATTTTGTCCGTTCTTGTCGCTCACGATTAATCTCTCCTTTAAATGCGGGAACATCTGTTTGTGATCCCCTACGAAATATGTGTACGGCATGTAGGCCAGTTTCTCGCTGTACTGACTGGCGACCTCGATTGGTGAGGTGACCGCATCCGTTATTAGGTAGTCCATGAAGCTGGCACCGCTCGTACCCGGGTATCCCAGCCACATGACCTGGACCGGGGCTGGCCGTAGAGCAAATATTTCGTTTCTCGCTCCCTTGGTGTAGCCGTTCATATTTACTAAAATATGAATGTTGTCCGAGTAAATCCTGTCGGCCGCTTTGCCGTTGCACGACACGCTCGATAAGTCGATAAAGTGTTCGGCTTCCCTGGAAATCTTGCTGCGGAAAGTCGTCCCGTCGTCCTGACTTAAGGCGTAACAGAACACTTCCACCTTGACCCTATCGTGAAGTCCCGGAACCGACTGCATCAAGTGTGAAGTGGGATGGTTGCCAAAGTCGCTGCTTACATATCCAATCCTAAGTCTTCCTCTCAACTCCGTGGAAAATTTGTATGGGAATTGGTGCAAAACGTTGATTTTCTCCAAGCATAAGTTGGCGTGGCGAGCGGCGATGGCCTTACGGAATTCGTGAGACAACGGGTACAACATGGAATGATGGGGGTGAACCGAGGGCAAACGATTCTTGTCTAGCTGATCGGCCACGATGCTAACCAATTTCTTCATCCTGGGCTCGTAGTCGGTCCAGTCGCACACTATTTGTAAACAATGGGCCAGGTTGCAATACGCATCTGGAAAGTCTGGCTTCAGCTTCAGAGCGGTTCTGTATGATTGAATGGCTTCTGGAATGTTACCGGAGTCTTTGTGGATGCTCGCCAAGTTGCTGTGGGCATCAGCGAATGCCGGGTTGATTTGTATGGCACGCGTGTAACACTGTAGGGCTCCTGACACATCTTGCATTTCTTTCAGTGTGTTACCTGAGAAAAAGAAATGTAACTGGTGAAATGAAAAGTCAAAATTATCGATATCTTTATGTGAGCCAAAGGGCATTTCATTATTTTACTTTCGATGCATTCTTGAATGTTGAAATAATTAACGTTAACTTACCCATATTTGAATAAGCATCAGCGAATGTGGGCTGGATTCTGATAGCCTCTTTGTAGTGCATAAGGGCTTCGTTGAGCTTGCCTTGTTGCTGCAACACAGATGCGAGGTTGCTGTGAGCCGCTGCGAATTCCGGAAACACCTCCAAAGCCTTGAGATATAATCTGGTGGCCTCTTCAATGCATCCCTGTTCTCGTTTGATGTTGGCCAAATTGTTGAGGGAGTCGGCATGCGATGGGCAGAGGCGTAGAGCCGTGTTGTAACATTCTTCGGCCTCGGAAACTTGTCCCTTCTCCTTGAGGGCGTTGGCCAAATTGCAGTAGGCATCTGGGAAGTTGGGTTGGAGTTCGATAGCTCTCCTGTAGGTGTCGATGGCCAGATCAATGAGTCCCTGTTCGTAGTATACACAAGCGAGGTTGCCGTGCACGACGGCATTGTTTGGGGAGAGATTCAAGGCGCGTAAATATGCCGCTACCGCTCTGAAAAAATGATATTTTATTACTACTTATAAAGTAAAGATCTGACTTTAAAAAACAAATTTTTGAAAATCGAAATTTATTAATTATTATCGCGGCAACTGGAACAGTGGAGTTATTGCCGTGGGAAACCAACAGGCATTATCCATTAATATACAATTTTACAAGCTTTTATTTAACTTGCTTTGTATGTATGTTACTTAGTTTGTTAGTTCAAATCTTACAAGTCAATTTTGAACCACTTAACGACGTCCAATTGAGCTGAAATTTTGCATACACCTGTAGTTCTGCTGACACTACAATAATATGGTACCAAATAGTGTGTTTTTTTTTTTAATTTTAACACTATAATTTGATCGCATAATGTATTCACTTAGACGTATTCTAAGAAATGGCGAACCTACTATATAATGTTAACTTTCTTATAGTAACATAATTTTGTGGCAAAAGAGCACTGACGCCAAATACCTCACCTCAACCTACTATATAATGGTTTGCAAAACTTTTTCATGCAGAAATACAAAATAAAATGTTTTTGCTTTTATTATTATAAGGTTATCATTTCTTGTGCTTCCTAATACAAGTAAGCTTTAGAACACTCTGTAACTGAAGATAGATCAGAATTAAAAATATATAACCTTCCATAAACTTCATATTGCAGTGGTAATTTTAAATGGAAATTCACAACAGGTTTAAAATTAATTAGGAAATTTTCAACTCGTTTACTTGTTTATTTCCCCAATAAAACTCGACAGTAAAGTTTTCCCAATTCTAGTAAAAACTAAACTGCGCAATAAAAAGCTCAAGTGCCACTTAAAGTGAGATGTTGATATAAAATAGAAACATCAGAACATCAAAGGATAAATTTATAATAAACCGAGTATTTTTAATGGACTGGTAGCTAAGAAAAACCTACTCTCAGTTTATGTGGACATAAATTAAATTAAACACAGTCGTTAGAAATAAACTGTAATAATGATGATAATGGTGATGATGTTGAATTTTTACATATGTTTCATTTTCACAGAATTTAGTAAATTAGTTCCATAAGAGAGGAGAGGGGAGGCAAATATTGCTTAGATAATTATACCTTAGAAGGAGGATAGTAGTATGAACATGTTATCAGTGTGTGCGACAAAGATTCTATTGGCGTTTAAATTTGGAGGGGGTGTAATTCGAAATAATTTTTACAAGGGCTTACCAAATCAACATCGCTCAATGACATGTGCCACTTGACACTATTGACAATTTAACTAATCGCTTGGCTCCTTTGATCTAACTAGACGCTACTTAGTACAAATTGACAACTTAGTAGTACAAACTGACAACTTTGAGGTTATGTAAAGCAACAAAGTACGTAGGCACGAACCTTGCGGAACAATAAAATTATTATCATTCGAATAGTACAAAGTTCTACAATAAAATTTATTTAAAAAATGAACGCAATAAAATAAAACAAATTTTTAATTTTCTATGTAAACACTGCTTTGAATAAAAGCAGTAAAATAGGTATAGCAGACAGACGGAGCAGATATTTTATCACAATTTGTTTCTTAATTCAAATAGGTATTTCCCTCTCTAATAAATTGCTTTCGTATTTTTTTTTTCAGACAATAAAAAAAAATTAAAAAAAAAATATTTTCCCTGATATTTCTTTAAAAAATCCATTATCCCTGAGTTTCCCCTGTCTTTTTTAACTTCCCTGACAATTCGCAGTTTCCAGGTTGCTGGGAACTGTAGAATAATGCAAGACAGATTAAAGTGAAAGTTAATGTGTATTTATCTTGTTTTTAATCTAAGAAGTTACATTTTAAATTTTAGAGATAACATATAAATGTCCAATCATTTTAATAAATTTGGCGGTGTACTTTTTTCTTTAACAATTATCGTTGGCACGCAAAACCGCAATTATCAATTTGGACAGAAACCAAGAATTATTTCAACTTATGATCTGTTAGCTTTGGCTTTATTACAAGAGCAGTTAAAGTTCTATTTATTTTTGTATTCTATAAAACCAATCTTAAAATTATATTTTATTATCTCAATAAACTCTATTTGATGTGTGCACTCATTTAATATGATAAATCTGTTTTTTCTTAAATGGTAAAAAGATAAAAATTTGAGGAAGTATTTTCAAAATAAATGGAACGAATCCAATAAAAATAAACCTACTATCCTGTAAATATATGAAAAAAAAAAAAACGTTTACATGAAGCATGGGACATAACCGTGTACTACTTGAATGAATCACTCTCTAACCACTTAGTTCGTGGAATGCGATTATGTGGAGTACAAAAATTTTACACCGTACCAAAAAATATTTTGCATTTCCAGTTATCTCTATGTATATATTTCTTTAATTATCTTATGTAATGTTTGAAATAACTTTCTTAAGGCTCCCACAGGTGGAGCAATTTATCGTCATATCTATCACCAGACGGATTTATAACATCGGTTCGGTGGGAACCGTATTTCCACACAGATGGCCGACATTAAATAAGGACATGAAAGAACAAACGACAGAAAAAAATCAAATGGTCCTGCAGAATATCTTTTGCTTCCTGAAATTTTAAAAGGTATATTGTCTGTGATATTTCCGGAAACACATGCGCCATCATATATCTTTAAAACAGTTTAAGGTTATTAATTTTCTTCTGGACTGAATTTTTGTCCGCTGTAGGATTGTTCTACTTTCTTTTTTGTTTTGTTTGCAGCAACTATCGATTAATTCATTTGCAGTGTCAGTTTGCAAAAATCTTTGAAGCAGCTTATGCAAATAGAGTAACTAACTTTGTCGACAAATATAAAATAATTCCAACAGCTCAGAATGGCTTTAGACGTGGTAAATCCACCGATTCTGCTGTCTTTGACTGTCTGCACTCGATATACAATTCATTAAATGAAAAAGAGCATACATTAGCTTTATTCTGTGATCTAAGTCGGGCATTTGACACCGTTGATCATCAGCTGCTTCTAGATAAATTATATGGAATTGGTGTAAGAGGAATATGTCATCAATGGGCCACCTCATACCTAAATAATAGAAAACAAATCGTAACAATACAAGGAATTGAATCACAAACTACAAAAAATGACCTTGGAGTTCCACAAGGCTCAATTCTTGGACCCTTATTTTTTATAATATTCACCAGTGATATCACAGATACATGTCTAAGTTTCGATAGAATGATTCTTTATGCAGATGATACAAACATTCTTATGAGCCAAGCAAATATTAACACACACTTGTTGAAAAATCCAATGTAGCCTCCACTGAACTCTCACAATGGTGCAGTGATAACGGCCTTCTACTAAACATAACAAAAACACACTATATGCAGTTCCTGCCAAAAAACGTTAATCCGGACTTTAGCCTATTGATTAGATCATGCAATCAATCTATACAGAAGACTGATAATATTAGGTTCTTGGGAATAACAATTGATCACAAGCTTACTTGGGAAGAACATATTTCCGCTGTCTGTTTAAAACTTAGCAAAGCTAATTATATAATACTTCACCTTAGGAAAACAGTGTGAGTCGGTATTAAAAACACTGTATTATGGACTGGTTCAATCTACATTACAATATGGCTTACTCCTTTGGGGTTCCTCGGCACATTTAAATAAAGCATTTGTTATTCAAAAAAGGATAGTAAGACATATGGCTGGCGTACCATCCTTAAACAGTTGCAAACCATTATTTCAAGATTTTAAAATACTGACATTACCGTGCTTATATATATATTCCTGCTTATAATGCACACAAGAATGAATATACATAGCTACAGCAAAAACCATGATATTCATAATTATAATACAAGAAACTGTAGTATGATACATCAACCTTTTGCAAGACTAAATACGACTCAGAATGACCCTGTATATATGGGCATTAAATGCTATAATAAAATAAATTTCTTTAAAAGCACGGATACTATTGCTATTTGCAAAAATAAATTATTCATATTTCTAACAGAGAAAGCCTTTTACTCGGTGGATGAGTTCCTAAACTATCAATTTTAATCTGTTATTACGTCTCAATGTTTGTCTCAATTACAAATTTTTTTTTTCTCGTGTATTGTCAATTTTATTTATAATTACTTAGGATGGGAATTACTAGTCATTGTATTGACTAGTCAGATAAGTTAACTTTATATTTGTATATATATAGTGTAACTTTATTGATGAATAAATGATTTGATTTGATTTGCACTTTAAATAGCTCGATAAATCCTAACAGAAAATCTTTCGTTCACGTGTAATACTATTACAGAAATTGATAGATATTAATCACTCCTACAGAGCTAGTTGTACGACTCTAAAATGAACATTAACTAAAATAACGACGTAACACGACGAAAAAATAATAACTCTCTGTCAGGGCACGTCTCCAAAATTAAGGGGAAATAAACAGGTTTTATTAGAATAAGAATAAAACACAAGTAGAATTGAAAATTTTTAAAAACCCCCGATCAATGTATCTAATGCCTCCCCTAAGGTTTTTCCTACCATTATTCCCAATCTCCCACCATTTTCTCCCACTTTCTTCAGAAAGGAATTCAAATACTTTAGAAATGCTTGACAGCTCCTTTCCAAATTCATTCAAATTTTTCCTAGACAAATTTCAGCATAAAAATTCAGGAACTAATAGAAAAACAAAGCTGTATCTGTTGTTTAGTTACATGTTTATTTCAATATGTATATATGTGCTAATAAATACATAAATAATTATTTTATAAACAGATTATTTTCCCTGAATTTTGCACCATCATATTATAAACATATTACAGTACCTATTATTATTTTTTATATCTCATATTACCGCTTATTCCAATGTCTAAAAACCGTTTTTAACATAAATTATTTTTAGCCTTGTATTTCCGTCATACTTGTTTTTTATTATTATTAATTAATATCATTAATCGAATTATAAACGACTTGAAGTTGCTATGTAAATATTTGCATTTTTGAAAGTGCTTGAAGCACTTCGAAGTATTTAAAGCATTTTAAGGGCTTAGTACTGAACAAATAGTACCTTGTACTTAAAATTTATATTTCTGAGGGCTTGATACTTGGTGCTTTATTTCTTCAGATACTGTGCTTAGTAATGGGGTCGTTGACTATTTTTTAAAAAATTTTATATTCAAGTGTTTTATTAAATTTTATTTGACCCTACTTTTTTATTTTACAATGTAGACATTTTAATAGTGAAATTAATTATTTAAATTTAGAAATTTTGAATTCGCGCCCATCGTCACGTCAGATGTGAGCGCATGCGCAGTTAGATAAGGGAATAATCGAGGGGCGTCGTTTACTTTGCTGATTTGTCGTTAGCATCTAGTTCAGTCTCCGATTAAAGAACTTATATAAGTTCTTTAATCGGAGAGTTCAGTTAACGGGGATTTCACCTCTAATTTGAGTGCTAATGAATGGATTTTGATGAAACCTTGTGCAAAGTGTTTGTAATGATGTTAATAAAAGAGCTGAAAAAAAAGATCAGAGTACGAAATGATCGGAAGGGGTAGAAAACACCCCGTTTATCATGGGTTCCGTAACTTGTAGAATTAGGTCAAAAATGAAAGAGAAATAATTTCCCTTTTTTTTCCCAAAATAAGATGTTTTTACTCTTGTGAATTTTTTCGATAAATGCATATTTTTGGAGATATGGCCACTCCAAAATTCCTAAAAGTGGGGGAAATGTAAAAGTTGAAAACAAAATCTGAAAAAATTCAGGTGAATACGTTATCGAAATACAAGGCTTTTTATATTTACAATTCAGACGTGTGCATTGAGGCCTTCTAAAAATTTTTTGTCTCTTGGAATTTTTTTGCAACTTGCTAATTTTCCGAGTTACCGGCAGTTTTTCACAATAAATTGTGTACATTTTTTGCACAAAAAATACATGAAAATTCGAAAAATGAACATCATTTATGTATATTATCAAAAAATATGAAACCTATATAGTTATACCATTTTTAAAATTTTTAAATTTTCAGGTATTTTTTAATGTGCAAAAAATGTAGTATATTAGTTATCGTGAAAAACTGCATGTAACTCGGAAAATTAGCAAGTTACAAAAAAATTACAGGAGACAAAAAAATGTGTAGAAGGCCTTAATGCATACGTCTGAATTTGTTCAAATTTTTAAATTGCATATTTTTAAAGCGCTACAATTTCAAAGAAAATGGTAGTTTTTCATGTTTTTCCGGAATAACTGTGAAAACGCACATTACAGAAAAGTTGCAAATAAAAAAAAGTCTTACATTTCGATGATACATTCACCTAAATTTTTTCAGTTTTTTTTTTAACTTTTACATTTCCCCTCCCCCACTTTTAGGAATTTTCGACTGGCCATATCTCCAAAAATATGCATTTCTCGAAAAAATTCACAAGAGTAAAAACATCTTATTTATTGTTTCTTTTTCATTTTTGACCTATTTGACCTAATTCTACAAGTTACGGAACCCGTGATAAAACCATTCTTCCGATCATTTCCTACTCTAATTACTTTTTCAACTTCTTTATTAACGTCATTACAAACACATTGCACAAGGTTTTATCAAAATTCATTTGTGAGCACTCAAATTAGAGATTTTCGTCATTTTAGCGCCCTGTTGACTGGACTAAGAGATTAAAGTTAGTATCGACGTCAGTCGTTGTATTATAAAGAAATACTAACCTCAAATTTTTAACATTTCGGGATTCGGCACTTAAATAGTTCTAATTTCTACATAAAACTCGTGTACAATATAAAAAACCACTATGGGTAAATTCTCTGAAGTACCTTTCACAAAATTAGGTCTCATTATAAACAAATATTAAATACACAATGTAAATGTGTAAATAAAAGTATTTGATAGTTGTTATTTCTGTTCTAAAGCACTCTAGCTCAGTGCTTCGTAACTGAAGCACTTCACCAGAGTACTTTACCCAGCTCTAGCGACGTCCGTCGAATATTTTTCGACTTCGTGCGGCTCTTGCTAGGGAAAGTATTGGTCTGAGAAAAAATATACATACTATTACTTATAGGAAACTTGGATTTTATTTTTTTTTTTCCACTATCGTCTTGAATGCAGGATGGACAGAAAACGAGTTAATGCATAAAAATTACAATTTGCAAAGTTAGGGAGGATTCTACATTTTTTGTTTTTTTTCTAAATGCTAAATAAACAAAAAGCCGGGTCTTAATTTTGACGCTCAAAAATACATCTGGGTTAAGTTTTCCAATACACATACATCTACATAAAAAAGTCAGTTTCTTACGGCCGTATGATGACGCAAATAATGTGTCAACGAATACCTTGCCCTCATTGAGAACAAAAATAAATTTATGTATAAAGTGACTGCGTCATGGAATTCATAAATTAACGAAAATGAAAAAGGAACGCGACGGCGATGCCAAAGGAGCAACAGGTTTATATAATAATGACAAAAATTTCCACGTAGCAGTCGGGAATTGAGCGGCTGCCAGAAAAACAGTATTAACATTGAAGGAAGGCTTATCGCAATCGAAGGGAGACATCAAAGAATGAAACACAACGCGAGAAAAAAAAATGCAGTTGGCGCTTTTACGCACGATTAATGAGAAAACGTATAGCACAATAATTAGATGTTTTAATTTCGGAATAATGTCATGAATTAGATTTCGTTTTTTGTTTTGCAATTTAATAGAAAATGCAACGAAGGGTGGCACCTAACAAAAATTTAAAAAATCGGAGCTGAAAAATAATCAAATCTATGTGGCTTTTCATATAGATTGATAATCTTAAGTTATCGCGAATTGTAAATTCCGACTTTGGTTTGAAATAAGAGGTTTGAAATATTGGTGAAAAATGGTTTTCGTGAAATAATTCGAAAAGTATTACATTTAGCGAAAACATGCTAGTATTCCAATCAAATTAGATTTTGTTGTTTTCCCTCTTTTAAATAAAATGTCCTCAAAGATACCACTGGAGCTTTAAAAGTTACAAGAGGTCAAAGGTAAAAAAAAAAAACAGTTTTTTGCAAATATCTCTAAAACTATTACTTATGACAAAAATACTTATTATCAAAATTGTAGCTTATATATGCAAAAATATGGGTGTGCTATTTAAAAATCAAAAGTATATGTTACATTTTTTTGGTGTTTAATATAGTTGCTTTAGAAAAAAATTCCGTGCGGCCATATAGGAGTTGCCATTTTAAATTTGTATCAGCGATTTCAAAATATAAACACGTAAACGTAGGATAGGTTAAAAAAAAATCAGCATACTTTCTCATTTTGAAATTTTACTTATTTTGTTACCTCGAGGTACTGTACAATTTGGCCTGTTTAGTACAGTAAAATTCAGATCTAATTTGGAAATCTTGATGAGCTCTTAATATTCCGAGTAAAATATGGACCTTTTTTAAAAATTTATCAAACATTTTTTATGACTTATTATTCCCTAAAAGTTTACTATAAGCCTCTATAGTTTTGTACAAATGAAAATATTAACAAATAAAAGGTTAGGAGCACACTACTTTATAGGCCAGTCGGTAAAATAAAAAATACACCAGAAGCTCGCAAAAAAATGTTATCTGATATTTTCCTTCAGTAACTGTTAGTGGAGAGGTATACATCACAAAACCACAAAAATCCGCTCTGGCGGTGCCCCCCAAAAAACCACCCATTCGGTGAAAAAAGTCTTATTTTACTGATAACTCGTTAACCGTTGAAGATATAAAAAAATTGCTTGGCTAATTTCTTTAAAAAAAGTCCTTCTGTAATTTTTTTGTATATGCCATAGTTTTCGAGAAAATCGATATTGAAAATATAAGAAAAATTGAATTTTTAGAAAATGCGTTATATAATAGTTAATATCTTCGCCAATTGTCGACATATCTAAGAAAATAATAAGTAAGCAAATGAAAGATATTTTTATAACCTTCAATTTTCCACCATTGAAAATTATAAAAGTAACTACATCTCTAGGGTTTTTAAGGTCGTGTTAGTAAAAATTGATTTTTTCCCGATTTTTTTGAATATATATTTGCCAATTGTTAACATATTATAAAAAATAGAATCAGATATGAAATACATTCATTTAATAACTTTTTTTTTTTGATGTCATTACAATACATACTTGTACCAAATTTCAAGCGAATATCTCAATTGTATTTTACCATCCCCTTTAATAATGGAGTCGAGGTGGTAGGGTGGTTGAAAAATATTATAAAAAAAATTAAGGCCTTGGCTTCTAGTATATACACCAAATCCCAAGTTACTGTACTCTTACCAGCTTGCTTTACTTATTTTCTCATATTTACTCCCATTTAACCCCCAACCCTTCACCGGAATTAGTGCAAAATATAATCTAGTTTCATATCTCGTCATGTACATATGTGTACCAAATTTCAAAACAATATCTCAAACCGTTGCTGAGAAAACGTGCGCAAAAAAAGTTACAGACCAACCGACAGACAGATAGACAGAAATACGTATTTAAATTTGTATGATTAAACAAAATTATTGTAAATCCAGTTATTCTTCACTTGAAATTTCACTAATTTTATTTGTTTAATAGTTAATTTAATTTAATAAAATTTATTAGAATAATATTTCAAAAAAACACGTGGCTGTAAAACGATGCACATAGCAGAATATTTCTCTGCAACTGTTGTATTTGAGTTGTTTGTTGTAGAATGTAGTATACTATTATACTATACAATGAACAGGGATGCACGCGCCTTTTCCATCCATTCTAAACGGAGCGTCACTGTGCGTTAAAATTATCTCCCTTTCAATAGCACTTTTTTTCTACCTGAGAAATATAGTATAATTTTTTATTTCATACTGTCCGGTAAATGACTATTTCCCGGACTCATTTGCGGCCGGTAAATCGAACATTACAGTATCTGATACCGTAATGTGTTACTTGCGAACATTACGGTATCTGATACTGTAATGTGTTACCTAGCAACACTATCATATTATTGTTTTTAGTAAGCAAGTTTTGACTTTTGACTTTTTCACCTAAAAGTATAAGAAATAAAATATTTAAATACACAGTTTTAGCAATTATTTATTAACACTATTTTCGAATGCTTTTCAAATTCTTTCAGAATTTCTCTTAATGGTGAATATGTGGAATGAAAATAGTAGACGATCAAATGTTTATGTTTCATATAATATAATACCTCGAGACAATTCGATTTTTCGTCTTGTTTGACAGAAGGCTCTAAAAGAGCCTCTTGAATTTTCCGGAACAACATTTTATCATCCGCTTCTAAAGTACAATTACGAAGTAAGTCAGTTAAGTACGTTAAATGATGATGACGATTAATATCACGAAATTCTACAAAAACTGAGTACACCTTTTTGCCATTTTGTTGAAAAACGAGGATATAATAATATCTATTAGGTTATTTAATATCTATAACAAAAACAACTGTCATAATTCAAAGAAACACACAAGAATGGAGTCATAGCCAACTAAAAAAATGCGTCCCGAGAAGTATTTTATTGAAGAAAATCATTCACCGCTATATAGCGTTTTTTTACTGTAAAATATACTTTCTACCAACTTTAGTAAATGAAGAATGTTACATAACTATAGATTAGGCTTCTACTTACAAAATTTATAATATTTTGCTTAACTAAAGTTGGTAATTTTTATTTTATTTGAACTTATATTAATTCATATTGATACTATTGTGAAGTAAGCACTTTGGCCCCTACCACTACCTATGAAACATACTTTTCTACCAACTTTAGTAAATGGAGAATGTTAGATAACTACAAATTAGGCTTCTACTTACAAAATTGTTAATATTTTGCTTAACTAAAATTAGTAATTTTTATTTTATTTTGATTAAATAAAGCTCTCTAGTTCTAAAGTTCTTTATTTTATTTGGAGCCAATATACAGATTATTTAATTTACACTAAATATGATGATTTTTTTCTGGATAATTTTCCGGTTGCTTCAACACATTTATTTTAAGTCTCCTCCGAAATCTCCATAATACAAAACAATGCAAAAAATATGGTTTTATTTAGTTGACAGTGACAAGCTAGAGACAACCATAATTAGCTATGGAAAACAATGGCTATAACATCGTTACGGTGATGCGATTGTCAGATTACGAACTAATATTTCTCAAATTTCAATAATTATAACTTTTTATTCATTTTAAAAAGGATTTACTGGACAGTATGAAATAAAATATTATACCGATACACGTCCGGTAGGTTTCATTACAGTACTCGTTTATATTCCGGACTCGGCTCCTGCGTCGCCTCGTCCGTAAAACAACTCGTACTGTAATAAGTCACCTACCGGACTTATAACGTAAATTACTAAAATGGTACGATCAATTAACGTGAAGTCTTACCTTTATTTTTAGACCGGGTTTTGTGGTTTTGTAACCAGTAACAGTTACTGAAGGAAAATCTCAGATAACATTTTTTGTGATGGAAATCTTTATAATTACTGGACTATTTATGCTAATAAACTTTCGTGAGTTATTTCTTATTTATTTTCGTATTTTGCTTCGAAAATATGGAATGTACTTAACTTTTGAATATAAATTACAAATTTTATCTCCAAAATGGATAGATACTTTATTCAGAAGATAGACAGGTTATTCAACCATCGGGTATATTTGAGTAGATTTACAATATCACTGATGGGGGATTGAAATCTCGAATGACAGACAATATATATGGAAATTTCTATGAATTCTAAGTTTTCATATAAAGCAGAAGGATACGGATAATAAGAAGCACTTAATTTAAATGCTTAATGATGTTTACCGGGCGTATTTATCACATTGATTTAACGGCCTGTTGTATATTCCCAAGCTGCGTTCGTGTTTTGTTTTCAGTACACTTGACAGTAAAGTATTATTATTCGTTTGGGCCTTTAAC
The DNA here is from genome assembly GCA_936432065.2 of Rutpela maculata. Classification (NCBI taxonomy): domain Eukaryota; kingdom Metazoa; phylum Arthropoda; class Insecta; order Coleoptera; family Cerambycidae; genus Rutpela; species Rutpela maculata. The sequence goes on along the minus strand of OW386286.2, from coordinate 853,205 downwards.
CTGAATAGAAATGGCTTCTAAATTGAACGGATCTCTTATTTTCTACAAAGCAATATATTCAAAAATAGAAATTGTGCCTAACACAAAACTGTAATCATTTTCATTTGGAATTTATTAGGTAATCCTTGAAATTTATATTTTGTTTATCGTACGGATCATCAGGCTCGCGCCTAACAGGGTGTGCGAGATATGCACGCAGACAAGCAAAAACCCCACAGACAAAAAAAAAATTGAAGAAAAATTACCAAGGATTAAGAATTTATGGAGTATATTAAGGGAATATCCACTTTTAGGCGAGGACTTATGTCTTCATAGCTTAATCCTTTAGAGGCATTTCATATATGATTAGATCTTTAACAATTGGATTTCGGGTTGTGTAACTTTAATCACAAAAAGAAAACGGGGGGAAATGCCTCCGAGGGTGTGCTTGAACAGAGAAACGAGTGCTACGTTGCCATATTTCGATAAATAATGTAAGATATTCCAGTGGCGCAGCCAGAAAATTAACCGGGGGTGGGGGGGGGGCAATAGAACCGGCCTCCCCAGAGGATGAGGAAAATTTTTCAGAAAATGGTTGAAAACGGATGTGAATGTAGATTCCTCTATTACAAAATATTTACTTAGAGGGATGATTTAGATACTGCTTTGTACTGCTTCTTTATTTTTTGGCCCATGGAAGACGGCTTGGGGGGGGGGGGCATGGCTCCCCCCTGGCTGCGCCCATGAGATATTCTGTACTGCTATACGGAATCCTCTGTAATATTACAATTCTGAATTAGCAAGTTATCAATCAGCCTGAACAATATATAAAATATTTACTTCCTGCGTATGTGAAACAGTGTTAAAAATTAATACTAAACTTTATTTCAGACAGTGCATTAGTGCACATTCTTTTTTAGAAATGTGGCAACGTAGCTAGTTACTGTCAAATGTAAAATGCCCCTGTTTTAGAAGTTATTACGCTATTCCGTCACGAGATATCCGGAAAACTACCTTATTTTAAATCCACTCTGATTTTAAGCATATTCATTTTACAATAAAACCAATAATAGTCTGTAAAATTATCTTCAAATTATATTTATCACATTTTGGAGTCATATAATATGGTGCGGGAGCTAAGTGGCTTTTTCGGACACTCATCGTTACAAGCATTTTCTCTGCGTTGATTAATTCTATCGAACTTAAATAACGACAAAATAGACTTCTGGCATATGTCAGCCCGTCGAGTTGGCCATGGTTTAAGATATAAAAATCAGTGAAATTATATCATCGTTACAGAGCCAATTCTTTTTGTGTGTACACATTTTATGTTTAGAATGAATAAATTTGATCGCCAGAAAGTGTGGGCCATCAGGGGCGCAACCAGAAAGGTCAAAGAGGTAAAAAAAACGGAGTTATATAACATCATCGTTACAAACTTTTTTAAGGTTGAGCATGTTTATTTAAATGTTTTGAACACAAAAAAAATCCCAGAAAGAAACTCCCGTCAGTAAGGCTAGCCAGAAAGAAAATGTTTAGGATTTTTTAAGAAAATTAGATTTTTTTTCGCATATTTCATCTCAGAACTCTAAACTCATCGTTACAAGTTCTGACTCCTTTTTAAAACGTAAATATAAGCTCCTTCAAAAATAGAATAGCCTCCCCGTAAGGTTCTCAGTGTCAACAAAAGTACCATAGGCTCTTAAATATACAGGAATTTAACACTTTTGGCTAACTTGACTCCGTACCGTGCCTCAGATGTATTGTATCATTATTACCTTTCTGGCTGCGCTTCCTGACGGCCCATACTTTCTAGCGATCATATTTTATTCATTCTAAACATAAAATGTGTACACACACAAAAAAAATGAGCCTTGTAACGATGACATGATTTCACTGATTTTTAAACAGTGTTCGTGACGTGACGCTCCTAACAGGAGGTGTCCCGCCAGAAGTCGATTTTATGAATCGTTATCATCCATTAAACCATAAAAATATCTCAAAGTTCATAAAACGATGAGCTGTCGAAAAAGCCGCCTAGCTCCCGCTCTAATACTATAATATTATATTATTAATATTGTCTTTTTAACATTTTTATTTTAAAACATAATACTGCCATCATAATAAATATATGTATCTTAAGTTTTAAATTAAAATTATTTTTCTATTATGATTTTAGGATGTAATTTAAATTTTATAAATATACTACTAAATATGAATTGATCTACAAATTACGCTGTAGAATGACGAAACTATAACAAATTTAATAGAGGTCAATAGAGAAAAATTGAAACCTTTGTAAATTAAGTCACGTCCAGGCGGGTCACGGTGCACTGAAGATAAAATAAAAATAGAATGATGGACAGGTCATTCATTAATTTTTAATTTTAATTAAAATTCTACTGCGTTATTTGGCAGATCTGGCGACGTGAGAGCGACGGTTGAAAATATCCGTGGTTTTAACATTATAAATGGAATGTTATGCGGATAAAAGATATTTTCAATTTGTGGGATAACATTATTGTCGGCATTTTCAGAAGTTTTTACAATATCGATATTTTTTAGCAAAAATTTAACAGGATGAGATTAAAATGAATTTTATATAAATAATAAATTACGTAATTTTTATTAAGTACACCTTGAGAGATTTCAAATGGGCTACGAAAATCGGGAAAGATGCACGATGACATCTAAGATGCCAGAGTTGATATAAGTGAAGTTGATATTAAATTGTAAAGTATTAGACCGATTTTGGAAAACGAGGTCTCAAAGTGTTGTTAAAATTATATTTAAAGTAATTGTCAAGTTGAAGAAATAGATATTGGAACTAGAAAAGGAAACGATATAATTAAACATTAAACAATGTATATTTTCATATCGCCCCCCATGTTAGAAATAACGGAGGGCTTGGATTTTTGTGTGACATTGACGACGACGTAGTTTCCAGAATGACCAAACACTATGGTCGATGCGCGTTTCGACAATCATGTTGCACCATCATCATCATCATCATCATAGATTAAAACCGTTTTAAGCAACGCACAAGATTATAGTTCTCGAGGATAGAGTTCAAGTGTTTTGGTGTTTGTGAAAATCAGTAGGAACAAGTTTATATTTGGATATCCATCTATTAAAATCGACCAAGATAAAGAAATATCGAAGGAAGAAACTAACGACGATTCATCATTGGCTGTCTTCTTGAAAGAGATTTAAAAAATGTTTCACCATCACGACCTTAAAAAAGTGTTCGTATTACAGTAGGTCTTTTGAGTCCAGGAATATTAATTAGTATTTGTTGAAAGGTAGGTAAAAGTTTAAAAAGAATATAGATAAGCTAATTCCGGTTTGTTATGGACCATCAGTTGGCAAATAAAACATTAAAAAAAAATGGAAATATTTTGAAAGTTACCAAAAGGCGCAACTTTTGTACTTTTAAGGCAACTGTTAGTTTTTTTTTCATTTTATAGTTATTTAACGTAATGTTTTAAACAAATATTTATTTTACTATATCGCACCTATATATTAATTTATTATATAATCAAGTAAAAACTAAAAATAAGGACACAGCAGAAACTAAAGTCACACTCCATTGCATTTTCTTCTTAATAAATATTCTTAGAACAAAAAAATATAGATTACAAGCATTTTACCTATAACGTGACAAATTTAGTGAATATATACTGATGAGTTTTTGGGCAGTTCCTTATAATTATTTGTTTTTGTGAGTGCTGCTTGCATCCTGAATGTAAATAATATTTATGTATAAAACTCATTTCATAGCTACTGTAGAATCAGTCTATAAAGATCGATACAACAAATTAAGAGGTTATTAAATTCGAATTTTCACGAGATATTTAAAAAAAAAAAATATTTAGCAACACGTGGCAATTAGGGTAATAATGTATTTTGTATAATATTAATAATAATAATAACAAATTTCTTTACCTAAAATATAAATTACGAATTAATTACATATTTCCTATAATGGTAATCAAATAACAAAACCCATAAAAAATTACATATAACTATATTAAATATTACCTAAAGTATTTGAGCTCAATGAAATACGACCATTAAACTTATAAGAATAAACCGATAAAAAAAACTACTATATTACCGCCCAAAATTCTCAATTAACATGGGAACTAATGTCACGTTAATAATATTTTAGAAAATATAAATTTTTATAATAGGCAATAAACTATTATAATAAAACAATAAAAAACTAATAATACGAGCAAAATATTGAATTAATAAATAAATTAATATACCTATTTAGATTTGGTAAATTTTCATTTTTATGATAGGTACGAAATGAGTTTCGATTGTTAAGAAATATTTCGAGAAGTACATAAATTATGATGGTAAACCGTACATTCAAGAAAAATAATATTCAAGTAATATAAGGAAACCAATGTTACATAACATCTTAGGTTTTAGGCCACGTGAAATTTTGAATTTCGAAATGTCTTCTTTTATATGTGGTGCCCACATTAAGATTTGTTTTCAATGCGTCTTCAAAGTTCCGAAAACAGAAAGCGATTTTTTTTTTCGAAAGGCCAACAGCTTTTATTTTAATTTGTAATTATCTAGTCTATATCTATTAACAATTTAGTTTTAGTTTACATAATTTTAGGTGCGTCATCTTATTTAGCCAACAGGCAACAAATCGTCAAATACAATGGGAAAAAGACAATACTTCAACTGGTCACCGTGGGGTTCCACAAGGATCCATACTAGGACCCCCATTATTTACTCTTCATGTTAACGAATTAGGAAAAAAATACGGACATACTGTTCCCAGTACGCTTGCGCTCTACACTTCATGAAATCTTATATTTTTATCGCCTTATTTTAGAAATAACTCAAATGCTAGCTTAACACTTTCAATGCTCATGACCCTCATGAGGGTCGGTCCCGTTCTTAGCGCAGTGCGCACGACCCTCATGAAGGCCAGGTCATATTGTGTATTATTATTATTATTATGCCAGCCCGTCAGCACTGAACAAGAAATTCTTGGCCAGGTGCCCTCTCCTGAGAGTCAGTTCAAAAAAACATGGAATATCCTGTATATACAATTTTTATTGACATTACTCGATTTCTGACATCTAATTATGCAATATTTTTGAAGAAAAAAAAAACAGTCAGCGTGGGTGGTGAGCCACAACCTGAACGGCCGCAGCGAAAGTGTTAAGAGTGGATCCCTTATAAAAAGACAAAATGAAGCCACTCAAACCTAAATTTTTACATACCAAGGAAGGTGATGAAGACAGACGTCTAGAATTTTCTCGTGAGCCCAAGATAATACTTCAGTAAGACATTGTTCATTATCTCAAAATTAAGGGTAATTATCCTTAATGACGTCACAAGCCACCCCACTGCTCCTGCTTGCGCAGCATCGGTCTAAACGCCCTACTTTTGGGCGACTGATAATCCAGATTGGATTATTAATAATTGCAAAAACAATATTCTGAAAAAATGAATGTTTGGTATGGAATATTAAAAGAAATTATAGGGTCTTACTTTATTTAAGGAAATATAAATGCACTGAAATGCCAACAATTTTTAAGAAATGAACTATGGGATTAAATACATGACCTTCCATATGGAGAAGGGTAAACTTGCATTTTCAATTAGATGGCTGTTCTGTTCACTATGTCAGGATTATTAGATAATGCTTAAATGAAAATTTTCCAAATCACTGGTTAGGTCGAGGCTGTGAGATAATTGGTTGGGCACCTAGATCCCCCGATTTAACAACACCTGATTTTTTTCCTTTGGACTATTCTTGAATAAAAATTTTATGAAACTCACTCAAGAAAATGACAGGAACTTTGTGCAAAAATATGGCAAGCTTGCGTAGAAATTGCACCGGAACAATACGATAATAAGCATTAGAAAGCGATATGATAAATGTATTAAATACATGGAGGTTTAGTGGAAGTAAAAAAAAATTAAAAATGTATTAGATGGGATAGTTATATAATATATCTAGTTTATTTAATTCGTTAAATTGTATGTAGTCCTGTCAATGAATGGTTTCTAGAGGGAAATCCCGAGATCACAATTTTTGACTTGAGAGCTGTATTTGGACTATTTAGGAGGTAAACATACCAAAAGTCCCCGAATGTAGGAGGTGGGTGGGCTGCAGGAGGACACGAAGAAGGTCCCGGTTTTTGGTTTTTCGCTCATATCTCGAAAACGGTTAGCTCCAATCAAAAAGTGGCTATATGCAAACTTAAAGCTGACTAAATTTTCTACAATAAAGTTTCTATTAATTCAGTAATGAATTGTATATCTTTTGACTGTATTCTAACTTTATTATAAATTGAAAAAAAAAAATTAATAATCATCGTAGAAAAAAAATTCTTGTACAGATATCCGTTTCACAGCAGACTGAACTCAAATATCGAATAAAAAATGTCTTTGCGTTTGTAAATGTGTGTGCGTGTATACCGTTTCTTGTAAACACGATAACTTCTGTTAGACTTAAAATATATTTAATTACAATTTGGAACATATATATATAACAGCATATTACAATAATCCCTATTAAAATTGGGCCATATCTGTAATACATGGTGATAACCAGAGGCCTACAAACTCTCACTTCATAATAATCTTGTTAAAAATACCATGCTCCTTATTTTAGGATAACACTGATAAATCATCTAATTTAAATAAAGTTGGTTTGTCTAACATACACCCGGTATATTGCGGTTTATAAAACTTATACATCTTATTTTTGTATGCTTAATCAAAAAACTTAGTAATATTTCGCTCTGAAATTAAAATAAAACCTGTTTTCATGAAGAGTTTGTAGGCATCTGGTTATCACCATGTATTACAGATATGGCCCAATTTCAACAGAGATTATTGTAATACAGTTCATCTCAAAGTTATCGCAACCTGAGGCCCAGTTTTTTAATGCAAGGTTAAGCACTTTATCCCACAGATAAATTAGCTAGAAATTTAGAATGTGCTTTTATTAAACACTTTAATATTCTTCTTCACATTCTAAACTTCTAGCTAATTTATCTGTAGGATAAAGTGCTTAAACTTGCATTGGAAAACTGGGCCTCAGGTTGCTATAACTTTAAGATGAACTGTATGCTGTTTTACATATGTTCCAAATTGTAATTAAATGTATTAAGTCTAACAGAAGTGATCGTGTTTACAAGAAACGGTATACACGCACACACACACTTACAGACGCAAAGACATTTTTTATTCGATATTTGATTTTAGTCTGCTGTAAAACGGATATCTGTACAAGAAATTTTGTTCTGCGACGATTATTAATTTTTTTCCCCTTTATAATAAATTTATAATAAAGTTAGAATACAGTCAAAAGATATACAATTCATTACTGAACCATAACAGACACGAACAAAATTAATAGAAACATTATTGTAGAAAATTTAGTCAGCTTTAATTTTGCATTTTTTGATTAGGGCTAACCATTTTTGAGATCTGAGCGAAAAACCAAAAACCGGGACCTTCTTCATGCCCCCGTGGAGGCCCTTCACCTCCTACGTTCGGGGACTTTTGGTATGTTTACCTCCTAAAATAGTCCAAACACTGCTCTCAAGTAAAAAATTATGATCTCGGCATTTCCCTCTAGACCCCCTTATTGAACGTTGCCAGGGCTAACGGTTTACTTTTTTCATTTAATTTTGTTTAGTTTTTCTAACTGCTTTACGATACATAAATAAATGAAATTGTTTCATTCTTATTCAGTGACTTTTAGAATTAACAATTAATTATTTGAAAATTTTTGGTTGTCATGGTAACCATTGGTTGCCATTTTTCGGACTTATTCACGGTACATTTTTTAAAATGAATCCTCATATAACTAACTCTCTTATTATTTAACATATTTTAATAAAAGTTTGGTTAAACTATTTTATGACCTTGCAAATCCAGTGGTGAAGTCAGATTTTTATAAAAAAAAATTGCTAATAAAATTTTGCTGTCTTCGACATCGAAAAATAAACAGAGAATAACTTAAAATAAAAATTAATGTATGAAAATATGCCCTGAAGGAGACTTTTTAATGCTATATGTATTAAAAAAAAAATCCGAATCGGTTTCAAAAAATGGATATTACAGAGGTGCTACTGTTTCAAATGAGTCACACTGTAATATTCAGAAACTTGACGAATGGTCTTTGTAACCCTACTCAACAAATCCACGTTCATATTCCTTATTTTTGTTTTGGGAATTAGCATATGAGATTTCAAAGATTTTTATTTAAACACCCCGTACATACATCTATACATTTATCTTCACAGCAAAAAATTTGGGTATAGTGGAGTTAAGTTAAGCATCAAAATAGGTGAATAGGGTTTTTCTAGATTTATTTTGACTCCACTAGTACGAACAAAAAACTTTTGAAATACCGTTGAACAGTTCCCAACCTTTTGATTTGCCCTTTGATCCAGCCAAGGCAGCCGTCCTCCTGGTTGCTGAAGTCCGGCAGCGGCTTCGGCTGCGGTATATCGATGACTGTGTACACGACCACGCACTGAAGCTCCATGGGGGTGGCAGGACGTCGTCGGCGGGCATCCACATCGCGGCAAAAACACAAAAACTACACAAGTCCCATGCGCTGTTGCCCCAGGACCCGGACGACAGCGTCGCCGACGGCGTCACACAAAATACTGTGTCAGTCCGATTTGTGTTCCGCCACACGCACAACTTCGTTTATTCGAAATAAATGGAATTTCTGAATATTCCGATGGCCGGTGAATTTATTGGCAAACTGCGGACCAGCGGACGGCGGAAACTTGGATGGTGTTGTGATCTAATGTCTGTACGCTGACGACAAGTGACAAGTTAAATATTCACACAGCTGTCGGCATTCCGTAGGTGATATTAAGGACTCACGTGTTAGTTGAAGATAGAAGAAAATCACTAACGTTTCCGGTATGCGGTCGAAATTCTTAAGAATGTTTTTGAAAACAGTTCGATGCTCTAAAATTACGTCAAATAATTGTATACTTAAAACTAAAAGTAGAACATGCATAAAAAAAACTCAAATAATATACAGTATGTTTGTTTTAGCAGGGCCACACCAAATATTTCGCTTAATATCTATTATAAACAAAAAAGTAAACTATGGATTGGGAATTTCTTTTTACTAAAATAAAGCTCACAAAAATTGGGATAAATTTTACTAAAACTTTTTTTCTTCTGCAATAGATATTAAGCGACATATTTGGAGTGGCCCTGGAAAAATAGACGGACTGTATATACTCCAGTCAAATAGGGAAAATTGGGAGGAAGGGAAATAACTGATAACGTTTTAAAACTTGGCAGATATATTCATTAAGGTGTGTTATTAAACAAATTAGAAGTCCTGAACTCAATGTGTTGCCATATTGGAAAAATGGTGGTCCGATTAAGTTTTTGCCTATATCTCGTTAACCATTAGCGATATCGGAATTACATTTATATAAAAAATATAGCTTATAAAATTCTCTACAAAATATGTTCTGTTATGATATTTGCAGTTTTAGAAATGTGTCGATGAAATGCAATTTTCGTATTTCAGAATATTATAATAATAGATAAGGAAAAAATGTATACAACATATTTTGTAAAGAACTTTATAAACCATATTTTCTATATAAACGTAACTTCGATATCGCTAATAGTTAACGAGATATGTATAAGCAAAAAACTTAATTGGGCCGCCATTTTTCCAAGATGGCGACTCGAGATCAACATATTGAGTTCAGGACTTTTAGTATGTTTAATTGTAGGTCCGAATGAACGTCTTTGCAAAGTTTCAAAACTTTAACAGTTATTTCCGTCAAACGTCGAGATCTGCTTCTATTTGACTGGGGTTATAGTAGTCGGAGAGCAGCCAACCTGTAGGAAGCATTTTAAAAGTAGTCTATACAACTCGCGAACACCCACCTAAAAAACAGATGATATTATGTAAAATGACCTTCTGGATTTGATTTTTGAGTTCGCCCGTTAATTTGAGATTGCCAAATCGGTCAATTCGCAAATTTTTTGAAAAATTTTAAAATTATGTGTCAATTTTTGTTTTGCACATAACACATCATATCTTTTTTATTTGAATTCCGATTTAGACCAATATTTTACACATTATCCCTCCAATATTCTTGGACAGGCTGACGGCAAAGAATATAGCGTAACTAATAATATAGTGCCTAAAAAAAATATAATCACCCTCTATTGTCGCGGTTTTTTAAAATTTGCATTGAAAAATACCCGATCTAGGTAACTTTTTTATTTTTAAAGAGAGAGTTATAGTATAAACGAGAAAAATGTTCCATATACTTTAAACAAAGTTTTTTATAGAGATTTTTTTGAAATTCGGCTCATGTAACGAGATGACGCTGTTGAATGCGGCCGCGCAACTCGTCCGCATTAATTTAAAGCATAATTTCTGTTAACGTCGCCCATCTGTGGTGTCGTTTAAGCGATCAAGTGAGTCTACGGATTATTTAGTTTCTATTTGCAATTAAATGTTATAAAATTATGTAGATAATCTCGAAACATACCCTTAAAAAATATATTTTCATTAATTATAACAACAGGGTACTAAAGATTACATTTTCCTTCGCATAAACAACTTATGTTACATTGCACGTTTGCTTTGCTACACTTGCAGCTTGTAGTACAGTTATATAGTTTACACTTATAAAATGGAGTTAACTCAATAAAATTGGGTTTTGGGCTTTTTGAAATCATCTTTGGAAATAAGATTTCCTCCTTTAGGTACCATCCCAAATTTAAACATTTGGAATTCTGGGCTTAATTTGGTAGGCTGTCTTGTAACTAGCACATTGCAGAAATGCCATTTTTACTTGTATTCTCTGTACTAGGATTCACAATTTCTGATTTTCTTTTATAAGCATTTCGGGTATAAGATCTTCTACATTGTGCATGGTAAACTGGATTTAGTGATAAAAATAAATTTTTCTGTTCTAAATATTGTTTTAGAGCCACAGAAATGTCATCGGATTTTGCATTTGATCGGTACATTTCTAAAACCGTAAATATCGCTCGCAGACAAAAAATTTTCAAACCATTGTGTTAGTGAACGAATTCTGAACAACTTTCAAAATGTCCGTCTGTCCGTCCGTCACGTTTCTTGTAAGCACGATAACTGAAGAAAGAAAATTCCGATTGTACTGAAATTTGGACAGTAATTTAGTGTTGAAGAACCCTATTTGAACAAAATCGATCGGTAAATAAAAATGTTATTACTTAATGATTTAAATTTGAAATTTTTTTTAAAATTTTTATGTTTTTGTAATTGAATAGGTGAAATGATATTTCATTTTAATATCTAAATATTTATATATTTTACAAATATACATTTCATAATGTAATATACAACCGTGAAAATATGATTTTTGCTCGTGTCTTATAATGTAAAAATTTACATTCTTTTACGTGTAAGGTGGTGGTGTAGTTCTTTTGACTCGGAATCGAAACCCAAATGGGGTTTGGTATAGTTTTTTACCAAGTCTTTTACCAACTAAGATCGTACTATAAAATTAAAAATGTCTAAAAGTAACATTATTTACAAAAAACTGCGAAAAGTATCCTATTGAATGTATAACAATTATATAAAAATCCAGTGAACAAGCGAAGAGTACGTTTTTAGCTTGTTTCCTTTGATTTCCTATCCAAGTAATTATAATTTATTATGCCAAACTATGTGTTTATAACGCACTAAATATAAGGACTGAGATAAAAAGCACTTTCAACTTAACATAAATGGACATAAATGGAAAATAATAATCACCCGGCACGTGTCTGCGTTTAGCTCTAGATGCGATTGCGGCCGATTCATAGTAGCGCGTATTCGTTCGGACGCTGAAACAATCAATGAATATTTCGATAAGGGAGCAAAATTTCAAAAAAAACTTCTTATAAAAGATTTTATTTAGTTCATTCGGAACATTTTCTTCGGTTATAGTAGGCACCTAACTTTAAAAATAAAAAAGATACCTCGATCGGACATTTTACTCTGCAAATTTTAAAGATTTTGCGTCAAAGAAAAGTTGTTATTTTTTTTTGCCAACTAATTATTTTTTAGGTAAAGTTTTTTACTTTCAACATATCAAAGAATAGTTAGAGAATATTATGTAAAAAAATTAAAAAATTCTGAAGTAAAATAAAAAATATATGACGTGTTATATGAAAAACAAAAAATAACACATAATTTTTAGTGTTTAATTCAGAGGGTCTGGTCTTCCACTATAGGGGAATTAGTACGAACAAGGAATTTTCTTAGAGATGTTGCACTTGCCTTCTTATCGAATATACTAAAATGTCACCTAAAATCGAAGCCGTGTTGCGACCGCCATATTTGGTTTTTATACACAATTCCTTTTAGTTGCAGATAGAAATAAAAGATGTACTCAATAAGAAAACAACAAATCTACGAAATTCTTTGCTTGTACTAATTATTTCAAGGTCAAAAACCTATTCTTCCTGAACTTATACGCGAATAGTACACTTTTTTTATGTTCGTCATTTCCAAAGTGTATGATTATTATTATTATTATTATATGAAGAATGTGCGACGTTGCGAAAACCGAAGTATACGGTGCAAAGAAACAAAATCTGGAAGATGTAAATTATCTATTCATGGATATAATATATTAACTACCTGCCTGTTATTAGCACTAAACGTAAACATAGCGGGTGGTTAAACAGGACCGTATTGAATAAAGTTTGGGTCAAATGATCCTATATTTACAATGAGCAAGATGCATGAATTTTAAAAACGCGTTAATTTATAATTTTTTTTCATTATACATATATAGGCCGAGTATATAATAAAAAGAAACTATAAAAAGTTATTTTGAAAAAAAAAATCATTTTGAAACAAATCCACGTGACTATAAACGGTACGCCATTGGTCTGACGTCATCTGGCATAACGTTTTGGTTTGATACATAGACCGCAGATTTCTAAATTCACCGGTTGAGCGCATCGGTAAGCAATAACATTATATGATTGGCTAATTTGAAAAACATAGCCAATCAGCTTCGTATTTTATGCACCGACGCGCCCGGCGGTGAATTTAGAAAAGTATGGAGATAAAAAAAATAAAAACTACCGAGAAAATAACGTTTTTTAGTGATCTATTATTCTGTGATGTCAAAAAAATTTATGCATTTTGTTCATTACAATGATAATCGATAATCTCTTAACAACTGAATTTTTTGTCATTCTATGTCCACTGCTAATAGCAGACATGCAGTCGCTGATTTATGTCTACGAATAGACTACTGTTTATTCAACTAGCTATTAAATTTAAAATTCAATCATTTTCTAGGTTGGTACAAGAACTCTATAATTTCATCGAATTTGAAATCCACGTCGAGGTAATCTAATTGTATCTGATATCTGGAGTTTCCTGAAATCGTGACCTTTGTTGGCTTTGAGCCATATAGAAAAATATGAAAAAAAAAATATCCTACGTCAAGGAGAAATCTATTGATATTTACAAAGAATTTTAATCGCCTCTTGGTTTTCATCAATTTTACCACTTTGTACCAATTTTTTTTGATGTGCAACTATACTTATTAATTTTAAGACGCCATACAAGCATTTGAAATATCAAGCGAATATTTTTTTATCTGTAACTAAATCATTATTAGAATAAAAAGCTTCCTAGTAACCGCTACACCACCATTCGTTACATTTACAGGCGTTATTAATATCTACAATATGTGTCTAGATAAAATAATTTTTCAACGGTTGGTTAAGATGTATAAGATATTCCTACACATGCAAAACAGTACGATTTTTTTAATTTACCAGAAATGTAAAAGTACGATTCTGTGGTACTCTTGTCAGTATGTAATAGCGCCTAATACTTTTATGGGCAGTTTTTGCAGCCTTTTTAAATGCACTGTAAAAACGAAATGAACTTACACGTTACGTTGAAACATACTATCCCGAAGCATTGACCCATTATAAAATATTTTTGTTAGCTCCCGATAAAAAATTCGCAACGAGCATTTTTGGTTGATTCACGATTATAAATGTTCAAAATACCAAAGACCTAGAGAACATCCCTTGATTTTGATTACTAATGCGTGAAACACATTAGTCAAAATAATAATAGATACACGAGCCTGGCAGAAATACGTTAATTATTACTGTAACTCTCTTAACCTAGCCAAGATGTTATTTCACTGTTATTGTTTATAAATCTTCACCACGTGTACACATGTTTCACAGAACTACATACGATTTTATTTAATGGGTTACAATTATACCTCAAAACTTCACTATTGCCGAATTAATCCTTAGTCAATGTAGTAGATAGATGTTCGCCTGGAACCTTTTCATAATAAAACTAAGAAAAAAATATTTTAAACAATATTGTGGCGTATTTCCACCCCTAGGAAACCGCCCTTGCAAATTCCGTGGGTTCCAAAAATTATAATAAGACACACACTTTATTAAATAACTTGCTGGATACTTCACAATACTATTATTTACTTAAATACACTTCTACTGACTAAATATAACCTTTAAAAATGTTTATTACTTTGTATTCACTTTGTAGTCTTAACCTCACTTGTCATATTCAAAACTTCTCCTTCCCGTCGAGAATACGGCCTTATATACCTCTAGCGATTGCTTCCTGAATTATTCTAGAAACGGCGTGGCGTTATCTAGAAGTCTCTGTTCTTTTCTCCAATGTTCTAAAGCGTTTCTACATGTCTCACACATGGCATAACGTACATGTATTTCGTGCTGCATATCCCCAAGGGTGTTTACTCGCAACAATATTATACATCTCAGAGAACTCTGGTAATTTTAAATGTCATTCTGAGCATGGTAATATACCATACTTGACATGTTTGGACGATCTTCAAAGGATTCGTGAGGCTTGCCGCAGAGTACCACCAGCTATGCTTAGAGCAAGATGCACACGAGAGTTGCTAGGACACTTACAAGCTGGTGTGAAGACCGGAGATGCTCGGTTTCAGGTACGGCGCACAGTGGGAAAAATATGCCCTTTGTTGGACAAAAATCTGCCGACAAAAGGGACTTCAATCAAATTAAATTAAAAAAAAAAAAAATGGCAAATATCCCTGAGACATTGTACTTTACAGTAGTGCTGCGGCCAAGTGGCTTTGGGTTAACCTAACCTAAAAATCGCAGATATTACTTCCACATCCAGTGAAAGTATAGAAAATTGGTATTTAGTATAAACAAGAGAAGCTAATGTCTCAAAAAAAAATTTGGCATTAGCCACCCCCATTACTACCCCCACCCTATTATAAAAGGGGGTGAAAACAATTGTGAATTAGTATGTGTACAAGAATCAAAGGCTTCAATTTTTTTTTTACTTCATCCATATAGGTAAAAATAAAGTTTTTTTATCCACATGATTTTTTTCCTATGCATTCAGACTAACCTAATTATAATTAACAGCTTTAAAACTAATATAACCTATAAGTGAAAAATTGTATGTATTAAATAACAGTCATAATCCTAAAAGTTTTAACCCTAACAGTATGTCATGAATGTTATTGGGCAGCTGAGGGTCATTTCCGAAGTAATTTTTCGAGCGGAATCCGAATCTGGCCTCAGAATTGGTCCATCATGTCAACAATAAAAGCGTGTTTTTCTAGTTTTTTAAACTATTTTATTTTGTAACATTTTAGTCTTAAATAAACTTAGAGTTTTACCTATATCAAGGAGGTTATAAAGAAAAAAGTAGTCCGCCACCTTGATGACAGGCGCCATTTTGAATTTTTGATGATGTAATCTAGCCTATGTTGCATTGTCACCTGACTTACAGGCATATTATGCAAAATTTCAAATCTCTAACTTATCAAGAAGTGGGTATGTGCGTTTTAGATGAAACACCCTGTATATATAGCAACGTTACATAGCATATTGTATTTTACTCGCCAAGCCCTTTCATCAGATACCCATATTAAGGAGGTTATAGAGAAAAAAGCAGTCCGCCATCTTGGTGACACCCATTTTGAATTTTTGATGATGTAATATGACCTATGTTGCATTGTCAATTAACTTATGATCCCATAAAAACGAATTTGGTACCCAATATACATGAACACTACTTCGTTTGTTTGTGACTCTCGACGAAGGAGGAAACGAGGAATAATTAGGTTA
This sequence comes from Rutpela maculata, assembly GCA_936432065.2. Taxonomy (NCBI): domain Eukaryota; kingdom Metazoa; phylum Arthropoda; class Insecta; order Coleoptera; family Cerambycidae; genus Rutpela; species Rutpela maculata. The sequence continues at coordinate 837,068 of OW386286.2, read as the reverse complement.
ACCCAAAGCCACTTTGCCGCAGCATTAAAGTACAATGTCTTAAAGGTATTTGTCATTTTTTTAATTTAGTTTGATTGAAACCTCTACTGTCGGCAGATTTTTGTCCAAAAAAGGGCATATTTTCCCCCCTGTGCGGCGCCAAGGGGGTACCTGCAGGAACATGCGCTCCCTCAAAATGAACTGTGCCCCCAAGTGCCCCCCTCGATTCCTACATTTTTTAATAATTTAAATTAACGAAAATATTATATTTTTGCTTTATTACAAGTATAATTTCTATTTCCTGTCCTACTATACAATATATAAATTTCTGTGCCCCCTACAAACCTAAAAAAAAATTGTGCCCTCCGGCCTGGCCAGTCTGGCGCCGTCCCTGCTCAGTTTGAACATTTGTTTGAAGGTTTTTTTCTTAAAATTTGTATCTTTTCAAATAACAGAGATATCGCCTGTTAACGTAATTCTGGGACACCCGGTATACTGCGTACAACGTCAAAAACAATAATTTATTACAATAGCAATGCCGTTACTGTCAACATTTAATAAAAAAAAAAGGGAACGCCCTGTGTTTTTCTCGATTATCACTTTTTTAGATACTTTTTTTAAACACATTAAGCGCCCGACCTGCACCCTCGCCCTGTTATATTCCCAAATGAATGGGTGGATGTGATGCGTGCCTGATTAATTGGTTTTCAGGACGGCTCCCTGTTGCATTACCATTCTAATGTCATGAAAGAAAATAAATTCAAAAGTGTAACAAATATTTCAGATTGGGTACATTTAAACTAGAAGCATACGCATATAAATTACATAAAAAATGAAGAACGAATATTATTTACATTGGTACAATTGCAAAATTAATAAAAGCCTTTATAGAAATGCCAATATACGCAGGGCCGGTCCTAACTTTTTGGGGCCACAAACAAAAATTTGAAGAAAAAAAAATGTGCCCTGCACATACTATTCGTTGACGGTAAGTGGAATCGACCTGAGTGGAAAATAAGACGACGTTGAAATTAAGTTATATTGACTTAGAGGTAAAATAACACATAAATCGTACTTGTAGTCACACAATATATTTACTAATAGCTGTTTAGGAGAATTTTACTTAAATTCGACGTCAATTCGACTTCGAGTTGACTTAGTAGAATTTACGGATGTATGTGAAATTGGAAAATGACACCAAGAGGAAAAAAATTTGAGTTTTATACTTATTCGGTATTTTTCTCTATAAGTAGTCGAAATATTGTTGTCAATCACCTACAAAATTGAAGAGATACCTAACTCACAATAACGATACAAAATGAATGTCGGTAACTAAAATAAATCCAATTTATAAGTAAAGTATTTGCAGTTCTCGCTTGCTGAAATCAACGCGTCGAAAATTTTTTTGTGTATAATTGCAGCTGTACTTCGTAAAATAACAATGCGCCTCTAAAATATTAATCTATAAGGGAATTCCTATTGCCAAATAAAAAAAATATAGTAAGAGTTTGAGCCGAAAGTATGTATATAATATATCTAAGTATACTTGCTAAATATGAGTTTACATGTATATAATTATGTGTTTTTTTACCTTTTCGTCAGTTCGGTTCACTCATTTTAAAATTCCAATTTGGAATCATACTCCAACTGTACCAAGAAAATATGGAGTCTTGGGATAATTTAACCCTAAAGTTAACTGCCTTTGAAAATGCAACTACAAGGGATAATTGACTTAATGGTTGAAATCAGGTAGATAACCTAGGCAGAATTTATCGACTTTGTCGACCTAATATTACTTCAAAAGAGTGTAATAAAAGTGACCAAATAGGTTGCTATTTAGGTATACATTACGTAGGATTTCCAACAAAATCTACCTAGTAAGATATTCGACTATTAGGAATATTTTTAGTACCTAAAAAGGTAAATATAACCTAATTATATTAAGTACATATTTCGGCCTTATTGGAAATTTATCCGTGAGGTCAATTTTGTTAGATTTTTTAGTAGTTTTTCACCCGCTGCTCTCGTTAAATTTACTTTCAAAGAAAAATGTGCATGCGGTAGATTAAAACAAAAACAAATATTTTTCAAATAAATGAGAAATTTCATGAAACCATTCTGTGTGCTTATGTTTACGCCGTTTGATATGCGAACGTTACGATAAAATTCTTTCATATGACAAATTTAAATGATTTATATCACTTCCTATAATAAAATGTAAAAATCAATTGCTACCGCATGTTTCATTTTATATTTAGAACATTATATATATATATATAAATGCAAACATATTTCCATTTATCTGGGACATTACATTTTCTTTCACAAAAACAACAAGCAGATTTCCTCAAACTGATACCATTAAGTGGATAATTTAAAGGTTCCGAATTTTATTTTACTTTGCGTTCTAATATTACCACCAAAACCAAGAGTATTTTCATTGTGAGGTAATAAAACCGATGAAGAGATAGACAAAAATACGACTGCCTTCTGACTTATTCTCTCGCATGCTTTTTGATATGACTGAAATATTTTTAAATGAATTATTTATTCTATAGCACAAAGTGAACAATTAACATAAACCAAAATTATCTTGGAAATCTCTTTGAAAATTATAAATGTTATTTTACATTATATATTAGTGGAATGTTAAATTATTCTTTTTATGTTTTAAAACATCGTATACTTATTATGTTTGTTTGCGCTCTACACAATTTAATCGATATTCCATTGTACTAAAGAATTTTATTTTATGGTGGAGAGAGAAATAGTAGACTGTTTAATTTCAATAACATTTGAGAGAAGCACGCGGAAAATTTCTTATTGATAGATTCAGAATTCAAAGTAATAGCAATATACACTCTTCCGTTTTGATTTCTTAGACATTTTTTAATTTATCCAGATTTCTGAGCATACCAACTGCGCAGAAAAACAAATTCGATAAGTATTTCTGTGGCTCTGACGAGTGTTGTCCCAATATATGAAGTTTTTCCAGTATTAATTTCTTCTAGGAGAATATATCACATTTATATAAATAATCTTGATAAATAATCCTGAAGCTATATTTAAGATAACTAAAACGAAATTAAGTAAAAAATTATTCCGCTCGGGAGCTAAATTTAAAACAATGTTTTTCTTTGGACGTAAAGATCGATGCCTTTATACAAACAACCTATCTAAATCTAAATGAAAAAGAACATGTTCCTCGTGCATTGCAGATAGATTTTAAACAAAATTTTTCAACTGAACCTGTATTGTTATGACATGATATTTATGCGATGACAGGCTTCCTTTTTATCGTAATTTCAGAAGTGGCAAGCTAAAAAAACATCGGCTTTCATAAATTCAGTCCTCAGTTATCGGACACATACATCATAAGTTATTTATAATTAATCAAATCTATTTAAAATATCTTGACAAGATATATGTAAGAGTATTTAATATATGAGGGTATAATTTTTGAAGTTAGTCATCATTTCATTTCTTCCCACCCTGTATATTCCGTAAGTTTAAAAGGTTATACAGTTGGAGGAAATAACGTTGAGTTATTTCAAGGGTACACAATAGGTGCTATCATTCAGGATACAAAGGATATTGGAGATTATTTTAGCGGAAAATATACCAATGTTAAACTAAAAATAGCCAAGAGCATATTTATGTTTATATTTTTAGGTGTTGTATTCTATTTTTTGCTAATTGTGAAACAGCAATATAATATGAAATCACGTGAGTAAATTTTAACGGAAATACTACACGAATGCAGCTTTTATTTTACAGCATACAGAGTGTAACTTACAGTAGCTCCCAAATTGTCAGGGTGTGCACTCGAAAATATAATTTTGAAAAAATTCGCACATTATCTGGAATGACCTTGCGGATCTAAATGTGGAGGGCGAAAGCCTGTGGCCGTGCTCGGAAAAAGACGTAACAAATTTTTTTACGAATTTTTAAAATTTGCTAAAAAGATGGTTTTAATGTTTAAAATACTTGCTTGAAATTTACACAATTTATGGTAAAACAAAAACCAAGCAGGTGTTATGAAGTGTACTTTCATAAAAAAAATAATTTATAACAAAATGTATCTCAGATGTTAATTAACAAAAATTGTCACCCAGACAATTTTTTTCAAAAATTGTCACCCAGACAATTTTTTTCAAAAATTATACTTTATTTACCATAAATTTCAAGAAGGTGTTTTGAAAAGTAAATTCATTCTTTTCTTTTCAGCAATTAACAAATTTTAACGTTTTTTTTTTAACTGTTTAACGTCGGCCTATTTCCGCTACCAGGGCCTATCACCGACGCCAGGAGACGAGCTACCCCCAACCTGGAAATTTTGCCGAACCCCTTCCCTTAAGAAGAGTAGGGATCTTTTACTTGCCTAACATTTAATAGACAAGGGACCGCCTGCTTTACATCCCCCTCCGAAGGATGGTATATCCACTACGTAATCCTCGTCTGAAATTACGTAACTTCCGAGTATACACTGATATACAAGCCTCTAGAAGGTGGGGCGAGAACGCTGTATTTTCCAAGATAGGTGGGTCACCCATCCAAGTACTAACCGCGCTCGACGTTGCATCAACGGAATATCGACTGATATTCACATTGAAGTCGCCTCTACGCTCGCCCCTTTTAACATGTTTTCCAACCATTTTCACCTTTTAAATTTGAGGTGTTTTTGTGCCATGGGAGCTGAGACTAAGATATATGCAGACTTCTATGATATGAAATCTGCAGAGAAGAATATTTAGTGAAAGAATTATCTGTGTTGCTTTATTGTTGTAAAAGATAAGACTATTTTTGTACAGCGCCCGCTACTGTTTTGAGTTTATAAGTGCACTACAATATACTATGATTCCAAAACATTTAGAAAACGTTCTTATTATGCTTATTACTAATACGTAAATGTTATCATTTGTTATAGTGAAAAAAAAAAAGGAAAAAATTTTTAAAAAGTAGTTTACTTGCGGACAAATTATTACGTTATAATTTATAATTTAAAATATCCGTGAGATGCAGAAAACGACGTGCAACTAAATAAACTTAAATTTACTTCTTGTGCATGAAAAATAATGATATCGAAGTTATATATTTACATTATGCATACTTACATTAAATTATCACCTAATAATTTAATCTGAAATATATTTTACAACAATAAAGCAAAGCTGGTATTTTTTTCACTAAAAATTGCTCCATTCTTTTCTGCAATCGTTTTAAAAACTAGATGCTGAAATTTACACTGCACATTTTGAGTGCGCTTTGTTTAAACAATTTCTGTAGCATTTGTTAACAATTTCGAAAATAATTGGGCTCTACCTGAATCTAGAAAGAATAAGATTTCTATTGGTTTGAAAATCATTAACAAATGTTAAAGAATAAGCCTGGAAATGCGATGAAAACAAAATTAATCAACTTTCAGTAATATAGAACGTATTTTTTTCTTCGAGTGCATACTCTATGATCGAATTTGACACTGACCATTATGCTATATCAAATACTAACCACCAAAAACAAAATTCATTATTATACTCTTCGCAAAAACGAAGAGTATATTGTATTTGATCAGCGCATTTCTAAAATCGTAAATATCGCTCGTAAAGGAAAAAAATTCATATCATTGTTAGTGAACGAATTCTAAACAACTTTCAAAATGTTCGTCTGCCCGTCCGTCCGTCACTTTTCTTGTAAGCACGATAACTCAAGAAAGAAAAATCCGATTGTACTCAAATTTGGACAGTAAGTTAGTGTTAGCTAGAGGAAGAACCATTTAACAAAATCGATCAGTAAATAAAAATGTTATTAATGATTTAAATTTGAGAATTTTTTTTTTGATTTTTATGTTTTTGTAAAAATTTACATTTTTTACGTGTTAGGTAGTTCTTACGTTTTTGACTCGGAATCCAAGGGTCTCAGGTTCGAAACCCACATGTGGTATGGTATAGTTTTTTTAATTTTTACATTATTTTACACTGAGTCTTTCACCAACTAAGTTCGTACTATAAAATTAAAAATGTCTAAAACTAACATTATTTACAAAAAACTGCGAAGAGTTTCCTATAGAATGTGTAACAATTATATAAAAAGTTTAGTAAACCGTCGAAGAGTACGTTTTTAGCTTGTTTCAAATTTTATTCTGTAAATAAAAATTTAAAGTATTGTATATACTACAACTATTAGATGCCCCTCGAACAACAACTTTCAAGTAGATTACATAAGGTCTATTTAATTGGCTTTTGGTATTTTTGTGTCTCAGAACGTTTATTTCTATACAAAGCTCCAACACTTACCCTCATCAATACAGATTTAGAGAAGATAAAAGATACTACATCTACGTTTTCCTACCCACGCCGACGCATGTAACCAGGTGCCCCTTTATATTCTGCACACGTTGATTCACACTACCCAAATATTACTTTTCGATTGAGAAGAGATTTCTCGTTTACTTTGTCTGTATTATTTAACGCGATTGATGCGAGTTATTTCGCTCTGGTGGTTTACAAAAAAAATACGAATTAAACGATTTTAAGTAAAAAATATAATATTTGCATGATCCAATAGCATTTTTACAATTATTTTTTATTTATTTGCTTTCATCATGATTAGAAATTCAGATTATTCAGGTGTTATGCAAATCACAACTTACACACTTTTCAATCTTGTCACGCTAATATACTAGTTAGGTAAACACTTTAAAACACTCATTATTGAAGAACCAATCAAAACAGCTACTCTTTTAGCTAATACTGACGAAGTATTGAATTGCATGTAGGATTCCTAGCATTTTAAAGCAAAAAATTATATTGAAAATACATACATTATTTATTGAAATTTAGACATATTAAATAAAAAAGTGTGTAAGTTGTGATTTGCATAATAACTAAATAATATTTTCTAATCCAATAACATATTAAGATATTCCCCAAAAAATATTAAAATTCCAAATTGATATGATTTTATTTAATACTAGCTGACCCAGCAAACGTTGTTTTGCCATATAAATTATAAATTTTTGTCAAAAAAAAAAAAAGAAAATTTCTGGATAGGGAGTATAAAAAATAGCCTACGACCTATTCTCAGACCTACCAAATATACACCAAAAATTTCATAAAAATCGGTCAAGCCGTTTCGGAGGAGTTCGATAACAAACACTGTGACACGAGATTTTTATTAATATTAGATTACGATTTCTCATGCACAGTTGCACAGCTAAGGAAAATCCCAATTTCCGAATTACCATTAATACTCAAAAGTTTAAAAAACTAAATGTTTGCTGCGGCATAATGCATCATCATCAAAATTTTAATCAAAAAACTTATTTAGTAATTTTGAATAATTTTGTTTTGGGCAAACTGAACAATGAAAATTTTAAATTTAGAAAAAACATATTTTATCGGCAAGATCCCAGCACATTTTACTATTCTAGTTAGCCAATGATTAGACAATCACGACCACAACAGGTGGATTGGCCGCCATGGACCAACATCATGGTCAGTCCGTTCGCTAGATCTAACCCCGCTGGATTAATTCTTATGGGGATGTTTACAGCAAAAAGTATACTCAAGCGATTTCGAAGACGCCGTAGATTTATTAAAGCAAAAAATTGTGGATGCTATTGAAACTATAAATGAAGATGTGATCTCGTCTCTATATGAAGATTAGAAAACTGTGTACTAGTAGGAGGTCTACATGTGGAATAGTTTTCAATTTTATAAATGTTATAAAATGTTTTTTTTTTGAAAATTATTTCCTTATTTTGCAAGGATTTTCTGCATAAATGAAACTTTGTTAAAATGCAATAAAAATGTAAAAAACGGTACTGTAATCGCCAAAAATGATGAAGCTGCGCGAAAGACGAATTTTAGCCATTCTCCTCCTAAATATATAGACAAGCGAAAGCCTCGCATTCGTATGAAAAAAATTTCCCATACGATTTTTTTGCATATTCACGTTCGGGACATGCCCCTGAATAAAGATCAAGAGTGTGCCGGACGAAAATCTGGTCCCATTTTTTTAAATTAACTTTTGTTGCAAAAATCCCTTTTTTTGACTCGAATGAATTTTTTAGGTTTTTTTTTTGTCATTCTGAACAAAAAAAGAAGGTCTCTTGTCATTTTTTCGTAAAGTTGACCGTTTCCGACTTATAAACAATTTTACCTACGATCACTACTGTAAATAGTAAAAAACACTACCTGCCATCCATGTAAGTTGAATTTTACATATTGTAAACAAAACGCACTGTAAACAAATCGCGCGGTAAACAAAACGCATGGGACACGCAAATATAGGTGGCTTAGTTCGCGGACGCGGGATTTAAAAAAACAAATGCGCCTACGTAATTTTCAAACGCTGTCAAAACTAACATAATATTTGTTGAGTAATATTGTTGACTAGTAAACTAAATTCAGATTTTACTAAATAAATAAATAAATATGATCGTAGGTAATAGTATATTACGTAATGAGTGATGTAAGAAGCATATTACGTACGAATGGAATAGTTACGCACGATGCCGCGTAGTGGCGAGTGCGTATTTCCATGAGTGCGTAATTGCCTTACAACTCGAATTATGTACTATACTTTACCTACGATCGTATTTATTTAGTTATTTAGTAAAATCTGGATTTAGTTTACTAGTCAACAATATTATTCAACAAATATTATGTCAGTTTTGACAGCGTTTGAAAATTAAGTAGGCGCATTTGTTTTTTTAAACCCCGCGTCAGCGATATAAGCTACCTATAATTGCGTGTCCCGTGCGTTTTGTTTACCGTGCAATTTGTTTACAGTGCGTTTTGTTTACAGTATGTAAAATTCAACTTACATAGATGGCAAATAGTGTGTTTTTTACTATTTACAGTAGTGATCGTAGGTAAAGTATAGTACATAATTCGAGTTGTAAAGCAATTACGCACTCGCCGCTACGCGGCATCGTGCGTAACTTTTCCATTCGTGCGTAATTTGCTTCTTACAACACTCATTACGTAATATACTATAACGTAAATTGCATTGGACAGGACTGTGACAATGCGTTGGGGGGTGTTACTTTTTGAGAATGTGGCTAGTTTATAGTTAAAGCTCGTATTAGAGAGTTTCTAGTTTATTTTTTCACTATTTATGAGTTCTGTTATTGTGTTTGTTGTTACGTTCTTTTGTTTTTAGAATGGATTTTATTTACGAATGTATTACTTTAATTAATTAGTATTACCAGTAATAATTATTATTGCCTTTTGATATTATATTAAAATACCGGGTGTAAACGAATAGTGGGCCACCCCTGTAACTTCCTTGTTTTTGAAGATATCGGGATGAAATTTTGTATGGTGAAATTAGGTGAGATTTACAACTTTTTGAGGCCTGTCCGCCATATTTATCACTTCCGGTTTTACCGGAAATGGCCCCAGTAGTCTTTTCTAAATGGACCACCCTGTATGTTTTTACATTTTTGAAATAAAGATCACATTTTGGATATATTTATACTATTTTGAACAATTTATACAGTGTTGTACGACAAATAATTCGAATTTTAGTTATCAATCTAGATGGCTGCGAATTTGTTAAAATTAATTTTGTTCCAATGCAATTCATATAAAAAATACGAAAACGTCAATATGTCCAATAATACATCATACAGGATGCTGTAAACTCATTAAAATCACATTTTTCAGAATGACTCATTTGTTTTAAATACTATGATATGGGCCACCCGGATATTCAGAAAGCTCTATTTAGTGCGTAAGGTTAAACGGTACCAAAAGTTCCGTAATGTGTAATCGTTACCGGCAGGAATGACAATTTTTCTTAAGAAATTTATGACTTATATTTAACTTTAATTAAATTTTTATCAACCCTGTATATTTGTGTTAATATTTTATGATATGCAACAAGAATGAACAGAGGCCCATTCTGTCTCCTGCGGAGGGTGGCATATCATAAAATATTAACACAAATATACAGGGTTGATCAAAATTTAAATGAAGTTAGATATAAGTTATAAATTTCTTAAGAAAAATTGTCATTCCTGCCGGTAACGATTACACATTACGGAACTTTTGGTACCGTTTTACCCCTTACGCACTAAATAGAGCTTTCTGAATATCCGGGTGGCCCATATCATAGTATTTAAAACAAATGAGTCATTTTGAAAAATGTGATTTTAATGAGTTTACAGCACCCTGTATGATGTATTATTGGACATATTGACGTTTTCGTATTTTTTATATGAATTACATTGGAACAAAATTAATTTTAACATATTCGCAGCCATCTAGATTGACAACTAAAATTCGAATTATTTCTCGTGCAACACTGTATAAATTGTTCAAAATAGTATAAATGTATCCAAAATGTGATGTTTATTTCAAAAATGTAAAAACATACAGGGTGGTCCATTTAGAAAAGACTATTGGGGCCATTTCCGGTGAAACCGAAGCGGATAGGTTTCAAAAAGTTGGAAATCTTACCTAATTTCACCGTACAAAATTTCATCAAGATATCTTTAAAAACAAGGAAGTTACAGGCCTACTATTCGTTTACACCCGGTATAAGAAGTAATCTTTTTATACAAATCTGTCATTTTAGCAACAGTAACTTTGCTAATATTTAACCGATTTATACCATATTGAAGCTTAGCTCTTTCTCTCAAAATGTTGCCTCTTTACTTTTTTCCTAAAGTGTCATCCGTGCGTGCTATTACCGATTAAAGGAAAAAAAGTGCCTAATTTCGACATGGCGGCGCATTTTTTCTTTATTTCTGCATGGCGGATTTTTTGGGATTTTCAGTCGGAGGCTCCCGGATGGCCATAGAATACAATCTGAAGAAATCAGCTTGTTACTTTGTTCCGGGTCAATTTTAATTTTACTGTTCTAAAAGTACAAGAGTGCGGTACCTCAACCGGGGACACACTGTATGATTTTCATCTAGACACGTTGTATTATAAAAATTTACGTAAAGTATAATGATTGGTGGTGTAGTAGTTACACCTTTAATTAAAATCAAAGGGTCGTGGATTCAAGACACAAATAGATTGGACGTGCTAAAATTATATAATGGTTGAATAACTCGGCCGAAGAAGTTTACTCTAGTTATTAACTGATTAGCTAATATGTATTTTATAGTTTTGTTTCAGATTATCTTATGTTAGCGTGCACATATTTCCCCCAAATATACCCGAAAACTAGGTCATTTTTCAATTTCATGTTAGGTATACACATACACAGTATAAAAAGTTATCAATTTTCTTTTCGTTATAATATATTATTCAAAAAGAAAACTATTGGAGTAAACTCTGTAAAGCTATTCAGAAGACACTTCTGAAACTAATAAAAATATCAAATACCTTTTCCATGTATGCGGACGTAGAATTTCTCAATACTGTAAATACTATATACATATGCAAGTTACCTACATACTGAAGATTGAGTACCAGAGTCTGAAATATTAAAAAAAGAAAAACATCTACTTTCTACCTATATGAAAAAACCTTAACCGAATCGATCAAAAAATGTGATCTGATAAATAATTCGGTTATGATCCCTGTTTATTATTGTCGAAATTACAGAAGCGTATTCTCGCCAGATCAGTCGTTGCACTATAAAAAAATCGCGGAAGAACCCTGTATAATATCAACAATATTTTTTACGATAACAACACCGAGTCTAAAAATGTCTAAACAGTCAATATCAGAAAAACCGAAACGATACGTTATAATACGGTCTGTGCCTGATCGTGGGTCGCATGTTACGGTGCATCATTCAGAAGAGAAGGTGAGGAAGAATGCGAGAGGTTAGACTTAAAGAGACACTAAACTAATCTAGGCACTAAAGCGATGAACGGTGTACAGCGTGCGACTACTCTTCAACGCGCCGCGACGCCCAGGACGGCTGGAGTGTCGCATTCGTTGCTCCGGGCAACCGGAGGCTGCGCCTTAGCCAAAACTGATCCGCCTCCGCAGCCGAAGCATGTTTATTCCGAACTGTCACCTGAACTAAAAGATAAACAAAAAAACATAAGATTTACAGATTCCTAAACGACCGTATAAATTCCCTAAAGGAAATTACGCAACGGAGGAAATTTTTCTTAAATTGTTTTTTGTTTACTTACCCTTTATGATTACAACACTTCTGTTATACGAGTAGGTATTAAGCAAATGAAAATCGTTCGCATTTTGAAATAAAAAATTACCCAATTTTTATAATAATAATAATCATTTATTGGTGTTCACATACAAAGAAGTACTTATATACAAGATGTCCGGAAATAGTGTTAAATAGTAGTCAGGAATCAGGAGTGCGTGTGTACCGCATTCACAGGTTTATTTTTTCACATTTCTTAACGATTTTCAAACCAATGGAAAGCTTATTCTTTTTCCTATCCTCTTTTCTCCTTTAATTTTGGACATGATTGAAATTTGGGATATAACAAGCTAAAAAACGTACTCTTCACCTGTTCACTGAACTTTTTATATAATTGTTACACATTCTATAGGATACTCTTCGCAGTTGTTTGTAAATAATGTTAGTTTTAGATATTTTGAATTTTATGGTACTCACTTATAGTCTAAGAGCCAGACCCAAAACAATTCTCTGAAGCCTGGTTTTTTGTCAGTTGATTACAGTAGTTGTGTACACTAACATACTGCGGTCAGTCAAGCGAAATCGAGAACAGGTGCCTCAGGTACGTGTCATAATTACGGAGGTAATAAAATAAATTTACTAAGGCTGAAAATCGTTATGCAAATTAGATATTGAATATAAATAACAGTTATGTCAGTCAGTCAGTTGAATGTGGGGACGGAGCTGGTCAGTCAGCCCCAATGCATGTACAAAAAATAAATAACGTGCAATTCATTTACTAAACTTCAAAATCTTTATAAAGGTATTAAATGATATATTAATCATAAATAAAATGGCCAATCAACCATTTTGTGGGACAACGCCCGTCAGTCAGCGAAACAAAAAAAAAAAAATTGAAAAATTTTCATTAAGGCACCTACGTACAGCAACCGAATAATGTATAGAAGCTATATGTATTTAAAGAATAACTTTTCTTTGTTCTTTCTCATTTAGTGTCTGATGTTCCTTAAGTCGAATGACTACTTTATCTTTTTAGTAAACCTAACCGACTTTTATACAGGGCCAGCCGAAAAGTGAGAAATTTTAAATTTGGCTATTGAATAATAAACACCCTATACGAGGTATCGAGCAAAATTGTATATAGGGTATTTGAGACAACTGCGAATCGAATACGCTATCCCATTTGCCGATAAAAAATTGCCTAATAGTCGATCTCAAAATTTCGACCCATTTAGAGGAACATAGTAGGCCTTGAAAATATGAAAATTACAAAACCGTCAAATAAAGCTCATCGAGCACTATATATCAAAAAAAAAAATTAAAATCGGCCAACGTGTTCCAAAATAACGGGGTGTTGCGGTCTTAAATCGCACACACTGTAGATGCATACTTCTATGATAAGAAATCTGCGGAAAGGAGTGGAGTGATTTTAGTGAGAGAATTTTCTGCATTGCTTTATTGTTGTCAAAGATACGATTATTTTTGTACAGCGCCCCGTTGTTTCCGTCACCGTTTTAAGTTTATAAATGCACGTCGTCGGTCGATCAGTGACTTGCACCACAACATACTGTATTTGCAAAACATTTACAAAACGTTCTTATTATTTATATGTAAATATTCACTTATTATCATGAAAAAAAAAAAACTGAAAAATTTAAACAGTAACTTACTCGCGAACTAATTCCTAACCGAACGAGACTAGAAAAACAGCCAAGGCAGTCAACCAATCTATTTTGCTGCTGAGCTGAACACATAATTTTTTCGCCGATTGTTTAAATATCATATTTTAAAATATTTAAATTATTACAATTCCCATAAATCTCTTTATTTTTGTTGTGATAAATTCAATAAAAATTCATTAAAAATCGCAGTTGTTACTATGGAAATTGTACTAAGTTTACTGTTAATGTCAAAAATAACAAAATGCGTTGTTCATTTTTGTCGGATAATAAGGTCAATTCTGTAAGGCAAAAGTTAAAATTTAACGGGACTAATTTTAACCGTCCTAAATGTGGTTTGGTATTCTGCAACAGATAAAGTTAAACTTTAACGGGTTGTTAAAATTTTAACCGCGCTGATTGAGGTTTGGTATTCTGTAACACGTTTTTTTGGTTAAATCTTTAACGTGCTCCATTAAATTCACCAGTTAAAACATTATTTTTAGCGGTGGGTGAACAGTATCCCTTAAAATTTAATTTTGACATGAGAAATGCCGTTTAATGGTTTATTACATCTTTTAATAGTTGACCGTGCCGAAAATGAATTACAAAGATAAGACAAATATAAATATGCCCTATTTCTATACTAATAAATATTTCACTAGTAGACAAAGATATTACTATTGTGAGAACATAAACTTATTTTGCGAAATGGACATCTTTCACAAAAAAATATATAAATACCGGTGTCAGTTTATCTTTATTTAACAAAAATTTGTTTCTTTTCTCTATAGTTGATCATATATTCTTTTTGTACTTTTGTCATCTTCAGGCCGCGCGATTTTTTTGACTCATAATTGCGACATTTTACATCATAAAACACAAAAGACAACAAAAAAAAAACCGACCAATAACTGATTGACAATTTACAGCAAATTGACGGCTGCTGAAATGATTTTAAACCAACTCTCGGAGATTTGAGTGCATTTGCAACTACAGTTGGGTCGATTACGCCTACTTATATGGAGAGGCACGACTATTTTAGAGGCCCACACTAAATTTAATTTTTTAACGGTCGGGTTAAATTTGAAGTTGCAGAATATGAAAAAAGGTCAAAAACAAATTTAACGCCCTGTTGAATCATAACTTTTCTTTTACAGAATAGGCCTTATTTTCTGTAATTATGTTTAATATTTAACTGCCATGACGACTAATCATTTTGCTGCCTAGGCAGCCAAGTGAGAACTTTACTGCCTAGGCAGGAACAGTAACACTTTGCTGATTGACATTAGTCAGCAAAATTAGTATTTTGCTGTCAATCGCCGAAAAAAAACTTGTCCAGAATGTTTTATACTGGTTTTCAGGAGTTTGAGCTAGAATTAATTGTGAGGTGTTTCTTTCGAAACTAACTGGGTTTACTTCACGGAAATACTTATTTACTACACTACGACGAACAATTAACATCTGGTGGGGCACATTTCATTTATTAATTGCAACTTTTTTTACACTGTTCTGTAATAGACCCCCCTCTGCTCCAATCAGCTGGCTACGCTGCTGATCGGGTTTGTCAATTATTATCAAGTCTTATGACTTCAATTGTAATGTAAGTAATAATAATTTTATCATACGTTTCAACAAATACGTCTGTCCTTGCTCAACATTAAAATATATCTATGAATACATCTATATATTAACACATGCACAGCTGAATTAAAAACATGTTATCCCCATAAATCATAAACAGATATGGCTAACGCGTGGTTCATTTGTTAATTACTATAATTACATTTCATATTAGTTTTGTTTGTCATGCTCTTTGCCTAATTGTCACTTTATTGTATTGCGTTTACCATGGAATCTACCCACTCTCTCTAGATAGATTCAACTATACTGGAATGCTCGAAATAAATATATATGACCTTTACTTCTGTAATATACTTAGGCCAGGCATCCAATAGTTTTTGATCATGAAGTGAACACACCACATATTTTAGACAACACCTAACCGATGTCAAAGCTGTCGGGGAGGTAATTACACAATATATTTTTTGCAATCCAAGAGTTCAAAAATATCAAAAATATTCGATATATAGTGAAAACTCCCTATTTGCTCGATAACTAAAAGGAGTATCTTAGTGATTTATTCAAATTAAACAAGCTAAAAACGTACTCTTCGCCGCTAAAGTAAAAATTAAAAAAACTATACCATACCCCATGTGGGTTTCGAACCTGGATTCCGAGCCAAAAGCGTAAGAACTACCTAACACGTAAAAAATGTAAATTTTTACAAAAACATGAAAATCAAAAAAAAAAATCTCAAATTTAAATCATTAATAACATTTTTATTTACTGATCGATTATGTTCAAAAACTAGCTAACACTAACTTACTGTCCAAATTTCAGTACAATCGGATTTTTTTTCTTGAGTTATCGTGCTTACAAGAAACGTGCCGGGCGGACAGACGGACATTGTGAAAGTTGTTCAGAATTCGTTCACTAACACAATGATATGAAAATTTTTTGTCTGCGAGCGTAATTTCCGGTTTTAGAAATGTGCCGATCAAATGAAATATACTCTTCGTTTGCGTTGTTGCGAAGAGTATAATAATATTAGTCAAGAAGTAGTTAAGGAGTATATTGACCTTACTAAACTTTGCATGGATCAAAGTTACTTTCAATTTAATAATATGTTCTTCGAAAAACGTGAGGGGACTGCAATGGGAAACTTTTTGTCATGTCTTTTCAGAGCATGTTCGAAACAGAGATAAAAGAAGAATTCGAGTATTTTCCTAAGCATGGCTGATATATGTGGATGATATATTCGCAGTATTCGACACAAAAGTTGCAGATGCAGACGACTTTGTTTCGAAATTAAATACCCGTTTCACTTCAGTAACATTTATATATGAAATAGAAGCCAGTCGACAACTACCATTTTTAGATACATTAGTAATTAGGAATAGTGAAAATAAATTGAAATTTGACATACACAGGAAAAACACCAGCACTATAAGGTGTATATCCCTAATGATTCACACCATTGCCCTCAACACAAAAAGGCTGGTGGTATTTTTTTTTTCATCATTTGCAAAAGAGAAAGTATTAATTACGATTATAGCTAAGAGCAATGAATACCCTGTAAGTTTAACTGAAAGACTTTATACAGCCAGTTTCACAATCGTTGGTTATCGTTTTGGTTGACTAACAAGAACCTGAAAGTTATAATTATTAGTAAACTCAACTTTACCAGACATTCTTACTTTTATAGTAGCTTTTAGAGACAACTTGATAGATAGCCCAGTCGATGAAGGTATTTATCCACAAAAAGTTGCAAACTGTGTAAACTTTTTTTTAACGAGTTCGTGAAAGTGTATAGAATAATATCCTGAAAAGTTTACATTTCGCTCGGGTGCAGAACATAAAAAAAAGTGAAAAAAAAATAAAAAAATACACGTGGATAGGTCACGTATTTATGAACAAAAAATGTCCTAACAAAATTTATCGTTAAAGCCAAGGTTTTCCCGGAAAAAAATAGTCAAATGTAACGTTATAACTCGGAGCGAGATCCATGCGTGCACGAGTTATAGATGCCAATACCCCTTGACTTCTAGCTGAGATCAGCATTCCACGTCACAACAAGAGATAAGCTAAAGTTACTTATTCTCTCGGAAGATGTTAATTCAGGCTTTTTGTCACTTTGCTTTATATTGTACACATCGTTGTAATAAAGTGCTACTTTTTGTATTTGTTCTTTGCTTGTGAAAATTTCTAATTGTTTTTAAAAAACAGTTTTCCGGACGGGAAAACATTAGTCACGCGCTTGAATACGCATGACTGTGACACCGACGCACTGAATTACATGTCACTAAATCAGAGTTTGTTCAATCTATATGAGTTTTGGTTCATTTAAAAGATGGAAATTGTAGCTTTCCGATGCTTTTTTGTTTCAAACAATACAAGCAAAGAATGGATGGGAAAAATATGCTTATATATATTATTACGCCCGAACTCAACCGTCGCAATAAAAAATATAGAAAAAAATAAAAGCTCTTCAAAAAAATTCTTTCTTCATTGAAAACTGTTAAAAAGTATGTACACTTCATGATTATTATGGTTTACTAAGTTGTAGTAACGTGGATTCAAAAAAAAAGTACATCTCAAATCATTTTAATTTAATTGCTTGATGATTTTCTTGATGTATTGGAGGCTGTAACTTGTCGAGAAATTGACCCATTGGAAAAAATAAAATATCATTATTTCGGAAAAAATGTATACTTTTCGAATGTTCAAACACAAATTCGTTTACTTTTATGCATTTTTTCGAAAATATGATTAATCATATCATGATAAGAAATTTCGATTGTCACGATCTTATCCTTATAACTATGAAAATATCTTTGATTGTTTTGAATATAAACTCTGGAACTTTTCCAATACATTAACAAATGTAAAAGGAATTCAATGGATATAGCTGAAATGTGGATAGGTGTATCTGTAATAAATACAATACAGTAAAGGCACGTA
The DNA here is from genome assembly GCA_936432065.2 of Rutpela maculata. Taxonomy (NCBI): domain Eukaryota; kingdom Metazoa; phylum Arthropoda; class Insecta; order Coleoptera; family Cerambycidae; genus Rutpela; species Rutpela maculata. The sequence continues at coordinate 818,829 of OW386286.2, read as the reverse complement.
AAAATTCATGCGAGCGATTCAGCAGCTATGTGTGGTGTCTATGTATGCTTTCATAATTATATATTTTCCCTCCAGACTCACTATTTATCCTCTTAGTCACTAAGAAAAATGTTACAGCCTTAAAAATATATAAAATATTTACCTACTTGCTGGGTATTTGAAACAGTGTTAAAAATTAATATTAAAATTTATTTGAGACAGTGCAGTGGTGCACATTCTTTTTTAGAAATGTGGCAACCTAGCTGGTATATGTCAAATGTAAAGTGCCCCTATTTTAGAGGTTATTACGCTATTACGTCACGAGATATCCGGCAAACTGCCTTATTTTAAACCCACTCTGATTTTAAGCATATTCATTTTACAATAAAACCAAGTCGGTAAAAATTACCTTGAAATGATATTTATAACATATTGGAGAGTCATACTATAATGCTAAATTATTAATTTTGTCGTTTTCGTTATTGTCTACTAGCTCATTGTCAATTACGAAATCATTTTTTAAGCACGACACCGCCACCCTTAATAATCTAAAATATAAAACTTGGCAGCATTATATTTTAACGTATACATGAATAAACAAAATTAAGTAAGGTTAGGTATGGGTGCTAAACCGACTGTGGATTTGGCATTGAACTTATCGATTTGGAAAATAGGTCCAAGAATATCGATTCGTAATCGTAAAGAACTTATAACATACCCTATATTTTCAAACTTTATTGCGAGGTTTACAATTGTTACATTCATTCATAGGAAAATATTTATTATTTTTGAAATAACATTACTTCTTAACATTGCATATTGACAAAATACTGCTGGAATGCTTATAGCAACGATAAACAAGAGAAAAATTCTTGATTTTCATTTAATGTCAGTTTCCTGCAAAATTATTAGAATTAAATTTCAGAACGACTCATTAATTAATATTTTCCACAAAAATATCTTTTCCGCTACGGTCGCCATGTTGAAAAAATGACGGTCAAAATAGGTTTATTTCAATTATCTCCTTTTCTGTTAGTCAGAAGTCAGCCGTCAGAATGGTTTTACCGGTTTGAATTGGAGCAAACAATGTCACGTGACAATATTCTCCTAATAATCATTTACCTGGGATGAGAAAAACCCGCAGAAAATATTTCAAGCCCCAAAATTCCCGGACGCCCTAAATATCGATACTTTTAAATTTGTAAAATCAATTTAAATAGTATTATAAATTTTCATAATGAAAATCATGAGTATCATAAAAGATATGAGTAAAAATAATATGATGACCTGTTTTATGGGAGCAGTTTTATATAACAAATTACCGTAACACGATTCAATTGTCATTTCATTTAATTTTACTAGGAAACTAAATTCGTGAGTTCATATTTTAATTTGAAGAAACTTTTTAACGAAAAATATTTATATGTCCAAATATGCTTTAGTATCGTTTAAGCAATCGAAATAATATGAAACCCCTAGGTAAATAATGTGATTTTGGATCGTTTCTACGGTAAAATTGAATAATAGTCTTACTACATATTGATTTTAGCGGAGGTTGGATGTTGTTACGTCAATAGGAGATTTATAAACTGGTATAAACTGGCCCAAATTAAATTCGAAATTTATCTATAATTTAAATCAGCTTATTTATATCGGTGGAGATGCTTTAAGCCAGACTGGTGTACACGACTCTTAAAATGGGGTCAATATTTTTTGGCATTTATTTCTCTTTTCTGTACGACGTGATATAAAAACATGCCAAATGGAATAACATAAATTTAAAAAAAGAAATTTACATTTACATCTTATTTCCAACGCTGCGATAAACTTCTGCATCATTGAAAGATATATTCGAGTTATAAGATAAGAAAATACGTTTAATCTAAGTAAACGACACCAGAAAAAAATAAGTTAGCAACAAAAACCGAGAGTGTTGTTTATTTTTGCATATTTAATCATCACCGATGATAGTGCCATAAATATCAATAGAGAGGAGATACAAACATAATTATTTTTTTCTAGTTTTAATTACTAGTGCGTTGATAATAATCAATAATTTCATGTTAATCCGCAAAATTTTACTTTTTGGTATCATCTTAAAGCCGAATTACCTACTATATAACATTTTTGGTCTGAGTGAATGTCGAAAGTCGATACAGGACAAAATTTCCTTTTTACCATACCATTTTATTTCGCAAAAAAACTAGTTATGAGAGGTAGTATATGTAAATGGAAAAAAAAATTAAATAGGTACCACAGATAAGACAAATTATCTATTTTCTGTCAGGAAAAACTGCTTAAAGCAACGCATCTACCAAGAGAGACTAACGCCCCTCCACTTTTATTATTATTACTATTACCATCACATACATGAATATCTACCAACATATTCTTATTATAATGATTATGCCTATTTTGTAGAGAATCTTATAAGTTTTTTTTGTCGTAAATTCGACAGGAAAGCTGGAAATCACAAAAAAAATTCTTGTGTCATCAGCAAAGAGGATAGTCAGCTCTGGGGTCAGCATGCACCAAATAGTTGACACTGATAAGGAACAATACTGGTCCCAGTACCGACCTCTGTGGGTTGGTACTGGAACCGGTTTGCTTTCGAGCTACCACAAATTCTAGCTTGAAAGCAAACCCTGGTACTCTGCCATTACTGGGTTATATGCCGTTGGTACGTTTTCACAAGAGGGCAGGAAATTCTCATGTAACAAATATATATAGAGCTGTAAAAAGCAATTATCAAATGCCTAGTTCTTGTGGACGATAAAATCATTATTAGGAACTTTTAAGTTAGCCACAAGCGAACAAACATTTAAGTGAATATATTGTTGATGTCAGTTCCAAGTCAAATAGCCAAAAAATAAACTACTAAGACATTGTGAACATTTTTGTGCCAGCCGATTGATACTGTTAGTCTCCATTGCATGTAGTTGAGATAACGTCCGTTGAGGAAGGCGTCTGTCCTTGCCATGTTTGGTAGGCAGATATCATGAAATAAATTATTAACTAGACAGGCTCTTTACCACGTTTACTTAATTGTATACAATCTGAACTTTATTTACGATAAATGGTATTATTGAACTCATGAATTTTCTTAACTGAGTTTAACCTCTCAGGCGTTTGTGCAAGGTCGACGAGTGAATGTAAAGGATTCTCATTAGATACTCAAATTTGTTATTCAATTTTGGAGGAAAGTATGTTCGAGTGCTCATTGACTAAAATTTTCTAATTATTAAACATTTTAAACACAATGCATTTTGTTGTTCGGTATTCGGTTTCAAAAAAATGTAGTTTTGGCTACCTCTCTCCTCATAGGTAAAAACCGCTTTAGATTGCGGCGAAAAATAGTTACCATTATTATACTCTTCGCAAATACGAAATCGAAGAGTATGTTGCATTTGATCGGCACATTTCTAAAACCGTAAATATCGCTCGCAGACAAAACATTTTCATAACATTGTGTTAGTGAACGAATTCTGAACAACTTTCAAAATGTCCGTCTGTCACGTTTCTTGTAAGCACGATAACTCAAAAAAGAAACCCGATAGTACTGAAATTCGGACAGTAAATTAGTGTTAGCTAGAGGAAGAACCCTATTGTTTTTGAACAAAATCGATCGGTAAATAAAAATGTTATTAATGATTTAAATTTGAAAACATTTGTTTTGATTTTTATGTTTTTGTAATTGAATAGAAATCTGGTGAAATGATATTTCATTTTAATACCTAAATATTTATATATTTTACAAATATACATTTCATAATGTAATATACAACCGTGGAAATATGATTTTAGCTCGTGTCTTATAATGTAAAAATTTACATTTTTTTATGTGTAAGGTGGTGGTGTAGTTCTTAGGCTTTTGACTCGGAATCCGGGTTCGAAACCCAAATGGGGTATGGTATAGTTTTTTTTTAACTTTATTTTACACTGAGTATTTTACCAACTAAGTTCGTAGTATAAAATTAAAGATGTCTAAAACTAACATTATTCACAAAAAACTGCGAAGAGTATCGTATAGAATGTGTAACAATTATATAAAAAGTTCAGTGAACAGGCGAAGAGTACGTTTTTAGCTTGTCTCAATTTCATTTCGAGTAATCCAGCTGTTAGATCTACATTTGATATCAAGCAAAAATAATTTTATAATGTGTATATCCCGACTGTCGAGGATAAATTGAAAATACATTTGTGCAAAATGAATGCGAGTAAATGCCTCGAAATTTTCTTTTATGTAACAATACAATAGAAAGTTTTATCCGCTTCACAGCCCCTTAGACGACAAAAGACGTTCTGCCCCAAGCAACTTATTTTTCTTCTGCCTAACCGCTATACAACTCATATATTTTATATTAGTGTTCCTAGATGTAAAATATAGAGTGTAGAAATGAAAACGTTACTTTATACATATCTAAAAATAAGTAAAAATAATGCTGAAATTTAAACGTGTAGAATGTATGATGTGAGAAGAATAGAAACTTTTCTTTGATGTATTTACTATTATGTTGCCAGAAATGAATATAAACCTAAGGGTGCGTTCGCACGCATCCAATAATTTAGTCGAGTAGAGGCGGTCGAGTAATTTAGTAATTTAGTTAAATATCTACCACACATGGCCTGTTTGCACGCATACAGTAATTTAGTCGATTAGAGAACATCTTTTCGCTCAAATCCCTCAATGTTTATGGCATTTTGAATTTGTGTATAAGCATTATTTCGCAGTTCTCTGTTTTTATAACAATTCAAGGGGGCATCCCACATGCATTCGTGTTTTATGTACTCCTCCACAAATTTCAGTGTCGTTTCTTCAGACCACCTGGCCATATTTCTTATCAATACAATGAAAAACACCAAAATACACTTTACTGGACTGAAATAGTAAATAGTAATGTCCAAACATTTCAAGAATACAGTAGTGACGCTGGAACAAAAGAGGGGGTAAGGCTACTAAACCACTAAAACCGTGCACTCGACAGGTGCCGTTTCACTATACTTTCCACTAAATCACTCGATTAAAAAACGCTGTCCGCATTGATCGAGTACTAAATTACTAAACGACTCGACTAAATTACTGGATGCGTGCAAACGCACTCTATATTCATATGACATTATTCCAAATAGTCTATGTAATGAAGGCAAAAATAGTGTAAATATTTTGCGCAAAGACGAGATCCCCCCCCTTTTTCGAGAGTGCTGAACACAATGAAAGTGGTGCGAGAAGTTTTTGACCGCCGCAATCCCCTGAAACGGCCCAAAAACCCCCCTTTTGTGGGGATCCCTTTATGTTTTCATATATAAACGGGTCTGGGGAGTGATTTATCGACGGGTTATACTTGAAATAACATGGAAGGGGGTTATAGAGTAAGTGAAATCCAGACAGCAGGCCTAGGGGGTTGATTAAACCCTCCCTAGGAGTGGAAAATCATTTTTTTCAAATGATTCGGTTCAAACACGTATCTCCCTGTTTTCGGTGTCGCTGATCACGGGAAAAATATTAATTTTTAACTCCAACCTCTCCTCATCCCTCAAACGGACAGAAACCACCTCTCACTCACCAGAAAGCATGTTATACAGGATTTACAGGTTTTTCGGCACATGATCGTTATTCCTTGCATATCCCTTCATTTTTCACGGAAGAGAAGGTGGTAGCGACCTCGGGGGTTGTTTCAACCCTCCCAAGGGATGTAAAATTCATTGATTATATGTTTATCGTGATCAGCGCCTGCGAAAACGGGGATAGACGTATTGACGATCCAAAGTGTAATTAATGATTTTACACCTCTTGGAATGGTTGGAGCAACCCCCGAGGTCGCTACCAGCTTCTCTTCCGTGAAAAATGAAGGGATATGCACAGGAATAACGATCATGTGCCGAAAAACCTGTAAATCCTGGATAGCATGCTTTCTGGTGAGGAAGGGGTGATTTCTGCCCGTTTGAGGAATAGGACGAGGAGAAGTTGGAGCTAAAAATAAATATTTTTCCCATGATCAGCTACCCCTCGAAAACGGGGGGGGCATTTGAATCGAATCATTTGAAAAAAAATATTTTCCATCTCTCCGGGGGGTTTATTCAACCCCCTAGGCCTGCTCTCTGGATTCCACTTATTCTATAACCCCCTTCCATGTTATTTTAAATATATATAACCCGTCGATAAATCACTCCCCAAACCCGTTTATATATGAAAACATAAAGGGATCCCCATAACGGGGGTGGTTTTTGGCAATTTCAGAGGGTTGCGGCGGTCAAAAACTTCTCCCACCACTTCCATCGTGTTCAGCACGCTCGAAAACGGGGGGGGGGGGGGGTAATATCGTCCTTGCGCGAAATATTTACAAAAAACTCGTCAAATAATGCTTCATTACATAGACTAACCTCTAGTTACTGTACTATAATGTAATAATAATTTTCACTACTTCATTAAATAAATCATAGATGTCGACTATCTTATTTGGCAGTCGATTTGTGTAATTTATATCCAACTTTCAACATAATCAATTAAATGGTGACGCATATAGTATGTTACAGAGTGCGCATAAAATACAAGTTCAATAAAATTACAACCTAAAGAAATGTATATTAAAAGCATAATTTTATGACACGATGTATGTCTACAAGACCAGATAGATTACTGCAACGATAAGAACGCCATACTAAGACAATGAAAACTTAATGCTATAATTAAATCTCTAACCTTTTTCCATTTCGAAACAAAGTTTTAAACGCCATGCATTTCTGTGTCACTATTACGTCGCAACTATATAGCTGATACAATGCTACCTACAATACGATACAACCTTGACGTCATTTTTATTTACAATTTTGCAATTTCCCAATTTTATAATTACGATATTTTCCTCTTTATTTATAACTTGACTAACAGGGAGATTTTACTACTCTATAAAAATTGTATCAATATTTTCTTCAAGGTAAATCTACAGGTATTAGAATCTCGATTCGCATATTCATTTTGTTGATACTGATATTGAAAATATAATTTAATCCGTGAGAGAATTAGTAGATTCAATAGAATTCAAAAAAGTAAACAGATTACGTCGCACAGTGATCAATTTAGGAGGAAAATATTATTAACACTTCATTTTTAACTATATTTTTATGAGAAGTATATTTTTGTTTGAAGATGTTAAATTTACGATACGTTGCATAAAAATACATACACAAATATATACAGGGTGAGGCAATAGCGTGTGGACGGTCAATATCTCCTCAACTGTTTGAAAGGCTATAGCGTGATAAGATCAAAATTGCCCCCGCCTGGATTTTTATTTCGAATTGGCCATTCGAAAGGACATATTTGAAAACCCGTTCAGCCAAATTTTCAGCCCCCTAAGTGCTAATAGGGTGCCCCTATCGTAAAAAAAGGTGTTTTATCGAAAAAAATTTCTCCTGCTCGACTGCTTGCTTCAAAAAAATCTGAAAAAATTCACGAACGTGTATTTTTGAGTAAGAAAACACTTTTTTTCAGATTTTTCGGATCAAAACTGGGTTCAGGAAAAATATTTGAATTTTTCAATAATTTTTTAGGCAATGAAGGTCATATTTGGCTAACTTCTAAATAGCAATTTTTTGTGTACTTTTTCCCGTACCTTCGAATGCCGATGTCAGAATTACCATTTTCAGGCCGGAACATGCTCAAAATTTGGAAAAATTTGCATTTTAACCTCCCCACAATAAAACTGTGGGAGGTTACTAAAATTAGTCCAAAATCGAAAATTGAGATAACATCAAATCTTTACGTTTTGAGGTCCCAGGAATCCAAAAAACTGGTATTTGAAAAATGTCTGTATGTGTATGTGTGTGTGTATGTATGTTAGCACGATAGCGGCGAAGCTACTAAACGGACTTTGATGAAACTTTGCATGCAGGTTTCTTTAGTGCTTCAGAAGATCTGAAAAGGTTGAGATCGGATTACGTTTAGTGCCGTTTTGGCAAAAGTTGTTTATTTTATGATTACTAACAATTTGTAACTGAACCATTGAAAAGCAGTAAAAATTACGATTCCAACGATATATCACACTTGCACCCTTTCGATTTGGTTTCCGCGAAAAGAATTAAAAAACAAAATAACACGCTTCTTGTGTAAGATATATTTTATAGTCTAACCTAACGTTCGGTAGACTAGTGTGTTAAAGCGTGCAGATTGTCATACACGTTTTTTTTAAGAACTTCAAGCCAATTGTGTTGGTTGGGGACTTTAATTCCGCTGCCGGTCACTATATATTTTGAAAATGTTTTTTTGACGGGTGTCCAGTTATTTTCGCGCGCGAAAGATTTTTGAGAGCTGTCAGATAAAATGCGTCTAAAAGTTGTTAGTTGGAGAACTGATATTTTGACACCTCAAAAATTTTTGTCGCCAACTTCGTTGGGAGGGGGGGGAATGTCACTCTGACAACTGTCTAAGTTCTAGTTCTAAAACTTTCCTGGGGGAATTTATTTAGGTATTGACAGTTGTTCAAAAATGTTTAAGTTGGTATTGCACTTTGTTTTTAGGTTATGATTGTTTACATAGTTTTAAGGTTATGATTAACGGAAATGTTTCCGGCGATGCGTCGGAAATAGGTTCAAAATTTTTGGACTTTTAATGTCAATCTCACTTTTATTATAATTTGATGAACAACTCACTCTGGACCCAGTTAAGGCCTGTCCGTAATCACACGGGCTCCTTATGGGTTGTGTAGGCTCCACACAGCTACCACCGGCTTCAAACTTTCTCTTCTCTCGCGAAAAAAACACAATTGGCTTGACGTTCTTAAAAAAAAAACGTATATGGCAGTCGGGCCAAAACGGCACTAAACTTAATCCAATCTCAACCAAAACCTTTCCAGATCTTTAGGAGCATTAAAGAAACCCTCATGCAAAGTTTCATCCAAATCCGTTTAGTAGTTTCGCCGCTATCGTGCTGACATACACACACACACATACAGACATTTTTCAAAAACCACTTTTTTGGATTCCTTGGACCTCAAAACGTAAAGATTAGATGTTATCTCAATTTTCGATTTTGGACCAATTATAGTAACCTCCCACAATTTTATTATGGGGAGGTTAAAATGCGGAAGAAACGGTTTTTCCAAATTTTGAGCATGCTCCGGTTTGAAAATGGTAATTCTGACACCGGCATTCGAAAGTACGGGAAAAAGTACACAAAAAATTGCTATTCAGAAGTTAGCCAAATATGACCTTCATTGCCTAAAAAATTATTGAAAAATTCAAATATTTTTCCTGGCCCCAGTTTTGATCCGAAAAATCGGAAAAAAATCAGAGTATTTTCTTACTCAAAAACACACGTCCATGAATTTTTTCATATTTTTTTGAGGAAACAGTCAAGAAGGAGGAAGTTTTTTCGAAAAAACACATTTTTTACGATAGGGGCACCCTACTGGCACCTAGAGGGCCGAAAATTTGGCTGAAGGGGTTTTCAAATATGTCCTTTCGAATGGCCAATTCGAAATAAAAATCCAGGCGGGGGCAATTTTGATCTTCTTATCACGCTATAGCCTTTGAAAAAAAGTAAGATAAAAATTGCGAGATGAAAAGTGGCATATTCTAAATTTAATCTACAGTGTTTTACATAATGCTAATAACAGATTTTTTAAATGGAACACTCAGCAGTAAAATCTGCAAACGACGCATGTTCGTTTGGAAAGTAATTTCATTTTGAATGTTAGTCAAGACCATGTATGTATTAATTTAAAGGACTTTCAGAGTTGCACCCAATTTTACAGGGCGTTCCCTGATTCAAACGTTTAGATATTTCTGTCATAACTGAATTTGTTATTTAAAATGTTTCTGCAACTAATTACCTACATGCTGATACCTCATAATGACTATTTTGTTTGACGATTTCAAGCGAAAAAAAGTAGGTCTCGACCGATGGCAGAATTTTGCCGATGGGCCGATGCCGATGTTTTTACTTGAGCGTCGGCCGACGTCGATGGCCGATGTTTGAATTTTGAACTTAGACAATAGACATCAATCAACATATTCAAAAATAAAAATTTATATTTATTGCACAAAAACAGAACAAAGGTATACATTATAAAAAAATATATAAAACAGCTTTCTAAAATATTCTAAACAATAAACATTTCATTTCCAACAGAGACTTTAAGTATGCAACCCAATGCTAATGCCGATCCATCGGTCGAGCCCTAAAAAAAAGTCTATTCATATTCACTATATTTCTTTAGCTCTCTCTTTATTGCACTTATTCTTTTGTGTGTTCAATCATTTTGAAAATAGTCCTTATTAATCCTCCACTACAAAGTAACTTTTCATTTCGCAGAAATTCAAACAGCTGAAGTTTTTTTACAGAAATAATTGTTTCCGGATTCCCGAAATGAGACGAGATATTTTCTACAGATGGTAAAATAAAGTAAAGTTCGATAACATGTCTGAAAGTACAGGCTATGACTGATATACATGACAGAAATACAGTGAAACTTTTTTTAAACCCCAAATATAAATGCACAAAAGCAAATTTACACCAAATCAATTCGTTATGTAATTTTGCGTAGTAGTATACATACCATAGGACATTTTTTTATATAGCTAAAGAGAAGTACTAACAGTCAATTCATTTTTTTTAATTTCAAATTTGACTAAAAAAATCAGATAATCACGTAAAAATGCCTCATTTTTATATTCTACCAATTTTCAATCATCCCGCGCCTGGGGTCAGGGAAGTGCATAGAGCATTATTTAAACTTCACTATGAGGAAAGAAATGCGACCAATCGGGGTTCTCTGCGATCAATAGGACCGAAGATATGAAGTCCTGAAGTTGGGTTTAAAATACATATCCATTTTATCAATTTTTTACCTTCTAAATGACTTTTTCTTCTTAACAACGGAATTTAAATGGCCAATATTCACATCTTACTAATAGAATAATATTTCATTCTGTACACTCAAAGAAATAGTATGGGTAAATTCAACAAAAAAAAATGGTTAACTAACAATATCGTTAATTTTGTTAAACCAAACTATATTGATGGTATTTTTAAACAAGAGGTGATTGTTATTTTAATTAATAAAAAGTTATCGTACAACAAAATAAACATTAACTTAAAAAATAGATGAATAAGACTATTATTTTGTTCGTCTGACTATTATTTTGTTGAATTCTGTCAAATTAAACTAGATAATAGTATATTTTATTTTTAACTATTATCGAATTGTAATTCTAACCCAGTATTAGTTCGCTGTATTATTGTACTTGGTAGACGAACCAATATTATTGTCGTCTTCTAGAAGTTCTAAAAGAATTACCATAAAATTTGCTTGCTTACCACGTAGTCTATTACATAAATTATTCCCAGATGACGCCACATACAAATCACTGACAATAAATCAATCATCTTATACTTTTATGAATTTATAGAAAATTAATAACATGATTGCAATGTTCAAATTCTCTCAGGGATCATCGATATATTTGGATGGATCTTATAAACGATCTCTAATCTTTGGTTTGGGTGGTCTGATGTCTCAATACTGAGATTTTGGCTAACCAAAAAAAACTTCATCATACAATAAAGTGTAGATCAACCTAAAAATTAGTTGGTGAACAAAAAACAAAGTCTTTGTACTATTTAATTGTAGACCAAATTGAAAATGGTTAGTGAACATAAAAAAATGTCATTGTTCTATTTAATTTGTTACAAGAAGATATATTATTAAACTACTATTTGTTTACGAAAACAAATAAAGTTGTATGCATAGTTGCCAACCCTACTGTTTTTTCAGTAGATCTACCGTTTTTTGGTTTTCTTCCCAGTTTTTAGTCCGACCTGCTAAATCTACAGTTTTTTTTTGCATATGAATCAATTATTTTATTAAGGTATTACCTGAACGTTTTAAAGTTCACCAAAAAGGAAAAATGCCGCAACCAGTGAAATAATTGTAGATACATCCCTGACGATTTCTAAGTAGGTTTCGTAATAGTCGTTAGATGCCGCTAGCGCTATTGCAACTTGTAAAATCCACACTCTAGTTTGGAAACCCATTACGATGATTACGCAATCTTGTTCGAACTCGTTGTTTATGACCAGTGAGACCCAGGCCGATATAATGTTTTAATTCGAATATTTTTTGTCGTTTAGTTCTTATAAAATATTGTTCATTATGAGCAGTGATTCTAATTCCGATAATATAGCGTCTACTAGTCATAGTACACCTAAAAAAAAAAAAAAATATACGAAATATGAACAAAAGTTTATTGATTCGTGGCTAAATGATGAAAGATTTAGTGGATGGTTAAAAAAGAGTGGGAAAGGTACAGACTCGTAACTTCTTTATTTTTTAAGCTACGACCATGTTCGCACATCAAACTGTAGATATTTTTAAGGCCTTTAAATATGCATACAGAGTGATTTAAAAAAAAAATTGAAAAAATTATTACGGAAAAAAAAAATTCCTTGAATATTTTTTTCCCTCACCCTGTACAGGAACTGTGTTAATGTTTTCTTATAAAGATTTTAATTAGCTTCAATTTATGTTATCACGTCATATTCGATATTCTCTTTCGTTTTAGAGAAAAAAAATTAAAAACACTCCGATTCCAAACTGATTTTTTTTAAAATACCTGAAAAAATGTAAATAAAAATTTTATGCTTTGTTTGTAAAAGACATATCACAAACAATACTCAAGTACCAAAACAGCAACAAGAAACAAAAGAAATGAATATTTTTAAAAACAAGCTTTATTAAAATGTACTAAACAATAGGAAATTGCAAGATTTTTATTAATTTTTTTTTTAATAACATAAATTGAAGCTAATTAAAACCTCTATAAGAAAACATTAACACAGTTCATGTACAGGGTGAGGGAAAAAAATATTCAAGGAAATTCATTTTCTTTTCGTCATAATTTTTTCAATTTTTTTTAAGTCACTTTGTATGCATATTTAAAGGCCTTAAAAATATTTACAATTTGATGTGCCGAACATGGGCGTAGTTTAAAAAATAAGGAAGTTACGGGTCTGGAGTGTTTTAAGTGGCGGACCCTGAATAGTAAAAACAGTAGATTAACAGTTTCACTAAAATAAATTCCCAGTTTTCTACAGTTTTTTTTTTGCTTATCTATAGTTTCCTCGTCTAACAGAGTTGGCAACAGTGGTTGTATGACTATTCTTTTCTGATTGATTTAACTATGAAACTAGATAGGCGCTATATCATATGCTCTTTTTGGTTGAATTTACCTATCATTTTCTTTGAGTGTAATATCCTTCTATTTCCACCGTTCTGGCAAATATTGCACGATGCTATGAACAAAATCTTGTTGCATTTTTTTAACAAAATTGTTTAAAAGCGTTATGAACTGTACTAAATCATAATTATAAATATAGATTGGGTCTTATTTACAAAATTATTCCTGTCACGTTTTTAAACTAATGTTCGAACCTTAAAGTGCTTTCATTTTCAAATTTAATATGAAAGAAGAAAGCTATATGCTACCATTAAAGTTGGATTGCTCTGTGTTTTCAATATTGATGTTTCTGTGGTAGATATCACGTATTTTTAGTATTTTCATCCGATTTATTTGTTCGTGTCATCTGTTTTAGCCTTAAAATCACAACAATAAAAACAATCCGATTACTTGTGTCCAATTCGGAGAATGGGGACAAACACGACAGTTATCATTTATTCTTGGTCATTAAACAACCCTCGTTCGCCATCGTGCCCTCATTACGCAATGATCCAGCAAACAAAAATGTGTCTGCAAATATTCCTCTGTAAATTACCCCACATCACCAGTTTAACAGAAGTTGGACGCACCAGGGCGAGGTATACATAGACGAATGTAAACATGTTACATTTGCTGTTTTTGTCACAGATTAATGATGAACTTGGTTTTGAAATGAAGCAAACAAGCAACTGTCGTCTAGATGTACCCTTAATGGTCAATTTTTATCATGAACATATCGTGTAGAGGTGCGTGTTCATATTAAAGTTAACTCTCTGCTCAATATTTCGCATGGATACCTCAAACAACAATCATTAAAAATTATCATAAGGTATGGTTTGATATGACATATTTAGTGGAGTCTCGGTCCCAAATGAAAGTACTTAGATCATATTTTTTTTTTCAAAAAAATGTTGAAAATTTCTTGTTTTCATAATTTGTTTGCCGTTTTTGGTTTGATAAAAAATCTACAGATTTATTTGAATTTGTTTATAACCACAATTTTGAAAATTATGTCCTGGTAGAAATGTTCGTCCCAAATACGTAATAGAACCGGGGGAGTTCAACAACGATTGTTCGGACTCTTTATAGACATTTCTCTTTACCCTTAAAAACAATATTCATGGTACCGAAGCACTTATCAAAACAGAAATCGCACAAAAGTAAATTTAAAAATCGTAGCCTAATTTATTTGTTTCTCTGGTAGCACAGGTTTGCTTTCAAATGCCCTTTTCACTGTCAGAGGGTTGTTATTTGTTTGTCAAAGTTTGATATATATATGCTGATGAGATCAGTCCCTAAAGCAAAGGCCTTCCATTCTGAATTGAAACATTCTGAATTGAATGTATAATGTGAAGTAAAATATATATCCTTTAAGTTTAGAAGCCAGCTTTTAACTTTCTGCCATTTCAGCACGAATGTACGTGAATTTAATAGTCCATTATACGGAAGCAGAAATGTGTCTTGCGGGTCTAAATGTAGAGGGCACCAGCCCAGCCACGATTTCAAAGACGTAAAACGTTGTATATGCCATGGTTTTCGAGATATTGAAAAAAATTCCAAAATTTGTATTTTTAATGCGCGCGAATTTTAGTTTATTTGAAACTTTTTGCGCGCGGCCTATAGAAAAAATTGAATTGCTCGAAAACCATACAAGCTAGAAAGAAAAATCAAAATGGGTTTAAAAGGGGATATAAAATACTCTCTTGTGTTGCCATTTTTTATGGCTATTGATATTTATTAGTACATAAAAATAACAATATAATATAGTTATCTCTGAATTTTTTGCGTCTCTAACTATGCACAGGCCCATAAAAAATAACTGACTTTAATATAAGTTATAAATGCATTATTTTTTTGTTCAAGGTAGTACTTCAATGCAGAAAAAGTTAGGAATAAAAATATTCACATTTACAAATTTACCAGCATGTTGAAGTTAGCCAAATTTTGGCCAACTTTTTATTGCTTCCTAAAAATAAAAAAAAGATCCAAACAACTTGAAAATTTAGCTCAAAAATTTTTTTTTGAGTTTATATATCATATAACTATTGTGTCTAATCATTTAATAGTTAAAAAATTGCATCATCAAAAAATTGAATATGCAGCCTTTTTTGGATTTTTTTTTTAATTATCTAGCGTCCTTGTTTTTTAATATTTTTGAATGTACCCGGTCTAAAAATAAAAGATAGTATACTACTACTACTTACTGTACTACTTACTATATTTTCATCTTGGAGGTAAATTGGGGTAAATTTGGGGTAAATAGGTAAATCAAGCAGGTCAGAGTCCATAAAATTGGTATTTAGTATATACAAGAGAAGCTAAGGTCTCAAAAAAAAAAAAAATTGGCATTGGCCACCCCCATTATCACCCCCTTATCACCATCCCCACCCCACTACCGATGTGGGGTATCGTTTTGTGGGTTTTTGGGGTAGAGGACTTCAAATATTATATTATTAACGTTCCATAAACAATTAATTCCACATAAAAAATTTTTTCGTTGTGAGTGACTTGAACAGAAAATCTGGATGTGGAAGTAGTACCCCCAGAACGGATTTTTGTGGTTTTGTGATGTATAACCCCTCCACTAACAGTTACTGAAGGAAAATCTCAGATAACATTTTTTTGCGAGCTTCTGGTGTATTTTTTACTTTACCGACTGGCCTACCTGGTCAACAAATAAAACTAAATATGCCATTCGACGTACACCACGCACAAGGTTTTCAAATTTATGAAACAACAAAAAACTCATTTGAACTCCATGACAATGCTAAACTGATGGATACTTATTAACCCATGAAGTTTTAATTGGATCAGCTTCAAGTATAAAATGTTTGGAAAAGTTAGCTATTAAAACGCCAACGTAGTGCTAACTTTAGAAAATTATTAAATTAGTAAACGTAGAACAGCCACCACTCAATTTGAGTTCTAGTTGAGCATTGAGCGACATATTTCACCCTTTCCCATTTCTTTATTTAATTTACCAAGTCCTGATTTCCCCAAGGCAGCTCCAACAATTTCTTGTTTACAACTGATTAATTTCCCAAGACCAATTAAAAAATTAAATACCCTTTCTCGGTAAATATCTACCAGCATTATAAAAATTGCGATATAAGGTTGGGAAATATAACAGATTTGAGGAGAGATTGAAAAAGTGAGACGAAGCCCAGCTTTTTTTTCTCTCTCCCAGATTCTGTTACAAGTACTTAATAACTATGAATCTTATTTAGCATGATCGTGATTTGTGAACGTATCAACATTTTGATTGAACTGTATATGGTTGTATTTCTTAGAGCAATGGGAAGTACCTGAAACTATTTGAAAGATTTATTTATCATTTTTTAAATATTTTAAATATTAAATATTTATAATAAACAGAAAATAAACGCATATTTCCTTCTCATTCTGCAAAATCGTATCCTTAAATCACAGACGTCAGATTCTGAAGATATTCATTCACTAATCTAATAATTTCCACAGTATTCAAATTTCGTTTAATTACTTCCACATCCAGTGGAAGTATAGTAACGACAAAAAAATTTAAAAAAATTTTTATTGTTCAAATAGGCTTAGAATGTCACGAAACGTCGAGATTTTAAGTTTGAGCGAAAAAATTTTTCTGTCTGTCGGTCTGTAACTTTTTTTGTGCGCACGTTTACTCTGGAACTGTTTGAGATATTGACTTGAAATTTGGTACACGTATGTACTTTAACAAGATCTAGAACTAGATTATATTTTCATCTTGTTCCGTCGAAGGGTTGGGGGGTAAATTGGGGTAAATTTGGGGAAAATAGGTAAATGAAGCAGATAAGAGTCCATAAAATTGGTATTTAGTATATACAAGAGAAGCTAAGGTCCCAAAAAAAAAATTTGCCATTAGCCTCCCCCATTACCACCCCCACCCCATTATTAAAGGGGATGAAAAAAAAATGTGATTTAGTGTGTGTACAAGAACCAGAAACCTCAAAATGTTTTTTTACTTCATCCACCCCCACTACCAACCCCTATCACCACCCCCACCCCGCTACCGATGTGGGGTATCGTTTTATGGGTTTTTGGGGTAGAGGATTTCAAATATTATGTTATTAAAGTTCCATAAACAATTATTTCGACATACAAAATTTTTTCGTTGTGAGTGACTTGGATAAAAAATCTGGATGTGGAAGTAGTGATTCCTTGGGCAGCGGTTTTTTCATATTAACCAGTAAAGTTGTTTATTTTTGAACACCAATTTGCTTACCACACTTGGCTAGGTTATGGTGAGTTATGACATAACAATGTTGATTTTGTCTGTAAACTTAAAAAAAATACGATCGGACGAAACATTAATAAAACGCCAGTGCTGCTGCTGTGTGGACATTTATACAAATTTATAAAATTATGTTAAAATTATATACAGCTAATTTTCGTTGGTATGAAAAATAACATTCTAAACGGAAATTGTCAAGACTGGCACTAACTAAAATTCATGGTTTTATATCGCTTTATAGCTCTTATGGTTGACGATTTATAAATGTTGGTGTTCTATAAAGACTGCTACGAAAATGATTCATAATTTATTTAGCCCTGGCAAATCAAAGTAACCTCGATTAATCTTAATCTACGGAAAAGGAAGTTGCAGAGAGGTGAGAGAAACAAACCTAACCTCGCTACATTTCCTAGGAAACTTTACCAAACAATTTTATGCTCATAATAGATAACCTGAATCGAGGTCGATTTTACATCTTTATATCCAATCAAGGTAAACAAAAGTCTTTTATTTTAAATGTGAAACAGCCAATCGAAAATGTGAAGTACATTGTTTCTGCCATAACTTTTTTGTTTTTTATGCTATAGAAATAGGCAAAAAATCATTTGAAAACCTAATCAATAGCCTTGAATTTGGTTGTTAGCGTTTTTGGCCCTAAGTCCCACAGTTTCTGAACATTTAAACTAAATACTTCGTCTTAGAACCATTCGGACGCCACCATAATACTTACAAGATTTTCGAAACCATTAATTCTACAAAAATTAGAAAAAGACGACATTCATCTTCATTTAGTAGCTTTCTTATTTGTCTCTAGCATGTTTTTGCTAAAATCCCATTTTTGTAGTCGTTATAAAAACTATCAATTTATTTGGAAAGTTGCATAGAACCTTTTCTTCTCAAAATTTGATACTCTTTCAGCTCAATGTTCTGTTTTTTTTCTACTTGCCACCCCCTGAAATATAGAAACTTTTCTTTGATGCATTTACTATTAAGTTGCCAAAAATGAACGAAATCAGTTTGATATGACATTATTCCGAAGTTAAAACCTCTAGTTACAGAACTATAACTTTTACTTCCATGCTTTACTAAATATGGAATCAATCACTTTATCTTATTCACGACGTCTTGTGATCCAGGAATTATTTAAGTTTGCGTCTTTTTGCTGTATGGCACGTCTGGCAGCACCACACTATTTGTCGTGGTTGCATGTTAGGTGCACAGCTTCGCTAAAGTTTTTCCCATTGCCCCATACTGCACGTGTTACCAAATTTAATGTTAAGTTAATTTGAATCGGCAATAGGCGTCAACAAACGGTCTTAATCGCGAATGTCTGACTAGTCCGCGCTCGGCTTTACTGGCCAGGCGAAGTCTATCTCTTTAAGTCTACGGTTTATATAGAGGATATGTCATCAATTTGCCGAGAAAGAATCAGGGTAGATGCCAAGTAGCATGCTTTGGGAGTAATTATTCTAAAATAATGAGAAATTGCGCCGGAGCCAACGTATAAATTTCATGAAAGGAAACGAATCAATCATACGCCAACGCTGAAAAACGTGGATGATATTTTCCGTATGCTGTCACGCATCATTACACAACCCACATTGACGTACGAAGTACTGGCAGAAAATATATCGAGGATGTTCGATAACGAAGAAAAAATAATGAATATTAAATTCATTATTAATCTGCTACTGAAAATACGTACAGTTCCCGACAGTATACAAATAGATGTTCGACAAATAAATTTTTTGGGCTGTTTTTTTTTTATGTACAGTAAAGAATATTTCACGGTAAAGTAATCACCTTAATTTTTCGAATATTTTAAAACGTTATATAACTGTCTTGGGTGTTTATTATCCACATAGACTTCAATCTGTTATCTAAAATCTTCTAATATCCAAGTGTTTTAAATTGGTTTGTATCAACATGGACCCAACTATACGGTCTCTCATATAATAATCACTTGAATTAATTTTCTGGTATAGTTGACTACAACGTATAGGGCACATAAAAAAGGCCAGAAAAACCCGTCATAAAAATATCAAAGTCGGCGCTAGCACATGCTGATAAGAGTACTACAGAGCCGTACTTCAAATGTTTGCGTATTAGAATGAACAAAATAATTTTAAAAATCGTGTTTTTGGTAGAGACTTAATGTCGTTTATAGTAAATAAAAAACTCCTAATTTGTTTTGCGTCAAAATAGGAATATCTTATGCATTGGTGGACACATTGCCCGTCCTACATTGACAGAAAAATTTAAAGTACGACTCTGTTTATCTGTTACCCTGGTATTACCTCCGGCAATAAACTCCGTGTCGTTCTACTTGTAACGTGTAATTATATCACAAAAGTTAGAAATCTTAATTAAAAAAGAGCCGTGTTTTCGTTTATTTATTATCCTTAATTATGCCAGAACATACTTTACATAAGAATAGTCTTTTAAGACCTTCGAATTTGTTTAAACATATAGGGGAAAAATGTGAAAATTTAAAGGATGGTGTTTTTTGACCTTTCACCGTTTACGTATGACACCGGTAATAGATACACAACAATGCACTGGATCTTTGTTGTAGAGTAATCGGATTTTCTACAAAAAGTCCCCTAGAGCACATGTTTATCTATTATAGATTATGAGCTGCAAGTGTTCGCGCGCAAGTGTAAAAACCGTTGCCCAAGGAATCACTACTTCCACATCCAGATTCTCTATCCAAGTCACTCACAACGAAAAAAACTTTGTATGTGAAAATAGCTGTGGAACTTTAATAATATAATATTTGAAATCCTCTACCCCAAAAACCCATAAAACGATATCCCACATCAGTAGTGAGGTGGGGGGTGGTGATAGGGGGGTGGTAGTGGGAGTGGATGAAGTAAACAAATATTTTGAGGTATCTGGTTCCTGTACATAGGTACACTAAATCACATTTTTTTTTCATCCCCTTTAATAAGGGGTGGGGGTGGTAATGCGGTGGCTAATGCCAAACATTTTTTGAGACCTTAGCTTCTCTTGTATATACTAAATACCAATTTTATGGACTATTACCTGGTTGATTGACCTATTTACCCCAAATTTACCCCAATTGACCCTTCGATGGAACAAGATGAAAATATAATCTAGTTCTAGATCTCGTTAAAGTACATATGTGTACCAAATTTCAAGTCAATATCTTAAACAGTTTCAGAGTAAACGTGCGCACAAAAAAAAGTTACAGACAGACCGACAGACAGACAGAAATTTTTTTTTCGCTCAAACTTAAAATCTCGACGTTTCATGGCATTTTAAGCCTATTTGGACAATAAAAATTTTTTTAAATTTTTTTGTCGTTACCATACTTCCACTGGACGTGGAAGTAAAATTACCGGTTTCCCGACTTAATTGATAATCAAAAAAGAATGAAGGATTTTTCCGAAAATTTTGAAACAATTCATGGAGCACAAAAGGTTATAAAAATATCACGATTAGTGATTCGAAAAACATTTAAAAAATGCTAGCTAGAAGTTAACTTTGCTAAAAAATCATGCATGCGATTTAAAAAAAAATCTAAAATCAGATAGACAGACGAGGTTTTACAGTTTATTGTGGGATCCAAACTGCATATAGGGCATCAACAGTTCCTTCTCCCATCTAAGTCCGTAATATGGATTAAACGGTTTATTTATATAGTGTGACCCATTTCAAGTGGAAACACCTTCGGAACTCAGTTATTGGTCATCCAATTTCAACCAAATTTGGATCAGTATCAAAGATCTTTAATATTTCTTTCTTGAGTAAAACAAAATTTATTTCAGTCAGTGGCGTGCAGTTTTATTAAGAAAAAAAGGGTCGATTTTTCGAGAAATCATATTAGGCATTTGTTTTTGTTGAAAACCTAATGCAATATTATTGATCAGCATGCTGTAGAACCCCAATATTCAGAATTTAACAACATTTTGATTTTTGGTTTTCGAATTACGGCCCACTTAAAATTGCCCATTTTAAATATTAAATAATCAAGAAATTGGTAACGAATCTTTTTTCGAAATAAAGTCATTCTTTATTTTCTCTTTAAATTCATTTTTTCTATCACTCCATATCATCGATACTTTCAAATTCGGTAATCCTTAATGCCCGAATAATTTACAGGTCTGATGACTCAAAATTTTTCAATGAAAATTTTTGGCTTTCGAAATTTGAAAGTTTCGATGATATGGGATAGTAGACAAAGTGAATTTAATGAGAAAATGAAGAATGACTTTTTTCGAAAAAAAATGTCGTTACCAATTTATTGATTATTTAATGTTTAAAATAGATAATTTTAAGGGGACCGTAATTCGAAAACCAAAAATCAAAATGTTATTAAATTCTGGATATAGCGGTTGTACAGCATGCTGATCAATAATATTACTTTAGTTTTTCATCCAAAAAATGCCTAATATGATTTCTCGAAAAATCGACCCTTTTTTTCTTAATAAAAAAGCACGCCACTGACTGAAATAAGTTTTGTTTTACTCAAAAAAGAAATTTTAAAGACCTTTGATACCGATCCAAATTTGGTCGAAATGAATGGCCAATAACTGAGTTTACGAAGGTGTTTCCACTTGAAATGGGCCACACTGTATATAGTGTATTGATAAATGCATCAAAGAAACGTTTCTATATCCCCATTTTATAAGGGGTGGATACCACCATTTTTAGGGGGTGAAAACCAAAAAATAGTTTAAATAGCTGTGGCTTTTTTCATTTTCTACAATCTCGGTAATACTTAATTTTAGGGTAGAACTGACAGGAAAGGAGAAAATTGAAAAAGCCTGTTTTGACCGTAATTTTTTCAATATGGCGGCAACGATACATTCGTGGGAAATATTTATTAATGATTACATTATATAAAAAAAAATTCTTGTAGGAATTATTCGCAGGTCAAATAATGACAGATTGACTGTACTATTCACACAGTTGAGATTTTGTATAGGGGTGTCTTCCGTATACGGCTGGGGGTACTTTAAGTAGATTTGCCATTGGCATTTAATACCACTTGGAGCAAATGTTGTGAAAGTCCCGTCGGTGATTGTGTTTAATATTGCACAGGAAAATAAAAGAAAAACCCGTTTGAAACGTATATTTACCAGAAAAGTTGTAACCAAGCATTTTACCATCGAATGTATACATTCGCAAGAGGCATTCAGAAACTAAAGCTCTTGTATAAAAAACACACCAGACAAAAAAACTTACTTACAGTCCCGATTACAATTTTGTAACATCGAATTTTTAATAGTAAAATCGTCAGGGTCAAAAATTTTCTGCGGGTGCCTTGAAATATTTTGTTTTACCATGAAGGGCTTATATCTTGCCAATATTACTGATACTGTTAGATACCCAAATATTGATCCAGAAAAAAAATCATTATCTTTCATAATGTAGTTACAAAGTTGTATACTTAAGAGATGGCAAAATTAAAAAAATTTCATAAACTGTCATGACATGCCAACATTTTTTTTTTAATGAACGCTTTACGACCATCTATGTGAAAGTCTGAATCCCAACTAAAATGTAGGATAATATATAGGTATATGTGCCAGATAAAGTAGACATGAATTTATTACTAGGATAAAAATTTTCCGGAGGAAATTCCACCGTCCCACGATTTATTGTAAACTGCCTTAATTTAGAATGTAGGATTTAAAAGTAATAAATCAGATTGTATCCCTTTGTGGGACTAAAAAGATCTAGCAATCTTAATGAAAATCGTAGACTGTAACTTGAAAACTTTTTCACCGTTAAAATCAACATAAAAACGTAATATAATGTGAATGACGCACTTTTCATTAGAAGCCAGGACGACGATATAATTGTTTGTACTGGGCCACGAAATTTAAATTTAAAAGCACTTTGCAATCCAAAATCCCCTCACCCGGTTGAAAGGGTTAAATTCGCGTAAAAAGTCAGGAATGACGTAAAATCCTATAACTACATCAATCCTGAATTTAAAACAAAGTTAATCACATTTGATACGCTAATTTAATCGTTATAATCCACGATATTTTCTGGCTTCATTATCGTAAAGAGTATTTTCTAATAAAAGAAGTAATCGTTATCAGTTTATGGCGTATGTTTTTATTGTACAAGAATGATACAATATTGCTCGTTTCATTGGTCTTTTTATACGCGGTATATTTAATAAACTGTAAAAAATGGTCATGTCCAGTACCGTCGTAGATATAAAGACTGCCTCACCCAAAAGGATTACCTCAATAAACACTTCAGATATCGATAATTACTTTAAATGTAATCGCGTTTTTATGTATCATTTTATCTACTTCTCTCTCAGATCCTGATATCTCCGAAAATTAAGTAAAGTAAATAAATAGTTAGGGGCTTATAATTCTTAACACGGATATAATTATAAAATGTAACCGAAATAGTTACATAAAATACATATATTTAATGGAAAGGCTTATAATTTTATTTCCCCCGGCCGTACAAAAGATTTTTATGTTTGTTTTTCCTTGAACCAACAAACAATTTTTTGCACTCATTTTCCCCACGCGATTTTATGGCTGTTTTTTCGTCATTCCTTTTATATACGACGCTACTAAACTACTGTACCTCGACTACACTAACTTAGTTGGTATTCTTTTTCAATGCAAATAAGCGCTAGCACTCACTAGGATGCCCTACGGGCCTCGGGTTGCAAACTGCATTTTCGACCAAAAAAGTGCACCTTACAACCCTTGCTACATAAATAACTATCATGAAAGTCAGAGAAAAATATTTGTTGACTACCTGTAATAGCCGCAACAATAACGTTACTACCAATGTTACAGCGTACGGTCTGTTACCAGCTCTAGTGTGGAAAACTAACAATCACACAAAAGAAAAAAACAAATAAAAAGATTTATTTTAACTTTAACCCCCACTTTACTTCGGTGCACCGCCCTTCTAACGTAATAAAAATGTTTCTCGCATGTTATAATTTACGATGCACTTTACAATGTTTGTTTGACATGTTCGAGTTTCTATATTTTTTGTAAAAAATATATCGTGCGAAAAGAATTTTTCAATTGACTGTAGTTAAGGAAAAGATTGGAAGAATACCTTGTTAAAATTTAAGTTCGATATCTATAATAGCAAGCGGGATCTAGAGTGAGAAATAATAAAATACATATTTTCATGTTTTTTTGCAAATAATAGTATATTATTCAACGAGCGGTAATGTAGGTAATAACTCACGCAGATGAAGTTTACAGCACGAGCCGCAGGCGAGTGCTGTAAATCATCAAGTGAGTTATTACCATTACCGCAAGTTGAATACTATACTTTATCTACGATTATAACAGTAAATATTACATTGAGAAAATTACTAATAAAATTAACTGTAAAATTTAATTTTTGTACACATTTTTATGTTTGTTCTGCGATTTTTCGGTTAATAAATGAAGAGCTAAGTGGTTATGTGACATTTTTGAAAATTTTGAGATTTCTACACAGGCAACTATTTTAACTTATAATCTATCATTTCAATAAGTTTTTGGGATAATAAACCTTTCCTAAATGCGTTTTAATGTTTGATAAAGGTGTTATGTACATATGGTTTTTATATAATTTAATGGATAAAGGTGTCATGATCACATACCACCTTCATCCATTACTGTGCGATATTAAATTGTTTTAATCCAAAACACTTTGCTTTTAAAGTTATGTTATATTAACATTAATGTGACAAGTTGTGTTAAGTGTTTCTTACTATTATAGTGAAAATGGTCAGTCGTAGTAAACTGATATTATAAATGGCAAGGAATAAACGATTTCATGAATCATGTAAGATGTTTATAAATTGGCTGATATTTGGAAATAGTGCTTATAGTGTTTTAATCCATATATTCATTTCGTTCAATTTCGAAATGGTATGAGATGGTACAAGAGTCGAGATGGTACTTGAGTATCTAATTGCTGTAAACACGTTTATACCTTTTGGCAATTCAGCAGAAATCAGTCACATAGTGGCAATTTCTTCACAGGCAAGTTTTAATAATGTTTTAAAAACAAAACATTATCAATATAAAATGCAATAATAAAATACGAATTTACCAAAGTGACGCTTTGCGGTGTTGATTTTTGTACAAACATTTTTATGCTGACAAGTAGAAGAGGGCTGGACCGTAGAAATTTTTATGACAAGAGCAAAACTGATATCCGGTATGGCTTCTGCCCACCCAATATTTTGAAAGAGTATTAAATTGTTTAAGGCAAATCTGGCGAATTCCGAAATTCTTGCGGAAAAAATAATAAGTATGATAATTACGCCAATCAAGTCAAAGGTCATTTGGGTTTGTAAGGTTATCGTTTAAGAATTACATGCTTACATCTATTGGATTATCTGTGAAAAATCTGAAATTACGTCCATGGTATTCAAAATTGTTTAATTGAGATCATGAAATGACTCACTTTTTTCAGAAATGTGATGCTGGAAATAATACTAAAGAATACGGAGAAAATTACAAACTAGCTTTCGAACAACAAAAGCGTGACGGAGCAAAAGTTACAGTAGATAGAACGATTTGCTTTCTTACTTTAGATCTTCAACAAACCATGCCGCTGCCAAAATTAAGTACATCGAAAGCATTTTACCTTCGTCAAATGTGGTTTTACAACCTTGGCATACATACATTGAGGAATACTGAAAAAAAAACGTTCTTTTTCACATGGACTGAAGATATGGCCAACCGTGAACGCCTAGAAATTGCTAGTTGCTACATACCTTTTCACAAATTTACAATGAATATTCCCAAGAAAAGATCGATATCATTATAATATGGCTCGACTCCTGTGGTGGACAAAATAAAAACTTCAATATCATTACACTTTACCAGTTGTTGATTTTAAAGAGATAATTTAAAGTTATCGATTATAAATTTTAGGAGGTGGGACATTCATATTTAGATTCAGACAGATACTTTGGCAGAGTCGAGAAAATTTTAAGGAAACATCAAAACATCTACGTTCCGGATCACTATCGAGAAATTTTAAGAACTCCCAAAGACGCCGTTGTCATAGATATGAAGAATCATTTCAAGGATATTGATGGAATTGCCTCAAAACTCAATTTGTACAACAGGAAGAAAAACTTGAACAATGAAAATGCTTATTTTCGCGACGGTAAAAAATGGCACCTATGGGTGCTACTATTACATCACTAGATGAAATGACTCCATTTTACAAAGTCGATATTTTAAAGAAAAGGAATATGCATAAGATAAATTCCGACGGTATTGCTCTAACGGTGTTTAATGAAAACAAGGGCAGCCTAAGTGTAAAAAAACTAGTCAATCTTAAAGAACAATTACCATTCATAAAGGAAGAATACAGGCCGTATTATCACAACATACTTGGAAATGACCAAACTATGGCTCAAAACCGTAGAACTGTCCGACAACCTAAAAATTGTACAATGTTTTAATAATAATAAAATATGTTTAATTTCTTAACACTTTTATCACTAATTCCTTATTCATTTCAGAGAAACTTATGAACCGATAAAGGTGTTATGTACATTAATTTTTTAAAATATTCGAAAATAATGATAACTGACACCTTTAGTTATTTGTCTCTGAAAAGTACATCAAATGTCAATATCATCGCAAAATGCAAGCTAAATAGTCGTTATAACAAAAAAGTTCTCGCCTAAAAACTTTCGAGTTAAATTACTCAATAACGTGTTTTTGTGACATAACACCTTTATCCACTTAGCTCTTCAAATTATGTATTGTATCATTAGCCACTTATCTTCATTCTGGTGGTGTACGTATTAGTTCATCTTCACTAATCTAATTCATCATTTTTGGCACAATTATTAGTTAACTTGATTTGAAAACGTCGAAACTATTCAAACATGATAAATCACCTTCCTCCCCTCAATAATAATGGACCGTCCTATTTCACCGTATCGAAAAAAAATTTCTCTCGGACAGAGCCAATTCGTGTGTAGCGCGTTACGTCGATTGGACAGGCTAGGCATGAAGATAATGGTGATTGGCTCTGTACCTAGTGATTTATAATAACTCACTCATTATAACTCACGCTATTTGTTTATGGATATTATTAATTGTTCAAAAGCAGTTCATTAATAAGAGTAGAAAAACGCCTTTTTATCGAAGTTGGCAATTCCGAATGAATTGACGAACTCGAAATTCGAATCCGGCAGGAAACGTTACATAAGAATCTGGTTTCTGTGTATACCCCCCCCCCCCCCCCCCCTGTCGATTTCGAGACCAACTAATTTGAATAAGTCTTTTTTTATTCTATTTATTTATTTTTTTTTTATCTATTTATTTAACGTCGACCTATTCCCGCTACCAGGACCTATCACCGATGCCAGGAGACGAGAATCCCCCAACCATGAAATTTTGTCGATCTCTTCTCGTAAGAAGAGTAGGGATCTTTTACTTGCCTAACATTTAATAGACAAGGGACCGCCTGCTTTATATCCCCTCCGGAGGATGGTATATCCACTACGCAATCCTCGTCTTGAAATTGCATAGCTTCCGCGTATACACTGAGATTCAAGCCGCTAGAAGGTGGAACGAGATCGCTGTGTTTCCCCAGATGGATTTCACCCATCCAAGTACTAACCGTACACGGTGCTTCACTAGATACATACCCAGTGAAGACGTATCTTTAGTTACAAATACTAATTCGGCCAACTCTTGTTTACTCGAGCGAAAGAAGTATCTGTAAGGATTACTTACACCGTAGCGACGGACTTTGCCGGCCCATAGTTACGCCCCTGCTTGATTGGTTTAGCTATAAGGCGACAAACATTGTTAAATTAAATGAATCGAAGTTATTTCTAGACTATTGCCGAAAAGGAATTTAACGCTGATGGAGTAGCTTATTTTCTCTGGAGTGTAATAATAACTTCGACCCCTAAAAGCAATTGACGTCGACGACAAGACGCCCACGATTCAATACTTGTTTATAACGGAGACACATGCCGCCCATTCTAATAAGCCATCGCAGAATAAGAGCAAATTGCTAATAAATTATTATCTACCAGACTTTCTTATTAATTTATGAAGGGCGTGACATCAGAAAATAATATTTATTTCACATTTTAGTTTTACAGTTTTTACCCTTAGACATTTACTATAATAGTAAGTACTTAAACAGTTTCTCAAACGACCTACTATACTATAAATGATAAATATTATATTATGAAAATAAGGATTTTTTAATATCCAAATTTCAAGTTGTTTTCCTATTTTCTTAATTTGAATGTACATGTTATAGTTATAGATCAATGCAGTTAAACGATCCCCCATTATTTTTAGGTGACATTCGAGCTCGATGGGAATTAGATTTGTGAGTACTTTTAAGGCCTCCTAATTTGTTTTAACAATTTGAAAAAATTGTTGAAATTTCGAGAATGGTGTTTTTTCACCCTTCACCACCCACCCTTAGAAAACGGTAATATATACACTGGACTTTTCTTTGTACAACATCGGACAAAAAAATCCACAACAGCATATATTTATCTATTATAGATTACGAGCTATCAACTGGTGTCCGCGCGCAAGCGTAAAAATGACCGTTTTTGCGCTACCCCCCAAAGCCCTGGCGCGTCCACCAACAATCGAAAAAGTCTCAAACATTTTTGGATAGATTTCAGACATTCTCGAATTTTGGAGATGCTAAATATTGAGTTAAAGATGTTAAATATTAGCTGTTTTATGAAATGTTAAATATCTCAGAAATTGTGACACCTACGTCCCGTCCCGTCCCGCATGCTAAGAAATGAAATTAAGACAATTAATTGCTCTTTCAAATTATTTTTTGCTCGTTCCTGTAGCATAAGAAATAAAGAAGTTATGATGGAAAAATGTGCGTATTTATATTTTTTTATATAAAAAGGTCACCATTTTGTTAATCTAATTAGCCGGTAATTTAAAAACATGATCTTAAATGTAGTTTTTCGTTAAGATGTAGCATTACCTAGATGCTCAAATTTTTTTGCTCATTTAAAGTACTTGCTTTAGAAAAAATGCATTTTAAACTTTAATCCGAAACACTTGGATACCAAATGTAAACTTAAATATCTCCGAAATTATTAATCCTACATCAATAAACAAAAAATATAATTAATTCCCAGTTTGTACTTTCTGTGATTGGTCTGTAACATTTTTTCGATACAGAGTAATACTTTTCAAGATACTTGACGAAAGCCGTTTGGAAATACCTTTTTTTTATGCTAAAATCGCAATTTTGAAGTCGTTATAACTTAAAAACTATCAATTTATGTGAAAAATACCATAGAACCTTTTCTTCTTAAAATTTGATTCTACTCCAATAAATATATATTTTTTTAAGAGCCACCCCCTGAGAAGAGGTGGCATTCACCCCCCTATAAATTAGCAAGCCACCGCACAACATAGAAACTTTTCTGTGAACCATTTACTATTATACTGCCAAAAATGAACGAAATCCATTCAATATGACATTATTCCGAAGTTTTGCATGTCTTTTACCTTTAGGTACTGTACTAAAATGTGTTTTCAGAACTTAATGAGGCTAAAAAATAAATATACAATCAAGCCCCCCCCCAATTTTTTCTTCTCAAAAAAATATTTACTGTTGTAAAAAAAATAAGGTATCTTAATGTGACCAAATAGCAATTTTTTTTGAGGCTCCAAAATGTTTTCTCAAATATCTCGTTTTTTAGAGAAAACAATAAATATTTTTATTTGTAATTTTTTATAATAGTATACATCCATAAGATCTACAATTCCACCAAGTTTCATTGAAAAAGATTTATTATCATTATTATAATTTTTTTTGTAATTTCGGTTTACCTATGTAAAACTAGAACATTACCGGTTTTTATTTTTTATAAAAGAATAAAATGGCGGATCAGATTTGGACCTATGCAGCTTTAGTCACAATTTATTGCATTTTGATATTTGAACAGAACTCGAGATATTAAAAAAAACGAGACAAAAATACGTTTTTCAAAACTAAACTTTAATTAAAAAAAAGAAGCTCATCTCCCAGTTTGGACAAAACTCTCGACAAAACTTTACTGTAATTTCCTGATAACTTACAGATTGCATTTCCATAAAAAAAATTGCCCCCCTTCCCGAAATAATCGTTGAAATGGTATTTTTATTCGACTATAAATGCCTGTAACTTCATTATTATGCATAATAAAAAAAAAGCTTTATGCAAAAGTTATTTTTTCCCCAGAAAAAGTATATTATTGTTTTGTATCTCGCTTATTGTGCGAGTTTACAACGGTTACAAGCATTTTAAGAAACACAGTTCATGAGCAAACATTTTTAGTCAATGTTTCAGCGAGAGTTTGGTAGGCCAATATATTTTTTGAAAAAATCGATTCCACTTTGCGTTCTAGGACTGAACGCCTGTTACTAAACTCTAAAGCATTTCGGCGATAACTCGAATAAACGCAAATATACAAGTTATTTCACTCAGCCATTATTCTTCTAAAACACGTCGAGGTTTGGCTTTTTTGTTGGATACACTTTTTCTTTATTGAGATCAGAGTTGCCATGAGGTGGATTTCCGGAATAGAAAACGATATTCCGACCCTTATTCTGATATTTCGATTTCCCTGTTAGTATGCGGACTGCTACACGTTTCAGCTTATATAGTTTTCTTGGGCATTTATCATATAAATTCGTGCTGGACAAAGTGATCTTGAGAAAATTACATTCTCCTTCAATTCTTTCTAACATACAGGGTGTCTACTGTACACGTACAAATATTTTGTTTGATAACACAGGCACACAAAAAAAAGGTCGTGTACTCGGGGACCGACCTATATAATACCGGTATGTATTTTCGCCCGCTGAACCCGAATCCGGGGTCAAAATTGGCCGGAAAAATAAAAAAATGGCCGGAAATTCGCCAAAATTCGGGTAAAAAAACATTGAAGAGATTGACGTGACTTAACCCATATAACGGTATTTATTTTCGCCCGCTGAAGCCTAATCCGGGTTCAGAATTGGCCCATCGGGTCAAAATTGGTCGGAAGAATAAAAAAATGGCCAGAAATTCGCCAAAATTTGGGTAAAAAAACATTGAAGGATTGACGTGACTTAACCCACATACCGGTACGTATTTTCGCCCGCTGAACCTGAATGCGGGTTCAGAATTGGCTCATCGGGTCAAAATTGGCCGGAAAAATAAAAAAAATGGCCCCGGAAATACGCCAAAATTCGGGTCAAAAGACACTGAAGAGATTGACGTGACTTAACCCATATAACGGTATTTATTTTCGCCCGCTGAAGCCGAATCCGGGTTCAGAATTGACCCATCGGGTCAAAATTGGCCGGAAGAATAAAAAAAATGGCCAGAAATTCGCCAAAATTCGGATAAAAAAACATTGAAGGGATTGGCGTGACTTAACCCACATACCGGTATGTATTTTCGCCCGCTGAACCTGAATGCAGGTTCAAAATTGGCCCATCGGGTCAAAATTGGCTGGAAAAATGAAAAAATGGCCGGAAATACGCCAAAATTCGGGTAAAAAAACATTGAAGGGATTGACGTGACAACCCATATTTTCGCATGCTAAACCCGAATTCGAGTTCAGAATTAATTCATCGGGTCAAAATTGGCCGGAAGAATAAAAAATGGCCAGAAATTCGCCAAAATTCGATTAAAAAAACATTGAAGGGATTGACGTGAGTTAACCCATATACCGGTATGTATTTTCGCCCACTGAACCCGAATCTGGCGTCAAAATTGGCGAGAAAAATAAAAAATGGCCGGAAACTCGCCAAAATCTGGGGTCAAAAAACATTAAATGATATTGAAGTGACCCTTATATTGGTGTGTATTCCCTAAATTTTGAAAATTTAGGGAATTACTAATCCAAAGAAAATAATTACAAGCATCTGGCACTTCTGCTTATAACGGAAGTCGATACTAACTTGCTTATTTTAAATGGAACAATCTATATAATTCAAAGTCTTCGGAAAGAGCGAAAAATTCTGGTCTAAAGTCAATTTTTTACATTACATTTTGTCAACTTCAATCCGCTAAAACTTTTAAATTCTAAATTTTTTAATTTTAACTCTTAAATTGTTAATTTTAAATGTTTAACTCTTAAATTTAATAATTTAAAAAAAAAAAATGTTTTTTGTATTCGTATGTAGTGTACATTATTGTTTATTGTTTGTATTATTTGTGGCTACTTGCAACTTAGGTTTAGCTAGATTAGATTAGGTAGTATTAAGAAACTGTACGAAACTGATATCCTGTGATCTGCAAGTGAATAAATAAATAAATAAATAAATAAATAGAAATAAATAAAAACTTGTTTAAATCAAATGTATTTTTTTGCATTAAATTATGTAAAATTAAATCCCCTTTCATATTCCTTCAATTATTATACAGGTAGATGATGAATATGCAAATTGTAATTTTTTTTTTTTTTAATAAGCGTAACTAATATCGCTTAACTATATAATTAACACCTAGGTTTAGGTCTATGTTGCTTGCTAGAAAATCAAACACCATTAGCACGCTGACATGTGGTAAATTACGTGAATCAATTTTCTGATATCCCAGCTATGTAGATATTTTTAATTTCGATAAACACACAGTAAGTTAACAATATTTAATACTAGTTGTACCGCGGAGAACTTTAATTTGGTGATTACACACGTTACAAATTATTGTTTAAAAGATTTCTTTTACATATGTTGTACGAATCCTGTATCTTGTAATATGACAAAGAAAATTCATTTTTACTTTTATGTCCGAACCTGTGCATTGAATGAAACAATTTAATAAATATGGTGTCTCAAAAATTAGAAAATTTCATGTATATCAGTAGCGCTATGTACAGTCCTGAACTCCTTGCATACACAGTCAAATAGAAACATTTCTAGGAATTCTATCCTGCAATTCTAATGTTGCAAATACGATTATTGTCTCACTAATACTTTCAATTATTTCACCCAAATGATTAACACTTTTTTGCCTTCTTATATAAAATCAGAGATGACAAAGAATTTATTTTAAATCCCAGTTATTATTTCGCCGTTACATAATTTCGATTTTCAAAAATCACTACTCGAAAATAGGTTACCTACTATAAAAAACTAAGAAACACTCACCTATCGAAAATCCTTGCTTCCTTCAAGACGTTTCCCAAGTTGATGTAGGCGTCCAAAAAGTTGGGATCCAAACCGACGGCCTTCTCAAAATGATGTATCGCCAACCATATCTCACCTTGTGCGTTGAAAACGCATCCCAGATTACTCCAGGCGACTGCAAAATCCGGTCTAGTTTCTATGGCCTTTAAGTAGCAAGCCTATAGAAACAATCAAAATTAGGCGGTGTATTTGGACTCTAGCCACGTCGCACGCGCCTCCACTTCCGCGGGACCTCTCAATGATTCGCAAAAGAGCTCGCACACGAATCGCAAAGCGCTTACGCACATACCTGTACTAGACTGGAAAAATGAGATACAGCCAGAAACAAAACTATCTTTTTGAATGATGAAAATGTATCGAGAGTATAATTTGTGTCTGGTAAGTGTCCATTTTTCATCAGCTATAACTCGGTTTAGAAAGAACTACAGCAGGACACCATCCGCCTGGTGGTGATCCGCTAAACCAGTCCAAGGAGCGTTAATCTGTTACGCTCAAACGTGATGCCAGTACGCACTGCCAATAAAAAGTCGTCTTTACGCTAGGCGCTCTCTGGAAGAATGTTTCACCTATAAAAGAACCTCCAATTTACGCCTATGCGCCCATGACGCTTCGAGAGGCCCCAAAATCTCCGATACCTAAAAACAAAGACCACCAGAATCCGTCGCTTGCGTACTTTACCTGACTCTAAGCCATTGGTTTATGCTTTTACCAGTCTGTCTGCGATGGGTTGACAAAATCGACCAAATCTGCCACATACCTGTATTATTGTACAGCAACATAGTAATACCATTAGTCAGTATTCTTACTTCTTAATAACACATATGATTTTTTTGGTGGTCACAAAATGAGATGTCACCAACCAAGCTTGGAAATTTAGGGGGATATTTTTTAACTGTTAGCAATCCTACGGTATAGAGGATGAACTGCACAATAGCCAATTACTTTTTCATTTTATACATGACCATGAAGTAACAACCTACAATACTTGGTAGTTTAATGAGTTGTCAACATTGGAGACGCCTAGGCGTGCGAAGGATTTCACAAATTAAGATGTGTAATGTTTCTTTTTTTTTCCTATTTAACAATTAAAATAAATTATTGTGGTTTGAATAATACTAAATTCTACAGTATAAATTATTTCAAAAATGAACACAATAAAAGAAAACAAATTTTCACACAGCATTTACTCTGAATAACATAAAAGCAGTAAAAATATGTATATCAATTTTTTTCCTTAAGAGGGAGCAGATCAGAGGCAATGAGTCAATGTGAAGAGAGATCTTCATAATAAACAAATTTTAGCTAAAAACTTTCTTCAATAGAAGTGTAATATTCATTTACTTACAAGAATATCTTTTAATAACGTCAGCCGTTTGGCTAAAAACTGCTTTTTCCCAATCAAGATTTTTAGTATAGTGCTTTTTAATAGATGGTGCCACCTACACCACTACAATAGGGCATCTGCATCATGTAACCAACATAACCTTAAACTTTAAGTTTGTCAAGTTTATTCTCATTTTTAATGTTTGTATACGCATTTTTAGCTTGGAGCCGTACTGGCTCCAAGCAAATATTTAAAAATTCACGTAAATAATTTTTCAATATTGTTGATTAATAAAAATAGACTGCTAATTACAGGTTAGATTTCCAACCCACAAAAAGAGTTCTATTTTATTAGAACAAAGTATTTAGAACTTCATAAACATTACACTGAACTAGATTTTAATTTAAAATACGGGAACTAGGCAGAAATTTTAATAATAGCTGCACAATACTCTTATATCTTAAGAAACACATATTTTTGAGGTTAGCTGTGATGGCCTATAATACCCACACTGCCTACCCCTTGCCCCACTTTAGCTTTACCGATGAAACTTTGTGATTGGCATTGTCCCCTCTTAATAAAGGCTAAAAATATTTCCACGATAAAAGTTAAATTTTCCCTGATATTTTATACAGAAAGCAATTGTCCCTGAGTCTTCCCTGTCCCTTTTTAATTATCTGATAATTCCCATTTCCAGGTTGCTGGGAATACTAAGGGAGCATAGTATTTGTGCTGAAAAAATTTGCTGCTAATGTCTGGAACTCCAGTATATTATTATACAGAGTGATTCATAAGTAATGGTACAACGCTTAACTGTCGATAGTGGGCATAAAAATATTAAGATTGAGCCAATTACTCTTTAATGAATTGTTGATAGGTAAAAAGATACAGGGTGTCAGAGTTAACATATATTTTTTAATTTTCCTTTGTAATTTAATCCGTTTTTAAAAATTATGTGTGAAAATTGATGTTATTTAAGGTGGGAAATCGTAACACATCTTCAGTCTTGGTCTAGCTCCTAGAGGAGCGTTTAATCTGGTAAAAATGCTGTAACCTTTACGGCATATTTCGGATAAAGCTGTATTTTTGTCATTTCTTCATAAAAAATGTATACACATTTCAAGTCTTTGAATACAAGTTTCTGAGAAAAGTGTAAATGTAAATAAAGAAACATATTTACAAGCAGGCATAAAAACGAAAAGTAACTGTAAAACAACCAATCTTTCAAACAATAATTAGCTATAGAGAAGTTTGTTTGATTAAATTTTATTTGTTTCTAATATTTATATTTCATAAAGACTTGCTTGGCTAAACTTTTTACTCCAGCTATCCACAGTTAAACGTTGTACCATTACTTAAGAATCACATGCATATGTACATATGTGGAAAGAAGTTGGCACACTGTGGTGTGTTGAACTTTATATTTTAACGTAATGTAGTTACATACATTACTTATTTCCAATTTTTCAATTAATTTTCTGCGCCCCTACAAACTCTCACTGTGTTAATATTTTTTAAAGATGTTTCTCTTGTTGCCATTTTGAGGTAATTTGACGCATTTTAGAATTTTGACATATTGTGAAATGGTACTATCGTGAGCAAAAAAAATAGGACAACTATTTTTTTCTAATGTAAATCTGTCATTATTTGAATAGGCCAGTCCAACACGCTGTCACTTTGCTTTGTTTGTACTACAGCAGCCATCTTTTGTTGGTAAGTTAGGGTTTGCGACAGGCCTAAAGGGCACCATACACGTTCAGTAATCTCATTACCTGAATTTTCGCGTTTTTTCAGTCATACTTAATTCAATAATTATAGCTAGATATGCTTTTTTCTGAAATAATGGACATGTAAGGTGTGAAAAATAATGACAGGGAATGACGGGGAAATTTTTAGTAATGATGTTTCTGTAATGATATGTTGGAATGACATTATTGCTGAACGTGTATGGTGCCCTTTAGGCCTGACAAAAACCCTAACTTACCAACAAAAGATGGCTGCTGTAGTACAAACAAAGCAAAGTGACAGCGTGTTGGACTGGCCTATTTGTAATGAGTAGCAGAAATAAAACAGTTAGCACTTTTATTTTTTATTGTAATGCTGTAGTTATTGCTATAGCAAATGATGGATGGTCAATGAGACAAGTTGCACTGCATTATAACATTAACAAAAATTTGGTTTAACATTTTAAAAAAGTGGAGAATAAACAGCACAATAATTATAAATCCTGGATCAGGGGACAAAGGATATCCAACTTAATAAGAGACTAACTATTAATATTTCGGTATTGTACTATTTATAACTTCTATAAGTCTGTCTGACGTAGAATTAAATAACCTTATACAATAATCATCAGTAATATTTTCCCGTGCTTTATTTATTTCCAGTAATTCTTGGGCATTCCGTGGTCTCACATTTAGTTTTTAGATACTTCTTACGAGTAATCCCCATACTTCTTTCATGGGGTTAAGATCTGAAAACTATGACTGGGCCAGTTGTTGTTATCTTGAAACCAGTTAGTTACAGTATGAGCAGTATGAACGGAACAATTATCTTGTTGAAATATGAATTCATTATTAGGAAATAATTGACACAGAAGAGAGCATAATATTGTATAAAATCTTAATATACTTTTCACTATTAAATCGTTACTCGATATGCCATAAAACACCAGGACCACGTGCAGATATCCAAGCCCACATATTAACGGAAAATCTACCACTTTTGTCATTGTTAGATATATATTTCTCATCGAATCGAGTATTCGGAGGTCGGTAAACACGAATACAACCGCTGTGTGTTGACTGGAAAGTTTTTTCATCTGTAAAAACTACATTGTTCCAATAATGTACATCATACATTAAAAATTGAAGGGCAAATCCTAGTCGAGCTTCTTTATGCTCAGCTTTAAGCAAGTATTTCTGTGCTGCTGGATGACAGCGTAGCTCCGATTCTCTTACTCGCTGGCGACCAGTACTACTCGATCCAGGAAAATTTGTTTCTTCAGCATCAGCAGCCTGAATAACTGAATAAAATGGATTTTCTACTAATGAACTTCTACTAATCGTACCATACTATTCTCCACTCTTTTAAAATGTTACACACTAAATTTTTGTTAATATTATAAAGCAGTGCAATTTGTCTCATTGACCATCCATCTTCTGCTCTAGCAATAACTCCAGCTTTGACTAAATCGCTTATATGGGGCATATTAAGTTTTTTGCACACTTGCAATGAATGACAAATAACTGACAATGTCACAAAAATTAAAGTTAGCAAAAATACGTTATACGTTTTTTGCGGAAGACAGTACAAATAACCAATTTGAAAAAAAATATGTACCTAAAAAAAACCTATGTTGAATTACATAGTTGACTTTAGATTTATTCTGGTATAAAAAATGTCGTTGTGTTTGATGGTGCTGTAAAGATCAAAGACGCCGACATTTTTTATACGCAGAATACATCTGAAGTCAACTATACCACGGTTTATGATTCAATTTATAAAAAATAAAATGAAAACATTCCACATCTCTTTAAAATCCATCTGATAGAAAAGCTACATTTAAATTTTAAAACAAAATGTATTATGAGTCTGGTGTACTGTAGGCACACCTCAATCCTATTCCAATCGCCACTTGGTGAAATCCTTTTTGGGATAATACATAAAAATTTAAAAAAATTGGTGCAGGCAAGGAAGGACAGCATGAACGATATGATTTTCTTTATGCGAAATTGCAAGTTACGTTAAAGAATGCGACGTTACCTGCAATTTCCAAGCTTTCATAGAAAATTAAACTCAGGAAGATGACGCTTAGTACTGTCAAACATAACTGTCACAGTATGATTATAATTAACACCTTACTTTATTACATCTTAAGATTTTGTAATGCTTTTTCGATGGCAAATTTGGAATAATAGTAAGAAATATTTGCATATCATCTGTCTTTTGCTCAGCTGAAAAAGTATTTTTGTACAAAACCAACTGGTTTTCAATGCTGTTTTATCTGCGTAATTTTATGCCGTTGCCATTATTTTATAGCTCTCTTTGAGGCAAGTTTGGAGAAATTCATATAAGGAATTTTTAAAATAGCACTGTACTTTGCTACTATTGTTATCCCTTTCACTGCACACTAATATTTCAAAGCTGCCCATCATATTAAGCATTTTTTTACCGCTTGCGTACATATTCATCAAGAGCAGCGTGATTCATTTTATGTAATGGAAAAGTACCCATCATTTTGCATGATTAGCGTGTTTTTTTTTATCATTGTGTAATATCTCAAAATATCATGCGTGCAAGTAAACCATTCTATGTAACGGAAAAGTATCCATTGTTTTGCATGTTTTTTTAATGGATTTTATCATTGTGCAATATCTCTAAATATCATGCGAGGGAGTTTATTCGGGTAGAGCAGCCTGATCCTATTTTTATTAAAAACGTGAGTATACTCGTCTAGAGCAGTTAACCGGTCGGCGAATATATTCGCCAAAAGCAGTGAAAAGGTTAAAGAAGGTGCAGAATTTTTATATTAAAAATACTTCATTTTATGCTCATCATATTTAAATCAAAGAGTAATCAAATATAACATGGGAATGATATACAAATATTCGTAATTTAACTTATACAAGGTGTTTCGAAAATATTGGGACAACACTTAGCCGTAGATTCTTTACATCAAAACAAGTCGATTTAACTCAAAAAGTAGTGGTCTAACTCTTTTCGTCTTCAAGATACAGGGTGGTAAAGTAAAAAAATTGTATTTGTAATTGGTCTCTATCTTGGAAACTATTATACGTATCTACTTCAAAGTTGGTAACGACATGTTTTTCAGGTCGCTAATTACAATGATGATATTGCCGATGCCATATTTTGTAGATGGCCCTAGTTACAGGACTTTTACGTGACACTTTAAGCCATAACTTTTTTTAGGTTAGGTTTTCGAAACTGTCTTCTATTATAATCGAAATGCAATTTAGTTTCCTAAAGAAAAGGTGTACTTGTTTGAACGCGATAAAATGCATGCTTTCAAAGAAATACGTGATTTACAACTTTATCACACACCAGTTCGAAGAAATCCAATTGTACCTAAATGCTGTTTCTTACCGGCACGGTAGCTCAATCGGTTAAGGCGTATTGAGTGGCGAATACGCTGATCGACTCGCTACCGCGCTCTGGGTTCGACCCCCAGCCCCGGTATTGACAACACCGGGGGGTGTGGATGTATGTCTGCGTTTTTCCGAATGTGTAACCCCCTTCCGGACAGCCTTGGCTTTGGATTTGGGGGTTGTCTACTATCTGTGGTGTGTTTATGTTATGTTATGTTATCTAGTAGGTGTACATCAAGTATGATGTCTTGAAATCATCAATACTGCTTGTTGTAGATACGTATAATATTCTCCAAGATAGAGACAAAAAAAGAATACAATTTTTTTTACTATACCACTTTGTATGTTGAAAACGAAAAGAGTTAGACCGCTACTTTTTGGGTTAAATCGACTTGTTTTGATGTCAAG
This sequence comes from Rutpela maculata, assembly GCA_936432065.2. Taxonomy (NCBI): domain Eukaryota; kingdom Metazoa; phylum Arthropoda; class Insecta; order Coleoptera; family Cerambycidae; genus Rutpela; species Rutpela maculata. The sequence continues at coordinate 778,395 of OW386286.2, read as the reverse complement.
AGTCTACGCTAAGCGTTGTCCCAATCTTTTCAAAACACCCGGGGTGTTGAATTTCTTCGAACAGGTGTGTGACAAAGTTGTAAATCGCGTATTTCTCTGAAAGGGTGCATTTTATCGCGTTTAAACAAGTACACATTTTCTTTAAGAAACTAAATTGCGTTTCGATTATAATAGAAGATGATGTCCAAAACCTAACCACAAAAAAGTTATGGCTTAAAGTGTCACATAAAAGTACTGTAACTAGCGCCATCTATAAAATATGATATCGGCACTACCATCCTTTATAATTAGCAACCTGAAAAACATATTGTTACCAACTTTGAAGTAGATACGTATTCTAGTCTCCAAAATAGAGACAAATCACAAAAACAATTTTTTTACTTTACCACCCTCTATCTTGAAAGCGAAAAGAGTTGGACCACTATTTTTTGAGTTAAATCGACTCGTTTTGATGTCGAGTATCTACTGCTAAGCGTTGTCCCAATCTTTTCGAAACACCCTGTATAACTATAACTCGGTAACTGAAATATTCACGGTTCATCCCCAACATTAAGCCTGAATGTTAACAGTTTTTGAGATACTTGGTGTTTTCTGGTTTCTGTCTATAACTTCAGTCCTCCCTATTTTTGAAATGCTGAACATGTTTGAATGAAATTTGTTACTAATATTACAACTTTTTTAGTCCGATCAAAAACATAATTTACTTTGGAAAGATTTCAAGAACAGCATGGGTTTTTCTCACTAATCCAAATTTGCAGTCGTTTCAAAAATGTGACAGATTAAAGATTTAGTCTAAATCTGCCGGGTGCCACAGGCTAGTGGCTCCCCCCTATATTTCTTTTATTTTTTAACTTATCCATTTGAAAGTTGCGGTCATTTCCGGATAAACCAGAAATGGTTTCATACAGTTTCTTATGTCCAAGAATCCATTTTTACAGATAGTTTATGCACTCCAAATTTCAAATGGATAAGTTAAAAAATGAAGGAAATATAGGGGGGAGCCACTAGCCTGTGGCACCCGGTATATCCCACATCTAAAAAACGGACAACAATCAAGAGTAAGTCTGGGGGCATTTTGAACTCAACTGTGTGCTCCATCTCTCATTACATTATCACACTTTAAGTCTACAACACCTGTGTATACTGGTTCAACATAAAAACATGTATAAAATTTTTTCTTAGAAAAATTAAATTAGAAATATATAGTACTTTCAATTTGAGTACCTGCATAAACAAAACATCAAAAATCATAAACACGAAGGTACAAAATCCCCGGGAATTCTGACGCAGCATTATAGAATCTTAAGACCTGGTCATTTTCACCTCTGACAATTACGTTGCAATGCAAGAGTAATTTTGACGTTTGGCTGATATTTTCGATTTACAACAAAAATACCTACTTTACAAATCTACGCAAGCAGCACCTGGAATTTAAAAATGTAGCTAACGATTATATCATTCACTCCCATCAATAATTTTAGTGACATAGTGACTTTCCTTTTATTTAATAATGTATAATGGAATCAATAACTGATAAATCGTTAGCTACCGCCATCCTGAAAAATAAAAAATATACCAAGAAAAGAATAAGGTGAAACGCCAATGCTTCTGAAATAGAAAAAAAAACCTAAGGATCTACAAAAACTACGCAACTTAAAGCAATATCCTCAGTAATGTCCAATCTGCACATCGTTCTTACGCAGCGTGAGTATTTACGCAATGCATCTCGGAAAATATGCAGCCAAACACTGTATGCAAACATTCTCTAACTTGGAGATCTTCTGGAATAAACATCGTCGCCTCTTGCATTTAAATGATAGAAGCTGCCTTTAAAAGTGATCACAAAATGCATCTGGTTTTAAAAACAACTTTGAATTGATGTCGGGATAGGTCCATGGGGTCAATAACATTGTCATCATTCGACTTACCTTAGCTTCATCTAAACGACCTAACGCTTTTAGAAGATTACCCAAATCACTACGAACGCAATAGAGATCCTGAAAAGAAAAGAAACAATTTTATTATCTCCGTATAGGTGGCATGTGAACAATTTAGCGCTAACAAGAAAACTACAATAAAACTTGCATCACGGGAGTTACGTATGTAAAATTTGCTTTAATATTAAATAAATCATTTTTATTCCTTGTACCATACAAATTAATTCTGTCGTAATCTGCAAACAAGGACATATTTTTTACTATAAATATCACAGCCTTATATATGTAGTGGTTTATTAAGGTAAGGATCTGTTCTACAAATATCGGTTTACAGTTAACTGACTGTTTAATTCAGTATATCAATTTTCTGAGACATCTTTTCTGTAATATAAACATTTTATACGAGAGATTTGTGCCTCCTCAAAGAATTATGCCATATCTGAGCCTAGACTCTGTATAAGCATAATAAGCCATGTAGACTTCCTCGACACCGATATTTCGCAATATTACTTTTAGGGTGTAACAGTACTTAGCCATGTTTTTTGCAAGCTGGTCAGGATGAGACTTCCGGTCAAGCCTTGCATCTATTGTGATACCTAAAAAGCATATTTGAGACACAGTGTTTAAAGTGATAATACCGTTGGTAAAACTTTTCAACATTAGACTTACTATTTGAAAATATTTAACTTAAGACTTACAGGAGTATAGTATTTTTCTAGTATGTCCAATGCCGAGAAAATTTTTTGTTCCAGGATACTAGGATCTGGTGAGTTAATAATTAATGAACAATCGTCTGCATATTAAACTGTATGTTCTTCAAGTACCATGGGTAGGTCGTTAGTATATAAGATATACATTAACGGTCCTAATACTGATCCCTGTGGAACCCCTCTTTTTATTACCAGACTTTGTGATTTTAATAATTCTCCAGTACTGTCTGTTTCTACTGTTCATACTGCACTCTGTTACGAAAATAAGGTCAGTAATTGCAATAAGAACATTTCATACTTTTCAAGCTTTCCTATTAAAACATATTTATGTTTTCTAAAACCATTTTGTGTGTTATTTAATAGTTCACGATTTTCTAAATAATTCATTATTCTAGCATATTATTTTCTCAAAATTTTTACTGAAGTTCGAGTGCAAGGCTACGGGCCTGTAATTGTTTTAGCATATTTTTATCACCTTTTTTATATATTGCTTTGACGTAAGCAATCCTAAAGTTTTCTGGAAATATTCCAGTGATAAATGATAAATTTATTATGTGACTAAGTGGAGTTGATATTTCCTTAGCAACATATTTTAACAGTTTCACAGGTATTTCATCTGCACCTACCGACTTAGTGTTTTTCAAATTTTTTATTACATTATATACTTCTTCAGGATAAGTAGGTGATAAAAACATACTTGTTTCTGTGTGGAATGTGATTTTCAAAATTAGCGTTGGAATTAATATTAGGACAATTATTTATGAAAAAATCATTTGCATTATTTGGTATTATCTGTTTATTGATTTCTTGTGTATCGATACTATTCAAAAGAGAAATTTCACTGTTAATTTTAGAACCTGTGTAACTTTTAACCAAATTCCCATACTGCCTTGCTTTTATTACTTACTGTATTTATATATGAAATATTTGGGAGCTTCTTTGCCTCAGATATGACTTTTTTTTAAATATTGCAGTATGTTTTATATGCGACATCAAATAGTTTACCTTTTATTTTTTGTTTGTATAAACTTCGTTTCGTTTTGCACAATATTTTTATGCCTTTTGTAATCCATGTTTTTGTTTTATTTGTTCTTTTTATTATTTTTATGGGAAATATGATATTTATAGTTTTTCTAATTCTATTTACAAATATTTGATAAGATTTGTTGGGGTCTTTACAGCAAAAAATTTCATTCCAATTAATATTCTGCGTTTCCTCTTTAAAAGTCTGAAGTATAAAGATGTAGACGTTGCATTTAGTTTAAATGTTAAATATCTCAGAAACTATGGCACTTAAGTCAAAAGTGTTACGATCAAAATAAAATGTTATTATGTATTTAGGATTTTAAATCATTTTTTGTCTGTTTCTGTAGCATAAAAAACCGCTGCCCAAGGAATCACTACTTCCACATCCAGATTCTCTATCCAAGTCACTCACAACGAAAAAACTTTCTATGTGGAAATAATTGTTTATGGAACTTTAATAATATAATATTTGTATTCTAATATTTCTAATTCTAATATATGTATTCTAAGTGTATTTTCAAAAATAATTGAGAAACTAATGTATAATAGGCTTATCTCCTTCCTAGATAAATACAATATCCTAAGTGAATCTCAACATGGTTTCCGCTCAAACAGGTCAACGGAAACTGCTGCAGTGAGTTTGGTTAACTTTTTAAATACAGAACTAGATAAAAATAAACATGTTGCAGGAGTTTTCTTTGATCTGTCTAAAGCTTTTGACTCCATTAACATAAAATTCATTAGTGTAAAACTACAAAACTTAGGTATAAGAGGAATTACATTAGACTGGATAATTTCATTTCTAAGTGGAAGGAAAATCTTCACTTCAATAAATGGTCATTATTCTGACCACTTTGATATCGACATTGGGGTAGCGCAAGGCTCCATACTGGGTCTTTTAATATTTTTATTATTTGTTAATGATCTGCCACAATGTATTAGCAAGGGGCATGTTACTACTTATGCAGATGACACCTCAATTGCTATAGCAGAACCATCACTGGAACAACTGCAGAGATCAATAGGTACTATCGTGGATGAAATGGCAGGATGGTGCCAAAAAAATAGCCTTATGTTAAATTCAGAGAAAACAAAATGCATTTACTTTAACAGAAACATACAATTTCCTGCGGAGCTATGTAACATGTCTCTTGTTAAGAGCACAAAATTTCTTGGTGTCAGTGTTGACCACAAAATGTGCTGGGAAATACATATTGATGTAGTTGCAAAGAAATTGAGTAGTGCTTTTTTTGCTATCATGCAACTCAGATATGATCTGCACTCTGAAATAATGATGAAGGTTTATTATGCGCTTGCGTATTCAGCTGTCATATCATGTTGTACTAAGGGGAAGCGCAGTGGGCGTAAACAGAGTGTTCCTAGCCCAAAAAAGAATTGTACGTCTTATCTATAAGAAAAGACGTGAATTTTGCCGGGACTTATTTATAAACAACGGAATTCTCACATTCTATTGCATATACATTCTCAAGTGTTCACTCTATGTCAAAAACAATCTTAACCTTTTTGAGGAAAATGGCTCAAACCATAATTACTCAACCAGGTTTCGAAACGCTCTTCAAAATGAAATGCATAGGACAGCAGCTTATGAAAGATCTGCACACGACAAATGTATACAAATTTACAATAATCTACCAAATGAATTTAAAATCTGTCCATCTGCAAGTAAATTTAAAAATGACATTAAAAGATTCCTTGTATCTAAGTGTTATTATTCAATGCATGAATTTTTTAATGACAGGTTTTAACTATTACATATACATGTAAACATTTTATATCTAATTCTAGGTAAACCTATTGTAAAGTATATTCTTTTTAATTATTTTAATTATTTTATCTATACTGTGTAAGTGTTCCTGACCACTAGTTTATTAACTTAAACTCGGACTCGTAATCTGACATGACCTATATATCATGTGTATTTGAAATGATCTGTAATAAGGATGAATAAATATATTATTATTATTTGAAATCCTCTACCCCAAAAACCCATAAAACGATACCCCACATCGGTAGTGGGGTGGGGGTGGTGATAGGGGGTGGTAGTGGGGATGGATGAAGTAAAAAAATATTTTGAGGTTTCTGATTCTCGTACATACACTAAATCACAAATTTTTTTCATCCCCTTTAATAAGGGGGTGGGGGTGGTAATGGAGGCGGCTAATGCCAAAAATTTTTTTGAGACCCTAGCTTCTCTTGTATATACTAAATACCAATTTTATCGACTCTTACCTGCTTGATTTACCCCCCAACCCTTCGTCGGAACAACATGAAAATATAATCTAGTTTCAGATCTCGTTAAAGTACATACGTGTACCAAATTTCAAGTCAATATCTTAAACGGTTCTAGAGTAAACGAGCGCACAAAAAAAAGTTACAGACAGACAGACAGACCGACCGACAGACAGAAATTTTTTTTCGCTCAAACTTAAAATCTCGACATATCATGACATTCTAAGCCTATTTGAACAATAAAAATTTTTAAAAATTTTTTTGTCGTTACTATACTTCCACTGGATGTGGAAGTAAAATAAAGAACTTTCACATTTTTTTTTTTTAATAAAAACGTCTCCATTTTGTTACTGTAATATTTTGTATATAATTTAATTATATTAATCTTAATAGTAATAAGTTAGTAACTAGTGTTACTCAGTGAAGATTTGTTCAATAATGATATTATCAATGAAGATGATTCAATATCTTACCATCTGTATTTTTATCAGGGATTATTATAGCTAATTCATATAATTTTGTTTATAACAATAAAAGTGCGGTTGTAAAGTTTGCAGTAAATGGAGATATAAATACTTTACATAGTTGTTTTTTAGATGCTTGTAGTTATCAAAATTTTCCTTCAAAAACAGCACAGATGCTTCTTATTTGCAAATCAGTTGTTATCAATACAAAATAAAGTAATATTTTTATATATTAATGTGTCTATTTATTATGTTATTCTATATATAAAGTATAACAAAAAGATATAAGCTACCTAATTTACTATTATTAAGAATCTGTTAGGTATTCACAAAACTTCACAGACAGACAATTAAATGTTAATAGCATATTTTAGAACCTCTAATGTGAAATGTAAAGGGGGAAGGTTACATTTCAAGTAAATTTCCTTGTTTTAGAATTGTTTACATGAGTAGGTACATTATTAGCATTTAGTACATATTTGCTAATATTTGCTTGTTTTATGTGATAATTTTTTACAAACTGTAAAATTTTATCTAATATTATATAGGCATGTAAGCTTATAATTGTAAATTTTAATCATTGGTTTACACAACAAATTTAAAAATGCTATGTTGGTGAACGGATTTTTCCTTCAATAGAAAGTTTTTCCTGACAGGGCTGGAACGAAGAAACAGTTTTATTTTTATTTTTTTAATTTTAACGCCTTATTATACTCTTCGCAAATACAACAAGGTAAAAACGTACTCTTCACCAATTTACTCATCTTTTTATATATAATTGTTACACATTCTATAGGATACTCTTCGCAGTTTTCTTGTAAATAATGTTAGTTTTTGGACATCCTAAATTTTGTGATATCATCTTTGTTGTGAAGAAAATTATATAAAAAAAAAAATGAAAAAAATATCCAACCTGTGTGGGATTCGAACACGGAACCTTTGGATTGCAACGCAAAGCTTTAGCCGCTGCGCCACCATATATTGCTACGAAAATTGATTGTCTCTGATATACCTATATCTTTCGACAATCATACATATTTCAACTCGTACTTCTATGAAATATATATTAGCAAAATTCATAAACAAAAAAAATATATTATGGAAATAATATTTCGCAAGATTTCCATTTTAGTACAAGCGAAAAAAATTAAGAGAATATATTTTTTTTAAATTAAATAATTAATAACTTTTTTATTTACCGATCGATTTTCTTCAAAAACAATAGGGTTCTTCCTCTAGCTAACACTAATTTACTTTCTAAATTTCAATACAATCAGACTTTTCTTTCTTAAGTTATCGTGCTTACAAGAAACGTGACGGATGGACAGACGGACATTTTGAAAGTTGTTCAGAATTCGTTCACTAACATAATGATATGAAATTTTTTTCTCTACGAGCGATATTTACGATTTTAGAAATGTGCCGATCAAATACAATATACTCTTCGTTTTTGCGAAGAGTATAATAACGAAGAGTATATTCTATTTGATCGGCTCATTTCTAAAACCGTAAATATCGCTCGCAGACAAAAAATTTTCATATCATTGTGTTAGTGAACGAATTCTGAACAACTTTCAAAATGTCCGTCTGTCCGTCCGTCCGTCCGTCACGTTTTTTGTAAGCACGATAACTCAAGAAAGAAAAATCCAATTATATTGAAATTTGGACAGTAAGTTAGTGTTAACTAGAGGAAGAACCCTATTGTTTTTGAACAAAATCGATCGGTAAATAAAAATGTTATTAATGATTTAAATTTGAAAAAATTTCATAATGTAATATACAACTGTGAAAATATGATTTTAGCTCGTGTCTTATAATGTAAAAATTTACGTTTTTTTACGTGTAAGGTGGTGGTGTAGTTCTTACGCTTTTAATTGAAATTGACTCGGAATCCAAGGGTCCCGGGTTCGAAACCCAAATGGGGTTTGGTATGTTTTTATTTATTTTTACTTTATTTTACACTGAGTCTTTCACCAACTAAGTTCGTACTATAAAATTAAAAATGTCTAAAACTAACATTATTTACAAAAAACTGCGAAGAGTATCCTATAGAATGTGTAACAATTATATAAAAAGTTCAGCGAACAGGCGAAGAGTACGTTTTTAGCTTGTTTATATTTACGTCCTGGCGGAGTATAACCACAGGCTATTCCACCACTCAACCAGAACACATATACACAGACAACAACACAACATCCATTCCCTGCGACATTGCTATCTGCCGCAGCTGAGACTCAAACTGAGGAGAGGAGAGTGACTAGCAGTGTTGTCTCTCACACAACCACGCTCTAGCTTACTGCTACCGCCTCGGCAACACGTGAAAAACCCCACTACACATCCATACCCTAGCCAGGATTCGAACCCAGGACCCTGTGGTCACAAGCCTAACATCATGAGCAATGCACCAATGAGTAATTCTTTTCCTTTTTTGAATTTGTGCTCAACTTCTTTATTGTGAAATATGGATATCATATCCACTCTTGTTGTACAAACTACTATTCTGCACCTAAACAATGTGATAGTTCAGTATTTGTAGTTTTCTTATTATTGTTCTTTTATTTCTATATATCAAACTTACTGTATACTTCTCTTGTATGTACGATATTTGCCGTATTTTACTAATTTAGTATTTTTTATGATCATAACAGTATGTAATACAAATATTTTGTACACCACCTAATATGGGCCTTATGTGGCCTTTTAAGGTTTGAATTTAAAAAAAAAATTATGCATCATGCGAGAAACTTAAGTATAGATAGACTTTATCCGACGAGTAACTATCTGACAGATAAGACGACCGGAGTTTGCTATCTGCAGGATAACTTGCAGAGCCGGATTGGCCCACCGGGAAACTGGGAAGTTCCCGGTAGGCCGCAGGCCTAACGGGGCCGGTGGCCAGCGGCCAAGTAGTCAAAATTTTCAATTTCTCGTTTTTTGTTAAAATTTAAAATTAGAATCAGAATGAATAATACTTTATAAAATTTTATCATTTCGGTTTCCTAGAACACTTTTGCATACCGAGTATCAGATTACTGTTGTTGCAATTAAAATTTATTTTGTCCCTGAATTCTCTATATTATAACATGCGGAACATGCCGACAACTGATAACTGATGTGAGTTTATGAATGGCTGCGCTGCTGTACTTTTGAACAAATAAACTTGCACATTAATAATAAAACAATTCTGAGCTGATTAATTACGATATTTTAAGAAATACAAAACTTACAAAATATGAGTATTGAGTATTGAGTGGACACGAGACAGTACAGGAACTTCTCAGTTGAGATGGGTGATGGGCCAATCTGCTACTTTTTAATTTTCATTCACATTCACCGCGACAAAACAAGCTGTGAGCTTTGACTGTTAGCTACGGCCTTGTCATTTGTTGTCACAGTAGTAGCGGTTTGCGACGTTTGCGTTTTAACAACCCATCTTTACCTTTAAGTCATTGAAAAGTAACGTAGAGATGGGGGGTAGTAGAGTGGAATGTGGAATGATTCAGTTCAGTAAGTTCAGTTGAGTACTTTGTGTTTTTAAAATGGATGAAGACAAAGCAAAAAAGCGGAAATATAAAGGTGGAGCAGAGAAAGTGAGAGAGAAGAGGGAAAAAAAACTAAAATTGGAAGCAGCAAAATGCCACACCATAACTGAGTTATTTACAAAAATCTGAAACAGAAGTTGCAGTTGGCCCACTGTCGTCTTTGCAGACTGAAAAACCTTCTTCCTCGACCTCCATTGTCCCCGAAGTTCGAATCAGGAAAACAAAGAAAATGTTCGACGAACTGGCGTTTGATGATCCTGCGACTAATGCAGAAAATTCTTACAGGATTACTGTTTACAACACGATATTTGACACTATAATAAATGCTTTTTCAGGAACGGTTCAAAGAACAAGAAGATTTAGTTCGCCGCACGCGACCCAAAAAATTATAATCAGGAAATATCTTCTGATTTCACAAGAAATATGTCAAGTTTTAAAAAAATTTCAGTGATATTACTTCGGATGCTTTAATATCAGAACTGAATGATTTCAGAACAAAATGGCCTGTTTTGAAACTTAATATTGAAGAACCTTGCACTGAATATGGACAACACCAAGAACAAGACACAGACACAGAAGAGGAAGTCGAAGGAGAAGAAGATAATGAAGGACAGAATGAAAAATGTTCTGCATCTAAATTGCGCCGTTGTCGCAATTGCATAAGATGTGTAAATGACGTACTAGAAAAGTACAACTTATTTGGTTCAGCGTATAAAGCCTTACACATAGCTTGCAAGTATATACTAACTCTATCTGTAATTCAAGTAGAGTGTGAAAGAAATTTTTAGAAGTTAAAAATAATAAAAAATCGATTAAGATCAAGTCTTTCACAAGATCATTTGGATCAATTAATGGTTATGGCCACCGAAAAAGCTTTCCTGGCGGACATTTCTAATGAGACTATCATAGACAAACTGTCTTGCAAAAGCAGTCTTCTTGCAAAGCTACTTTACTTAAATCTTAGTTTTGATTAATTTTATTTCTTGTTGTGTAAACTACACATCTAAGTAGTATAATATAGTTTCTCAAATAAAATATTTCAGTATTTCATTTTCTGTATCATTAATTTTTTGTAGTACTTGTAGGGGGCCAGTGGCCGGATACCATTTTCCGGTATGATATTTCCTGCCAATCCGGCCCTGATAACTTGCATGCATACTTTCATTCAAAATATACCCTCGGTTAACTATCTGACAGATATGACTTCCCAAAGTAAGTGTTGCCAACTTAAACACTGTAAAGTAAGGATGTTTTATGCTTCAAATAGATATAGAAAAGATCCCCCTACTGTGGTTTGTTATAACTAATAACCTGGAATTGTGAGTTTTTTAAATTTATTTTCATTTTTAATGTTTGTATCGCATTTTTAGCTGGCTCCAGGCGAACATTTAAAAATCCACGTAAAGAATTTTTCAATATTGATGATTAACAAAATAGATTACTAATTATCGGTTAGATCTGCAACTCACAAAAATAGTCCTATTTTCTTAGAACGAACTATTTAAAATATTCATATTACAATATTAGTCTATGATACCATTTTTTTTTATTAAATATGATTATTTGTATCTAATTATAAATTTAAAGTTAAAACACAATTCAAATTAAATCAAATTTTTTAAAAAGTTAGGTTAAAAGATAAAATGGCAATTCAGTCAATCACAGCGGAACCGCGTGGGCATGGCTATTTTTATCCTTTAGATAAAACCGTTACCCGAAGGTCTAGGTGCCTGATAAGTTATCCCTGGGATATGGCATATTTATCTGGTGGATATCACTATTTGTAGGTGAAAATACCAATTTTTTGCTTATCTCTGGGATAAACTTTATTCTGCAAATTAAATATCACTATCTATAGATAAAAGTACCTGGTCTAAAGAATTAATATGCAATATACATTATTACATGCTAGCCTCGTCTAGACAAATAGGTAAAAACTTGAGTGTCTTTCTCGTTAACAAAAGATTCATTCATTCTAACGCATTTGACGATTAATGTGATGTTGAGAAAATCCAAGATTTGTAGAGTACGAGGTTCCCTAATATGCAGATTTGTAGGCGAGAAGTCAGTGCACAGTCATCTCACTCTAGAAATATAAGTACTGGCCCGAAATATGGTCTGACGTATACTATGATCTGTAGTGTTACATTCTACAACTTATCCTCATTACCAGCATGCAGAACAGTTACTCAAAATGCGAGGTTAAAAACCCCAGACCTCAAAAGCCCGTTGCAGTTACGAGTTCTTTGCTTAATTAGCATCACACAAATTCTTACAATATTTTGAATAAGGCCCTGCATCTGGAGTCATTTCACACCAGCTGTTCATTGGCTACTGACATTGTTTGGTGGGGATCGTGAGTTATTAGGCAACCTTATGCTGCATAAATTTTGGAGAAAATCATAGTCCAATACTCCATTTTACTCTTAAATACATTGTATAAATTCTTTTCTCTTCATGGTGAAGATTTGACTAGCTATCCAGAGAGAAGCGAGATATTTTTTGGATCAACTTTTTTTAAACATACATAATGGGTTACCCATTTAAAAGCTGAACATCTCTCTAAAATTTTTATTTATTGTGCGATTTGAATCAAATTTTACTTAAGTATAGAACAAAAATTAGGATTATGACCAGAAAAACATTCGTTTCCTACAAATGCAAAGCCACCTGCGGTACCAAAATATGCGGAAAAAAACAAAAAATCATATTAGGCATTTTTTTCGGGAAATTTTGTTAATGAAACTCGTTTAGAATTGTCCAAAAATCTCAAGTCCAAAATTTAATCAAAACAAAAAAATTGGAAAATTTAAATTTTAAAAATAATTATTTAAAAAGAACTGCAAATTACATGACAAGTACCTGGCAGCTTGGGTTTAATTTCAAACAAAATTGTCATGGTTAAGTTTTCTAAATAAAAAAAACCATTAAAATAGTATTTTTGGACTTGGGACATTATTTTAATCAAAATTTCAATATTTTTTAATTTTGATTAAATTTTGAACTTGAGGTTTTTGGGCAATTCCGAACAAGTTTCATTAACAAAATTTTCCGATAAATAAATGCCTAATATGATTTTTTGGTTTCTTCCGCGTACTTTAGTACCGCAGATGGCTTTGCAATTGTAGGAGGCGAATGTTTTTCTAGTCATAATTAGACCCTAATTTGTTCTAAACTTGAGTAAAATTTGATTCAAATCGCAACAATAAATGGGTCACTCTGTATGTAAAAAATATGTAAAAACTTGCCTTTTTGTTTATGAAAAATAAAATATTACGCCTGGTTATTGTTAAAAATAACAGACTTCTGGAGTTTCTCCAATTTTTTTGCATGTGGTCACAGACGTTATAGTAACCGTTTCTGATAGTTGAAATGTTGTGCTTATTTTGGAAAACTACCCACTACAATAGGGGTAGTTTTGAAAAAAGGAAAAAGCGAAATGCCGGAAGTAGTATATTCTCCTTGCCGTAATTTTTTTAGGGCAAGGACAATAAAATTTTGTTCAAAACTACCCCTATTGTAGGGGGTAGTTTTCCAAAATAAGCGTAACATTTCAACTATCAGAAACAACTATTTATAACGTCTATGCAAGAAAATCAGAGAAATTCCAGAAGTCGGTGTTCTTAACAATTAGATTATGCCTTAATACATAGTTTTATGGTGTCCATGAAGAGCCTCATTTGGTTTACTTACTGGGTTATACTGCAAAGCAGTAATATATGCTTGTACTGCTTGTTCCATATCTCCAGCAGCGACAAGGGCAGCTGCCAAATTGATGTATCCATCAATGAAGTCCGGCTTGAGTCGAACAGCATGCCTGTAATTTTCCAGGGCTTCTTGAAGCTGTCCTCTTTCTTTATATACATTTCCAAGATTACTAAAATAAAGACACTGTTGAAAATCGTACTCTTCAAATGCATAATAAACTGGGTATTCACTAAATTCAACATCCATTGTCAAAAAAAAAATATTAAAAACAATGACTATGTGACTTATTGATCATTTAAAACTAATTTTAACTCTAGTACAAAAATACCTGTATGCTTCTGCTAGTAATGGATTTTGCTTTATTGCCAAAGTACTAAATTGTGCTGACTTATCCAACCGGCGACATTGAAAATGTATGCTAGACAAAAGTAGTAGTACTCCAGTATTTGTTTGATCTTGTCTCCAGAGTTGCATGCAATGCCTTTCTGCATTGTCGTAATCTCCAGCTTGATATTCGCGATGGGCAAGTTCCAAAAGCCCTGAATGAAACAATAATCGAATATAAACCTACGAAAATCAAAATAATTGTAATTAATACTCACCGACGGAAGACATTGGAATGGTATCATTCATTTTTAGAACAACCTGACCCAGCGGCAACCCTGCGTTTGTGGCTGTATTAACTTGATTTTGAGCATTAACAGCGACCTGTTGGCCCTGCATTTCACACAAAAAACACAATTAGTTAAGAAACACAATATTTAACTATGGTATCAAAACATAAGACGCGATTTCACGTTAGTTTCTACTTTGTAGCGTCTTTCTATTTCTAATAGCACGGCAATCGATTACTTTAAGCGTGCAACAAAGTGCAGTAAGGTCAGAGTGAGATACCAGATACCTGCTCACGGAAACGGCATCATCTGTTTCTTGCTGTCATTTGATTGGCCAATGGCCAACAGACATGGAAATTTCCAGAAGATATTTTAACAAATAATACAATATTACTTCTTCAAATTAAAATTAAACTAAATACACAAAATAAGTTCCTTACTTTAAGAAAACCAAAACATGCTAATGCAACGTCCAAAAAATTATAATTATAAAAAATTATATAGCTATGGCTCACCCAGCTATGAGCCAGTTATCCCCACTCCTTTAGAAAAGAAGAGATTTGATTGCGAATCACGAAACCGATTTGTCAGAATGTCAGAATTCTAGGTGTAGTCAACAAATAGGAAAAGTAATGTTAGAACGGAACTAATTTAAAAAGAAGTAGGCCAACATGCAATAATAATTTAAAATACATAGTTAAGCTTTTCAAAAAATAACATCTACAACTTAAAACACGTGGTGTATTATTGTCTCTACTTATTTGGCGTACCTGGCACTGTTAAGAAATTTACAGAAAATATTTTTGAGCCTTTTTCTATTTAACCAATTTTGAGGCCAAGTCTGGGTGATTTCAGTCGATCGCCAAAGCACTGACTGCCATTATTTTCTTTGTTGAATGCTTGTGCTCGCTTTACCACGTTAGAAACTGAATACCTATATAGATGGTAATTAAATAACCTGTTTTTATATAAACAAATATATATTTTTGTTTCTAAGAAAGCATTTTCATTTTTCATTCATCTGGGGCTGGGCTTAGCCGAAGCCTTATACTTGGTTTTCTGTTGCGGCTTCGGCTCGTTTGGTGGTACATTAAAGAGCGAGTGAGATAACAAAATATTTGAATGAATGGTTTTCTTGGTTGTTGAAATGTAATGTTTTCTTACACCAAATCTACAATACACCGTGAATCAATTGTAACTGTGATTTTTCAAAATATCAGTGATTTTCAAGCGTGACGCGATTACGATTTCCGTATATCAATTAAAATGAGAATGGGCTGATAATTATTTACAGATTAAGTAACACTGAAGCTTAAAGCACAGAATCGCTTGGTCTCTTAACACATACGATCGAAAGTAAAAATGGACTCGAACGGCAGAGCTGGAATAGGGGTTAGCAAGTTGACGGCCGGCGCGAGTCTTCGAGGGAATTTGGATCACTAACGCGCTCTTTTCTTCAGTCCTTGTCCTAGATCAACGTCCAGTGAGGTGCGCCAAAACTAATAATGCCAAAGACGCAATATACCCTTGTTCCAGCTCTGCTGAAGCAGGAAGGTCATCTTGTTGATATAATATGTAATATGATATTCAAAGTCGTCACAGTTTTGTTGTTTTGTAGCAACTTTAGTAACTGGCGATAATAGTGATTTTTGAATATCAGTGATCAAATCACGGTTGATATATTCTCTGTTGCTAGCCAAGACAAGCCCGAATCCGAAAGCAAAGTTGTTTCCGTTCTTTGTTCTTTCGTTCTTTGCACTTGTCGGTTATCGTTTTCGGCTTTTAATAAATTGGAAAAGGATTCCTTTCCAATTCGTTCATTTCGTTTGCGACCGGCTAGAAGTTGCATGATCTGTACGATATTGTCCATATTTTCTTTATTTTCGAGAGCAATGGCTGATGCACGTGAAAGAACTTTTATTATGATTAAGCCTGATGGCGTACAAAGAGGACTCGTAGGAAAAATCATCAAAAGATTCGAACAAAAAGGTTTTAAACTTGTCGCTCTCAAATTTGTGTGGGTAAGTGCTTTTATTAAATCAGTTTTTATATTGCAGAGGATAATTTATAAAAGTGCAAAATGGTCGACTTGTAGACTAGCAACAGCCGGCGTGCGTGCGTGGCTAGTGCTGCGTCTTTCTAACCTTAAAACAATTTCATTTAAAAAAAACATGTTTTTTTTACACTAATAAGAATTTCATTTTTATTCTTTACAGCCTTGTGAGGAACTTCTCAGGAAGCACTATGCTGAGTTATCTGCACTTCCATTCTTTCCAGCCCTAATGAAATATATGGCATCTGGACCTGTCGTTCCTATGGTGTGGGAAGGTTTAGGTGTTGTGAAAACTGGCCGTGTTCTTCTTGGAGCAACAAATCCAGCTGACAGTGCTCCTGGAACTATCAGAGGGGACCTTTGTATTCAAACCGGGAGGAACATCTGCCATGGATCTGACGCCGTACCCACTGCACAGAAAGAAATTGCTCTGTGGTTTACTGAAAAAGAACTAGTGGGGTGGAAACCAGCCATAGAAGGGTGGGTATATGAAGATTAAATTGTTAATTATTCTAATGTTCAATGTTTTGTATACCTAAGCTGAAAACTATTTATAAGCAATAAAACGGATGAAATCTTTTGTAATTTTATTATTAAAATATTTGTGAAAGACTAAAAAGTATATTGATTAGTTATAAGCAATACATTATATAATAGGCGTGAGGGTATAAAAAGGAAGGGTCAAGGTGACATGATTGATTAGTTATTTATGGCATGCAATTTTAAAAATCAATGGTTAATTTATTGATACTGCAACCAGATTTACATGCGAGTAAACTTTAGATGAGCAACTTGATACTAAGACCTATTTTGTAACAACTTACGAGATGTTTTGTGGATACTCAATGGGATTTAAACTACAGGAACAACCATAGTGTTAAAAATAATAACGTGCAATAATAGGTCTGAATGTATATCTATTTTACTTAAAATATAGCTAAACATGTTTTAACAAATTAAAATCACAGTCTGTATTGGTCAAGCAAGAGTACCTTAATAGTAGAAGCAGTTTGAAGAGGCTGACATCTAACCAAAAATAACAATGAATGTGATACGAACATTGTACTGGCTCAACTTATCAAATCGTCAGTTAAACTCCCGTTGGAAGAAACCAAGATTAGGATCAGAGCTCAGTGTAGTTAGTGACCGAGAATAAGTATATTGTATCAATCTGCACTAAGATAGTATACTACAATTCTTGAAAACCATTACCCAGTAACCCCGTTCAATGTAAACTTATGGCCTAACATGTAAATCTTACACACACAAACACCACAAATAGTAGACTACCTCCAGATCCAAAGCCAAGGGTGTTCAGAAGGAGGTTACACATTTGCAATGCACAAACACATATCCATACCTCCCCTATATTTTCTGTGTCGGGGCTGAGGTAACGATGACCAGCAAATTCACCACGTAATATGCTTTAGCTGACAGCTACCGTGCCAGTTATGCTGGCCTTTTTTAAGAGCACCTAAGGTTTTATGCTTCAGCCGTTCAAGTTCCCCATACCCAAGAAACTGTAAATACTTCTTCACTGTTTAAGCATCCTCAGTCAGTAGGAACGTAGGAAGGATCAGATCCAACCGTAGTACAGTAACTAGGGTTTTAACTTCGGAATAATGTCATATTGAACGGATTTCGTTCATTTTTGGCAGTATTATAATAAATGCTTCACAGAAACAATGGTTTCTATGTTGTACGGGGGCTTGCTAATTTATAGAGGGTGGATGCCACCTTTTCTCAGGGGGTGGCACTTAAAAAATAAATGTGTTTATTGGAGCTGAAAAAGAGTCAAATTTTCAGAAGAAAAGGTTCTATGCAATTTTTCACATAATAGTTTTTAAGTTATGACTTCAAACTTGTAATGTTAGCTTAAAAAAAAAACGGCTTTCGTCAAGTATCTCGAAAAGTATTACTTTATCGAAAAAATGTTACGGACCAATTACAGAAAGTACAAACTGGGAATTAATTATATTTTTTGTTTATTGATGTAGGATTAATAATTTTGGAGATGTTTAAGTTTATATTTTTCGAAATTACCTTTAAAGTTTAAAATGCATTTTTCTTTTAAGTAAGTGCTTTAAATGAGCAGAAAAAATAGAGCATCTAGGTAATGCTACATTTTAACGAAAAACTGTATTTGAGATTATTTTACTTCCACATCCAGTGGAAGTATAGTAACGACAAAAAAATTTTTATTGTTCAAATAGGCTTAGAATGTCACGAAACGTCGAGATTTTAAGTTTGAGCGAAAAAAAAAATTCTATCTGTCGGTCTGTAAATTTTTTTGTGCGCACGTTTACTCTGGTACCGTTTGAGATATTGATTTGAAACTAGATTATATTTTCATCGTGTTCCGTCGAAGGGTTGGGAGGTAAATTTGGGGAAAATAGGTAAATCAAGCAGGTAAGAGTCCATAAAATTGGTATTTAGTAAAAAAATAAAATAAAAAAAAAATAAAAAATCCTCTGGTGTAGACGATCTATCTATTAAAGTTTTTGAAAACATGCCAAATAGCACATTAAATATTTTAGTTCACCTCATAAATCAATCCTTTGAAACCGGTACATTCCCTTCTTGCCTAAAAACTTCCGTTGTCATTCCAATTTACAAAGGTGGAAGTACTGATCAACCCTCAAATTTTCGACCAATTTCTTTAATATGTACACTTTCTAAAATAATCGAAAAATTAGTTAAAAAAAGGATACCAGCTTTCTTAACTGTACATAAAATACTTAATAGTAACCAGTTTGGGTTTCAAACCAACAAAAGTACCAGCGAAGCTATTTTTGCTTTTTTGGAAGAGGTTTACCATAAAAGAAATGAGGCTGAAGTTGCCGCGGCTGTATTTTGTGATTTATCGAAAGCATTCGATTGTGTGAATCATGAAGTATTGCTGCGGAAGCTTCAGTGTTACGGATTCAGAGGTACCTCATTTACCTGGATTCAGTCCTACCTTAAGGATCGCTTCCAAATGACAAAATCATCAGGAAAATATTCTAATAAAGTCAAGATAAGCTGCGGAGTTCCACAAGGGTCTGTTCTCGGCCCAGTTCTCTTTTTGTTATATATAAATGACTTGGCAACTATCAATATATCGGGAAGTTTTACGCTTTTTGCCGACGACACCACCATTCTGTGGCATAATAAAAACTTGAGAATGTTGCATGAGAATATCTCCTCCGATATATCTGTAGTAAAGGAATGGTGCGATTCAAATCTTCTCACGTTTAATATTGCTAAAACTAATGTAATAGCGTTCGGTTGCAACTTAGAAGAGCTTTACCTGGGAAGTCACATTCTAGAAAATAAAACTCATACAAAGTTTCTTGGACTGTATATCGACAATAAATTAAATTTTCAAGAACATATAAGGAATCTAAATAATAAATTAGCCTCTGGATGTTATGCTATTCGCACAATTTCTATCGAATTGGGATATTCTACTGCAAAAACAGCATACTTTTCCTTAATAGAGTCACACCCAAGATATGGTATCCCATTTTGGGGATTGTGCAGCCAACAACTATTAAATGGGGTGCTCATTTTGCAAAAACGAGCAGTAAGATATATGTGCAAAGCGCGTTTTAGAGACTCTTGCAAACCTCTATTTGTTGCTCACCAGATATTAACTGTAGTATCTATTTTTATCCACGAAACGGTGTGCTTATTTCATAAAAAACGAAATACTTTTGAACGTACAGAAAATCGCCGCATTACTCGCCAAGCAAATGACATTACTCTACCCATACCATCTACCAACTTCACAAAAAATTCTCTAATTTACAATAGTAAGAAAATTTACAATCGTATCCCAGTAGCATTGAAAAATATCTCCTCTGACAAACTATTTAGGAAGGCTGTAAAAAAATTCTTAATTGATAAACCCAATTATAACTTACAAGAGTACTATGACGATACATTTTAATGTGTTTAGTTCACTAGTTTATAAAATATACAACTTGTATGTTCGTGATTTTTGTATCTTTGTATTTTTTCTGTTTTTGTTTTATATTGTTTGTAAACCGACTAAACAAATATTGTTTGTGTTATACTTAAACTTTGTCAATGAGAATTATTTCTTTGGACAATAAAGTATATATCTCTCTCTCTTAGTATAGTATATACAAGGAGAAGCTAAGGTCTCAAAAAAAATTTTGACATTAGCCACCCCCATTACCACCCCCACCCCATTATTAAAGGGTATGAAAAAAAATTTGTGTGTGCACAAGAACCAGAAACCTCAAAATGTTTTTTTTCTTCATCCACCCCCACTACCATCCCCTATCACCACCCCCACCCCGCTACCGATGTGGGGTATCGTTTTACAGGTTTTTGGGGTAGAGGATTTCAAATATTATATTATTAAAGTTCCATAAGCTATTATTTCCACATACAAAATTTTTTCGTTGTGAGTGACTTGAATAAAAATCTGAATGTGGAAGTAGTGATTCCTTGGGCAGCGGTTTTTTTAAATTACTAGCTAATTAGAGTAACAAAATGGCGACCTTTTTATACTATAAAAAAATATAAATACACACATTCTTCCGTCATAACTTCTTTATCTCTTATGCTACAGAAACGAGTAAAAAATAATTTGAAAGCGCAATTAATTGTCTTTAATTTAATTTCTTAGCATGCGTGATGTAGGTGTCACAATTTCTGAGATATTTAACATTTAAACTGCATTTTTCGCGTCATAAACGTTCGGACGCCATTTGTAAACTTTCATATCTCCGGAACTTTTAAATCTATGTAAAAATAAAAAATCGAAATTCATTATCAGTTTATGAGCTTTATTTTTGGTCTCTACCCATTTTTCAATAAAACTAATATTTATTGAGATATTTGGAAAAGGAAAAAACAAATTACGTTTTATCGAAAATACCTTTATACTTTAAACTGTAATTTTTTCTAAAGCAAGTGCTGTATACAAACAAAAAAATTTGAGCATCTACGTCATGGTATATATTAATGAGAAACTGTTTGAAATTCCTTTTTTTTATTTACTAGCTAATTACAGTAACAAAATGACGACTTTGTTATTAAAAAAATGTGAAGACACACATTCAACATTGCTTCGGTCATAACTTCTTTGTTTTTTTATGCTACAGAAGCAAACAGTTGAAAGCTTAATTAATAACCTATTATTCTACCTATTAGCATTCTTGACGTAGGTGTCACAGTTTCCGAGATATTTAACTCTCACTCTAAATAATTATCTTATGAACACGTGGATGCCAAATATAAACTTAAATATCTCCAAAATTATTAATCCTACATCAATAAACAAAAAATATAATTAATTCCCAGTTTGTACTTTCCGTAATTGGTCTGTAACATTTTTTCGATAAAGCAATACTTTTCGAGATACTGGATGAAAGCTGTTTGGAAATATCTTTTTTTTAAGCTAAAATCGCAATTTCGAAGTCGTTATAACTTAGAAACTATCAATTTATGTGAAAAATTGCATAGAACCTTTTCTTCTTAAAATTTGATTCTTTTTCAGCTCCAATAAATATAGATTTTTAAGTGCCACCCCATGAGAAGGGATGGCATCCACCCCCTATAAATTAGCAAGCTCCCGCACAATATAGAAACTTTTCTGTGAAGCATTTGCTGTTATACTGCTAAAAATGAACGAAATCCGTTCAATATGACATTATTTCGAAGTTTTGCATATTTTTTACCTCAAGGTACTGTACTACCGGTCGTAGGCATCTTCTAGTTTGCATGACTCCATTAATCGATTAGTTCATTTAGAATTCTCTGACTGACTTACTAATTAGTTTGACTATAACTCCGTTACAAAGACCCAAGCTCGTCTACATCTACATGCAGCCATTACTTACAGGTAATCTCGAACATTGAGATGGGACTCATTAGTACCAAGTTCTCTTAGTGGGTCCTAAAATCCACACAAGGAGTGACGCTTCAAGGGCCAGATACATGTTTTTACTGCGCACTGTTTCTTTCATGATTGTTTTTGTTCTAACTTACAGTTAGATAACATTTCTCTATGTATTTATAAAGAGAGCGTATGTTTAGAAGCATTTGAAATTTCATATAATAATTTTGATAGATTGATAATAATAAGTATAAAATCTTTTGCAAAAAATATAAGGAGCATCCACTGCTTCTATTACTAATGATTACTACAAACTGTCATGGAAAATTACAAGATTTTTTATTGCTCTTATCGTACTTAAATGACGCAAATAATGAGTCCTCCAAAAGGCAGCATGGTATGAAACGTCATGTGTAACTATCCTTTAGTCTAATATGGCTATATAGTACAGTAAGCGAAGCAGTAAAAATGGTAAAATTCCCGGCCCGAAAACGATGAAAGGTATTTCCTTAATTTTTTTTTGCAATATTCTTTATAAAATACGTACATCAAAATCTAAATTGACGCATTACCTACTTTTTATTTTTAAGAGTGGAAACCACCCCTTTTTAGTTCTTATTATAAAAGGTCGTAATACATCTTAATAGAAAGAAAATTTTAATACCTTTAATTTTTACAAGAATAAAATGTTTTCTCATAGTTGTAGATTTTGAGTAATTTTAGATTTTAACATCGTATATTTTTTCTGAACCTTTAGGCACCATTTTGAAAATGCCATATTCCCAAAACATCGGGGAAAAAAAAAGAAAAAACCATTCGATTTATTTTCGCAAAAGCTTTAATTTTGTACTCTTGCATTTTTTTATTAAAGTCCACATTTTTCGAGTAATTAAAAAAAAACGTCTAGGAATACTGATTTTAGGGGGTGAGAGTTGCAATGTTCACTTTGCAATATCTCGAAAAATATGCATTTTAGCAAAAAAGTGTATAAGACCCTCTCTTTCTTATAATTTGATTCGCTGTCAGATTATGTGTATTTTTTGTTTCTTCTTGAGGCAACCTCCAAGAAAGGGTGGGAACCACCCCCAACCAAAAAGAAGGAAAAATGACAATATAGATTCTTACGTACATACCTTATGAAGCATGTTGAAGAAAAAAATTAGGAAATTAATTACATCGTTTCGGGCTGGGATTTAAAAGCTTCACTTGCTGTACTAATATTATGTTCCTTATGAAATTCTTTTTATTGTTATTGTAAACATTTTAAACTGAAAATGACGTAAAATTTTAAAATGTATTTCAAACTATTAATGAAAATTTCTCCCCAATGTGACGACGCATCATATAAACAGGATAATTATGTACTAATATATGGGTGTAAGCATGATTCTGTGAACATATAGGTAGGCACTAGCAAAACGATGTTTTGTATTTGTTTATATTAAATAATTATTAACATAACAATAATAATGCCCACATAAATTATTTATCATTTACCTTAAATTTAATATTTATACTCAGTTACAATGTACATAGATTAAAGTGTCTCAAACAACAGTGAGAAAATAACAAATCACTGCAATCAACACATCGTGCTCGTTATTTCTCATTCTTAAAATCCCAAAACTCCTGAGCTTGTAACAGAATACTCTTTCCTTCTTCGTACTTTTCACCATGTGCCAAATAAGGGGGGGTAAATTCTCTATAGGCAAGACACACTCTTCGACAAAGAACATCATCTCTTAGTACCTGATGTTCCCAGTCATACCTAGCAGAACCATACATAACCAGCAATGATCTCCTTGGCATTGGAATTCTAACTATTGGATATTTGTCTTCATTTTTTGAAAGTGTTATAGAATAGCTTTTATCTGTAATATTTAGTTTTCCCTCATCGTCTAACACTGAGGAATAAGTTTTGACACAGTCTAAATTATACCTTTCAGGTTTTGAATTGTAGGTCATCGTTAAAACAGAATCTGAGAGCAAGTTAACTGTAACTATTCTCTCACCCCACACCCAGCAGTCATCTATATGCGGATCAATAGATGCACCTCGTTCAGGGTTATACTCAAGCGAACATTGCTCGATAGTTTGAAATCCTTTTAAAATTGGCACAAAGTTAAACTTATCTTGTATAAATTTGGTAAATACCGGAAAACCATTAAATGTTCCTAATCTAAGTTTTCTCTTCTTAAAGTTGCATTTGGGTCCAAAATTTTGTTTTCGTCTTCCACTTTGAGACAAGTCCCAAGGTAAGTTGTCAAGATTATTCATCAACTCCCTTTCTTCGGGCTCTGACAAAAAAAATAAATCAATGTATATGCCAGGATATTCTATAGCTGTTCCTTTATGATTTGGATGTTCTTTGTAATCATCTATGTCCCATCCCGGCCAAGCTTTATTACACATTGGACAATAAACGTATGTACCATTTTCTTTATTCAAAGGGACTGATTTTATATTAATCATATACTCCTTTTCACATATTAAACAAGTTCTGCAACCTTTACAACCACATGGACGAGGTTTATCCATTTTGAAGAATATATTTGTGAAATTTTAAAAAAATTTAAATGTGAAGTTGGCGAAGTTGAGGTTAACTTCTTCTTCTTCTACATCTAGGCTTTTACCTACAAGGATAGTTTGCTTGGCCAGCTCATTATTATACTTTTCGCAAAAACGAAGAGTAAATTGTAATTGATCGGCACATTTCTAAATCAGTAAATATCGCTCGTAGAGAAAAAATTTTTATGTCATTGTGTTAGTGAACGAATTCTGAACAACTTCCAAAATGTCCGTCTGTCCGTCCGTCCGTCACGTTTCTTGTAAGCACGATAACTTAAGAAAGAAAAGTCCGATTGTATTGAAATTTGGAAAGTAGGTTACTGTTAATTTTTCTCTATTTCTTATTGGGATGCTCTGCCACATATATTTTCTTCTAAACAATGTCTGAAATCTACAAAATAATAGATCCGTAGATCCAATAGATCCCGAGATACACCACTTCAAAAGTTGGCCATTTTTTGGAGGAATTCACGAAAATAGCCGAAAGTGGGTCGGAGAGTTACGAACGTATGTATGGCCCCTTCCACCTCACCTCTTCTCTCCCGACGATTGTAAACTTAACATTTCTATTCTTTTAGTTCTTTAATTATTAGCTTTGTATACAGGACATGTGTTTTATTTAACGTAAATGGTAGTGAGTATAAACCCGTTATGTTAAAAAAAGTATAATGCACATGTACCGTTTATTTTATACTCAATACCAATATACCATTTACGTTTATAAAAAAAATTTCCTCTGTTTTTAAAAACTGATTTTCAGCCTAGGTTATTGCACAGCTACGACCCATATAAATATATAGCTGTGACACAATAAATAAATCTTTATAAATATAATGTCATTTTTATAACATTCTATAGGTAAATGTGTACATTGGGTGCTCCAATTCTTGAAAAATCTGATTTCCTTAATTTAAAAAAAAATGGCTAATTTTTGAAGTGGTGTATCTCGGGACCTATCATTGGACCTATACAGAGCTGCGGTTGCATTCAAATTTTAGCAAATTTTGTCTACTTTAAAAGTGTACACTATGACTTTTTCCGTTATCCGAAGTTATCAATCCGAAAATGGAAAAAATCCGAAAATTTCAAAGTTTTTCCAGCTACACGCAGTTTACAATGTATTTACACAATGTTCCATTGTTGCCGTTTGCAACCTGTTTAGGTTATTTAATAACTATTTAATATTATTAAAGTTTATTATTGAGGGGTATATAAGAAAACACTACAAATTGGGTTACTGAGATTACCATTTTTATTAATTAAAGTAAAATACAAAAACCTATTTACAAGTTGCCATTCGCCTTTAACATTACTAATATTTCAAAATTAGAGTCGGATAATGAAATTCTTTTTGGGGCATTTATCATGCCTGCGAACGAAAACAGACATTCCACAGGAGCTGATGAAGGCAAAAGCGTATTATAAATATACAAATAGTTTCTTAATAATTGGATAATAATTCAGCATTTTAAAGTTGCTCCGAGAATCATCCAAGTATGTTAGAAGTTGCAACTTTATTTTATTGCCCAATTCAGTATTTTCATTCTTTTCGTCCTTTTGGTGATGGCTGTATTAGTTGTGGCCGTGATCAGTTCGGTGGATTCGTCAAAATCGATAATCGGTAGCCATCTCAATACCAGGGCTGTTATGCTGCTCAGACTTTTTTGTCACTGAGCAACTGGGCTGGATATTTATTAAGCATATCTCTGAGAAAAACATATAAAAACAGATTCTATGAAAACACGTAAACAGTAGTTGCAACTACTTTAGTAGTTAAAATTAGATTAGTAGTTTAACTACTTTTAAAAAGTAATTTGAGTAGTGGATACTCAATACCTCACAACTACCTATTATAAGTACTTGTAGTTAATAGTTAAATTGTAGTTTAACTACAATTATAGTTAACTACTAGGCAGCTCTGGCTGTATTTATTAAAAAATCGTACCCATCCGGGAGTTTACCCCCCCATGACAGAAAGCTAAATCCGCTGTTGCAACCAGTGTACTGCAAGCGCCACGAATTTTGGCAAGCAAAAGAGAATCTCAATGTGGACAGTGATATAGGTCCAGCGCACGCACCGCTACCATGATTGGTGTTGCACACTGACAAATAATTGTAATGTATTTCAACCCCTACAATGTAGGCAACACAGAATTCGATTAATTGATTGGATGTCTGCCTAAATATAGAGATTTGCAGTATTTGCACCTACCAGAGAAAGAACATACTAGAAGATCTAGAGAGATGGCATATCTGTTCTGGAACCATCTGGAGAATGTGACATCATCACAGAAACTTCGAGATCTGTCATCTGTAGGTATATAAGGCATGGAGTAAACCAAAAGGGGAGAAGTTAGTGCAGTACTAATTGTCAGTTGAAATGGTCAGAGAGTAAACACAGTGATAAAGTGACTGAATAACTGAATTGTAGTACACAGTGTATTATTAGCCAAGTAGTTATTGTTGTAATTAAGTAAGTTAATAAATTAGTGTTTAGTGTTACCCTGTTGTTATAATTTCCGAACCCACGATACAGGGTGTTTACAAAAAGGGTGTAAGCACGTCACATTATTATAGGAAGTGGATGCGCAGTTCTCCGACAGTCTCTGCCGCTCGCCAAGATCCGTGGCGGGTGCAGTACCTATTTTTGGATGTTGTACTTCTAGTTCTGTGCCTACGATTATGCGACTAACCCCCCCCCCCCCCTCCCCCGCCTGATTAAAAAAAATTGCTTGCCTTAAGTTCCAAAGTGTCTAGCTACGGCACTGTTGGTAATATAGACAATTTTTTGTTGGTATGATTGTATTACCCTCCCCCCCAATAAATTCATTTCGGGCGTTATTTTCTATGTAATCACAATCAGGCGTTCGCGTTTAACAATTGTACCATATTTAATACACCGTATAGTACAATTGGTTTTTTTTTTAGGCATTTGATTTCCTCCATTAGCCAATTACGTAATGTATATTTGTTGCCTAATTAATTCCCTAAACAACCAACTTAATACGACAGTGGAAAATACACAGGATATATCACAAGGACACTATCTTCTCTTCCGGGGGTCTGTCAGGACATTTTTTTATTGTAACATTACACAGGTAGACCACGAGAATGAGGTATATCTTACAATAGGAAAGACAATTAAGAAATACCAAAGCTAACGTAATTAAAGCAACAGTTTGATCGTGTTCAAAGAATTAACTAATACGTTGTAGATTTGCATGTTTTTAAGGGCCAATAGATGAATAGCATCTGAGGAACATTAATATCAACCAAGTTTTTTAACATGACATTAGTAGCCATTTGGTGATTCTGACAACTAAAGAAAATATGTTCCAGATCGCCAGTATGGTACCGCATGTACTACAAATGACTGAGTTAAGTACTCCATTTCTATTTTAAATTAAATTTACCCCTTAGCCCCCCCCCCCCCCCCAGTTACGCCACTGGCCAGAAGATTTATAAATATGGAGAATATATAATTAGTGTGGACGTAATTGTACTTTTAATGCTTGCCAAAACGCTCAGAGTACGTATTACGTATAAGTTACTGTTATATACTGCTTGCTTGATTTGATTACATTTAATGTATTCCAAGGCTTTAAGGATCGCTATGGCTTCTCCAACAATTACAGATGTGTTTTCTGCCAACTTCATTTTGAGTTCGAATTTGTTGGTTGGAATATTAATAAATAGTACAATAATTTTTAAATCTGAGAATGACATCGCTATCTATATAATTAATATAATAAAATAAACTGTTTGTCTGTCTGTGTGTGCGCGTTCTGATGGAGTGGTGGAATATATCTATGCCCTGTCAAAAAAATCTCATCAATCCGTATTGAAAATTATCAAAAATTAATAAGTATCTATGAGAACCTATATGGTCAATAAGTTTCTATAAGAGTTAGGTAAAGTTGCTGTTGAAATTGTTGTCAGTTTATATCCGAATTGACCAGCAAAATGAGTCAAGCCAGATCCATTTGTAAATCCAAACATTTACTTATACCACATCAATGAGAATTTATGAGCACAGTATCTAATGTAATTCGTGCGGCTTTCCGTGATTAAAAGACAAGTGTTTCTTTAAGAAACGAGCTGCATTGGGTTAGAACAGTTTTGATTTGCAATTGAAGATTACAAATTATAATGTTTGAATAGGGATTTATGAGATCAGTTTCTATGAGTATTAATGTTTTTTTTTCAGTAATATATTAAATGTGTTTTCATTTGTTTGAATGGGTAAAAAGAAAGGTCAGTTTTCAACTGCAATTACAAATACAAGTTTAACCACTTCGAATGGGATTATATGCGATCGATTTCTAAAAGTATTTATGCTGTTTTCCGAATATAGTTATGATGAGGTTTAATCAGTAACAAATTGTTAACTACTTGTTATGATATGGTCGGAAATTCCAAGTACACATTTAGTATTCCTTCAAGAGGATTGATGAGAGCAGTTTCTACGAGTATCTATTTGTTGTTCCTATAGTAAATTATATAAGTCTTTATCAGTACAGATTCGGATCCAATTTAAATATGAAAATTATATCAGAATAAAGCAACCAAATATTTTAAACAGTATCTATTTGTAAATCCAGACATTTACTTATACTATCTCAATGAGAATTTATGAGAACAGTATCTAATGTAAAACGTGCGCCTTTCCGTGGTTAAATGTCAAGAGTTTCTATAAGAAACGAGCTGCATTAGGTTAGAACAGTTTTGATTTGCAATTGAAGATTCAAAATTATAATGTTTGAATAGATCAGTTTCTATCAGTATTAATGTTTTTTTTTTCAGTAATATATTAAATGTGTTTTCATTTGTTTGAATGGGTAAAAAGAGTTTTCAACTGCAATTACAAATACAAGTTTAATCACTTCGAATGGGGTTATATGCGATCAATTTCTAAAAGTATTTATGCTGTTTTCCGGATATAATTGTGATGAGGTTTAATCAGTAACAAATTGTTCACTACATGTTATGATATGGTCGAAAATTCCAAGTACACATTTGGTATTCCTTCAAGAGGATTGATGAAAGCAGTTTCTACGAGTATCTATTTGTTGTTCCTCTAGTAAATTATATAAGTAATATCAGTAAAGATTCGTATCTAATTTAAATATGAAAATTATATCAGAATAAAGCAACCAAATATTTTAAACAGTATCTATTTGTAAATCCAGACATTTACTTATACTATCTCAATGAGAATTTATGATAACAGTATCTAATGTAAAACGTGCGGCTTTTCGTGGTTAAAGGGCAAGTGTTTCTATAAGAAACGAGATGCATTAGGTTAGAACAGTTTTGATTTGCAATTGCAGATTACAAATTATAATGTTTAAATAGGGATTTATGAGATCAGTTTCTATGAGTATTAATGTTTTTTTTCAGTAATATATTAAATGTGTTTGCATTTGTTTGAATGGGTAAAAAGGAAGGTCAGTTTTCAACTGCAATTACAAATACAAGTTTAATCACTTCGAATGGGGTTATATGCGATCAATTTCTAACAGTATTTATGCTGTTTTCCGAATATAATTGTGATGAGGTTTAATCCGTAACAAATTGTTCACTACATGTTACGATATGGTCGGAAATTCCAGGTACATATTTAGTATTCCTTAAAGAGGATTGATGAGAGCAGTTTCTACGAGTATTTATTTGTTGTTCCTACAGTAAATTATATAAGTCTTTATCAGTATGCATTCGGATCTAATTTAAATGCAAAAATCATATGAGAATGAAACCCCAAATATTTTAAACAGTGTCCACCTGTAAATATAAACATTCAAAGATAATATTATAATGAGAATCCATCAGAACAGTATCTAATGTAACGTGTGCGGTTTTCCGTGGCTAAATTTTAAAATTATTTGCAATAAATAAGCTTTAACGGATTCGAACAGTTTTCATTTGCATTTCCAGATGAATAGTTTTAATTGTTAGGGATCTATGAGGTCAGTGTAACGTTTTTTTTTCAATAAAATGTGTTTTTATTGGAAAAAAAATATTACACAAAGACACTGATCTCATAGATCCCTATTTAACAATTAAAATTATTCATCTGGAATTGCAAATTAAAACTGTTCAAATCCGTTAAAGCTATTTATTAAAAATACTTTTAAAATTTAGCCACGGAAAGCCGCACGCGTTACATTAGATACTGTTCTGATTGGTTCTCATTAAAATATATCTTTAAATGCTTGGATTTACCAGTGAATACTGTTTAAAATATTTGGTTGTGTCATTCTGATATAATTTTTGTATTCAAAGTAGATCCGAATGCATACTGATAAAGACAAATTTTCTATTGGAACAACAAATACATACTCATAGAATCTGCTATCATCAATCCTTTCGAAGGAATACTAAATATGTACCTGGAATTTCCAACCATATCGTAACATGTGGCGAACAATTTGTTACTGATCAAACCTCATCACAATTATATTCGGAAAACACCATAAATACTGTTAGAAACTGATCGCATATAACCCCATTCGAAGTGATTAAACTTGTATTTGTAACTGCAGTTGAAAACTGACCTTTCTTCTTACCCATTCAAACAAATGAAAACACATTTAATATATTTATTACTGAAAAAAAAAAAACATTAATACTCATAGATACTGATCTCATAAATCCCTATTCAAACATTATAATTTGTAATCTTCAATTGCAATTCAAGACTGTTCTAACCTAATGCAGCTCGTTTCTTATAGAAACTCTTGCCATTTAACCACGGAAAGCCGCACGTTTTACATTAGATACTGTCCTCATAAATTCTCAATGATGTGGTATAAGTAAATGTCTGGATTTACAAATAGATACTGTTTAAAATATTTAGTTGCTTTATTCTGATATAATTTTCATATTTAAATTAGATCCGAATGCATACTGATAAAGACTTATATAATTTACTATTGGCACAACAAATACATACTCGTAGAAACTGCTATTATCAATCCTTTCGAAGTAATACTAAATATGTACCTGGAATTTCCACACGTAACATGTAGTGAACAATTTGTTACTGATCAAACCTCATCACAATTATATTCGGAAAACAGCATAAATACTGTTAGAAATTGGTCGCATATAATCCCATTCGAAGTGGTTAAACTTGTATTCGTAATTGCAGTTGAAAACTGACCTTTCTTTTTACCCATTCAAACAAATGAAAACACATTTAATATATTACTAAAAAAAAACATTAATACTCATAGAAACTGATCTCATAAATCCCTATTCAAACATTATAATTTGTAATCTTCAATTGCAAATCAAAACTGTTCTAACCTAATGCAGCTCGTTTCTTATAGAAACTCTTGCCATTTAACCACAGAAAGCCGCACGTTTTACATTAGATACTGTCCTCATAAATTCTCATTGAGATAGTATAAGTAAATGTCTGGATTTACAAATAGATAGTTTAAAATATTTGGTTGCTTTATTCTGATATAATTTTCATATTTAAATTAGATCCGAATGCATACTGATAGACTTATAAAATTTACTATTGGCACAACAAATACATACTCGTAGAAACTGCTATCATCAATCCTTTCGAAGTAATACTAAATATGTACCTGGAATTTCCACACGTAACATGTAGTGAACAATTTGTTACTGATCAAACCTCATCACAATTATATTCGGAAAACAGCATAAATACTGTTAGAAATTGTTCGCATATAACCCCATTCGAACTGATTAAATTTGTATTTGTAATTTCAGTTGAAAACTGACCTTTCTTTTTA
The DNA here is from genome assembly GCA_936432065.2 of Rutpela maculata. Lineage (NCBI taxonomy): Eukaryota > Metazoa > Arthropoda > Insecta > Coleoptera > Cerambycidae > Rutpela > Rutpela maculata. The sequence goes on along the minus strand of OW386286.2, from coordinate 745,903 downwards.
CCCATTCAAACATATGAAAACACATTTAATATATTACTGAAAAAAAACATTAATACTCATAGAAACTGATCTCATAAATCCCTATTCAAACATTATAATTTGTAATCTTCAATTGCAAATCAAAACTGTTCTAACCTAATGCAGCTCGTTTCTTATAGAAACACTTGCCATTTAACCACGGAAAGCCGTACGTTTTACATTAGATACTGTTCTCATAAATTCTCATTGAGATAGTATATAAGTAAATGTAAAGACTTATATAATTTACTAGAGGAACAACAAATAGATACTCGTAGAAACTGCTCTCATCAATCCTTTTGAAGGAATACTAAATGTGTACTTGGAATTTCCGACCATATCATAACAAGTAGTGAACAATTTGTTACTGATTAAACCTCATCACAATTATATTCGGAAAACAGCATAAATTCTTTTAGAAATTAATCGCATATAACCCTATTCAAAGTGATTAAACTTGTATTTGTAATTGCAGTTGAAAACTGACCTTTCTTTTTACCCATTCAAACAAATGAAAACACATTTAATATATTACTGAAAAAAAACATTAATACTCATAGAAACTGATCTCATAAATCCCTATTCAAACGTTATAATTAGTAATCTTCAATTGCAAGTCAAAACTGTCCTAACCTAATGCAGCTCGTTTCTTATAGAAACACTTGCCATTTAACCACGGAAAGCCGCACGTTTTACCTTAGATACTGTTCTCATAAATTCTCATTGATGTGGTATAAGTAAATGTTTGCTGCTCCATTCTGGTAGAAACTAATAGAAATTTCAGCAGCAACTTTAACTCCAGGCTCCAGTAGAGGGAGCTGTATACGTGTCGCTAATTCATATCTAATCTAATGTGACCTAAGGAACTGACGTGTGTTTGTTAAATTAAAAGTAAAGCAGTCTCTTTCACTGCTAACTCATTCATTGCTTCTAGGCTAGAACAAGAACACCCGAGGAAATAAGGACTTTGCAGTATTTTGTGTTTACCACAATATTGGTATTTCTATTTGAAATATGCAATTTAAACTGTACATTTGTCGGCATGCATATCCAAATTAATACTAATAAAAAAGCAAAATGGAAGTTTACAATAAAAATACGTCTGTAAAATATACAATTGAAACTGTACATTTGTTGACATGTATATCCACATTAATACTAATAAAAAGACAATGTTGAAATTTACAATAAAAACATGTTGATAAATGGTGTGTTACATACGATAGATACTGGAGAAAGGACGGACTGGAACTCTTATGATATTACTTATAGAAAAGTTTAGAATCTCATTAAAGTTGTATCTGTAATTCCATATGTTTACAGATATAAGGGCAAGGGTGCATTTGCAGACACTAAACTGTAGATTTGTTGATGTATATTTCATATAAGTACTCATGAAAGGGCAACATGATAATTCCAAATAGCTCATTCGGAATTACTGTTTCATAACCGAATTAAAACTTAATAAAACAGATAAAATCCTGTCTGTATAATACTAATATAACCTATAGGAACGATAAAACCGCATCACTTTTTTTTTATAAGTTTCTATGTGGAATTTTTGGCAGGGTGGCTAGAACGTTAATATAAGACTGTATATGATAAAATACAAAAATAATACCAAAACTGGGCTAAGAATAATTTGTAATTTTTGATATTATAGTTGCGTTTTGGCATTTTCAGTATTTTTTCATTGATGTTAGGTGTTAGCTAAGTGTCCATCAGGCAAGGGCGGATCCAGAAAGGTTACTGGGGGGCACTAACATCTACAAAAAAATTTATCGCCTCATGGGGGGGGGGGGGTGCAAATGAAAATCCAAAAATAAATTTTTTCCCCCCACCTCATGCGAAAAAAAATTTATCGCCTTTAAAACGTAACAAATACTTTTCTCGGGGGGGGCAATTGCCCCTACTGCCCCCCTGGATCCGCCCTTGCCATCAGGTATGACCAACCGGGGGTCTTTTAGCACTGAAGACTTACTGGGACCTTCCCTTGCCAATGTCCTCCCCTGATCTCATAACTTCGAGGGGGGGGGGGGATAATATTTAAATACTCGATTGACAATTATTAATTATAGTATGTTTCACATGTTTCACAGACATCTCTCAAAAGTAGGAGATATCATGTTACATGATCCATAGGGATAGGGTTGTTTTAAAGAAACAATAATAAAATATCTCATAGTGTTATATTTGTAGATGATAGGATAACCATGATTGTAATTTACAGAACACTACCTAAACACAATAGTGAAAAAATGAAAAGTTATCTAGTTGTCTTCAGATTTACTCTGCACTGTCTACAACGTCGGCGCCTTTGATCTTTGCCGCACCACCAAAGACGCCGACATTTTTTTATACGCAGAATAAGTGTGTAGTCAACTTTACCATATACTCACTTCAGGTCACTTTGCAAACGTTTTACATTTTTAGAAAAATAATTTAAAAAAATCTACGGAAATATAGAATATTCTACTTTCTTTAGAAAAATATACCTCTTGACACAATAATAATACAAATGTTTCATGTACAAAAGAATATGTGGGTATTATTTTTATTCCAGCTATAAGTGAAGAAGAGGGATTTATTTTTTAAATAATTACCAAAATATATTAGTGTAAAGACTGATGGGAACTCCCGTCGATAACCCATTGTGTAATTTGGTTATCCATTAATAAAGAAAAAATATTATAAATAGTCCATATTGTAAAAAAATAAGTACAGCACAAAATTTAGTCATCTGTGAACTTTGCAAAATTAATCATCCTAGTGTACTTACCCAGCATGCATGATCGTGTGGATACCTACTAATGATATGATTTGATGTAAAAAGTTGATTTTATAATGTTAGCATGTTTGTATGACCGAATTAACAAAATATTCGACACATTTCTTAAAAAAAGTAAGTTAGTAAATGTTTAGATATTAATTTTGTTCTTTACGATGACTCGATCATAGAAACACGATAAAAGTTTAAAACACACATAAATTTTACAAATTAAATTAGTTCTGTTTATTGATGACACAGCATTATAATGTATTTACATTATTGTTATTATAATTAATATTATTGCACTAAACATTTATTCAATGTATATATCTTCAACGGGGTAAGCAGTCTCTATAAACTTCTGGTAGAACCTTTGGAAGGCACGACTGGAAAATAGTAAATATTTGATGAATCGTAAACGGTCAAATCATTCTTAAAAGATAAATTCAGAATGAGCTGTGAAATAGAAAACTAACAGGTTAAATGCCTGTAATTAAGTATCTTCTTATAAAACATATTTTGGAAAAATAAAAAGAAAAAGGAAAGTATTCATTTACAGTTTTGTCAGACTGGCTGCAGTGTAGAAAATAGATCTTGAAATTTGTCCTGGTTCTTCTCCAATGCTTATATTTTTGTCTCAGCTAGTTGAAAACAGTCCAGAAGCACAATTATTAAAAGATAGTGTACAAAGGCCTGAAAGTTGATTGTTCTCCTACGAGTCGATAGTCGGTGCGCTTAAATAATAGGCGATGACCAAATAATTTTGTTAGCGGTTTAAATAAATATTATGGGCTGAAATTTGGAAGGAAGGTTTAGTGTAATAAAAGACATAGTTTCATCAACTTTCGTTAAAATTGATGTATTATTACATTCTATTTCTTAAATTATCGAAAAAAGACAATTTTTAGTGGTTTTTATTTTTTTACAAATTAACAAATTATCGAAAAGTTTCTTATAAAACAAAATTTTATTGCGAACAATTTGGTATTTTTATTCCTGCCACGCGATTACTAGGACCAGAGGTAATAAGGAAAATAACAGAAAATTTCAATGTTGAAACAAGAATTGTGTAAATTTTACAAGGAGCAATGGACCGATATAATTCAAAGCTTCTCGTGGCACTTGTTATCATACCTACAACAAATTAAAACAATAACATTGCTGCAGCCAGAGAATTCCCTTATTCACCTATTTTGATGCTTAATTTGACTTCACTACATCCAGTCCAACACTCTGTATAAAACGATTGTGATAATAACTTCGACTTACCCTACTGCTTCGGCGACAGGCCTCGTAGAGTCCTGTCCTCGGAAAACGTGACAAGCAAACCTCTGCAGCGTGGGATGTTTTGTGATAAATCCTAAATAGCGATGATCTCGGGGGTGAAAAGCACAAAATGATACATTTTTCAGCGAGTAAAAATAGTCTATGCAGGGCTCGTTTTGCTGTAACAAGATTTCGATGTTTTTATTTATTTATTTTCACAGAATGAATTATGATTCAAATACATGTCTGCTGGCAGGTTTACTGTTATGTTACGTTAGGTATCTGAGGGGCTTCAGGAGAATCAGCAGACTGTGTGGATCATGAAATAAACTGTTTCTAAATTAATAAATAGTTCATTCAACTAAGATAAGACATGGAAAGCAGTGAACAAAGACCATTTCTACATGTATTAGGAACTACCATGTCAAAATAAGTTAGATTCTGATATCACAAAATAGTGAGTAAGAATTTAGTAGTTCATTGTCTAGTAATAGTTCAGGAAAAGATTGAAAAAAATTACCGTAACTCGAAAAAAAATGTGCAGACTTTAAACTTTGGTTATAAGTTTAAAATGGGCCAAAGTAGACAAAACAAAAAAGTTTGGGAATTTTACGGATCCGCGGGATCATATTGGGGGTTATAAGGGGTATTTTTAATAAAAAAATCGATTTTTCTCTATTTTCTAGGGAAATATGGCATTAACAAAAAACAAAAAAATAGTTCAAATGAAAGTTGTTTTTGGCAAAATTATCTTTAATTTGATGTTTTAAATTAATTTTATGGCAATAATTAACCGAAATACGGCCATTTTTCGATGAAGGATGGCGGATGGAATTTATTTCTAAAATAAGTGTTTTAAAGGAACAAAATTAATTGAGCATCTAGGTGATGCTATATATTTACGAAAAACAGCATTTTTGAAAGAAAAACCGCTGCCCAAGGAATCACTCACGTCCAGATTTTCTATCCAAGTCACTCACAACGAAAAAATTTTGTATGTGGAAATAATTGTTTAATAATATACTATTTGAAATCCTCTACCTCAAAAACCCATAAAACGATACCCCACATTGGTAGTGGGGTGGGGGTGGTGATAGGGGGTGGATAAGGTAAAAAATATTTTGAGGTTTCTGGTTCTTGTACACACACTAACTCACAATTTTTTTCATTCCCTTTAATAATGGGGTGGGGGGTGGTAATGGGGGTGGCTAATGCCAAAATTTTTTTTGAGATCTTAGCTTCTCTTGAATAGAATAGAATAGATAGAATAGATCTTTATTCGGTTGTAAACAATAAAATTGTTGTAACCATGTCAAACAATGTAGTGATAAAACAAGATAACACATATCTGTCAAAAAAAAAAACATAAAGTAATAACATGTACCTGGTCATATCTACATGCATATATACATAAATAAAAGACATTAAATAATAACAAACTAAAATGTAGAATTTACTAGATTGAATGCACCCATAGTGAGACATAATATATTTTGTATCAGTTGTCAATTTCTTCAAAGTCAGTGTCAAGATATTCACTAAAACTATAAAATGCTTTCCTGGTTAGAAAATTTCTTATAATGGATTTGAATTTTTTCATATCTAAAATTTTTATATGTTGGGGAAGCCTGTTATAGAACAGTGGGCCATCATAATAATTGTAAGCATTTCGACTGTGCATTAATCTTGTGAAATCGATTCGTATATTGCTACCTTGTCTAGTAGGGTAGTTGTGAATTTCAGCTTGAATGGTATATGTACTTATAATTACTTTTTATATGGACTAAGCACTCCAGTATGTATATGCAAGGTAGAGTAAGTATACCGTGATCAATATATTTTAATCTCACGTCCTCTCTATAATTTAGTCCAGACAGTGCCCTAATTGCTTGCCTTTGAATTCTAAAGATTCTATTACCGTGAGGCGAGTGTCCCCAGGATAATATACAATATTTTAGCACTGAGTGGAAGACAGAAAAATAGCATGTTTTCATTGCATTCAGAGGCAGTAAAAGGTATAGTTTCCTTAATAAATACAAATTTTTGCTTAATTTTTTACTTACGAAATTTACATGTTCTTCCCACTTTAAGCCAGAATCTAAACAGACTCCTAGTAATTTTACATACTCTAAATTCTGATACCCATTTAGATTTCTATTAGTAAATACCATTGTGTTGGTCTTTGCATCATTTAATAACAATTGGTTTGTGGAGAACCACTGAATTGCAAGATGCTTATTTTCAGCCATATTGGTAAGCAGAGAGGTTAAATTATTATTTACATTTGTGGTGGTTGTATCATCTGCAAAAAGCACAAATTCAGTACTGGGAATTGCAGTGGGAAGATAGTTTATATATATAAGAAACAGTATAGGTCCCAGAACTGAACCTTGCGGGACACCATGTTTTACAGTTTGCCTCTCAGAATATCTCTGATTATAGTAGCAACTTTGTTGCAACTTTGTTGCCTGTCTTTCAAGTAAGCATCCATCAAATCAATGCTCTCCTCTTGTATATAGTAAATACCAATTTTATGAACTCTTACCTGCTTGATTTACCTATTTACTCCAAATTTACCCCAATTTACCCCCAACCCTTCAACGGAACAATATGAAAATATAATCTAGTTCTAGATCTCGTTAAAGTACATATGTGTACCAAATTTCATGTCAATATCTCAAACGGTTCCAGAGTAAACGTGCGCACAAAAAAAAGTTACAGACCGACAGACAGACAGACAGATTTTTTTTCGTTCAAACTTAAAATCTCGACGTTTCATGACATTCTAAGCCTATTTGAACAATAAATTATTTTTTTTTTAATCATTTCAAAGCCTAATTAACAGTTTTTCATTTTGGTTATTAGCCATTTTGGCCTAAGTGAGATAGTTTCTGAGATATTTAACATTTAAACTAAATACTTCGGACGCTACCTTTAGACTTCCAGAACTCCAAAACCATTAACTCTACAAAAATTAAAAAAAAAAACGAAATTCATCCTTAATTTAGTAGCTTTCTTATTTGTCTCTAGCATGTTTTTGCTTAATGTAATACCTTTCGAGTTATTTGACGAAAACGTATTTGAAATACCACTTTTTCAAGATAAAATCCCAAATTTTCTAGTAGTAATAACTTCAATCTATCAATTTATATGAAAAGTTGCAGAACCTTTTCTTCTCAAAATTTAATTCTCTCTCAGCTCCAACGTTTTTTTTTTTTTAGGTGCCACCCCCTATAAATTAGCAAGCCCTCGCATAATATAGAAACTTCTCTTTTTTTATGCATTTACTATTAAGCTGCCAAAAATGAACGAGATCTAATTCATATGACATTATTCCGAAGTTAAAACCTCTAGTACTTCGGTTGATTATTGCTATAAAATTAAATTTAAAAACACCAAATTAAAGATAATTTTGTCAGAAACAACTTTTATTTGAACTATTTTTTTTTTTGAATGCCATATTTTCCGAGAGAATAGACAAAATCGATTTTTTAATTAAACATACCCATTTTCACCCCCTATAAGTTCCCGCAGATCCGTAAAACTCATAAATTTTTGTTTCGTGAACATTGGTCTATTTTGAACCTATAATCAAAGTTTGAAGTTTCACTAATTTTTGTCGAGTTAAAGTAAAGTTTTCCTGTACTATAAGTTTCATTTTTAAGACACGGGAAGAACTTGATTAAAGAAAAGGCTGTGATTAATGGTTACTTTCCACGTCTATTTTTATAAAAGAAGTATATAAAATGAAATATCTTAACTCCCAATCTTACAGGAGAGAACGTTAAACGTTTGAGCCAATTCCATATGAATCCTGGTATGGTGTATCGGTGGTTCTAGTAAGATTGATAAAGATCTAGGCTGACAGTTATATATCTATTCATCTGTAAATATGGCCTTTAGTGAAATTAAAAGAAACGTGAGCTTGAGAATTAACTAAATGAGCTCCAAGAATCTTTAATTAAAGGACAACTAAGATAATCAATTTTAAGCTTAAGGAAGCACATATCTGGCTTCGCCAAAGAAACTCCGATATACGTGAAATAAATATCTGCAGACTCGTGTAGACTTGTGAGCAGAGAATTATTGTTTCCGATGAAAATTTGTAACACGGTAAAATGTACAGGACTATTCAATATATTTTGATCATCCTTTATTATACCAGAAGTATTGTATTTACCATGCACGTAAATATTGCTCGTTGGCAATTTTTTCTTCGTACCATGGTGTTAGCCGTCGAATTTTGAATAATTTTCAAAAAGTTAAGAGAGGTAAGAAGATGGTTTTTTAAAATCTTACATTTCGTTTTCTCCTATCTACCATCCGCAGGCCCTGATCGGAAACTTCCAGAGTACATGGCTGAAGATCCGGCTCAGTTCCCGAATTCCCAATAACTCTTCTAACGGCTTGGCATACGACAGATGTGCCCTTATGTGCTAGCGTTTCTACTGATCCTATGTAACCTGGACAGAAATGTCGCTTTGAATATTTGTCAGTTATTAATTAAGGACAGATAAATTTAAAATGAAACTTTAAACAGTATTGATATTAAAATATTACGTAATTGGAAGGGAAGTTTAAATTAGTTACTGCGTATCTAACAAACAGAATAATTATTTCTTTCTATCTTACCTAAAAGATATCGTTCGCGACGTCCATGTTCACAAGATGAATCCCAGTCACTGTAATCACAATCCACTGCATATGCTGATGGAAATATGCCCATTCGTCCGGTCCTTAAGTTAACGCCTGAAAAATAAATCATAAAGTACACAGGTCCTTAACAATTTTCGTCAATTAAGTCTCAGTACCGGGTGTTAACTTTCCGGTCGCCGTTTTTTTATTTTTTAACGGATCGATATGAAACTAGGCATGTGTCACATGTTACCATAACGACATTTTTATCCATCTAAGTTTCTACGACTTCCGGTGTCACCGGAACTGACCTCTACTATTGATATTGATATACCCTGTATATTTTTAGAATCTAGAAGTCATTCTGCATATGACTGTGCATATTTTAGGACAAAACACTAGAGTTAGAAATAGTGTTTTCGGTAAATACAGTGTGTCCCATTTCAAGTGGAAACACCTTCGTAACTCAGTTATTGGTCATCCTATTTCAACAAAATTTGGATGGGTATCAAAGATCACTAATATTTCTTTTTTGAGTAAAACAAAAGTTATTTTAGTCAGTGTCGTGCATTTTTATTAAGAAAAAAAGGATCGATTTTTCGACAAATCATATTAGGCATTTTTTTGTTGAAAAACGAATGCAATATTATTGATCAGCATGCTGTAGAACCCCCATTTTCAGAATTTTACAACATTTTGATTTTTGGTTTTCGAATTACGACCCACTTAAAATTGCCTATTTTAAACATTAAATAACCAATAAATTGGTAACGAATCTTTTTTTGAAAGAAAGTCATTCTCTATTTTCTCTTTAAATTCATTTTTTTCTACCATCCCATATCATCGGACACTTTCAAATTTGGTAATTCTTAATGCCCGAATAATTTACAGGTCTGATGACCCAAAATTTTTCAGTGAAAATTCTTGGCCTTCGAAATTTGAAAGTTTCGATGATATGGAATAGTACAAAAAGTGAATTTAAAAAGAAAATGAAGAATTTCGTTACCAATCTATTGATTATTTAATGTTTAAAATAGGTAATTTTAAGGGGACCGTAATTCGAAAACCAAAAATCAAAATGTTGTTAAATTCTGGATATAGCGGTTCTACAGCATGCTGATCAATAATATTGCATTAGTTTTTCAACAAAAAAATGCCTAATATGATTTCTCGAACTTTTATTCTTAATAAAATTGCACGCCACTGGCTGAAATAATTTTTGTTTTACTTAAAAAAGAAATACTAAAGGCAGGGGCGTCTTAAGGGTCGGGCAACCCGGGGCGCCGGCTCGAAGGGGCGTCAAATTGAGGATAAAGAAGCTAGAGGGCAAAATTTTTTTTCGGATTTTTAATAGCACCCTTTTGATGAGGCAAAAAAGTTATTGTTAGATTTTTAATAGCATTTTCCCTATAAGGCGAAAAATCTTTATTTCAAATTTTGAGTAGCACCCCCCCCCCCCCCCATGAGGCGAAATTTTTTTTTGGATTTCTATTTGACTCCCCCCCCCCATGAGGCGATAAAAAGTAGTGATCGCGGAGTCCGAAGGGATATTCTTGTACTTTAGTATGAAGTATGTCCTTAAGGACCTCAGAAAAAGTGCTCCCGCCTGGGTGGAAAATTTACCTTGAGCCGCCCCTGACTAAAGATCTTTGATACCGATCCAAATTTGGTTGAAATTGGATGACCAATAACTAAGTTACGAAGGTGTTTCCACTTGAAATGGGTCACACTGTAGATAGTAGCACCCTTTAAAGGTGAATCGTGCCGTGTCCGTGCAAAATTTGAATCAAATGGGTATTCGCAGTAGTCCACGTCCGACTGCAAGTTCTACTCGTTATAAATACTATGATGATTTTTAAGTACCTTCACACCAAAGGTCATCTGCTTCTTTCTGTACATAAATAGGGTCTCCGATTTCTACTTCAATCTCGTCCTCATGCCTAGGTACGAACTTATGCAGTCCCCGGTGCGTCGCTTCCAACATATCTACATCACTGTAAATCGTTCCTCCAACAATGGAAGGAGACATCCCCATGACGGGGGACATGGATTTGGGCCCATCCGTGCCAGTGGGCGAATGGGCCGTACTGTGACCGCTGTCGGCATCGGTTAAGAGTCTGAAAATGAATATATATGGACGACGCACTTAAATAAGACAATTTAAAGGGGGGAAAGATGAAAATTTGGAAAAATGGTCATTTTCTGCCTCCTCCTTTGAAAACCGATGAGTTTCTAGCTGGAATTATGGGGAAGTTTTTGTAAAAATGTAAAAATTTGGAAAGTATAGTGTGTGTCTTAAAAAAAAATAAAATTCATTTTTTGTCAATGACAAAAATTGTAACAGGCATGTTACAGTATCTAGTTAACGCTATTAGATTAGATTAGACAGAGCGAAAAAAAATATGACAAAGGACATTAATATTTCTCATGTAGTTAATGCAACTGTCAAGCTAGAAGCCTGCCATACTATAATAAAAAATGTACAGGGTTATTCATTATATATTGACCCTCCCTTTATTTCTGTTATTATTGGAAACAAAAAAAGTCTCGAATAAAAGTTGTAGGGTTGTATTTATACTTATTTAAATGCAATTAAAAAAACAATTGCTTGCATAGTTAACTTTATGTATATAACAATGAAGGTTGTTTTTTAAATGGAAAACCCTGTACATTTTTATATATTAAACATAACATACATACAACAACATACTTATTAGAATTTTCCAAATTCTGGGCCACATCCTGTGCTCTACGACTCCAAAATAACACCATTACAGGCATTTTTAGCGTAACGTAATATACACAATTAGTAGTCAGTGGGCTTCTGGTATTCAAAATATTTTGGCGACGTAACGGACACGTGGCAAAGAAATTGAAATAATTACCATCGGGACATTTAGAACGAAATCATATTTAATTACCTGTCAGATTCTGGCGAGTCGTCCCAAAGATATCCACATTTTAATACTAAAATTGAGCTTGGTCCGCTGCTGCTACTTCCCAGTTCATCAGCTAGTGATATTTCTCTTGAAAATTGGTGTTGTGCATTATACATTGTTACTACAGCAGCTGCAACAAATATGGGAAACAATAAGAGACGTTAACATTTTGTAAAATATGTTAAACAATTATAAAATACATGAAATAATACTTCAAAAGAGGACATTGACAATATATTAACGTCTTTCTAAACCACGTGAGAACAATTTGAAAAATCTATAGCTGTGTTTTTAGCTACAATTATTGCGTAACTAAAAAACAATACCGGGTGAGTCACGAATTGCGCTCGCCCCGATATCTCCTAAAATATTTGGAATAGAAAATTGAAATGTGGAGGGCTTATTACACGACTAAAATGCCATCTTTTCAATAAAAAATCAAGTTTGGTGCACATCCGGTTTGACCGGAAATGCCCACAACTTTCGATTTTTAAATGGGACACCCTATATATTTTTACATTTTTGGAATCTAGAGGAAATTTTGAATACAATACATCCATTTTGGTCACTTTTTGATAAACATTAAAAAGTTTATTAAAAAATCTATTTCTGAATCCAGAGTGCTGTGGTGCCCAAAACATATTTTAGTTTGTGTGCTACGTTACTATAAAAATACAAAGAGCAATATGATTGCATTACTTAATTGTCTAGAGGCGTTTAAAATTTTCAAATTCAAATTTTCAAATGTGATTTTTAAATGGGAAGTTAATCGTTCACCAACAATTTTAAATACCTCATTTTCATACGAATCTAATGATACCAAAATTTTGAAAATCCGCTCAGAAATATTTGAGATTTCAGCCAAAATACAATGCAACCAAGCTTTCAGAAACATGCGGCTAATAGATAATAGATTAGTGGGCTTTGGAAACTAAAATGACACATTCCTGTGTAAATCTGGTAACCTAATAACATTGGAAACATCATAGTAGCCATTGAATGTAATAAAACAATATCAGCTGCCAGACAGATAAAAAATAAAGCGTTGCGGAAATCTCTTTTAAAGAAAATGAATAATTTTAGTAGAAATGAAAAGGTCGATATGTTACTGATATATGGAGAGTGTCACAAAAATTCAACTGCAGCTGCAGGACTGTATCAGCAACGATATCCCAACAGACGTGCTCCAAGCAGACACTTGTTTGCCAGAGTGGAACAAAAATTAAGAAACGAACCCGATCAACAAGATTACCATCAAACATTTATTGTAAGTGAGGACAAAGAAATTGATGTATTAGGATTTGTGATGGTACACCCAACAACATCAACAAGGGAATTGGCAACGGAATGCGACATTAGTCAGTCTTCGGTTTGCAGAATTTTAAAGAAACATAAGTTTCGGTCTTATAAATACCAAATACACCAACATGGAGATGATAACGATAGGAGGCTAGTATATTGCAACTGGTTCTTAAATGCAGTACAACAAAACCCAGGTTTTCCTTTTCATATTTTATATTCAGATGAAAGTAGATTTACGAACCAAGGTATGTTTAACAGAAATAATACTAGGTACTGGGCTCAAGAAAATCCGAGGTTTGTAGGGCGGGGGAATATTCAGGAAAGATTTGGGTTTAACTGTTGGCTTGGAGTACTTGGAGATCGAATAATTGGACCCATATTTTTTGATGGAACACTTACTGGCGAACGATATTTATTCTTTTTACAAAACCAGACAGCAGAATTTCTTGACTTACTTCCTCTTGCCTATTTACAAAATCTGTTTTTCCAACAAGATGGTGCTCCCCCACATAATTCCAGAAGAGTGATGGATATTTAAACAACTTGTATGGTGAATGCCTTATCGCAAATCAAGGTCATATCAGGTGGCCTCCTAGGTCACCTGACTTAACACCCCTCGACTATTATGTATGGGGCACTCTCAAAAATAAAGTTTATCAAACTTCTTCAAATACCCGTGAAGAGCTGCAAAATAAAGTTGTACGGGCTCTTAATGAACTAACGCCGGCTGAATTGCGTAGAGCCATTCAAGCAACTGTACGCAGAGCCGAATTGTGTATAGAAAAAAATGGTGGACATTTTGAACAATATCTATAAATGTCAATTTATTGTTTAATTATATTAATTATTTTAATATGGATACCTATTGTTTAATTGTTCAAACGGAATTGATTTTTGTTTATTTATAGGCCCGATATTTATGTTCATTTAAATAAAACTCTGAAAACCGTACTGATGTCGCATTCTATTGCTAATTTCCTTGTGGATGTAACTGTGTTTACCTCAACATACCTACGCTAAACTTACTTGTAACGTTCTTTGCGCTCACAATTATTAAATGTTTGATAGCTCAAGATTGCCTATAACTACACGAGTCTGTCTGGCAGCTGATATTGTTTTATTACATTCAATGGCTACTATGATGGTTCCAATGTTATTAGGTTACCAAATCTACACAGAAATGTGTCATTTTAGTTTCCAAAACCCACTAATCTATTATCTATTAGTCGCATGTTTCTGAAAGCTTGGTTGCATTGTATTTTGGCTGAAATCTCAAATATTTCTGAGCGGATTTTCAAAATTTTGGTATCATTAGATTCGTATGAAAATGAGGTATTTAAAATCGTTGGTGAACGATTAACTTCCCATTTAAAAAAACCGAGTTAGTGGGTAAAAATCACATTTGAAAATTTTAAACGCCTCTAGATAATTAAGTAATGCAATCATATTGTTCTTTGTATTTTTATAGTAACGTAGCACACAAACTAAAATATGTTTTGGGCACCACAGCACTCTGGATTCAGAAATAGATTTTTTAATAAACTTTTTAATGTTTATCAAAAAGTGACCAAAATGGATGTATTGTATTCAAAATTTCCTCTAGATTCCAAAAATGTAAAAATATATAGGGTGTTCCATTTAAAAATCGAAAGTTGTGGGCATTTCCGGTCAAACCGGATGTGCACCAAACTTGATTTTTTATTGAAAATATGGCATTTTAGTCGTGTAATAAGCCCTCCACATTTCAATTTTCTATTCCAAATATTTTAGGAGATATCGGGGCGAGCGCAATTCGTGACTCACCCGGTATACAGGATGTTTCTTTTCTGTCGAGAAATTCGTTCACTTCATGAAATGAATATCTTTCATTCATTCGTTAGAATTTTGACGTCACAGAGGTAACATTCCAGAGCTCTGCTTATAAAATAACGGGGATATAAAAAAACTGAGAAATTGGTTTGTCCCCCATAAATCAACCAGTAACTAAAAAAAGCGCATCAAAAAAATGTTTAAAAAAAATGTGGAACCTCGGTAGTTATAAAGTTTGGTAAAAGAAGCACTTTTTTTTCACACCCTGTAGATAGTAGCGTGCTTCAAAATAAAAGAATCGGGCAACACTTGCTGTGTCACAAATAAATTATCTCTTAAACCATGAAAACCGCATACTGATATCTACTCTTCTTCTCAAAAAATGTGACTTTAAATTCAACATAAACATTTGCTTAGTCCGTTTCAACTGGCCAGCAGTTTAGTTTTGTCGGATCTTTGACTACTTCTGGCAGAATAATTATACATTGTAAACTCACTCTAGTTCCTCAGGCAGCATAAAACCATCCCAATTTTGCCATTGTTTGCCAGAAATCTTTCTAACACTGCTCTACCAACTCTGATGCTTCGAGTTCGGCGAATATAAGAAACCAAAAATTATTCCATGACGGTTTTTAATTTTTTAGCAAGTATGAATACATGCGACTGTACTGTTCACGATTTGGTTGAAGTAATTTATGAGGAATGCATCAAGAGCATTGATGACGGATTTTTATTGTATTGAAATATGAAATAATTAAAACAGACTGACATCTGCGGTCATAAATCAAAACATATAAATACCGGTTGTCAACGGAATCATTAATCAAACCATAATTTCCAGAGTTTCCAGATATAAGAGTTTCAAGATATAAGACTCAAATATGACAGGGGTAATATATACCAAAAATGGTCAATTTCTCTTTATATCACACATTTCCCTGAAAATGAAATTTAAATGGGAACACCACGTATATTTTTAATTTTTGCATTTAGAGATGATTTAGTATGATTGCATAGTTAAAAAAAATGACATTACTAGATTTCTTACGTCTATTTACGACTTTTAAGGTATATTAGCAGTCATAAGAATTAGTAGGCAGACCCTTCTTAATACACTTGACATGGAATGAGTCTCGACACAGCCGGGTGTAGAAACCACTTCAAATTTAATTTTCTTCTTAATTCCCAACCTGAAAATTACTAAGTGATTCAGGCTGCCAAATTTAAACCTTTTCGTTTCAAACACATTTTCCCCGGCCGATTTGGTTGAGACCGGTCGAGGCCTCAAATTTTACTTCCACATCCAGTGGAAGTATGGTAACGACAAAAAAATTTTTAAAAATTTTTATTGTTCAAATAGGCTTAGAATGTCATGATGCGTCGAGATTTTAAGTTTGAGCGAAACAAAATTTCTGTCTGTCTGTCGGTCTGTCTCTGTCGGTTTATCTGTCTGTAACTTTTTTTTGTGCGCACGTTTACTCTGGAACCGTTTGAGATATTGACTTGAAATTTGGTACACATATGTACTTTAACGAGATCTGGAACTAGATTATATCTTCATCTTGTTCCGTAGAAGTGTTGGGGGGTAAATTTGGGGTAAATAGGTAGATCAAGCAGGTAAGAGTCCATACAATTGGTATTTAGTATATACAAGAGAAGCTAAGGTCTCAAAAAAAATTTTGGCATTAGCCACCCCCACCGCATTATTAAAGAGGATTTAAAAAAATGTGATTTAGTGTGTGTACAAGAACCAGAAACCTCAAAATATTTTTTTACTTCATCCACCGCCCACTACCACCCCCTATCACCACCCCCACCCCACTACCGATGTGGGGTATCGTTTTATGGGTTTTTGGGGTAGAGGATTTCAAATATTATATCATTAAAGTTCCATAAACAATTATTTCCACATACGAAATTTTTTCGTTGTGAGTGACTTGGATAGAAAATCTGGATGTGGAAGTAGTGATTCCTTGGGCAGCGGTTTTTCCCTTTTTATAAAAGGCTATTGAAATATAAGAGAGTGTAATGGAACAATACTAATATGGAGTGTCAATACTCGTAGAATATTTTTTATAAAAATTTGGGAAAAATTTGAGGGCTCGATCGGTTTTAACCAAACCGGTCGGGGCCATGGTCTTTGAAACGAAAATGTGTGATTTTGACAACCTGCGTCACTTAGTAATTTTCAGGTTGGGAATGGAAAAAAAATTGAATTTGAAGTGGTTACTGGCCGTGCCGGGGTGCCAGGTGTCATTTACGTACAATTTCATTAGTTTGACATTTTGACAAAACTAAGACGTCACCAAATACAATTTGCCCTTTTTAAATTAAGTTTGTTTTCAAAGAATTCTTGAAATCTATGGGGCAGTTTTCTCGAAAACGGTCAGAATTATCAAGTTCTATCAAGTGTACGTTTTTTACGTAAAAATGACTCTTGCATGAAATTTCCTAGTCAAAAGTGCCACAACGTTTCTTAAAAAAAAAAAAGAGAAAAAATATTCATCATCACGTATAACTCATTAGGCGCCCTCCATAGACTAGCGTAATGTGATACATATGTTATTGTTTCTTAGTTTAAAAAATGTTTCCTTACCAAATTGGGAGAAGATCGGTCAAGAGGTGGTTGAGATGTTGCAAAAAAAGAAAAAAAATTACAATTTTTCATCTTTTTTCACAGCAACGATTTACTAAAACATGTTTGGTTATATCCTCATATTTTGATTCAAAGAATCTACATTTGAACTATGGTCTACTATTAATGGTCCACCCTGTATACAAGGTGGACACACCTAACGAAAAAAATGTGACGAAGAACAATAATATTTCACATATAGTTAATACAACTGCCAAGGAAGAAACTTGATATACTTTAATAAAAATATACAGGGTGCTCACCCAAGAAATAATTAATTAGAAAGCTATCGTGGAATTAAAAAAAAAAAAAAAATTTATATACAGAGTGACCCATTTAAAAGCTGAACACCTCTAAAATTTTTATTTATTGTACGAATTGAATTAAATTTTACTCAAGTATAGAACAAATTACGAACTACTTATGAATAGAAAAACATTCGCCTCCTACAAATGCAAAGCCACCTGCGGTACCAAAGTATGCAAAAAAACAAGAAATCATATTAGGCATTTTTTTATCGGAAAATTTTGTTAATGAAACTTGTTTGGAATTGTCCAAAAACCTTAAGTCCAATATTTAATAAAAAAAAAATATATTGAAATTTTGATTAAAATAATGTCCGAAAATATAATTTTAATGGGTTTTTTTTATTTAAAAAACTGTACTATGACAATTTTGTTTGAAATTAAACCCAAGCTGCCAGGTAGTTGTCGAGTAATTTGCAGTTGTTTTTAAGATAATTATTTTTAAAATTTTTAAAATTTCAATTTTTTAAATTTGATTAAATTTTGAACTTAAGGTTTTTTGACAATTCTGAACAAGTTTCATTAACAAAATTTTCCGATAAAAAATGCCTAATATGATTTTTTGTTTTTATTCGCATATTTTGGTACCACATATGGCTTTGCATTTGTAGGAGATTAATGTTTTTCTGGTCATAATTAGATCCTAATTTGTTCTGTACTTAAGTAAAATTTAATTCAAATCGCACAATAAATAGAAATATTAGAGAGGTGTTCAACTTTTAAATGGGTCACTCTGTATATATTTGGAATGTGGAAACTTTTAGTGAAAAATATACAGGGTGATCACTCCAAAAAAAATTAATAAAGAAACGACTGACGACCCAAGAAATAATTACTTAAAAAGCTATTGTGGAAATAATATTTGGAATGTGGAAACTTTTAGTGAAAAATATACAAGGTGATCACTCTAAAATAGTTAATAAGAAACGACTGAGGAAAATAATATTTGGAATGTATTTGATATTTGATATATTCCAGTAAACAAAATGTACAGGGTGGTCACAAAAAAATTTACTAACAAATAAATGGCGCCAAACAAAGAGAGAATTTTGGTGTAAATACCTTTACAGTTTTTTTCACTTCTAATTCAAACTTGGTAATTTGTCAATTTGAGTCTAAGAAAGTCAAATCACACTATTAAACTCCTAGTTCTCGTGAAAAGTGACAAAGTGTAGTGGTATTACATTCGAATATATCACGAGTGGTCCAAGTGTATATTATACACAAAAATTACTAAATTTTTATATTTCATACTACATAAATACCTCGAAACAAACGAAATTTTACAGAATTTTCTTATATTAACAAAAGTTTGTTTATGCCCCTATAGATATCAATGTACACTTCTGTGCAATAAAATCCCGTACACTTGAAAAATCAAGTAATCCAGTTTTTACTAATATTAAATGATGTGAATCAGTCTTTTTGTAATTTAGATTTTTTATTATCATATGGGTTATAAAAAAGTGACATTGATTGTGAAATGTCATAAGTAAGGTATTTGGAAAGATGTAAAAATTGACGTTGAAAAATTGTGTCCGAGATAAGGCCAGATTCTGAAAGCTCAAAACTTTAAAAAGCGGTTTTCTGCATGGCTGTTCTGCACGTGTCTTCCTGTGATAATTTTATTTCCACATCCAGTGGAAATATATTTCGTGAAACCTGGTATTTGCAGGACGGTACACCCGAATATGTCCGTCATTACAAGACTGAAAAACTTTTTCATCGGTAAACACAACATTGTTCCAAAACTCCAACGTGCGTTCTTCTGTTAATATGGTGTTCTTGGCACTCACACAGTTTTTTAATTCCGATTTTCCTGTCCTTCGGCTAGCTGTTGACCTCAATGCTGGAAAATTTGTCACGGACACAGCGCCTACTGCTGTTTGAAACGGATTTTCCCTCAAATAGCCAAGGAGCGCTTTATCTTGAGCGAGATCTGAACTTCTCGGTCGGCCTGAAAATCTTTTCTCTTTATGATACTTTCCTCCTCCCACCTTTTCTTCACGCTCATAACGGTACTTTTATTTAATTGATAATGGTTAGCAACTGCTCTGATAGACCGTCCCTCTTTTATTTTAGAGAGAATTAGAAATTTTTCATGTACAGTTAATTTCGGCATTTCGAAAATATGACACTGACACTGACACTGACAAATAAATAAAGAATGATTTAATATGGCGAAAAATAGGTGTACGGGATTTTGTTGCACAGAAGTGTATCAACAAGTTACTTAATTTTAGCAAAGGGGAAAAGTCAAAATTCAACAAATAGCTATAATAATTAAACAAGCATTCGACAAATATAGTACCTACTTCGAATACTATTCGTAGTCAAAGTGTTGTAGATGACTTTTGTTGTTTCTTGCGCTTATGAAAACCTCTCGTGCTGACTCACTCAATATTAGGGGCAATAAATATTCGTCATAACAACTCGACTATACTTTGACTACTTATGGATATTATATATTAATATTTCATAAGAAAATCCACGTTTTGTTTATTCCTCTATTTTGACATTGCATTCGAATACGTCATAATTTCTATAAATAATACTTTCCTGCAAAAGGGAAAAACCTTTATTTGTATTGTGTCCAGATCTGATTGATTTTCTCACATTTTACGATCGTATCTAAAACTCTCTTTGTTAACATTTCGCTAGCACTCAATTAAGCTCTTTTGACAACTGTATACAAATTATTTGCACACCAATACAATTGCATCTTTCAATAATTAGATCCATAGAATTCTTACCATTCACGAGCACTACAAAAATAAAATGTCCCAAACACGCTTTAAATCCCGCCCTGAATATAAGTTGCACTACCGCAGTTTATAGGGCGAGCAAATATCAGGTGACACTATATTTACATCGTGAGGGGGATAATTACATTAGATTTTAATTAAGAAACTAGTTACGAGTCTGCCGAAACGGCAGGTCTGCTAATAAAAAATCAATCGACCCCTGACACAACCTGCAGATCAGACAGATAATGCACACTTTCACATCAATACTCAAGATAAACTACATACATTTTTTATTCTTGGGTATTTCGGGGAGTTTCCGTCTCCTTCTTTCTCCAGTCCAAGGAGGTGTTGGGGCACCTAGGGATGAGGGTTCCGATTTCTTCCCGCCCATCGACGAAGGTGCTCCTTGTTCCGTAGCATCTCCAATAATATCACAGTCAGTTTCTAGGTCACTCTTGGAAGACGTTGGCGAATCTTCGTCAACGAGAACATCGTGAACTAAACTGAAATGAAAGAAAATCCTTTATTGACAATTACACCTGCAAGGTGTTTTTTTTTAAAATTTCACGTTTCAACACAAAATTACGCGCTTTTTGGGTTTTATAAAAAAATGAGTACTTACGAATAAAAAGGCGTAGAAGTTTTTGTGTGCGATGGTAGTTTTTCAAAGCTGTGTCTAAATTCCTCAAACTCCGTGTCAGCCATGTTTGTTTTCACCCCCGGACTATTGATTCGCGACTGTGGCGTCGAGTCGGCGCAACGGATTAGCTCCTGCTGGACTGCAGAGATGTAAGATACCTTACATCCCGAGATGATTAACGGTCAGCTATTCATTATTGAACAGCCTTTAAATGCATATATGTATTTATTTAATAGTATCTGTTTGATAATGTAATATAATGTAATGAGGTAACGTTTATTGATTCTAGGACTTCTACTTTATTTATCTAAAGCTTGTTTGAATCAAGTTCGCGCAAATTTAAAATATTTTTAAATTCAAAAACGATCATTTTAGTTATTTCAGAATAGTAATTATGTTGAAATAATCATGGCGTACTAAAAAATCGTGTACAGAGCTTCTGAAAGTTTCTATACAATGGATTTAGTACAGGGAAAATAATTTTCGAATACATACAAATATCTGTTTGGTTCAAACTTTGCCGCCACATAGGCCGTATAGTTGACGAAATAAAATCTGTAAACGTATATACACAAAACTTCCCTCCCTGTTTAACCCAGTCACTTTATACATAAAAAAAGGCCAAACCTCTAAAAAAATCCAACCTAAGATTTTCCAACTGGATTCTCTTTATTTTAGCGTCACAAATAATTTCTCAAAAGTCCATAAAGCCAACTGGACGGCTACAACCCAGTAAGCACACACACGTGTATTTAACGTCTATCTAACGTATTTCTTGTGTTTTTTGGGTACTTTGCCACTGTAAAAATATTTAAAAAATTTGATGAAATAAACTTCTGCGTTTTAATTTTTCTATTTATCATTATTTAACAATTTTGTTTCAGTTTATATATTTTTAGGTGTGAGACATTTTGTAATAGAAGTATAAAAAACAGCCTCTGCCTGATCCTTTTGGCGCAGAGGTTTATTTCACCAAATTTTTTAAATATTTTTACAGTGGCAAAATATCCAAAAAACACAAGAAATCATGAATATGCCACAAATAATAAATTATAAACAATATATCTAACGTAATTTGGTTGAATATACGTTAGTAGGTTGATTTTTGTTGATTTTTACACGTGTAATAATTGGTTCAATATTCAACTACATGTTTTTTCAACGTTGATTTACGTTTAATTAACGTGAAACGTTGAAATTACAGTTGAAACCGGCGACATTTTTGCGTTAATTAAACGTTGTTTCTGGTATAATTTCTCACGTGTTATTCACGTTAGTGTGTTTACTGGGAATAGTTACAGCAGGTCAAATGTCAAGAAAATCGGTTTTTCTCAACTATCTCGTAAATTATCGGTTTACGTTAATTTTGGTTATTATAGAATTTGTTCGTGAGATAAATATGCATAAAAAAGGTTCCATACAAAATTTACGTAGAACAAATAGTTTTCGAGATATTGGTTTGAGAAACTTCGAAGCAAAGTGCATACGCCACTATTATATATAAGTAGAGTGTTGTATGAATACAGAGGAACATCGTTTATGCACATATACTCGCATAATTTCTGTCTGAGATGTCCTTGGACACTTTTTCATAATAATAATAATACTAGTAAGGGCTTTTAGTAGTAGCTTTCTAACATTCCATTGCTTTATTTCGAAAAGAAAAAATAAGTGCATTTAAAACATTACAAAAAAGACCAGATTTACAAGAAGCATTGGCGGCATTCAAAATAGAAAACTGTTCGAAAAATTTTCTAATAAATAAGCCCGTGCAATTGTCGTCACTTCCACCCACAGCAGCAGTTACTCAACAACATCTCTATTCGGGGTATATTACCAGGTTCAAAATTGGCTGGGAAAAGATTTAGACCCTCAGCAGCGGCGGCTGGTGAAATTTCAATATTTTTTTTCTCGTCTGTGGCGCATGGGACCCATACGAAATTTGGGAAATAACATCTAGAGAAGCACTTCTCTAATGACCCCTAAAAAATTTTGAAAAAGCAGTTTGCGAAAAAATTTTTGAAAATTTGCTAGCCTCCCCTGGGTCTAGGGACCTCTGTTTACTTTTATTTTTTTTTGTCATATGCATTTGACTTTTCATAAAAATGCATCGACAGATTTTAGAGTTTGTGAAAATATTTTCATTACTAACTGAAATACAATGATCTGAAATTTTGTAATTTACAATTTAACAAATTACAATATTTCAATTCGTTGTATCTCAGTTAGTAATGAAAATATTTTCACAAACTCCAAAATCTGTCGATGCATTTTTATGAAAAGTCAAATGCATATGACAAAAAAAAATAAAAGTAAACAGGGGTCCCTAGACCCAGGGGAGGCTAGCGAATTTTCAAAAATTTTTTCGCAAACTGCTTTTTCAAAATTTTTTAGGGGTCATTAGAGAAGTGCTTCTCTAGATGTTATTTCCCAAGTTTCGTATGGGTCCCATGCGCCACAGACGAGAAAAAAAAAATTGAAATTTCACCAGCCGCCACTGACCCTCAGTAAAGGGGTTGGACTTTAAACAATAATTTTTCTACACCTATTTAATTATATGACAATTATTAGCATTTTTTTGGTGAAATATCGTACTCATAATTCACTGTAGTGAATTATCGATTCATAATTCACTGCATCCGACCAATCACAAATACAAATTCAAAAATCATTGTTTCGCTGATTCAATGATATTTGAAATCGACCGCGATCAACTCTTACTGCTGCGGCTGACAATCAACTCGCGTGACAGTGACAAGTGTACCGCCATACCGCCATATTGTTTGTTTACGTTTTCGACTTATTACGAATAGGTACCGATTAATGCTATCAATTTTCAGTCTAATTTATTTCTTTAACAGGTGTAGAAAAAGCATAGTATTACATTCGCGATTATGGCCGTTATTCACTCAGATGATTTGCGCCACTCGCCTACGGCTCGTGGGCTCAAACGTCATCTTCGTGAATAATGGCTATCATAATCGCTCATATAATAATATACTATTATTAGAGCCAACGACTACTTTGATTCCTCCTTCACCAAATGAACTTCTCAATTCTATTTTCTGCAATTGCACGAAAAGTTGTGGCACCAATTGTGGATGCAGAAAAATAGGATTGCCATGTTCCGTACTGTGTGGCTCTTGTCGGGGCCAGTTGTGTCTCAATACGATGTCCGAGCATACAACCGTTGAATCTGAGTTCAACGATGATGAAAATCAACTCATTTCGTTATGTTCCGCTGAGATGGTTGTTGACGAAGATGAAAATATTGAAGAAGTGGGAATAGAAGGGATAGACGGAGACGAAGAAGAAGAAGTCAGCAATGACGAACCATAATCAACAAAATTATAATATAACTTGTAACGTGGATTAGGCCTATAGGGGACACCATGTAAAAAAATAACGCCTTGCATTCTACCTCAAAGGTGGTGCGGAAACGAATACAGCACAATGTCCAAGTTTTCTCAATAATCTCAAAAACTATTGGTCCTACGTAAATTTTGTATAGGACATTTTTTATGCAGATTTATCTCACGAACAAATTTTATAATAACCAAAATTAACGTAAAACCGATTATTTACGAGGTATTTGAGAAAAACCGATTTTCTTGACATTTGGCCTGCTGTAACCATTGTAGCCGTCCACTTGGCTTTATGGACTTTTGAGAAATTATAAAAAATAAGGAGAATCCCGTTGGAAAATCTTAGGTTGCATTTTTGTAGAGGTTCATATATAAAGTGACTGGGCTAGTTTGTTAATCTTTATTTATTAATAATTTCTTCTATTGAATGACTGCCCTGTATATTATATTTACTAAAACTGCATCGGATTTTCTTTCTAGCACTAGTGTCAAGTCAACTATATTCTAAATATTATTTTCTTCTCTCATTTCATCAATATTTTTTTTTACGTGACCACCCTGTGTATTTGTAAAAGTATATCAGGTTTTCTCTGTGGTCATAGTGTCAACTGCATTCCAAATATTAATTCCTTTATAATTTCTTAATTAATTATTTCTTGGATTACTACTTAATATTTATCAGGTTTTCTCCTCGGTAATACTGTCAACTACATTCCAAATATTGTCTGTTTCTTAATTGAGTGACCACCCTGTATATTTTCTGTAAAAGTATATCAGGTTTCCTCCTTAGTAATGGTGTTAACTATATTCTAAATAATATTTCCAGCATAATTTCTTAATTAAGTATTTTTTGAGTGACAACTCTGTTTTGTCATTATATTATGGCAAATTTCTTCTCTAATAGTTGCATTAACTATATGAGAAATATTATTTTCCTCTGTCACGTTTTTTCGGTAATTATTCCTTTTAAGTGTGTCCACTCTGTATATTTTTCACTAAAAGCGTAGCAGATTTTTTTTCCTTGATCATTGTGTTAACTACATGCTAATATTGCAGTCTTCCGTCATATTTTTTTTAATTATTTTATTTAGAGCGTCCACCGTGTATATTTTTCAATGAAAATTTCACACGTCACTTTTTTAGCCAATCAGAAATTTGTTCTTGGTTTCATTACCATAGCAACCCAAAAAATTTCCGGAAATTTTCATCCTCCAGGGCATCCTGAACGAAATTAATAAATGGAAATTTTTCTGTCAAACTATTGACATATGATCACATTTGCTTTTACATAAAAATGGAATTTTATTTGTCATATTAAACGAGATAATTATAAAAAAAATTACTGAGCTCGTGAAACAACATTTTATTTCATGTTTAATTATGATACTGAATATTTCAAATGTGTTTGAAAGTCCTTCGCGTTTCAATTGTGAATACATCGGTGAAGAATCTATATCAATTACTTAAATGTCTCTATGCTTAGTGTGGCGATCAGTTCACTTACTAGTAAATATAAGCTTCTAGGATTTCAAGTAACCAAGGAAAAAAGAAAAAACAAAAAGAACAATTTTAAAATAAAAAAACAATAACATGTATTATAAAAAATGTTAAACTGAAACATTATTATTTAGTCTTCGAATATATATATTTTCATGGGCGCAGCCAGAGGGGGAGCCATGCCCCCCCCCCCCCAAGCCGTCTTCCATGAGCCAAAAAATAAAGAAGCAGTACAAAGCAGTATCTAAATTATCCCTTGAAATAAATATTTTGTAATTAATGCCAATATTATCTAATAGAGGAATCTACATACACATCCGTTTTCAACCATTTTCTGAAAAATTTTCCTCTTCCTCTGGGGAGGTCGGTTCTATTGCCCCCCCACCACCCGCCCACCCCCCCACCCCCCCCACCCCCCCACCCCCCCACCCCAGATGAATTTTCTGGCTGCGCCACTGTACATTTTTAATATGAATTCGAAATTATTATTATAGATATATTGTTTTACTAACCCAAATATCTATAAATTGAATAAAAACATTTATAAATTGAGCATCTATATATTGGTGATATATAAATTAATGACCCCCAACGATTCCTGCAAATATCTATGAATTGGTAATCTCGATGTTTCCTATAAATTGGCAATCCCGACGTTTCCTATACTTGACCACATAAATATAATATTTTGAAACAATTTTATTTAACTTATCTTTTCTAGTTCGTGAAAACTTAGTTGAAACTTTCAGTAGCTTTCTCTGTACTACGCTGAATAACTTTTGGTTTTCGTCCATATTACACCTTTCAATCAGGTATGATAAGTATTTCAATTTTGGATGCCTTTTTTAACTTCACAAAGTTCTTCACAATATGTGTATAACGTATATTTCTGTTCTTTTTCCATTCTTTATTATCTTATTCTTTAAAAAGCTCGAAAACAACTTCAACAATAGAAATATTAAGCTTACACTGGTCAATGAAATAGTGACAAATAGCTAATGACGTTTTATTTCCAAGCCATCTCTGTTCAGTTATAATGTGCTGAAACTTAGCTTTCAGTGATTTTTTGAAACTAAAATGGGTGAAACAGATATTATTATACGAGTATAGGTATTCAGGTTCACCCAAACTATTGTAACTTTAGAAAATATAAGAAAAACAGAATTCCACCCATTTTAGTGAAGAAAACGTAATATCAAATATTTCAGTGAATATCATGTAGTAGTTTTTTGCAACTAAAATGGGTGGAAATATTTTTTTAACATTGCATGTATGTAGATAATATTTTCTTTACTTTTGTTAACTAATTCAAAAATATCTCCAGTATATAAAAATAAAGGAGACGTAAACGATTTGAACAATTACCGGCCCTTAGCAGTTATACCCACATTTGCAAAACCTATACAGGTAGCTTATAACAATAGACTTACAGAACATCTACAAAAAAACAATCTGTTCACACAAACTCAATTTGGATTTCGACGTCAACGCTCAACCATAGACGCTAATTTAAAAATGGTCACAGATATATTACATGCCTTTGAGAGACACGAGATATTATCGGCAACCTTCTGTGATCTCTCGAAGGCATTTGATTGCGTATCCCACAATATACTAAATGATAAACTCCCATACTATGGCATTAGAGGTCCCCCACTTGATTTTATAATACACTACTTTCAAAATAGAGCCCAAGTGATGGATTATAATGGGGAGCGATCTTCGACGATGTTAGTAAGTGCAGGAGTGCCTCAAGGATCTGTACCGGGCCCACTTCTGTTTCTTTTGTATGTGAATGATTTTTCTAGCTACATGAACATGGTAAACACTATACAATATGCCGACGACACCACCCTTTATAGTACAGGGACAGATTTAGGTGAACTAAATGAAATTAATGCCTCTGCTCAAACACGTGCAGAAAATTGGTTTGCTGCTAACAGATTATCGCTTAACAAAGATAAAACAATATGTTTAAACTTTACGTTGAAAAATTGCCTGAACAATAAGTCCACTAAATTCCTAGGTATAATCCTGGACAAAAGTTTAACATGGAAGGACCATATAAGTATGCAAGCTAGTAAATTATCAAGCCTAGTCTTTTTGTTACGTAAAATTGCCATATACGTACCAATAGAAATAAGTAAAATAGCATACATCGGACTTTTTCAATCGCAATTAACCTATGGTGTTCTCATTTGGGGAAATTCGACAGAATGGACTAGGATATTTCTACTGCAGAAAATGGCAATTAGAGCCATGACTAATAATACATCGCGTGCCTATTTGCTGAATTAAAAATTTTAACATTCCCGGCACTATACATATATCATTGTCTAGTTTATATAAAGAAAAATATACAACAGTTTCAAAAGCAAAGCGCTATACATAAACATCTGACTAGAAAATCTAATGAATTAGTTTTACCCCAATATAGATTAGAAACAACACATAAAAGTTTTTTATATATAGCCATAAAAATGTATAACCACCTGCCAAACAAAATAAAGGAGTTATCATTCACTAAATTTAAAATAGAGATCAAAGAATTACTCACCACCTTAGTACCATACAGTATCAAAGACTTTTTTGATAAAATATTTGAGAACACATAAGAAGTCAAATATAAAAATAAAAAATGTGCAGTATCCAATGCGTCTGAGCTCCATTCTTATTCTTTTAAACTTTACATACAAAGCTTTGACTTTATTTATCAGTTTTTAAATTACTATTGTTTCATTATTTTTTACATCTTTGTAATTGTAATTTGTAATTGTTTGTGATTCCCATTTTACTAGTAAGTGCACATGTGCAATTTAGAATATTTTGTCCGTTTGTTGTAAGATGTATGTATTTACACTTCTATGTACCTTATACTCTTGACAATGCTAAAACTAATGTAGTTATTCAGCAAATAAAGCAGTTTATTATTAATTCAAGCACTTGGGAGATTACAAGTGAAAATATATCCCAGTTCAACATTGACAATAGCGTCAGCTACCTACCAAATACTATTTTTCTGCGTCAAATGCCTTTGCAGCTATAGCGTAGACAGACAGACCGACGGAAACAAAAGACTTTAAGTTTCGTAATCTACATAGTCAGAAATGTGAAAATTCGAAAAAAATTCGGATAATAATTGTCTCACGATTACAACACTTTCCTTCCGTAAGCGAGGGGAGTAAATGTATACAAGGTGGTTACTTTAAATAACAGAGACAACGGAAGAGAATAATATTTAGAATGTAACTATTTCCAGAAATAATATGGTGGCAAACAGTAAAAACCCTTAGAAAACTGCTATTAGAAAAACAGTTTTGTAATTTGGTATACTGATTTCCGTCATTAAAACGACTATTTTTCCGAGCAGCACCAAATCAAAATGGCTTCCGGTTTCAAGATGGCGGCTGTTTTAGAAAATTTCTGAAGAACGCTGAAAATAAAACAGAATTATTTTGTTTATTGGCAAATGATATAACAACATCTAATAACTTTAGTTCTGTCGAAATTGTGTCAACTGTTGGAGAAGAAATTGTGAAAAATAGTTATTGCAATACTGCTCTAAAATCCTGCAACCAAGAAGAAGCAGATACAAGACTAATATTGCATATTAATGATTGTATTCAACAAGGTTGGAAGGACATTTGCATTAGAACTGTCGACACTGACGTAGTAGCACTGGCGGTTTCGTTTCTTTACTGTTTGTATAAAGAAGGACTAAAGAGTTTAAATATACAGTTTGGGGATAATAAATATTTTAGAGTATTAAAAGTGGATGAGATAGCACAAAAACTAGGAGAAACTAACTGTGATGCATTACGAGGTTTCCACTCCCTAACGGGATGTGATACCGTTTCCTTTTTTTCTGGAAAAAGAAAAGTGAGTGCTTGGAAGATATGGACGACATATCCAGAAGTAACAGAAGCTTTCACGTTCATTTCGGAACCTCAAGAAAATATTCCTGATAAAATTTAAAACTTATTCCAACGGTTTTTTGTTTTAATGTAATGCAATACTTCTGCCTGCACTGAAATAAATCTGGCACGAAAGGAATTGTTTACTTCCAAGAAAGGACAACGTGTAACATCCTCCATTCAAAGGATCCTTTGGAGCAACACATTTTACGGGGGCTAGTTTCCAAAGTGGGCACGGCACATCTAGGATAGTCTCTGAGATCAAATTTAATTTTGCCTAATCTTGAAAAATGGGGATGGTGCCTGTCCAAAAATGTTTGGGTGTCAAAATGGCCAACACTTTCGGAGGTATCTAAAGCCCTTAAACAATGAATTCAATGTAGTTGCAAAAAAGGATGCATTGAAACCAAATCTGGTTGTAAAAAAGCCGGCTTGTAATGCACGTTACTTTGCACAAACTGTAAAGGAGAATGCAACTAACTTAAAAAAGATATGTAAGTCTAGATAAAAAAAATCTTTACCTATTTTTATTAAATTATTTTTAAGTAGAAAAATAACTTTCTCATAAAGGAATACTCAACAAGAACATTCTAATTATTGCTTTAGATTGGAAAATATACATAAAATCATTTTCTAGTATTTTTCCGTGTAGCGGCTTTATTTTTAGTGTTAGGTAAATATATTGCATAACGTTTTTTTATTAAAATTTTAATGTAAAATATTTTTCTTAATAATTTTTTTCTGTAACAGTAATTAATAGTAATTTAGTTAAAAAACTTGTGAACTTTTAAATTACAAATAAAAAGTATTTTTTCCGCCTTTATTTTTAGCTTTAGGTAAAAAGTTGCATTAAGCTTTTTTATTCAGGATTTAATTTGGAACAATTTTTCTTAACATATTTTTGCAACATCAATAGTTTAGATAGAAGACTCGTTCTTTTAAATTTTCTAAATCGGCCACTATCTTGAAACCGGAAGTCATTTTGATTTGACGCTGGTCGAAAAAATCGTCGTTTTAATGACAGAAATCAGTATACCAAATTACAAAACTGTTTCACTAATAGCCGTTTTTTTCTGGGTTGCCGGTCTACTAAAAGAAAATATGATATACAATTAGTAAAAAATGTACAGGGTGGTCATTCAACAGAAAAAATAATTAATAAACTAGTGGAAGCATTATACTCTTCGCCGATTTACTGAGCTTTTTATATAATTGTTACACATTCTATAGGATACTCTTCGCAGTTTTCTTGTAAATAATGTTAGTTTTTGGACATTCTAAATTTTGTGATATCAACTTTGTTGTGAAAAAAAATATATGAAAAAAAAATGAAAAACAAACACCCTGTCAGGGGTTCGAAGACCTTTGGATTGCCAGAAAAAACTTTATCCATTGGACCATCGACACATCACGAGAAAAACTGAATGTCTGTGGTACATATCATTCGAGTATTATATTTCAACGAATTAGATATATTATTATGAAATATATATATTAATAAAATGTATAAACAAAAAAAAATTATAGAGAATAAAATTTCGCAAGATTTCTATTTAAGTACAAATGACAAAAATTAAGAAAATATATTTTTTTAAATTTAAATGATTAATAACTTTTTTATTTACCGATTGATTTTTTCCAAAAACAATAGGGTTCTTCCTCTAGCTAACGCTAACTTACTTTCCGAATTTAAATACAATCATACTTTTCTTTCTTAAGTTACCGTGCTTACAAGAAACGTGACGGACTGACGAACGGACGGACAGACATTTTGAAAGTTGTTCAGAATTCGTTCACTAACATAATGATATGAAAATTTTTTCTCTACGAGCGATATTTACTGATTTAGAAATGTGCCGATCGAATACAATATACTCTTCGTTTTTACGAAGAATAATAAATATTGCCAAGCAAGTAGGGCAGTTTTTCGTAAAAAAATTTAGCAGAAACAGAATACAGGGGTAAGATAAGGCAAAGTTTATCGTTCTTGAAATCCGCCAATATTAACATTTTCTCTCATAATAAAAGGGAGCAAATATTTTAAAACGTGTATTGAATAACTTAAAATCAATAATAGAAACTAAAAAATCTTGTTCACTAATATTCTAGTAATTCCCAAAAACTTAGATAGATAAACGTAAATTAAATTGGGTCAGATGTTAAGCTCCAGATTAGCTGAGAACCTCGACCTGTCTCCAAACAATAGACTCAATTATAATACAGCTGAAAAGCTGCTTAATCTAATATAACATCTCGTATATCAACCGTTCAATGAATATGAAATCTGAGCGCATTTGTCTGCTAAGTGAGTTACAACAGCAGAACGACAAAATCAGGCTCTTCCTTTGATATTAAGGAGATACACAGACTAGGAATACAAGCTGGATAAGGGACTGTGGATTGTGCCTTGCCCCTGGTAAGGCGGTTCGTTAAAATCACAACTTAACTAAAACTTAGAATTGGAGCCGCCATTTTGAATTTTCCAATTTTCTTGAGGGTTCGAGGTTAGTCATGTGGGCACATAGATGCACCTTGTTACATTGCTATTTGTACCGGGTGCCAACGAAATCGTTAGACAAGCCAGCGTTTCCAGAGTAGTCAAGATAGATATATAGATACCGTTTATTTACCCACTTTAAATACAAGATATATTTTTGTAGCAAGTCACATGTATAAATACATAAATGGATGAATGATGATATGACATACAACATAAATAGGTAATAATTATTCTTAAAATTAAACAAATAATGTCACAATCTGAAAGCAGATTATGTTTTAGTATAGAGAAATATCACATTAAAATTGACATTAAAAACTCAATAAAAAACAACAAAGCAGAGCTGTTGAAAGTACCCAATAAAAGTACTTGAAGTACCAAATACCAAATACCTGACAAAGTACTTGTTGCTCCAATTCCCAAGTACTATGACCTGAAGCAAAGTAATTCAAATACCAAATACTTGTCGAAAGTACTTCAAGTAAATCGCAAGTACCGTATTTAAAATATTTCAGATTATTTGAAGTACTTTAATAGGTACTTTAAATCACAAAGTAGTTCAATTACTCTAAAGTATTTCAAGTAATCTAACATATTTCAAATGCTCCACAGTTCTTGCAATACCCATAAAATTTTATATTTATTAAGTTTTTCTTTTATAATTTGTTATTATTATTATTATTTATTATCTATTATCTTCAACTCAGCACCATTCAAAAACAATAAAAAAAAAATTATTATTACATAAATACAAAAACGAACAAAAATAAATACTGCTGCGGTAGATTTCCCTTCAAATGTCAGGAAAGTCATAAAGAAAACAAATTTATATATAAAACATAGTAATAACTTTAGGTAAGTACAAGTACAAATAAAAAAACCGCTGCCCGAGGAATCACTACATCCAGATTTTCTATTCAAGTCACTCACAACGAAAAACTTTTGTATGTGGAAATAATTGCTTATGGAACTTTAATAATATTATATTTGAAATACTCTACCCCAAAAACCTATAAAACGATACCCCACATCGGTAGTGGGGTGGGGGTGGTGATAGTGGGGGTGGATGAAGTAAAACAAATATTTTGAGGTTTCTGGCTCTTGTACACACACTAAATCACATTTTTTTCATCCCTTTTGGGGTGGGGGGTGGGGGTGGTAATGGGGGTGGCTAATGCCAAAAATTTTTTTGAGACCTTAGCTTCTCTTGTATATACTAAATACCAATTTTATGGACTCTTACCTACTTGATTTACCTATTTGTAAATCAAGTAGGTAAGAGTCCATAAAATTGGACCAATTTACCCCCCAACCCTTCGACAGAACAAGATGAAAATATAATCCAGTTCCAGATCTCGTTAAGGTACATGTGTGTACCAAATTTCAAATCAATATCTTAAACGGTTCCAGAGTAAACGTGCGCATAAAAAAAGTTACAGACCGACAGACAGAAATTTTTTTTACAAATTTTTTTGTCGTTACTATACTTCCACTTGATGTGGAAGTAATAATTAGGTGCCTTGAATATTTCTATCAAAGCGGTTTACCGTGGTCTGCTAATAAATTACAGTCATAAAACAATCTTTATTTTACAACACTAGACGTATTTACTAATGTAATATTTTGTCGAAATCTATACATTTCCTTAAATATACAGTGTGACTCACTTAAAATGAACACACCCTTATAATTTTTTTTTTGTTTCCGATTTGAATCAAATTTTACTCAAGTATAGAACAAATTAGGATCTCCTTATGACTAGAAAAACATTCGTCTGCTACAAAGGCGAAGTCATCTGCGGCACCAAAATATGTAGAAAAAAATAAAAACATTTTGAATATGAAAAATTCTAAAAAATGCATCGGATCGGCGCCACAAACGTACATACACCAAAATTTGATTTGGTTATTGATGGGGGATTTCTCATACATAAGCTCACCTGGCAAAGGGGATTCTCAGTTTCCGGAATTTGTGGTGGATACGTGAAATTCGTCAAGACCCACTAATATGATTTTTAATTTTTTTTCTGCATATTTTTATACCGCAGATGGCTTTGCCTTTGTAGCAGGCGAATGTTTATCTGGTCATAAGTAGATCCTAATTTCTTCTATATTTGAGTAAAATTTGATTCAAATCAGAAACAAAATAAAAAAGTTATAAGGGTGTATTCATTTTAAGTGAGTCACACTGTATATTTAAGGAAATGTATATAGATTTCGACTAAATATTACGTTAGTAAATACGTCGAGTGTTGTAAAATGAAGATTGTTTTGTGACTGATTTATTAGCAGACCACGGTAAACCGCTTTGATAGAAATATTCAAGGCACAATTAATTTTTTTTCTACACCTATTTAATTATATGACAATTATTAGCTTTCTTTCTGTGAAAAATCGTACCTATAATTCACTGTAGTGAATTATCGATTCATAATTCACTGCATCCGGCCAATCACAAATACAAATTCAAAAATCACTGTTTTGCTGGTTTAATAATATTTTAAATCGACCGTGATCCACTTTTACTGCGGCTGACAATCAACTGACAACGAGACAACCAAGTGTATCGCCATATTGCTTGTTTACGTTTTCCAACGTATGCACTTCTTACGAGTAGGATTTTACAGCCGGTGTAAACTAATAGTTCAACCACTAATACCAATCAGATGTAAAAATGGAAGTAACAACCTCAAATTTAAATATTACTAACTACTCAGATTTCAATATAATATTATCATCCTAGTTCACTTAATGAAAAATAAAATTTAATTAAATGTATTATATTGTGTTCCATTAAAGTTATCAAATTTCAGTCTAATTTACTTGTGAAAAAGCTATTACATTCGCGATTTTGGCCATTATTCACTCATATGATTTGAGCCACTCGCATACGGCTCGTGGGCCTCAAGCATCATCTTCGTGAATAATGGCTATCATAATCGCTCATATAATAATATACTATTTTTTATTAATTATCTATTTTGGCTGGCAAATATCTCGTATAACACATAGGAAGAAAATAATAATATAAACATTCTTGTGGGGAATTTAATTGTGTTTAATTTTGCATAGATTACCTTTTTCCGTATGACGCATCGTTTCCGAGTTATAAGCGAAGAATCGAAGAAAAGAACATTTCCACCCCCACCCCCCCCCTGAAGCGGTGGGGCTAGGGGCGGGAAATTTTAGTATGTTTACCTCCTAACTACTCCCAACACATTCTTGAAGAAGAAAATTCTCCCCTCCTCCATGTCCTCTACAACTCTTTCCTTAACTGGACTATTAAAATTGTCTATACATTATGATAGTCTGAGAACGGTTTTTAAAATTATGACCGGATCCTTCGCCATTTATTAGAAAACCACGGAGTGTAAACCAAAAAAACGGAAGGTACCTGTGAATAATTCCTGCAAGGATTTTTTTTTTGTATAATGTAGGGGGAGGGGGCACAATCATTAATTAATGTTTTTCATAAAAATATGGTTGTCGCTACAGCAGCTATGTTGAAAAAATGACGCTCAGAATAGGTTTTTCTCAATGATCTCATTTCCTGTTAGTTCTGCCCTTAAATTGGGTTTTACTAATATTGTAGGAAATGAAAAATGCTACAACTTGTGTTTATACCATTTTTTTTGTATTATTAATATTTTACGATTTATGTCAGAATGTTGAAAATTTGAGCTTTACTGCAGATATTTGCAATGATGTACTCTTATGTAGTAATTAGTTATTAACTAGATATTAGAAATTATTCAGTTATGAAATCGATGGTGTCTAAAATCGCATTTATGTGAACACCTACCCAATTGCGACTTTTTCAGTACCTATTGCAAATTATCAGGTGTATTTTTTTTTCTAATTTAAATAAACCTTGGTTTATTCTATTTTAAGTTTAATCGCGGAAAATTGTTTAACAATAGAATTTTGAGATACATTTTTAAAATTAAAATTATCTCGATTAATTATTGTAGTAAAATGTATCATCTTCAGTTCCTATATGGTCCCGACAGTTGCTCCTACCCCAAAGGAGTGAAAGCCCCACCACCTCCAAACTCACATATTTAATATTCAAAAAGTATTGCTGATTTATTTTTGAAACATTTATGTTTACGAATCAGCATTAAAATCATCAAAATGGCGGCTTCAATGGCGGATGGAATTTTTTTCTAAAGAAAGTATTTTAAACTGACAAACAAATTAACATCCAGATGATATATTAATGAAAAAAAAGTATATTTGAGTATTTTTCTTATTTACTGGACAAAATTGCAGTAACAAAATGACATTTTGTTAAAGAAAATGTGAAGACGCATAACTAATAAAAACGGAATTTAATTCATGTGACATTATTCCGAAGTTAAAACCTCTAGTTACTGTACTAACAATAATAATTGTTTTATCCTTTTAAATGGTACCTTAAGGGCATTTAATATTCAGATTAGTTTTATTTGTACTCTTCTCCTGAAATGTAAAACAGAAATGTATTATTCGTCCGAAGTCCTGATAAGAAAGATAGATTATGTTTGCAGAAGAACAAAAGGGTTTTCTAGTGGGAAGGCATAACGTTGAAAATGAAACGTGCATTGATAGAAAGGCCACGGATAGCGGAACAAGTCGATGGTTTATTCAACGGGAATTAATATAGGTTTCAATTACTTTACTTCACATTGAGCTGGCTCTGAAATTCAGAAACAGAGAAAACACCTTCTTTCATTTACTGTAGACAGAGGCGTAGCCGTTTTCTTTTATGCAACTGATTTATTCATTCCTAAGAGATGTTTAATGAAATATTGGTTAGTGAACATGTAGGAACTTATGTAAAAAATTATTAGTTTTCCATCAATCTTTAATAGTTTCAAAATAAAGAAGAATCGTAAATTATTGAAACTCCTCCAAAAAAAATCTAATTCTAATTACCTACTAATTAGAAACCATGAAATAAAATTTCACCCAGTCGCAGTCGTCCTATTATCTAATATCGATATTGAACTCTGTTAAAAATAAATTTGGTGTCGTTATTTGACATTTAAGTCGATAGACAATGGGCCTTTCCCATGTAATGGAACTGATGATTATTTTGTCATAAATCATTTATTAACACCTAATAAATATTGTATATACACGTCATATCGTATAAAATTTTAATTTTAAATGGATATTTTAAAAATAAAAATATTTTCTAATTCACTCCATATTTCGAACAAATAAACGCGCTCAAATTACGTCATGGAGGGAACTCCAATCAAAATTAAACAATTTCTGGATTCATAGGGCATTTGCACGTGACGTCACAGCCAACCTCAAAAATATGTGTTTCTAAAAAATGCGTATACAAACATTTAAAATGAGAATAAACTTGGAAAACTTAAAATTTAAGGTTATGATGCAGATGCCGTATACGAAAATTAACCGAACCTCTTGATGTTTCTGAATTTTACATCTCGTCTGAAAACCTGCCGATGAGACTATTTCCATGTTGCCTAATGTATATGAATGTTTAACGTTAGAGGAAATCCTTTAATTATTTCACTAAAGAATGTCTACTCTTTATCTCCGCTTTTGAAAATAATGAATTTCCATTGAATAATACCACTTCCTATAATAAAAATGATAAGAATTAACAGAAGAAACACACTTTCGACATGTTGGCTTCCAACAAATAACTGACACTTGGCAACAATGATGGAAATAAAATAAATAGATGTTCTCTTATTTGCGATTTACGTTGTGATCGCACGGATTTAGTATTTTGACTTCATAACTGTGTTTCTTAATTATTTAAAAGTGTGTGTGTGTGTACTGTGTAGACATAAAAAAATGGAGACAGATTTTGAGAAGGCAGCAAGTGATAATCTCCCTATTATGGACAGTGAAATGGTGAATGACAATTCCTGCTTACTTAAATAAAATAACGGTTACTGATAAATCTTTAGATTTAATAATGATTTTAAAAATTATGCAATAAATGTAAAAGAAAATAAAACACTTAAACCTATTTGTTTATATTTATTAACTGTAATTTGTATACTACAAAAGTGAAATGAATCATATTTTAACGTTTTTATTCAGTTTTTGTACATACCTATTTAGTTTTATAAATTCAGCAGGTATGAAATACCTGTAACTATAAATGTATTATTATATATTAGTACAGTAACTAGAGGTTTTAACTAGTGATGGTAAGACCCGGCTCATTTGAGTGAACCGGGTCTTACCAGGTCAATCACTCAAATGACCCGTTCATGAAGATTCGTTCATATGACCCGGTGGGTACATGGTCATGGATTAGAGAGAGACGCAGCTCGCGATGAGATCTGTTTCGTCGTTCATTCTCGTGCAGCGGCCAGTCTGATGTATTTTCTTTGGTATTAAGCACTTTCCACCGAAAATAATTTAGTGTGGAGTAACGCGGAACTTTTATATTTTTTTAAATAAGTCAATAAAAGGTACCGACACTACTTAAAGTCAACATTATCAATTTCCAAGTTTATAAATTATGACTGCATTTCATATCGCTGAATTATGAAACATTTTGAAAATAATAATACATTTTCTATTACAATTCAGAGCATACATTTGTTGTATTATACCTCCTTTTAAAATCTTGTTTGCGAGATGATCTGTCGCCGCGCACCGATCGTGAATATCTTAGTAGAAAATACCATCCGAATTTCCGTGTTCGGTCAGGTCATATGAACGATAGGGTCACGGAGAGTGATCGAATCGTTCACAGGTCTTTTGGAAGACCCGTTCATTGTGAACGGGTCGTTCATGAACGACACATCACTAGTTTAACCACAGAAGACCTATACCAGAAGCGTCACTGTCGGAGGCACGTTCGATGTTTGGGTGCGTTTGCACGCATCCAGTAATTTAGTCGAGTAGAGAGACGGTCCAGTAATTTAGTAATTGCTTTCCACTAAATTACTTGTCTAAAACACGCTGTCCGCATTGGTCGAGTACTAAATTACTAAGCGACTCTACTGAATTACTGAGTGCGTGCAAACGCACCCTTTCATTGGTAAATTGGCCATCTTGTCGGTGGTATTGTCAACCTATAA
The DNA here is from genome assembly GCA_936432065.2 of Rutpela maculata. Classification (NCBI taxonomy): domain Eukaryota; kingdom Metazoa; phylum Arthropoda; class Insecta; order Coleoptera; family Cerambycidae; genus Rutpela; species Rutpela maculata. The sequence goes on along the minus strand of OW386286.2, from coordinate 706,501 downwards.
ATCCGCACCTTTCTAAATTCACCGCTGGACGCATTGGTAGATAAAATTCGAAGCTGATTTTGGCTTTGGTTTTCAAAATAGCCAATCATATAATGTTATTGCTTACCGGTACGCTCCACCGGTGAATTTAGAAACCTGCGGATTTATAGGTTGACAATAATACCACCGACATATGACTTATGCGCATAAAATTCAATATTGGCGGGAAGGCCAGAGAGTCGTTTCTAGTATAGGTCTTCTGTGTTTTAACTTTGGAATCATGTCATATGATTTAGATTTCATTTTCTGTAGAAAAGAAGCAAATTTCGTAAAAAAGAAAAAATACGGGTGAGTTTTTTTAAAGAGAACTTTTCAAATATTCAATAAAAAAAAACCTGGGAAGGCCCATAAGCCAAAAAATATATAGTCTAAGTTTAAGGTAGTTTGGAAAATCATTGAACCTAATAAAGATACTAAGAGTAATAGCAAATCACTTACTTTAAAAAAAAACTAGTGGAAGCATCATACTCTTCGCCGATTTACTGAGCTTTTTATATAATTGTTACACATTCTATAGGATACCCTTCGCAGTTTTCTTGTAAATAATGTTAGTCTTTGGACATTCTAAATTTTGTGATACCAACTTTGTTGTGAAAAAAAATATATGAAAAAAAGATGAAAAAAAAAACATCCTGCCAGGGATTCGAACACAAGACCTTTGGATTGCCAGACAACAACAAAACAAATCCCGGCCTGGAACCAGCCCGACAATCACGGGATGCAGCATCGTGGTAAATGTGTGGCTTTGCGGGGTGGCTCCGGTTCGGCTTAACGGTAATTCAACTGGGTTGTTAGAAACTCCTGTCTGCCGCAGGCAGACTTAAGAACTAATTAAAAATTAAAAACATGTGCCCACATGGGCCTAAAACTAATTAAAATACACTATAAATAACTACAAACTCACTAGGTGCATTGCCAGACAAAGCTTTAGCCATTGGACCATCACAAATTATTGCAACAATTGAATGTCATTCGAGTATTATATTTCAATGAATTAGATATATTATTATGAAATATATATATATTAGTAAAATGTATAAACAAAAAAAAATATAGTGAATAAAATTTGGCAAGATTTCTATTTAAAATAAATTTTTTATTTATTAATTGATTTTTTTCAAAAACAATAGGGTTTTTCCTCTAGCTAACGCTAAGTTACTTTCCAAATTTCAATACAATCGGACTTTTCTTTCTTAAGTTATCGTGCTTAGAGGAAACGTGATGGACGGACGGACATTTTGAAAGTTGTTCACAATTCGTTCACTAACATAATGATGTGAAAATTTTTTCTCTTCGAGCGATATTTACTGATTTAGAAATGTGCCGATCAAATATAATATACTCTTCGTTTTTGCGAAGAGTGTAATAATGAAATAATTACATATCCTAAAAGACTATGCAATAGTTTTGATATTTACTTCTATAACATTCCCAAAACATTAGTCAATGATATTCACCAACATAATAATACTACTGATAAAATTGACTGCAATGCCTCCTCCTTTTTTTCCACCCTGTGTATGAATTAGAAATCGCTGACGTAATAAAAAGCCTAAAAAACTCTATCGCTGTAGGTGATAACAAAATAAGCGTAAACATAATAAAAAAAACGTGCACATCTGATAAGTAAACCGTTAATGATTATTTTCAATTTATCTTCTCCTGAGATACCTACTGAAGATTTCAAAAATACTACCCATTTTCAAATCCAATTGCAGAACTGAAATTGATAATAATTATCGACATCTATCTATTTTTGTTCGTTTTCCAAGATCCTTGAGAAATGTATAGCATCCAGAATAATCAGTTTTTTTGAAAAACACAAACCATTTAACGTAAATCAATTTGGTTTCAGAAAGGGACGTTCTCCTACTTCTGCAATTACTACTTCTTAACATGGACAGGGAGCTGATGCCCGAAAACTTACGTCATTTTTTACCCCCAAGTTTGATGTGTGTAGACAAGCTATTTAAGATTCTCTGTGTCTTACGCGTCAGATCGGGTGCGTTTAGTCAGTAGAGGATCTCAAATTTTCAAGAAAAGGGAGAAGTTTTACGTGATAAGGCACATGAAAAAAAACAACGAATTTTTGTGTGGAAGGCCCTCCCTAATTCAAAACAAGATCGTAAGACAAAATATTCGGGGGTTTTTGGCCGTAAAACAAGTTTGATTTTTATAAAAAGGGCCAAAAGCCCCCGAATATTTTGTCTTACGATCTTGTTTTGAGTTAGGGAGGGCCTTCCACACAAAGCTTCGTTGGTTTTTTTCTTGTACCATATGACTTAAGTTTTCAGGCACCAGCCCCCTGTTTGTATGAAATATAGATAGTAAAAACAAATGCATTGGCATTTTCCTTGACGGAGTTATCTAAGTTGAAGAATACACTAAATAAATTGATCAATGCAAATAAAATTTATTAGAATTGCGGTGGGACTTCCGCAAGGATTCGTCTTGGGGCTATTACTTTAAATCATTTATGTAAATAGTTTTAATGTCAATATCTCGGTTCTGTTTGCAGATGATACATCTGTCCTTGTTAGTGTAACTAATACAAAAATGGTAGTGAATATGGCTAATCAGCAATTAAGAAGTTTCCTATTTTAGAAATATCATGTACATTCAACTTCATTTAGTAGCTTTTCAGTTAACTAGTCAAACAAAAAAAAATCATCTCGATATCTGAAAAACTCACGAACTTATTTAATGTCTTATTTGAAAACTTCGCGCTAGACTGTGACGTCATAGTACACAACTCGCTGTTATTTTAGGCATAATTACTTCTTCAAACGATTAAAACGTCAAACAAGTCTAACTACAAAGCATCTTACGTTGTGTCCGGTAAGAATAACACTGAATGAACTAAACTTCCGGAGTCCGCGCCCGCTCGCTGTTGACGGAATCATATACTGTGACGTCATTGAGCCTCAGCCCAGATGAGCGCTAACTTTTTTATTTATAGACATAGTTAAAAGAAAAAAATACAGATATTTTTTAGATTTTTACGACTATTTATTACGAGAAAATGAGAAAAATGGAAACGTTCTAATTACGTGAAGCACACTCGTTCACTGAAAATAAACTAGTCTTAAATAACAATAAATCTATCTTCATGCGTTTCAACACTGGTAATATGGACTTTGATCACAGCTTCCTAATTAAATCAAATACGAGCACAATCAGACAAGTTAACCAAATTCTTGGGTCTACATTTTACTGATGACTTCTCATGGACTGTTCATATTAATGAAAGTTGTAAAAAAGTAGCTCCGATATGTTATTGCTTAAATCAGTTGAGAGATGTAACAAACCAACAAGTTTTGTTATCATATTACTATGCTCACTTCAATTCAATTATTTCCAATGCAATTATGGCCTGGGGTTCATCGCCAGAGGCTGTACGAGTATTTAAACTACAGAAGAAACCTGTGCAGTAAGTGTAAATAAAAGAACTAGCTGTAGGAACATTTTCAAACAATTAGGAATTCTGTCACTCCCTAGCATATTTTTACTGAATGTATTACTCTATGCAGAGTCCGAATTAAGTAACCTGAACACGCTTAGAAACCCTTAACCTTCATTTAACATTATTTGAAAAGTACATGGCTATAAAGGTGTTTAATAAATTGCCAAACTTTTACAAAGGACTTAGTGATAAGGAATTTAAAAATACGATCGAGTTCCGACTGAGAGAAAAATCTTTATTCTTTAAACGAATATTTTAATTTAATTTAATTTAATTTATTATTTAATATTTAAATAGTTAAATTTTAACGACACCCAACTTTAACAATCACTTGCAAATATCTTTATTTAGCATCTTTATTGGGTTTTATGGGCCGCAATTTTTGTGTTTGGGATTTTTCCACCATTACATACATGGGCGTAATAACCAGGTCGTGTTATTATAAATCATCAACAAATTATTTTCTGAGCCGCTAATTTTAATTCTAATCGTGTATTAATTAATTTCTATACTATTATATGCCTCATCACTCTCTGTAGAGACTATACTTAGGGAAAACTATTAAACTATTTGTGGCTGAGAGCATAAAATTCCGTGGCACCAACGTATAAGTATTTGTATTGATTCCTACCGTTATTTATGATAAATGTAAGACAGGGAACTGGCGTATTGTACAAAAATCGCTGCCTAAGGAATCATTACTTCCACATCCAAAGGACAATGTTAAAAATAGCTGATTTTTGGCCCCCAGCACGGAACGCATAAGACCCAGAGAAAATGGTTGGAAGAGGCTCAAAATTAATAAAAACACGTCTTCGTGGTATCAAAAGGCTGGGGAAAATTCTATTTCTCCTCTAAAACATAAAAACAACCCTTAAAATTGCTTTGAATAATAGCTTGTACTGAATGTGATAATTTTATGATAACCATTTGGTATCGATTCAATAGAGACAAAAGATGGGTAAAAACTACTATTCACACTCTATTCAGGGGGTGGAATGCCACACACAGCACCTGATATTAAAAAAATAGGTACCAAGGTGATTAAAATGTACATAATGATTTTTTAATACTAGTTGAGTCAGACCTTCAACTGATCCTGACCTCAGCATCCCCATGTTCAAAAACAATCCTTATAAGGGTATGAAATAATATTCACAGCAAGCATTATTACAAAAAATCGCTTTAGTTAGGGATCCTGGAAACCACCAAACTACCCTATTCGGGGGTGCAATTCTGTTCACAGTCTCGAATACTGAAAAAAATGCTACGGTACTTAGTAATGCACCACATTATTTTCTACTAGTAGAAGGGACAGACATTCACTTTGTCTTGACATGAGTATCCTTATTAAAAACTACCTCTATATGAATATGAAAAATATTTACTGCACGTATTATTACAAAAGATCTGTATGGTTTTAGTCAACACGTTTTTTTTAATAAAGAACAAATTAGTTATTTAGCAACCTCTAAAACAACCAAACTACCCTATTCAGGTGGTAGAATATTATTCACCGCTTCAAATATTAAAAAACAGGAAACAAGGTGACTAAAATGAATCAAAATCTACTCCAGTTTGGGGATGACAGGCACTTTACATAATGTAATATTAGAATTAAAAGAAAATTTAATTTTATGAAATATATAGAATCATAATAAAATATTATATCAACACTTACACTGATTACTTAATAGTATCCCTATAAAGAAAAACTGCCGTTATTTAGAGATGTTAGAACAGCATCTAGTACAGAATATTTACAGAGCAAATTAAAATAAAATGAAAGGTTTTATTGGTTCTTATGTCTACATTTAATAGATGGCTAATCACTGTAAGGGATTGGAAATGATATTAGTTTATTCTCTGTTATATTATTCCATGTATAGGTACTTCTGGGTATAGAACTTCATTTGTTGGAGAAAAGGGTACAATAAACATGCAAATGGATACTTGCAAAGGGGGATCATTTGGCCATATTCAGTATAAGCTATTATTCAAAGCAATTTTGGGGGTTGCTTTTATGTTTTTAGAGGTGAAATAGATTTTTCCCCAGCCTTTTGCTACTACAAAGTCATATTTTTATTAAATTTGAGCCTCTTCCAACCATTTTCTCTGGGTCTTATGCGTTCCGTGATGTGGGCCAAAAATCAACTATTTTTAACATTGTCCTTTCCTAACCAAGTCTCTTACAGCGAAAACAATTTTGATATTATATTTGCACTCCATTATGTGAGAAATATTGTTCAAAGAACTTTAAGAATATAATATTGGAAATCTTGTATCCTCAAACCCATAAAACGATATGCCACATCGAATTGGAAAAAATGTTTAGATTATTAAGAACATGGTTTGGCGTTGCTTGAAAAAACATAGAAAAAGAGCATTCAAGCCAACATTTTTATATACCCTTGAAGATGATGATACAGACAGAAGATTGGATTTCTGTTTTTAAACAATATAAATTTTTTTGAAAAACGTCATATTTACTGATGAGGCAACATTTATCACCAATAGGAGAGTATTTCACCAGAATTGCCGTTTTTGGGCTGACAAAGATCCCCACTAGTTTATCAGTACTAAAAGGAAATATGTGTCAAAAGTTATCGTTTAGTGTGGTTTATGGATTGACCAGATTATTGGGCCTTTCATCCGAAATTGAATTTGTCGTAAGTTGTCAGAAGAGACTTGTATTATCAACTTAATGGTGTCGCGGCTGATAACGTTGCAAGGGGTTGGCTAGAAGACAATTTTCCAGGTAGACGGATATCACGGAAGAAATCAAGTGCAGGAGTTTCCTCCTGGGTCTTCGGACCTCACATCACTTGATTTCTATTTGTGGGGTCGTTTAAAAAAATATAATGTATAAGAGCAGACCACGTAGCCAAGAAGAGTTAGTGATCAGAATTAACCAGGCATGTGTTGAAATCCCTCCAGCTGAGATTAGAAAAGTTATACGCCATATAAGAAAGAGGATTGAGCAGTGTATTCTGAATGATGGTGGTTACATAGAAACACGAAGATTATGTAATTAAATTGACACCTGTAATAACTTTTGTTTTCATGACTTACTTAGGTCTTTATTGAAGATTATTTGTTAGAAAAATGGTAGGTCTGTACAAATTAGAATTTTTGCATTACTAAATGAATAATTATTTTGTTGTAAAATCGATTCAAACTAGTACAATACACTATTCTGAACAAAAAATGAAGAATACATTTTTTTATTTGAGAATCCGCTTTACAGATAAAAATTATTATTGTTGAAAAAATTGTTTTTCTGAGGGCCCCTATCTCAAACAGCTTTGAACCAACTGCGATGTAATCTTGTACAAAGGGTATTTCTAAAGGTGCTAATTAAGAATATTTTACTAGTTTTTTTGTAACAAAAAACGCTAATAGTTTTTTTTTGAAAATCGACCCCCTTTTTCCATCCTAGAATCGGACGCCTCTGACTTAAATCAAATGTGGTTACGTCTGAAGACTCACTTACAGGTATATATTCACCACCAAAATTTCAAAATATTCGGATATCAGATGAGCGAGACATGAAGGTGGCTCCATGAAAAGTGGGACGCAATATTACATTACACACAGTATTTTTCTCTTTGGAATTTTCTGCCACGTATATTGTCTTCTAAAAATAAAATCCAACTAATCTACAAAGTAATAGAATTACCCAGTATATTACAATATGTACACGTAGTAGAAAACTCCAGAATGAGAAAAGAAAAATTAAGAAAAAAATATATATTGTTATTTTCATTTTCACTGAACGTGTAAGACGTTAAATTTGGATTAAACTTAACAACTTTGGGGATCCATTAGACATGAAATGCTTCGGTAAGGAATCAAAGAATCGCTACAAACGTTGATTCTGCCAATCAAAGTGAGCTGCGCACTACAGGCCACCCTCTCGAAGTCTATAAATCCGCGTCCCCAAGAAATCCTCCCTCGTTGGTGACTGCAACAATCCGAAGACATGAGTGGCTCCGGAAAACCGCTCCTGGGTCTTTGGCTTTATCGCAGCGGCGAAGAGTGGAATTATAAAGAGGAGAGTCCCATACAGCTTAAACCACAGGTAGATTTTTTTTTTAAATATTTTAAATTTTGTTAATTAAAGCTTATTATAACCGTCGTTTTTGCTAAATTTCGTGTCAACTATACAGAGAGCTTAGTGAATTGGGTGTTTGATACCTCCACTTTTGAGTAAAAGCCAATCCTTTTGTCCAGGTATACATAGAACAAGTTAAAATAAGTAGATTTTCGAACAGACCGATCTCGAGAAATCATGCTCCCGTCAAAGAGGTTGCTTATATCTGGCTATATATTTTTTTCTCAAAAACGGTAGGAGACAGAGAAATGATCTTGACCCCATTCGTAGAGCATGAAATTTTATATAAGACCCTAATCTTATATTTTACTATTAGTGGAGGGCCGTAAATTGGTAGACATTAAATATTTTAAGTAGTCTCTTTCTCAATAAAATAATATGTGTGATTTTTTTTTGCATTAAAAGACATTATTAGAGACATTGTTAAAGGTTAAAAAAAAATTTTAAAAATTCCATTTCAAAATGGCCATTTCTTAGCTAAAACGGCTATTTTGGCAATTTTTTAGATCATAATATTGTTTAAATAATGAAACATCAATATTTGTAAATTGGGCAAGAAAATATATATTATTAGCTTCAAAATTTCGCATGAAAGGATTTATCTTTAATACATCGTTATTAAATAATACGAAAAATATAATTATTGCCGATTTCTGGGCTGCAAATTATGATTATTATACTCTTCGCAAAAACGAAGAGTATTTTGCATTTGATCGGCACATTTCTAAAACAGTAAATATCGCTCGTAGAGAAAAAAATTTCATTACCATTATGTTAGTGAACGAATTCTGAACAACTTTCAAAATGTCCGTCTGTTTGTCCGTCTGTCACGTTTCTTGTAAGCACGATAACTTAAGAAAGAAAAGTCCGATTGTATTGAAATTTGGCAAATAAATTAGCGTCAGCTATTGTTTTTGAAAAAAATCAATCAGTAAATAAAAAAGTTATTAATCATTTAAATTAAAAAAAAATAAATTCTTAATTTTTATCACTTGTATTTAAATACAAACCTTGCGAAATGTTATTCTCTATATATATTTTTTTTTGTTTATACATTTTACTTACTAATATATGTATTTCATAATAATATATCTACTCCGTTGAAATATAATCTGGAATGATATATATTACAGACCTTCAACTTTTTTAGTGAAGTTTGGTGGCGGAGTGGTTAAAATTTTGCCTTGCAATCCAAAGGTCTTGGGTTCGAATCCCTGACAGGGGTGTTTTTTTTTCATTTTTAAATTTTTTTTTTTATATTTGTTTTCACAACAGTTGGTATCACGAAATTTAAAATATTAAAAAATTAACATTATTTACAAGAAAAATGCGAAGAGTATCCTATAGAATGTGTAACAATTATATAAAAACTCAGTAAATCGGCGAAGAGTATAATGCTTCCACTAGTTTTTTAATCTCTAAGTTTTTTTTAATGTTCCATAGTACCTTCATGTTCAAATTATTTCAATTTTTAATCGCTATTATAACATAAAAAATGTTTATTTTTTTTCAAAAATGTTCATTTCATTTTATTTAGTTTGTTCAAATTTACTTAAAATCAGTGCATCATCCGACAAGATTTCATGGAACATAAATTGAAGATAATGAAATTTCCTATAAAATCGTAGGTATATTACAAATTAATTTCTTATGAATTTTTAATATCATTATCAACGTACCTACTAAAATGTTGTAATAGTATATTACGTTATGAGTGATGTAAGAAGCATATTACGCACGAATGGAAAAGTTACGCACGATGCCGCGTAACGGCGAGTGCGTATTTTCATGAGTGCGTAATTTACCTACGATCATATTTATTTATTTATTTAGTAAAATCTGGATTTAGTTTACTTGTCAACAATATTATTCAACAAATATTATGTCAGTTTTGACAGCGTTTGAAAATTACGTAGGCGCATTTGTTTTTCTAAACCCCGCGTCAGCGATATAAGCCACCTATAATTGCGCGTCCCGTGCGTTTTGTTTACCGTGCGATTTGTTTACAGTGCGATTTGTTTACAATATGTAAAGTTCAACTTACATAGATGGCAGGTAGTGTGTTTTTTACTATTTACAGTAGTGATCGTAGGTAAATGTTTGAATAGCTCACACCACTGTTCAAAGCGCAATTTTAATTATTGGAAAATAAACGTATTTGCAAATTTTAATATTAAATTAATATTACACCATCAGAAAAATGAGAAAATTTATTTTAAGATCATATGCACTCTTATAAAAACCGCTGTCTAAGGAATCACTACTTCCACATCCAAATTTCTGGTGGGGGTGGTTGATGTCAAGAGAAAAATTGAGGCCTTTAGTTCTTGTACACATACTAAATCACAATTATCTAGAAACATCAAATTTCACATGTAGTTAGAATTTGTTGTTCGGCAAAAAGCGCAGAAGTCGATGCCCCAAGATTATTTTCTGACTCTTTTTTGTGGGCCAAAATGTGGGACATAATTTTTTTTTTAATGCAGATAAGATTTCCATTTTCTTGTCGATTTTTTTTCATCTTTTTTGATAACAACTGGGACTAAAAGAAAAGATAAAGGTTTTATTCAATTTTCCATGTAAATTGAGAGTTTTTAAGTCATAACGACTTGAAAATTGCGATTAAGCTTGAGTAAGCAGGCATCTCAAAACGGTTTTTATCAAAAATCATATTTAACGAAAAAATGCTAGAGGTCAAAAAAGAAACTTGAGAATGAATTTAGCTCTTTTTATTTATGTGGGATTAATACTTTCGGACAAATGTAAGTTTAAAAATGGCGTCCGAACGTTTATAAGACGAAGTTTTTAGTTTAAATGTTGAATATCTCAGAAACTATGAAACTTATCACGTCAAAAATGCTACAGACTAAAATTAAAAATCATTAATTAACATCTCAAATATATTACTTCCACATCCAGTGAAAGTATAGTAACGACAAAAAAATTTAAAAAAATTTTTATTGTTCAAATAGGCTTAGAATGTCACAAAACGTCGAGATTTTAAGTTTGAGCGAAAAAAAATTTTTCTGTCTGTCGGTCTGTCTGTCTGTAACTTTTTTTGTGCGCACGTTTACTCTGGAACCGTTTGAGATATTGACTTGAAATTTGGTACACATATGTACTTTAATGAGATCTAGAACTAGATTATATTTTCATCTTATTCCGTCGGAGGGTTGAGGGGTAAATTGGGGTAAATTTGGGGAAAATAGGTAAATCAAGCAGGTAAGAGTCCATAAAATTGGTATTTAGTATATACAAGAGAAGCTAAGGTCTCTAAATTTGGCATTAGCCACCCCCATTACCACCCCAACCCATTATTAAAGGGGATGAAAAAAAATGTGATTTAGTGCATGTACAAGAACCAGAAACCTCAAAATGTTTTTTTTTACTTCATCCACCCCCACTACCACCCCCTATCACCACCCCCACCCCGCTACCGATGTGGGGTATCGTTTTATGGGTTTTTGGGGTAGAGGATTTCAAATATTATACTATTAAAGTTCCATAAACAATTATTTCCACATACAAAGTTTTTTCGTTGTGAGTGACTTGGATAAAAAATCTGGATGTGGAAGTAGTGATTCCTTGGGCAGCCTTTTTTTTTATTTCTGTATCATGAAAAACAAGCCCAAATAAATTGTTCTATACCCGAAATCAGACCATTTTACTATGTAGGTATTTTAACGTGTTCAAAACTAATTTGATATCCAAATTGTTTGATTTCATCTCAGTTTGAATTTAATAATAACAAACTGCAATTAAATTACTATAATTACTATTAAAAACTATTATTACTATTAAAAAACCGCTGCCCAAGGAATCACTACTTCCACATCCAGATTCTCTATCCAAGTCACTCACAACGAAAAAACTTTGTATGTGAAAATAATTGTTTTTGGAACTTTAATAATATAATATTTGAAATCCTCTACCCCAAAAACCCATAAAACGATACCCCACATCGGTAGTGGGGTGGAGGGTGGTGATAGGGGGGTGATAGTGGGGGGGGGTGGATGAAGTAAAAGAATATTTTGAGGTTTATGGTTACTGTACATACACTAAATCACAATTTGTTTTCATCCCCTTTAATAAGGGGGTGGGGGTGGTAATGGGGGTGGCTAATGCCAAACATTTTTTTGAGATCTTAGCTTCTCTTGTATATACTAAATACCAATTGTATGGACCCTTACCTGCTTGATTTACCCATTTACCCCAAATTTAACCCAATTTATCCCCCAACCCTTCGACGGAACAAGATGAAAATATAATCTAGTTCTAGATCTCGTTAAAGTACATGTGTGTACCAAATTTCAAGTCAATATCTTAAACGGTTCCAGAGTAAACGTGCGCACAAAAAAAAGTTACAGACAGACAGACCGACAGACAGACCGACAGACAGACCGACAGACAGACAGAAATTTTTTTTTTCGCTCAAACTTAAAATCTCGACGTTTCATGACATTTTAAGCCTATTTGGACAATAAAAATTTTTAAAAATTTTTTTGTCGTTACTATACTTCCACTGGACGTGGAAGTAATTAACAAAAATAATTCTGAAACCAGATTAGTTTTTTGCACATCTAATTTCTAGTACAGAGCACTTCTCTATTTTTATGTGGTTGTGTGATTTACGCCGTGTAATTCAGTTGGAATGTTTACTTATCAAAATTTACTTAAATCTTCTCAGTTCGTAAATTTTCTTTCAAAGTAGTGCATTTAAAATAGACTTCTCTTTGGCTTTATTTGACTACCTTGCTTCCTACATTATTCAGTATTGACATTTGTCTTCAGATCAAGTAAAAACAACTCCACTTCAGGCACGTTCTTCAAGTTTGCTGGCTATATTTAAATTAGAATCATAAGTTTTCTTTCTTCAAATACTATCAGCAGTAAAATTGGCCAATGTAAATGGTCCTTAAAATAAATTATGTGCAAGAGACTTACACACATAACTTTTAAGAAGGAAAAAGTGAAATCCAAAGAGCATGAAATAAGTAAATTTCAATTTTATAAACATCAACGTTCTGGTATACTTATTTAACCATATATTCTATTTTTCTTGTACTACTTTTCTTTCCAAATTATTTAAAATATTACAACATTTTTTAATACTTCCAAAAATAATGAGTAGTTGTCTTATTACCGGCAGTATTCGAATGTAGCCTTCAAGTGTTTTGGTGTTTGTGGAAACTACTACAGAGGCAAATAAAAAAAGTTATTCATCTCTTAAATTTAAAAAAAAAATGGTTTCTTTTATGTCTTGTAATTGAATAGAAATATTTGAATGTTATTTCCTATAATTATTTATTTATATATTTTACTAATAAATAATTCATAAGAATATAATGTCCAACCATTGATATGATTTTCATCTATATAGATTATATTTATAGAAATTTACGTTTAATGAACGAACGAACAGTGATGGTGTAGTGGTTACATGGTTGTACACTGAATAATATATATTTAATATATAAATACGATGACATGTATTGTCTAAACGTTGGTTGTGGCATTTTCTTAATTTTTCTCTATTCTTATTGGGATGCTCTGCCACATGTATTCTTCTAAACAATGTCTGAAATCTACAAAATAATACAATTAACCAGTATTTTACTGGAAAATAACCTCTACGCCTGTGACTTTTACGTCAAAGGATCAGTTAGAGGGTGGTTTTGACAAATAATGAATAAGAACAAAAATATAAAAATGACGTATTTTGCTGACGTTTCGGAAAACGAATCTGTTTCCTTTCTCAAAGCGTATTATAATGTTTGTGGGCTGTGTATATTAAATACACAGCTTTAAGAATATATTTGTTATATTCAGTATCCATAGATACTTACTGCTTACACAGAACTGTTGATATATAATTGATAGTTTTATTTTAAACAATGTTGAGTTTGTTAAGTTCTTCTTTTAACATCGGCAGCCAGGTTGTGCAAACATCTACAGAACAATTCGACACGCATTTATCCTCATTCAATAGTATTATAGCCGCTTCTTTAATTTTTCTTTTCTTGCTATCTGTCTCTTTTGTTAAAATTTTTGCCGAGTCCCAGTTTATTCTAGGGAGAACGGACATAGAATAAACTGGGACTCGGCAAAAATTTTAACAAAAGAGACAGATAGCAAGAAAAGAAAAATTAAAGAAGCGGCTATAATACTATTGAATGAGGATAAATGCGTGTCGAATTGTTCTGTAGATGTTTGCACAACCTGGCTGCCGATGTTAAAAGAAGAACTTAACAAACTCAACATTGTTTAAAATAAAACTATCAATTATATATCAACAGTTCTGTGTAAGCAGTAAGTATCTATGGATACTGAATATAACAAATATATTCTTAAAGCTGTGTATTTAATATACACAGCCCACAAACATTATAATACGCTTTGAGAAAGGAAACAGATTCGTTTTCCGAAACGTCAGCAAAATACGTCATTTTTATATTTTTGTTCTTATTCATTATTTGTCAAAACCACCCTCTAACTGATCCTTTGACGTAAAAGTCACAGGCGTAGAGGTTATTTTCCAGTAAAATACTGGTTAATTGTATTATTTTGTAGATTTCAGACATTGTTTAGAAGAATACATGTGGCAGAGCATCCCAATAAGAATAGAGAAAAAAAAAAAAAAAAAAAAAAACGATGACATGTTAAAATAGCTAAAGAAAATAAAGATACATTAATTTGCTAATTTGCTTTTGGCTCGAAATCGAGGGGGTCGCGGGTTCAAGTCACAAACAGGTTGAATGGTAGTTATTTTTTTTTTAATTTTATTTTACACTGATGAGTGTTTCACCAAATAAGTTGACATATTTTGAAAGTAGATAATTTCGTATTAAATAAAAAAGTGCGACTGGCTGGATTTAAACAAATGATTTAAGTATTTTCAATATATTTTTTTGCTTTAAAATGCTATGAATCCTATTATGTAATTCAATACTTCGTCAGTATTAGCTAGAAGAGTAGTTGTTTTGATTGGTTCCCTAATAATGAGTGTTATAAAGTATATTAGCGTGCTCAGGTTAGGGCAGTGGCGGCTGGTAAAATTTCAATAATTTTTTTCTCGTCTGAGGCGCATGAGACCCATACGAAATATGGGAAATAACATCTAGAGAAGCGCTTCTCTAACGACCCCTAAAATTGGAAAAATTTTTCGCAAACTGCTTTTTCAAACATTTTTGAAAAAGCAGTTTACGACAAATTTTTTCAAAATTCAGTTGCTCCCCCTGGTCTAGGGGCTTCTGTTTAAAATTATTTTTTTTTTGTCATATACATTTTACTTTTCATAAAAATACAACAATAGGTTTTGGAGTTTATGGAAATATTTTCGTTACTATCTGAGATACAACGAACTGAAATTTTGTAATTTACAATTTACAAATTACAAAATTGTCGTGAACAAAAAAAATAGGACTATTTTTTTTTAACTATTTTTTTCTAATGTAAACCTGTCTCTACTTGAATGCATTTTGACAAATAACTGACAATGTCACAAAAATGTACACAACTAGATGTACACAACTAGATTATAGCAAAAATACGTTATAAGACTTGTCCCATTTTTTTTCACATGACAGTACCAATATATAAAAAGTAGATAATTTCGTATTAAATAAAAAAAGTGTGAATGACTGAATTTAAATAAATCATTTAAGTATTTTCAATATATTTTTTTGCTTTAAAAAATTTTTTGCTGAATCCTATCATGTAATTCAATACTTCGTCAGTATTAGCTAGAAGAGTAGATGTTTTGATTGGCATAATGAGTGTTTTAAAGTAGTTGCCAACTAGTACATTAGTATGCCCAGATTAGGGCAACAATATACAGAAAGTAGATAATTTCATAATAAATAAAAAAGTGTGCAAGTTGTGATTTGCTTAATACCTAAATAATATTCTCTAATCATGCCCCCCAACCTCCAACTAAAGATGAAATGAGAAAATCATGAAAATTAGTAATTTAATTTCCTTTATCTCAGTATTTTTCTATTTCATGTATTTTTTAAATTATAAATTAACTTGCGTTCTTCATGACAAGCTACTTAAGTGCACGCAGCAAAAAAAATAGAGTTGAATATACAGTGTGTCCCACTTTTCACGTACCTCAGTTATTAATCATCCAATTTCAACCAAATTTGGATAGGTATCAAATACCTTTACTTTATCTTCTTTGTGTAAAATAGAACTTATTTCAGTCATTGGCGTGCATTTTTATTAAGAAAAAGAGGGTCGATTAGGCATTTTTTTACTGAAGAAGTAATGCAATACTATTGATCAACATGCATTAGAACTCCTATATCCCAAATTTCACAACACTTTGAATTATGGTTTTCGAATTACTGCCCTCTTAAAATTACATATTTCAAATGTTATATAATTAATAAGTTGGAAAAAAATTGTTTTTCGAAAAAAGTCATTCATCATTTTCTATTTAAAATTACTATTTCTGCTGCTCACTATCATCGATATTTCCAAATTCGGCAATACTTAATGCCGGTAGCTCAAAATTTTAGACAATTTTTCTAGAAAATTCGTATCCTACGAAATTTGAAAGCATCAATGACACTGGATGGTAGAAATAGTGAATTTAAATAGAAAATGAACAATTAATTTTTTCGAAAAACAATTGTTTCTAATTCATTAATTATTGAAAATATGAAAAATGTAATTTTAAGGGAGCCGTTATTCGAAAACCGTAAATTAGAATGACGTTAAATTTTGGATATAGGAGTTTTAAAGCATGCTAATCAATAATATCACATTAATTTTTTAGTAGAAATATGCCTAAGATAGCTTCTCTAAAAATTGACACTTTTTTCTTGATAAAAATACACGCCAATGAAAGAAGTTTTGTTTTACTCAAGAAGAAAAGGTCGTTGATACAAATTTGGTTGAAAATTTGGCTGAAATTAGATGACTAATAACTGAGCAAGAGCAACAAAAGTGTTACTGTGAAAAGTGGAGCACACTGCATGTGATTTAAAGGCTGATAGTAGAATTAGTTAATTTCAAATTTGATGACATCATCCTAGGTAGTCAGCATCACGTTAACAATCATCTTCCTATCGTTGTATGGCTATAAGACCAAACAAAAAATAACTTGTATCATCGGGATGTCGTATGGCCCGGGAGGTAGCGTCAAATTTAATCACATCATTTCAACAAAGCTCATTTTTTCAGTACAGGTTGTTTTTTCATTGCTTATCGAAGAATCGGGTGTCAGCTATTTCAATCGCGGAGATTAAGGGAGTTGGAGGCTGCGCATCCGGTAGAATAATTTAGTTTTTCGCATCAATCCAGCAAGGCTACTAAACTATAAATAGTTTATTAATGTAATACAAATGAAAAAAAAAATGCAAAAAACACGTGAAAATTAGTTATTTCAACAAAGCTGAAATTCATTTATATTGTGACGTCCTTACACCTTTTTTGTAAACACCCTGTATCGTGGGTTCGGAAATTATAACACCAGGGTAACACTAAACACTAATTTATTAACTTACTAATTACAACCAATAATTTACTTTACTAATATTACACTAAGTACTGTAAGTCTCAATAATGCAGTCACTTTTGATCACTTTGTTTACTTCTTAATGTTTCTCCAGTGACTGTCTATACTGAACTCTCAACTGACCATTAGAACTGTGCTAATTCAACTGTCCCCACACACATCTTGTCATTCCTAGGTTATGTGTTCTAGATCTTTCCACTACATTCCAACACATTCTATAATCTTCTATACAGGATGTCTGTAATATTCTAGATTCTTCTATATGTCTCTAGAGGGGTGAAACACATAACAATATTTCAAGTTTCTCTCAACACAAACTAATGAAATACTCTATTTCACGCTTGCTGATATCGTTTTTCTCCTATGAAACTTGAAAGAAAATCATATTTGTATGAAATATTAGATAATCATATTATGCACAAATAGTAACAAAGTATTTTATAAGTAATACATTTATCGATCCTCAAATGTCGATTCTCTGTATTTGAAACAACAGGAGGCATGTTTTTTAATACATAACATTTCTTAACACGCACCTGAAAACCTGGAAAAGAATTTTACTATTCTGAAGGAATTTGTTTGTCGTATGTACGGTTCTAAAAGAATCAAGAATATTTATCTCGTACGCGTAGCTACTTTCATGAAGGCGTATAATGTCAATCGGAAAGAGGATGCCTTGAAGATTGACCATAATTTCGAAGAATCTATGTTACCTCCATGTAAGACATAATTGTAACAGCATTTTTTGCGAATTTCTTACATTGCTCAATTGTGGAGTCATGCACATTTTCATACGCCAAGTTTGTCTTTGCCAACTGATTATGGATGGGAAGAACACGATGAGAAGTATATTTTCAAGTGGTTTCAAGACGATCTATTACCTAAAATTGAAAATATCATAAATGGTATTCTATGCATATAATCTTTTACTTCTACATGAATTTTCTTTTATTCACTTCAATGATTTCCATATTTTTCGGCAGATATTTGTGAAGACGAAAATGAGAACGATGACGCTCAAGAATCTGAGGAAAATCTAGATTTGGAAGACCATACAGAGGAAGATAATTTAGAATACAGCAGTGAGAGTGATTCAGACGAGAATTCATTTGTTTTATTCGTATTGAATGTGCCAAAATAATAGAAATATTAAGATTTTTATATTGATCCTCATTATTTAATTCTCACTATTGTCAATCAATGATTACAATCTCTAAGTATTCTCTAATATGTATGTCTAATATTTCATAAAAATATGATTTTCTTTCAAGTCTCATACGTTAACTGGGGCATTAAAGATACCGCGCACGGGGAGCATCTGGACGCTGCGGTACACTTAAAAGGCCTAGCTGACAGGTTTTGTGCCATGGTATTATCAGCTGACACTTTTTAATTGATTTTTTAAATCGCAAACTATCATATAAATGAATTTCAGCTTTGTTGAAATAACGAATTTTCACGTGTTTTTCATACATATTGACTAGGGCAGCTGACAACCTTCGCTCCCTATCCTAAGCAGCGGATACATTTTTTTAATTTATATTACATAAATAAACTATTTATAGTTTTGTAGCTTTGTTGGATTGACGCAAAAAACAAAATTATTTTTTACCAAATGCGGAGCCTCCCACGCTCTTAATCTCCACGGTCGCGCCAGCTGACACTTATCTTAGTTGTTTTTCGAACGAAAAAACAAAGAAGGCGTGTTGAAATGACGCATAAAATATTGACGCTACCTACCAGACTAATAGGCGCACACACATAATAAAAAAAAAAAACTTTAACTTAATAAAAGGACCCCGCACCAAATGCATGGGTAAAATTTGTTGTCGACGGAATCGTCATCTCAATGAAAACTGTTGTGGATAAAATTCCGAAATGTCTTTATTTTAACAATACAGCAGGTCAAAGCTCCAAAATTAAAAATTTTAATAACGATTTTACGTATTTTTATCGAAACGGTAAATACTTTCAATATTTAATTTGCTTTAAGAATATAATACTGATGTACAGTGTAACAGGAAAATACATTATTCTAATATTCATATAAAGAAATAAGTAGGAAGAGTAAGAGTAGGAATAAGTCTTTCGGCTGGTGTTTATTTCAATCGAAGCTTTTAGCGTTTTGTGGCAGTACACAGTTATTGCACTTGACGCGTCAGGCTTGCAATTTGTAATCCAGCGCTAGGCGGGGCATTAGTCCGGAGAATAGCTGTTGGTTGCAGTCTGGTTTTATTCCTTATATATTTAAGGAAATGTATAGAGGAGTTCGACAAAATATTACGTTAGTAAATAAAAGATTCTTACTCAAATAAGAAGAATCCTATTTTTATTCCAGTGGAAATCAGCAAAACGAACAAAATACAAACGAGATCGTATGGATCGTTTTCCTGATAATATATTTATAAAAATTACTAAAAATTAAAAAAGTTTGCGTCCATAACAGAAAAAATGTGTATTTTTGTTGGACCTCAGAAAATAAATATGCCTTTTTCCTTCTGTTTTAATGATTCTAGGCCACAAAAGTTCTTTATCTTAAAAAATGTGATTTCGGCATTGTAAAGTAAAATTGACATTTTTATTGCATAATATATAAAAAACATGACAAATTCATATCACGTTGCTATAGCAATAAAAATAAAGCATAATAATGTTTTTTAATTTTTATAAGAGTATTATAATATTGTTTTTTCCTATATTGCACTCAATATCAGTAAATATTTTATTCTTAATGCGAACTAAATAATAAAACTAAAAGTAAGCTATTGCATACTAATAACTTTTGCGCCTATTGTATCCTACTGGTATATAAATAAGGGCAAAAGTAATTATATATTTATTTACATAAGTACACAATTTATTATTCATGTAATTGTATAAATTAACACATAAGTCCGTTTCGATAAAAAATACGTAAAATCGCGTTTTTAAAATTTTGAATTTTGGAGCTTCGACCTGTTGTATTTCTAAAACAAGCTAAAAACGTACTCTTCGCCTGTTCACTGAACTTTTTATATAACTGTTACACATTCTATAGGATACTCTTCGCAGTTTTTTGTAAATAATGTTAGTTTTAGACATTTTTAATTTTATAGTACGCACTTAGTTGGTAAAATAAAGTAAAAATAAAAAAAAACTATACCATAGCCTATTTGGGTTTCGAACCCGGGACCCTTGGATTCCGAGTCAAAAGCGTAAGAACTACACCTTACACGTAAAAAAATGTAAATTTTTATCTTATAAAACACGAGCTAAAATCACATTTTCACGGTTGCAGATTACATTATGAAATGTATATTTGTAAAATATATAAATATTTAGATATTAAAATGACATATAATCTCACCAAATTTGTATTTAATTACAAAAACATAAAAATCAAAAAAAAAATTTTCAAATTTAAATCATTAATAACATTTTTATTTACCGCTCGATTTTGTTCAAAGACAATAGAGTTCTTCCTCTAGCTAACACTAATTTACTGTCCAAATTTCAGTACAATCGGATTTTTCTTTCTTGAGTTATCGTGCTTACAAGATACGTGACGGACGGACGGATAGACGGACATTTTGAAAGTTGTTCAGAATTCGTTCACTAACACAATGATATGAAATTTTTTTCTCTACGAGCGATATTTACGGTTTTAGAAATGTGCCGATCATATACAATATACTCTTCGTTTTTGCAAAGAGTATAATAAAGACATTTTGGAACTTATCTATAACAGTTTTCATTGAGAATGACCTAAGGATTCTATGCCTTGAATTTGCAACGATTCCGTCGACAACAAATTACTCATGCATTTGGTGCGGGGTTCTATACCTATACTTCCATGAAAAAGGCCATAAAATAGAGAACTGACTGATTTGGGTATTTTATATGAGCTGTTTGGGAATAAAATAAAGAAAAAGACTGATAGGTGGCTGATGTGCGTGCATCAAGATGGTAGTTAATAGATTCTAAGTTATGGCGAAGGAGCCGGTGATAATTAATTTTTTTTTATCTATTAGCGACAGATAAAGTAGCCTTTTTTGTTTACATTTGATAGCGAGAAGTTATGAGTAATGTCGCATAACACTAGTCTCCCACAGCAACAAGCGTTAAAGTCCTTTAATGCGTGCCTCTGTTCAATCACAATATACCGTATAGTTTCTTGGGAATAAAAAGTTATTATCATATTATCATATTAAATTCAAGCTGCAGCAAAACTTAAATAAACGGACAGCGTTATGTGTGGAATTGAATGGTATATACTTTCTTTACTATACACCTTGTTCGTTCTAAAGGCGGTTAATAAGACAAATTAAAGAAACCAGCATTAAGTTAGTGTTGAGGATGGTTTTTCGCAAAATAAGGCCAGGCGGGAATTCTTCGGATCTTTATTCCTGCCCTTATTGAGAGCTCACATCCGAAATATAAATCTTCATAAATTATTTTTCCTAAAAATTCTAATTTGGACTATACTCTAAATCGCACTGTAGATTATTCATTTCCTAACATTTACATGCAATTTAAAGTGCAAATATTAGCAACAATTTAACCCTTCTGTTTTTACAAAGCCGTCGCAAAATGTAGACGAGAACAAGCAAACAAAAGAAGTGGAAAAAGAACGACTTTCCATAATATTCACATTGAAAAATCAAGTGGGTGGTTTAGTCAGAGCACTCCAAGCCTTCCAAGACTTGGGAATCAACGTTCAGCATATCGAATCGAGGCCTTCCCAAACCGGCGACAATCAGGCAGACTTCTTGGTTGACATCGAATGTGACCCCCGCAAGTTAGAACAGATGGGGAGGATGTTGAAGAGAGAAGTGTTGACGATGGTAATAGGAAGCTACACAAATGGAGACGACAATGAATTTCCACCGCCAACGCCTCTCTCAGCGACCGCCAGTTTCGGTAAGTCAAGTGGATGTGAAAAGTGGCTTACTTTGTATTCATTAATTCCAGCGCTAAAAGCATTTGGTCAAATGAAAGCCATTGAAGTGAAGGATAAATAGAGAATACTAGTCAATAAAACAATTGTTTGTAAAATACATCAAATGAAGGAACTTTTAACGGAAATAATTTTATGGTAGAATCGAATCGAGAAATTAATGATAAGTAGAGGTTATTTAGTCCCGAAAATACTCTTTTAACTGGTAATTAAAATATATGTATAATTAGAAGGACAATAAAGTTTAAGTTGTAGATTGAAATAGTCATTAACAATGTCTGTTCATTGGGAATTATGCAATTTTCTGTAAAAATATTTAAAATTTTTTATAAACGACACTCTGCGTCAAATGGGTCAGAAAGAGGCTGGTTTGTAAAACTTCTAATATAAAATGTCTCACACCTAAAAATATATAAACTGAACAAAAAGGTTAGATGACAATCCTATAATAATTAAAAAATCGAATTGAAGACTGTTAATATTTCGGAAAAAATTATTTGTATTTCCGTTATCAAAGCATTGACTTCTAAGCACGTCAAACATTACAGTTTGTTGTTTATGTATTTTCATAGTCATGTGAGTAGTACCTGTAGTATGGTCGAT
Organism: Rutpela maculata; assembly: GCA_936432065.2. Lineage (NCBI taxonomy): Eukaryota > Metazoa > Arthropoda > Insecta > Coleoptera > Cerambycidae > Rutpela > Rutpela maculata. Next base: position 683,823 of record OW386286.2, on the reverse strand, counting down.
GTGTGAGACATTGAATTATATTTATTTTATTTTTTATATCTACTGCTCCTAACAAATGCCAAAAATATACATTTATGATACAATTAAATTATACTCTTGTCATTACTTGAAAGTTACGTTACTGAACAAAGTCAATTTTGGGTTGAAAATACCATTATAGGAAATATGTTTACAGCGTATAAAATATTTTACGGTCTGTAAATGGTTATGACAAAGTAAATTCTATATTCTCCATTCGAATTTGTACATTAAATTATAGATCAATCAGTAGGTTTTATTGAAACTTCGTTAGCAATTAATTTTTATTGCTCACCAAGAATAAAATCGTTAATAGCATAGAATGTTATCCCTTATTCATTTATATACTTTGAACTTACCTATAAAAATAACAAATACTTAGTCTGTGCTTCCGTACACATTTTATCGAAACTCGAAACGATTTTGTGATAAACAAAATCACTAGTTTCGAATATGAAATCTTAACAGATTTGCTATTAGAAACTGTTGATTATGAAACTGTCGTCGGAATGTGAAAAGCCTACATATGCCGTGTAAATATGAAATTAATCAATTTTCAGTATTACTGAAAAATCTGAAAAAGTATTGAAAAATTTAAGCTTATTGTACAGCGAATATAAATAAATTGGGACCCAGAATTTTACAAATTTGTTGACAAACGTTTATAAAATCACAATTTTTATATGTAATAACCTAACTACACGTTTCTGAATTATTGACACAAAGTTCTGGAACACCCTGTAGATGGTAAGAAAGAAATATCAAAAGTATCAGAACAAATTGTCGTTGAATGATTATCTAGAAATATTACTACATCGTAAGTATATCTTGTGTTCCAGATTTTGATGATATGCCTTGGTTCCCGAAAAAAATTTCAGAAATCGACAATGCACAAAATGTTCTTATGTATGGAAGTGAACTGGACGCTGACCATCCAGGATTTAAAGATCCAATATATCGTAAACGAAGGGAGCAATTCTTTCGGATAGCTATGAATTATAAACAGTAAGGAATAGAAGTTTGACAATATGCTATCGTTTATTCACTTTAAGAATCAAGTACTCCTGAGACCAGTTTGCACAGCCACGCGTGCCGCAGTTTGAATTTTTGTGGATTACTGTTCTAGTTGACCATAGAGATCACAAAGAGCTAACTTGCCTCGCGTTTTAATCAACGAGAAGTTGGGACATTGCTCCCTATCTAAAACCAACGCTTCATTCTTAAAGTGAATGGACTATAAAAAGTTTTAACTTTGCTGTGTGTACCTTTTGAATCTGTGCGATATTTTTCTATTTCTATTGTTTATTTATTATAAATGCCTATTTTTTATTCTTCATTTCAATTAAAATAAAATTTTATTTCATAGTCTTATTATTGCCTTATTAAGAAATATTTTGTTTTTGATATATATTTTTTAATTATGATGGCATATTCTCATTCAGTGGATATTGAAAATGTTCTTTGAGTCTTAATTTTTTAAACACTGAAATCAACTAAAATAGATTTTAATATGTACCTGCTAGCTCAATCTGCGGGTCCTCAGGTAATCGGTGAGATGATGTTTTCAGAATGGACAACAAAATTATATGATTTTGACAAGATTTTATTTAAAGTAAGCCCACCTCAAAGTAATGGTTGATTCCTTGTAAGCACACACAGCAACTCCAATAGAACTGCCTTAATTGCTTCACAAAAAGGAACTTCCCTTTTGGTCCATTTTACGCCGACCTTCGTTTCTGTCACTCTTGACAGCTGCCCGCCTTCTTCTTAAAATTGCCGTATTTCGCTAATCATACGCAAACAAGCTCACTATTCAAACCGATCAGTTAATAAATAAGGACACAGATCTTAACAATAGAACTTAACTAAAACTAAATAAACAAACGTATGTGGATAGGATAATATGCTACAACACGAACTTTAGTAAATAAGAGTCTCAGGATATTACTGCAAAGATATTAAATGTTTATTCTTAATTTTGAAAAAGGGTAATTAATATAAGTAATTTATTTTTAGTGGACAACCAATACCAAAGGTTAAATATACTCCAGAAGAAATTAAGACATGGTGAGTAGAAAAAATCAGTAATTGAAAATAATTATCCAAAAATTGTCATCACATAACAATTTGTTCCCGGTGCCTTAAGAAATGTGAAAAAAAGAGAATAAAATCGGCTATTTAACTTATCGTAAAGGGAATACGACATTTCACACCTATGTTTTACATCCAATAGGAGACTGTAATCTGTTATTATTTATATTGCAACTAATAATATTTCAGAAAATATTTCGTCTGGGATGATACCTTCCTAGTATCATGTTGATACTTTTTTTTATTTAATGACATTGACAACGAAAGTTAATATAAATCACTTTTTCTAAATTATTCAAAATTTTCAAGTGAAAGTATATCACTTTCATACTACAGCTATAGTATATTGTGTATTTAGGTGTGAAAGCAATACATTCCCGACGACGATGCAAATTGTTGACCGAGGCGCTAGCCGAAGCCAACAAGCATCGAAGTCCGGGAATGTGCTTTCACACCGAAGTACACATACTATTTTTTCTGAAATCACAATAAATCTTATTATAAATTAAGGAATTTGTATTAATGCATAACATTTCTTCATTACAATCTAACTACTTACTAATAAATGCAATTTTAATTTTAATAATGTGTTAGTTTCCCGGCCTAGGCCGGGAAAGTAACATTCCCGTGCGGTTTTTTATATATATTTTAGACAGTAAATAAATACACGCAGACAAACCAACTCACACTAAAATTTCATTTATTACTATGCAGTTAGATTGTAATGAAGAAAGGTTATGCATTAATACAAATACCTCAATTTATAATAATATTGATTGTGATTTCAGAAAAAATAGTATCTGTACTTCGGTGTAAAAACACATTCCCGGACTTCGATGCTTGTTGCATCATCGTCCGGGAATGTATTGCTTTCACACCTATATACACAATATACTATTGTCTGCATGTATTTATTTACTATCTAAAATATACATTAAAAACAGTACGGGAATGTTACTTTCTCGGCCTAGGCCGGGAAAGTAACATTCCCGTACGGTTTTGTTGGTCGTTGCTTGGCAACGGATCTTTTCCAGTCTGTTTTCTGATAGTTACAGTATACAGTTCTTAGCAACGGACTAAAATACTGGAATTGTGCATTTTTCGATCTGAAATCGCGCCATTGACGATCGATTTCAGAAAAAATGAAAATTTTCAATACCAATTTAACGATGTATCACAACACATTCTAGTGGGTCAATTTCTGGTGGGCGTGAAACACGTAAAAATTAAAATTGTCTTCAAACATTTCAAAATGGAGGAAAGAGTCCTAAAATTAGCTCAGTCATATTCAAAATGGCCTCTAGATTCCAAAAATGCAAAATTATACAGGATGTCCCGTTTAGAAATCAAAAGTAGTGGTCACTTTCGGTAAAACTGGAAGTCGTTGAAACTTGATAGATATATAAAAAAAATGTATTGTTAACATGTGACACATGCCTAGTTTCATATTGATCTGTTAAATATGGCGACCGGAAAGTGATCTCGTCAACATGCTGTATATGGTTACTTTGATCGGAAATGTCGCCTCACTTCGTTTCTACGTCCACTTCTGGGACACCTTGTATATTTTTTCGCCGTTAGATCTACTGTTTTATCATCCTAACAAGACATATTCCTTCTATAATCCAAGAAATTATTATTTACAGTTCTGTATTTGTCTTTTTATTTAGAATTTTAAAAAAATACGATTGAAATTTTGTTAAAATCACAATTTTTAAAATTTTTGTAATGTAAAAATACCATCAACTTAAAAGTAATTGAAATGTATTCCCTATACAATTTTAATGGGAATCATAAAAACTATATTCAGCTTCTAAATCACCTCTTTGATAGATCTAATTTAATCAATTTCCGTAAGTTTTCCGACGGCTCAGAACTCAATTAACTCTATAATTAATTGAAGGGGCACTGTTTTCCGTGAGCTGCAGAAGCTGTATCAGAAGCACGCTTGTAAGGAGTATCTCGAGAACTGGCCTCAACTCGTAAAGTATTGCGGCTACAGAGAGGACAATGTTCCCCAACTTCAGGATGTCAGTGTTTTTCTCAAACGAAAAACAGGATTTCAGCTCCGGCCTGTAGCAGGATACCTGAGTCCGAGAGATTTTTTGTCTGGTTTGGCGTTTAGGGTGTTCCATTGCACTCAATATATTAGGCATTCTTCAGATCCTTTCTACACACCGGAGCCGTGAGTATGCTTTTTGATACGATTAGAATTTTATTCATACAGGGTGTAATTAGTTTCATATCAAAAAAAACTGGTGGTGGGGAAGGACTAGACAAACAAAAAAAACCTTATATAACATGAGGTCTAAAGCCCATAGTTTTGGAGAGAAAAATAAATAAAAATATCAAAAATTTTTAGTAATATTGTTTGAGAACTGCTGGAATATTCAGGAACGCTTTGTTATCGTCGCGTATGTCGGCGGCCTTGACTATCAAAGCCGCTAATGCGGCCCCATCAAAGTGCCGCGCTTCTTTGTTTGAGACCGAGCGGCGGCGAGGACACAAGTCGGTTAATCTTTACACCTTTTTATGACTTTTTAAAAATAAGTAAGAAACTTCTATGATTCGGAACTATACGTCCATTGACCCAGAAAAGCAGTGGCTCTCAAATGTCTCTTACCTTCAAATCTTTGACCTTGGTCAGTTTTCTTCAAAGTGCCTCTAGAGGAAAATATCATATAGGTTTTTTGTTTATCTAGTCGGTCCCATTACCAGCCTTTTTAATGACATGAAACTAATTACACCCTGTATAAAAGAAAATAATAATTTTGGTCAGTAGCAAATAGGTTTATACCTTGGAAGAAATGCTCTGTCGCTGAAATTTTTAGAGGATATATTATTATATTATAATGATTCAAAAATTTTGCCTCGTTACCATATTTACTTCATTTGTTTTTTTTTGTTTTTGCATATACAGGGTGCGCCAAAGTTCTGAATTTGGTCGATTACGGCTGTTTTTGAAATGGTGAAAAGATATTGTCTATAGATTATTTTCTTGGTTTTCAATTCTGAATAACCAGAAAATATGTACAATTATACAGGGTACTCCGTTTTCGTTGGCCGGCCATCAACTTCGTTATTTTAAATGGAACACCCTATATTTTTTTCCTTTATCGAGTCACCCATCTAATTATATTCATAACTCTATTAAGGTGGTAGGTACTTAAAATGAACCATTTACGAAATAAAAGAGATTTTTTGACAAAAAGTGAGGTTTGCAGATAAGTTTTTGAGTACCTCTGATTTCATACACAAGAGAGTTTTCAAAATTCTGCTTATACTGTTATGTTGGGCATATTAAGGGCTAGTAGGGTAGAAACGTTATTAACATTAATCTTATACATCTTATCTTATATGATATATCAATGGAAAGATAATTTAACACTTCATTAGATGACAGAACTGAAAATAGTACGTCCCATTTGAAAAAACTGAATTACGGCCTTTTTTATTAGTGAAAAATAAACTCAATTTTTTCAGCACTCTGTATAAGATTAATGTTAATAACGTTTCTACCCTACTAGCCCTTAATATGCCCAACATAACAGTATAAGCAGAATTTTGAAAACTCTCTTGTTTATGAAATCAGAGGTACTCAAAAACTTATCCGCAAACCTCGCTTTTTGTCAAAAAAACTCTTTTATTTCGTAAGCGGTTCATTTTAAGTAACTACCACCTTAATAGTTATGAATATAATTAGATCAGTGACTCGATAAAGGAAAAAAATATAGGGTGTTCCATTTAAAATAACGAAGTTGATGCCCGGCCAACGAAAACGGAATACCCTGTATAATTGTACATATTTTCTGGTTATTTAGAATTGAAAACCAAGAAAATAATCTATAGACAATATCTTTCCACCATTTCAAATACAGCCGTAATTGACCAAATTCAGAACTTTGGCGCACCCTGTATATAGCCGGAGAACGAGTCCGTGTTGAAATATGCAAATTAAAAGTGGCCTATGCAACTCGCTAAAACATACAACAATCGAAGTCATATTCTTATGTAAAATGAGTTACCGAACTCGATTACTGAGGTTGCGATTTGATTCGGAATTGCAAAATCGGAAAAAATCGTACTCTTCCACTTTTTTCTGAAATTTCTCAAAAATATAATATTTTACATTTCAAATATCATAACTTAACCATTTCTGCGACTTGAAAATTTGGTCACGTATATTCTGAAACTTAAGGAGTCGACTGTCATACAAAAAACTGTACCAATAAGAGGATCTGGAAAGGACAGATAGGAACAATAATAATTGAAGGTAGTAAGAGTACTGTGTACTGTGCTTTCAACTTTCAATTATTGTTCCTATCTGTCCTTTCCAGATCCTTTTTGTTGCTACGCTACGCTGATGAGGAACAATAATTCCGAAACACGTGTCCGTAGCTGCTTCGTGTTTCCTCTTTGTTCGCCACGTCCTAAATTTCTTTTATTGACGGTTGCCATGGATATTCCTTTACTATTTGCTTAGCAAATATGAAATCTGACTCAAATAATTATAGTTTTCCACTAGTTTCTCAAGTTTTTTTTCTGGTTTAATGATTCAGGACGAAAAATATAATATGCACCGCGGGTCGTACAGTGCGATTTACGACCCTTGGTACATAAAGAACTATATCGACAAAAAAAAGTGCACTTACCACCCTTGGTCCATACCTCCGTTGTTAAAGGCAACGTACAGCCGTCTAGAAAGTCAAATGTCATGAAATGGGTTAAGAAATGTCTTTCTGACCTTTGAAGAAAATAGTATTTTTCGTAAAAAAGATGAAAAAGTGCAATTTTCTCCACTTTCGCAATTCCAAAACAAATCGCGACGACGCGACCTCCAAAATATGTTTTGTGAGGTTTTTTTACATAAGAATGAACTGTCTGTTTTGTATGTTTAAAAGTTGCATAGCATGTGTCGAATTCAGGCTCTTCCACTAATATTGTTTTATTTAATATGTATTGTGATTAGTATTGAGTAGATATAGTTGAGATTCATGATCATTATTATTGCCTGAAGTTACTATGGTAATTGTTATTTTAACAATAGCACCAGCTTAACTGAATCAGGCTTTAGTTCTAAAAGATAGTACATTAGTCATTTTTTCAGTAATTATTTTCGAAAATTAATTTTCCAAGAATCGCTAAAATCACTCAATTTATTCCATCACGTAAAATTTAAAATATTTTCCAGCGATTGTTGCCACGAACTCCTTGGCCACATGCCACTATTAGCGAATCCAAGTTTTGCACAATTCTCTCAAGAATTGGGGTTGGCCTCGTTAGGAGCATGCGAAGAAGATGTTAACAAACTGGCAACGGTAATGTAATAGCTATATTTATGTAACCAGTTACGAAAGATAATTTTGTGTAAAGAGTGGATGTTTGCAGGACGAGCGAAGCGAGATGCCGCAAAATAACACGAGTTACACAAAATTGTCTTTCGGAACGTGTTACATACAAGATTTTTTTCTAATTTTAAACATCAATATAAATGAAATAGGTGTATTTAAAGATCTTAAAAATTAATTCGTGTTTTTCATAGTTACCTTTGCTGCTATTATTACACATTATAATTTGATGATATAACGAACTTTTCCACACTAGTTTGGTAAAATTTAACTTTTCATAATTGGTTATGAAAAGTTGGACGTTTTGACATTTACGTCAGTTTTGAAAAGTGTCAATTTATACGTCAAAATTAGAAAAAATTAGTTATTTTTCGACTTTTAAATGATGTTCCATAAAAATGAATAATGTCGATAATAATTATCAAGAAATGAGTATGGATTTTGGTCTTCAAAATTGAAATTTTTTAAAGGACAACATTTAGAAGTTTTCTTCAAACAGAATTTGAATTTGGTTTTAGAATGAATTTTGACTTATTAACCTAATTTTTTTGGCCGTGGCCTCAGTACGTTTTTGCCATAATAAATTAATTATAATTCACTTCCACAGCTGTACTTCTTTACTGTTGAATTCGGTCTGGCGAAGCAGGATGGGGAACTAAAAATTTATGGAGCCGGATTACTCAGCTCTGTAGCTGAACTGAATCATGCCATAAGTACGCCTGATAAAGTCAAACGATTCGACCCTGACGTCACATGCAAACAAGAATGTATTATAACCGACTATCAGCTCGGATATTGGTATACCGACTGTTTCGAAGAAGCTAAAGAAAAAATGAGGTAAGATTATTTTCTCGTCTAGCATCACAACCACATCATTCTGTACCACAATCATAAGCTACATTCCCAATTCTAAAGTCATGTGTGGCGTACAACGGCTCGTTATAGCTTGAGGTGCTAGACTCTCTAAAATTCAAGGGAGTTTCAGCAATTTGTTAATGCTGTAAAAAGCAGTGGCGGCTCGTGATATTTTGTGCAGAGGAGACTTGATATTTAAAAGACTTGCAATATGATTACAATTTGTACATTTCCTCATCACCCCTGGATATGCTGCTAGAGGAGGCTCAGCCTCTTCTGCCTCCTCTGACGAGCCGCCACTGGTAAAAAGCTGCAACATAGTTAAGCCGGGTTCATATGGCAGCTTTCGCGTATCGCGGAAAGTTCGTATAAAAATCGCGCCCTGTTCACATGCAGATTATAAAATAAGAGCAAATCCTGAACGTAACCTTATATTTACGTGTTTAATATGGAAATTCAGGAAAAAGACCTTTTATAAAGGTTATAAATATCTTCCTTAAAACTATCAATAAAACCAACAGTCCTTTAGAACCCAAATCTGCAAGATGTTTTCAAGTCTACCATAAAATCTTTTATAAAATCTTCTTAAAACCGTTAGTACTTGCATTCAAATTTTAAGCCTGCTTTGAGAACATCATAAATAATTGTGTCTTTAATAATTCTTTGTCGAAAACTTGTTGCACTTAAACTGTCTAAAACAGAAAATGTCGCCAAGTAATAAAATATGTCTGCCTCGATTGAAATATCTGCATGTGCTAACGTTTTAAAATTTGATATTAATAAACAACCTAGCATCAAAAAACTGTCAACGCAGACCACTTTATTGATAAAGTATATCAAAAAATGTTTAAAAAAATCACGCGCCTTTCATTTGTCAGTTTATTAATTATTATTTACAATTAATAAAAAAAAAATAGTAACCCTAGTTTTAGCTTACTCAGTATGATTTTGGGCTTTTTGGGGGTTTATATGACATATTAACACATTTTAGATAGTTGCAGGCTAAATGTAAACAGTAGAAATAAGAAAAATATAACTAAACACTGTTGCTCCAACTTTGTTCAAACATGTCTGCTATGGTTAACAGTAGAAAATATGGCTGAAAAATTAATAAAACCGTTTATTTTAATAGAATACCCTATTTAGAGTTTGTGGCTTTAGGAAATATTTTTATAAAACAAAAGGTTTTGTTAAATTCCAATTGCTCCACTTTATTACCATTTTAAAGCCTGTAAGACTTTACCCAGCCTTACTACTCTTCTTCAAAACCATTAAGATTTGTCTCTGATAATCTCTAACCCAAATATACTTAGCTTAGATAACATAACCTAAAAAATTATTTATTTCGTGTGTTTTTGACAAAATGGCGTTTACTATGCGTTATATACCCCTCTCTCAAAATTTAAGGGCGTAAGTGGGGATCCAAAAGATTTATAAGTGCTTTATAAAAACCAAAAAGTTTTAAAGTAGCTTATTAACAAAGCTACCAAAAAACTATTAGGTTTTGAGGAACCTTTACCAATTATCGTTAAAAGCAAATAGTATTTATGAAAACATATATTAAGGGTAAGATTACTTAAGAGTTGATCATAAGGAGTACTTAAAGACCATATTTTAAAACACCCATAAAACCTAAAGATTTATAGATGTCTACCACAAAACAAAATATTTAAAATCCAATATAAAACTTTATGAGTTTATTGTGATTTTTAATAATGCAACAATTAAGTGGCTATAAAACCAATAGGTCTTAAAGAGCAAAGAGATTTAACAAATTGCTTTAAAGATAACTTGAAGGCCTTTTTTTAAGTACATATTATCTGCAGATAAATTGGTATGCACAAAAGAAATAATAAAACCCAGGTCAGTTTATTTACCTTCTTAAATCTGTGATAAAACCCGATAAACACTTGTTGGCATTTAAATTGTTACTTGGGTTGTGTCGCTGGGAATTTCTATTTATTTTGGGCCGATCTGCTGAAAAATGTCAGGTTTTTCGAAAAAATCGATATCTAATAAAATAGGAAAAATATCAAAAATTTGAGAAATTAAGTTTCCTCCATAAACCAGTAACTAAAAAAATGCACATCAAAAAAATTATACAAAATTTTTCATGGAATCTCGGTAGTTACAAAGTTTGGTAAAAGAAACACGATTTTCCTTCACCTTCTGTAGACAATAACGTGCTTCAAAATCAAAGAATCGGGAAAAACTCGCTGTTTCACAAATAAATTATCTCTTAAATCCTGAAAGCCGCATATTGATATCTGTTGTCCTAAAAAAATTATAGTTTAAAATGCTAAAAAGCACATTTTTATAAGTAGAGCACTAAAAAGTTAAAAATAAGTAGGTATTAGGAGTGGAGTCAATAGAGGTTTTGGAAAAATTCCGGGATGCGGTAACTTTTGAAAATACAACTCTGAACATGTCAGGAGCAACAGAAGTTACCAACAATAGTCCTTGAGCATATTTTGTTATTAAATAAGTTAGTTGCAAAATACCAGTTTTTGTCAAATATATCTTAAAATATTTTTTTCTTTTAAAAACTAATTGCGCCATTTGAAAGTATGGGAAATTTCACATAAAAAATATGAATAAAGTTTTTTTATACGATCAAAAATGTAGGCTCCAGATTTTCTTGTTTAACGCACGAAAATGGAAAGTGGAGACATGTGAGTAGGGCGCGCGGCCTCGGACGCGTTGCACCAAATTTCTTGTAACTTTTGAACTAATTACTGAAATTGACCTCACGAAAACTTAAATTAAAGTAGAAACATGTAGCTATTGGATTATTATATTTTCAAATATAATAATAAATGTATGTAGAAATAGTACATATATGAAGTCCGAACACATAGATATTTGCGATGAAATCGGTAAAAGTTTACCATTTCTAAAATGTTTAAGATAAAATCTGGGTCTTGCACATTTTAATCTTGAAGTAATGTATAAAAAGATCCGATGAGTGAAAAAAAATCAAAAGTTTATTTTTGAAGATGTACACTTCCAAAATTTCAAAATTTTGAAAAAGTGATAAAATTTGATATATATAACTAAATTTAACCACCTATTACTCTGGTTTAAATCGCGTTATTAGATCTCCGTAGGTGCGATTTTTAAAGCTTGAAATGTGTAGTTTAAGATGCTTCAAAGGGATTTACCTTAAAAATTAAATTAACCAAAAATATTTTTTTTCGGTCGAAAATTCGTGAAATTATGGGTAAAATAAACGTTAATAACTTTTATAAAAAAATTATTTAGCCTACCTACCTATCCAATAAACGTTTATAGTAGGATCTCAAAATAAGTAAATCTGATGTAAAAAAAATTTTTGGTGACAATATGTAAGCAAAGCCACACGGCTAAAATACTGTAGCAAATTATAGCAAAAATTAAATTAATGATACAATAGTAGAAACATATCTAACATTTAGTTTTAAGAAAATGGCGAATGCGTGATGATAATGGTAGCAGAGTCCAAATATAAAATTATGGTTTAAAAAACTTAAAAACACGGTTTTTGTCCCATGTTATTGTATTGTTTCCAGAATTGCATCAACGTTTGCGTCTCTCTTTCGTGGAGTCATTCACATGTATTATAAAAATTAACATACCCAGTATAACAAAACTTCTCGGAAAAGTAAGTACACATATAATAAAAAAAAACAGAAAAATCTGATCTAAACAAAATAGTATGTCCCTGTTTCTGCACACAGTTTAACTAATCAAGACTGTTTTTGCAACTCAAAGAAACGTATAAAACACACACGAGTATGTACATATGGACTTTACAAATTACAAAGAATTAATAGTTTAAAAAAAAGACATGCTTGTATCAATACTGCACTAAAAAGCAAAAAATAATCATCGAACCTGTTCTTTCTGTCTACCCCGCAAGGGCCTTAGTGTAAGCCGTGATTGTAATTAAGTATAAATATTTGAGTACAAAAGCGTAGGGCACTTTTCGAACAGGTTCGATAATTAAAACGCTGAAGACATCATTATATTAAATGAAAAGAAAATGACAATCCGTCATCTTGGGGCGGTGGATATTTTGAACATATTATAATATTGAGTATACCATATTATATTGTCATCAAAGCTACACATAACTGCCAAATTTCATGATGATACAACAATTAAAAGTGAGTGATATTCAATTCTTTAGACCTTATATTACATGTAGATAGATAGATAGATAGTTACAGGTGGACCTAATAAAAGCATGTTAAAAACCAGTAAGTAGACAAATCTTAATAATCACACTACTAAACACAAAGAGACAATGCCTTCAGAAACGTAAACAACAGATTTAGGTCTCGCCGTGACGTCACAGCTTTGCCGGCAAGTGGCGAACGTTGCAGCATAGGGAACTGGCTATCCTCCCTCTGTTTACGGTTCTTTGTATAAGATGACTTTTTATTTGATATTTTTTCTTCTTAAAATATCGATGCTTCTATTTCAGAACTTTCGCCGAGACAATCCAACGGCCATTTGGTTTGCGTTACAATCCCTATACCCAAAGTGTGGAAGTCCTAAGCAATGCACAGAAAATTACGGCTGTCGTATCGGAACTTCGAGGGGATCTATGCATTGTAAATAGTGCTCTTAAAAAGATTACCGCCAGAGACTCTACGTTAGACGTCAACCGCATTGCGAATTTATTGCAAACAGGATTGATGATAGAAAATAAGGAACTTATCGATGACGAATGTAAAGTTAACATTGAAAATGGAAAATAAATGTATTCTGTATTATGTATATATCAAATATATAAAATGTGCATTGAAGGTTTGCCTGGTTTCATTTAATATAAGCATGCATAGTCTAAAAAAGATATACATTAATTAATAGCAAGGGCTCTGTTGAAGACAAATTGGAGTCTATTCCTGTTTTTGTTGAGGTTTCACTATTTTTTTTTAAATAAAAATATAATTATCAACCAGAAACTGTTATAGTTTATTTCATAATTGCTGTTGTCACTGTCAGGTGATTTTTCGACATGAAAATATTTTCATTACTAACTGAGATACAACGAATTGAAATTTTGTGATTTACAATTTAACAAATCACAAAATTTCAATTCGTTGTATCTCAGTTAGTAATGAAAATATTTTCATAAACTTCAGAACGTGTTGCTGTATTTTTATGAAAAGTAAAATGCATATGACAAAAAAAATAATTTTAAACAGGAGTCCCTAGACCTGGGGGTAATCGAATTTTGAAAAAATTTTTCGCAAACTGCTTATTCAAAATTTTTTAGGGGTCGTTAGAGAAGTGCTTCTCGAGATGTTATTTCCCATATTTCGTATGGGTCATATGCGCCACAGACGAGAAAAAAATTATTGAAATTTCTAGATCCGCGCTTGAAACAACCAAATATTTTACTTCCACATCCAGTGGAAGTATAGTAACGACAAAAAAATTTTTATTGTTCAAATAGGCTTAGAATGTCATGAAACGTCGAGATTTCAAGTTTGAGCGAAAAAAAAATTTCTGTCTGTCTGTCGGTCTGTCTGTCGGTCTGTAACTTTTTTTTGTGCGCGCGTTTACTCTGGAACCGTTTGAGATATTGACTTGAAATTTAGTACACATATGTACTTTAACGAGATCTAGAACTAGATTATATTTTTATTTTGTTCCGTCGAAGGGTTGGGGGGTAAATTGGGGTAAATTTGGAGTAAATAGGTAAATCAAGCAGGTAAGAGTTCAAAAAATTGATATTTAGTATAGACAAGAGAAGCTAAGGTCTCAAAAAAAATTTTGGCATTAGCCACCCCCACCCCATTGTTAAAGGGGATGAAAAAAAAAAATGTGATTTAGTGTGTGTACAAGAACCAGAAACTTCAAAATATTTTTTTACTTTATCCACCCCCCCACTCCCACCTCCGGTCACCACCCTCCCACCCCACTACCGATGTGGGGTATCGTTTTATGGGTTTTTTGGGTAGAGGATTTCAAATATTATATTATTAAAGTTCCATAAACGATTATTTGAAGTTACACATTTTTTCGTTGTGTGACTTGGATATAATCCGGATGTGGAAGTAGTGATTCCTTGGGCAGCGGTTTTTACTTGGTCGCAGAAGACAGGAACTATAGTTATTGTCTTCTTTGACTTGGTAAAAAGAGCTTACTAATTAAAAAAAAGAACACATTTTTCGACCAATCACAATCAACCTAGAGGTGCCAACTCTGTAGGACACGTTACCAACATCGGGTTATTCAAAGGTTTCTTAACCCACCCCATTAAAATGTAGAGGATATAACACTCACATTGACCTGAAGTTTAAATTATCTCGAGGTAACACATTGGTCCTGCATTGATAAGCCATCAGCCTTAGACACAACTGCATAAAAGCAATATTAAAAAAAAATGCGCTTTTAGAGTAATATGCCTGCTTCAAGTCTAGTTGCTCAGGAAGAGAGTACGAGGGCAGCTATCTTTATTCAATAATACACGCAGACGAGCTGTCTCTCACGCGTCGAATCATCTACATGCAAATCAAGACACGCTTTGCAAGTGCAAGCAATAAAAATATTGTTATTCTTTCCTTATTTATTTGTATATACATACATGCTATGATCTGTAGCGTTACATTCTACAACTTATCCTCATTATCAGCATGCAGAACAGTGACTCAAAATGCGAAGATAATTATCACCGACCTCAAAAGCGGGTCATTGCGAGCCCGTTCCAGTTAAGAGTTCTTTGCTTAATTAATATTACACAAATTCTTACAATATTTTGAATAAGGCCCTGCATCCAGTGTGATTTCACACCAGCTGTTCATTGGCTAATCGTGGGGATCGTCAGTTATTAGGCAACCGTTTACTCTACAAATCTTGGCTGGTACCTTGACGTCTTTGTAGATATCCAATTCATTAAGAACATTTTTGCGACATACCGGGTAAGTTGTGGTATGTATTATTAGCTTACTGCTTCATTTTCGCGAGAAGTGGTTTGATAGGGGAGTACGGTTTCACGTGACTCTTGATATGTCAAAACACTAACCGCAGCTTACCCAGCTCTCGACGTAGGTTAGAAGCGGTATGTATCGCTGTTCTTGTTTACTCTTAAGCCCGTAATCTAAACTCTTTTTGAATTTGTAAGAAATAATTTAAAGTAACTCTCTATATTTTCGCGACACCGGTTTGCAAATATATAATAATATGATGGGGGGTGTAACATACCACTCTTATTTAACCCGGTATGTCGCAAAAATGTCCTTATTATTTCATCGCTAAAACTTGCCTAAATGTTGATCTAGGGAAAGAGGAAGAAGACGAAATGACAATTAACGTGACGTGTCAAAATTCAAAACAAAACAAACGTATTTCAATTAACCTCGAATCCGTTGTGCATGTGTTTTTAAATATCAATCGTCTTAAAAGCTGTGAAAATGAGAAATTTTAAGATAGCAGTAAAATTTGACACAAAACTATTGAATAAGTTAAAGAACAATAATAATTCGGGAGTGGAAATACATAATAGGAAACACCATTTCGCACTACATCCGATCCATCTAAATGACTTTAATAAATCTATTAAAGACGTTTTAAATGAAGGAATAGCAAAATATAATAAGAAGTAAGTGCAGCGATATTATTTATATTAACAGCTAAATCTATTAATATGTTTTAGTTTAGGTGGAATACTTTTAGGTTATGAAAATATAAGACTACCAGAAGATACAGGCCTTATTAATTATGACTCTTGTTATATTCATATGGATCTGGAGGCCGACTTCTTTGTTTTCAAACCAGAAATAGACAAAGAAATGCAAGGTGTTGTCAATAGAAAAAGTAAAGATCATGTGGGAGTATTAGTCTACAATGCCTTTAACGTTTCATTACCGAAACCTCAAAGCGATGAAGATTGGTTAGGCAGTTCTGTCAGTATTGGAGATGAAGTGCTGTTTAGGATAACGTACATGACTTTGTCTACATATTTGCCTTATATTAAAGGAGAATTAATGTAAGTAATTTGCCTAGATAAAGAACTTTTTGTTTAAGGATGTCTTATATTAAAGTAATCTCATAAAACAACAAGTAACATGTAAAATTATCCATCAATGACTATTGTACTTAATAATAATAATAATGGAAGTTCGTTATTGGTCGCATTAGAATATAATACTGTCATACAATCAAGAGGCCATTGACTTGGGTCCTTCAGCGAAAGAGATAATAACATATTTTCATTAACATTTTGAATAGCAACTTGTAAAAAAAAACCATTGTGCGGAATGTCAGTGGCATCTGATCGAAAATTGAACTTCTGGATATGTCAATCTGGGTGGATTGTTATGAGAGGTTGCATTATTCCACTGTTGTGACTTCGCCGTGCAAATTCTTTGTTGAGATATTGTATTCTTTCCTCAATAAGAGGCATTTGAACCAATCCATGGGTTGCAGGGGCGTCGAGCCTTTGTTAATTCTCTTGTGGCAGTTGTTTCAGAAGTTTTAAAATTTTTCTTACATGGATTTTTGCAGTTCATATATATTATACAGATTCAGTAAGTGTAGTTGTATCCTGAGATAAAAGAGTGCAAGAAGAAAAAAACAAATTAGGAAAAACAATACACACTTCATAAGATTTTCGCATTGTGCAGTTAGAAGCGATAGGTACCGAAGCCCTGCCCATGACATAGTGGTAAAAATAAGAGCTTACGAAGTGTCGAGCGTACTAAAAGTATATCCATCCTTCTTTTCTTAATTTCTTTATTTTCTGTATTTCCATGCTCTAAGATACTTAGGTCTACATATAATTTTGTATATTTTGGCAGCTGCTGCAGTTTTTATATCGTTATCTCTAGAATGTGTTGCTCAGGGTACGCAGTTCTTCTTTGCCAATTTAGAGTAAATTGTGAGGTTTAATTTTTTATCTAAATAAACACTCAAATATGTGACATTAGCTACTGGATGAATTTAGTGATTGCTTGCCCAAGGAGCAAAATGTGCCTGAACCAGGACAATATATGGTGAGTACACGCCGTGTCGACAAATATAATAAAATTTGAATCAGAATGGACACTGTGTCCAAGTACCTAGTAACATTTTGTGAGTTGTGTTGATATATGAATCAAATATTGTGTCAGAATAGACAAATGGTAACATTTTGGTTTTTTGTGCACGCAATGTTTCTATGTTGAGCCTATTTGGGAATACTGGATATAGTTTAGATACATCGTGTCGATGCCATTTAGTGTATCTAGAATGTGTGTAAAAGGTGCGTTACTGAAATTTATCCAAAAGGATATTTATGTTTCCAGATGTTTTCATTTTATGCACATATTTTTCCCTTTCTGCCTCAACACGTTTTCTGCATTATAAGGGTTGTAAAATTTATTTAAACAAATAGCAATAAAAATTTAAAGTTTATGTAATCTTATATTATTTTTTAATATAAAAACAGTAATAATAATTAAAATTAATAAAAAAAAAAAAAAATTTCAACCTTTTTCGTTTTTTAGTTTTTTGTTAGGTTAAATAATTAACTAATAACTAATAGACTATAACAATTAAAAACATCGCAATGTCATAATCCCATAAAGTATAGTTGACGTAAAGTCTCCACGAAGCGAAATAATTTTAGTGACTTTTGTTTAACAATTATCCGATTTGAAATATAAACGCAAACTCTAAAAAAATTTGTTAATTAACAATATAGGCTCATTTTATGAAAAAGTGGTGAAAAATTTTTCTCCAACGGGAGGGATATTGTCCGTTTAAGTGTCTAAATAATACCGTAGTTTTTTAAAATTTTTAAATTAATATTTAATAATATAAAAAAAATTTTTACTTATTACAGCCGGTTTTAGAGCATCGTAATTGCGGAGCTCTATTTTCAACATTAAATTAAAATTATTACTAATAGAGATAGAGTTTCGGGAGTTGGGACTTTTTCATTGAAAATTTCCTCTTTAAGAATCATTCTTTAAAATTTCTTAAATATTAATAGTTTTCGAGTTATTTGCAAAAAAGGAAACTCGTTATTTTTTCAATCTTCATTTGTTTATAACTTTTACAATTGTTTATGTGCGGGTTTGAAACTTTTGCACATTTTTCTAGATGCCATTCCGAATCTATTGAGCCCTCACTCATTTTTTATAAGCTTTATCAAGAATTAACACGGCTTTGAACTTGTGAACTAGTCTATCAAGTGACACATAACAACTTTCTTATTTGGAAATACTTTCGCATTTGCCCTGCAAACATTCTATATAAACAGAGCTTTCATAAAGGATACAAACCTCCAGCAAGGGATAATTGGAAATACAACTATAGATATCTGTAAAAAAATGTAGTATAGGCACTATAATTCATCATTCAAAACGACAAGTTACACGGAGGTTGCAATTAATTATGAAAGCACCGTTATTCAAGTGATATTTCCATACATCTTGACAAATTTTTACACATATTTTGTACATTTTCTATTTTAGATCGGTTGTATCTAAGGCTGCTGATAGTAATGTGGAGGAGAAATATTTATTGAATAATAAAAAGAAATCTAATAAAAAAATTATTTTTGATGATGAAGGGACGCCATCAGCATTAAATAATTCGACGGAAGAAAAAGAACTATCTGAAAGCAAACATAAAAGTAAAAAACGAAAGTTTGATACGAGTGAAGAAATTGCCCAGGACCAACAAGATTCGCTACTTCACGTTAAAAAGAAAAAGAAACGTAATAATGAAAACAAATTAGAAGAAATTGTGCAGGAGCAACAGGTTTTAATACCTCATCATGTTCAAAAGAAAGAGAAATATAAGAACGAGAGTGATTTAGATGATACTAGAAGCCAAAAACACTCCAAAAAAAAGAAACAAAAAGTACGTAAAGAGAAAGGCATAGATGACTCGTCTTTGACAGATTTTAACTTATCAGATTTGTTTAATGAAACGAAAATATCTTTGCCGAATATAAAGACTGAAATAGATTCTGATGAAAATTTAATTAATAATCAATCAAATAAGAAGAAACGTTCTAAAAAATTAGAAAATAACCAAACGACCGCAGAAGTGGATATTCAAAATAATTTGAGTGAGGGAAAATTAAAGGTGAAGAAAGAAAAGTTAAAACAGGAGGTGCATGAAGATGTATATACACACTTATCAGAATCATTTGGTGATTATAGTTTAGGCCAAAATAATTCTTTTAACATAAAATACGAAAATTTGGGTAATGATTTAGATAGTTCAATAAATTATTCAGAAAATAAGAAGTCAAAGAAAAGAAGGAACTCGTTTGTTGAATTAGGTTCTCATGATAAAAAATTGGAAAGAAAAATTGCTTGAAATATAAACAAACTTTTTCAGTAAATATTTATAAATGTTAAAATATATAACATTTTTTTTCCAATATTATATTTGCTCGTATCAGGTTTTTTGCAGGAGCAACAGATTTTAATACCTCATCATGTTCATAAGAAAGAGAAATATTACTAAATTAATTAAATACAAGTTGAAGTAAAACTTTTTTAAATAGTCACCTAATACATTACACCATATCGAATGTATATAAAATATATAATGATTGGCCAATAAAAAGTTTAATTCTTATGCAGTTCTTTCCAATTATTGAATCAGTCAAATGCAAAAATACCTCATTTAACACAAATTAGCCAACTGTGAAAGCATTACTGTTTACATCATGAGATCTAGCGAGCACAGATAATCAGTGCAGATCACCTATATCCTGATTGGTATGCTACAACAGTGGTATACAGTATGATGAAAATGTATGGAATAAATTCATTTTTTCATAGACATGGTTTTAAAAAAATCCAGAGACAGGTCGATTTTTATATTTAAATGCACATCTCTTGATATATTTAAACAAATTGTTACGTTATCCGCATTGTTGTGGTGACATCATCGATGGTTTTTTCGGATGACATATTAATTATTTAACTGACCATATACTAATATTAATAAAATAAAATATACAGGGTATAAACAAATTTATTTTATGTTTTAATGGTAACCGTTACAATAAATGTTCAGCAATAAAACAGTGAGACAGATGGGAAACAAATTCTTCTTGAACTCTTGCTATCATTTCTGGAGTTATTTGTGAAACCTCCACTCTTATTTGTTTTTTAAATCCGGTCTATTTACATAAACTTTGCTTTTTGTATATCCCATAGAAAAAAAAGTCGAGAGGAGTTAAATCTGGAAACCTTGGTGGCCATTTAATCGACCTTCTGCAACCTATCCATCGATCACGAAAACAAACATTTGGGTAATTCCGTACAACAATAGCATAATGAGGTGGTGCTCCATCTTGCTGAAACCATAAATGGAAATAGTCTGTTTAGAGTTGGTAATAGAAATTCTTCTAGAAATTGTAGATAACGAGAGCCCGTTAAGCTTTCGTCAAAAAAGTATGTCCTATAATTGTGTTACCGACAATTCTACCCTAAATATTGGCCTTTTGGGGGTGGTGTTCTTGCATCCGACGGGGATTTTCACTTGCCCAATATGATCCATATTATTATTGCCTAAACCTACTTGCCTTGAGCTTGTGTGAGGATTCTCCTGAAATGTAAGTAAAACGTCCAGTTTCTTATCTCAGAGGTTTGTTGTCTTCAACTTTTAGGACGATTTTTAACACTACCAGTCTCTAAACTTTTTCTCTATTTTGCTCACAGCGGACAGAGAAATTGGTTCTTGATTTGGATACTTGTTTAAAAAATTACACACTTGTTCTTACGTTCGCATGTTATCTCTACATCCAATCATAATGAGAATTTCAATTCTTTCTCTTTCTAAAAGCCTCATTTTACTAGATAATGTGCTCAAATAATTTTATTTCATATAAATATGTCACCTTAAGCCACAGGAATCAAGATATACATTATTCTCTCTTTTCCTTTACTACATAGCAAAAATCTCATCAAGCTATTTATGTTTATATTCCCCGTGTTAGTTTTTACCACATTTACTGTTATACCGATACATATTTCATATTTCTGATGTATACAGGTCATATTTATACTAAGAACATTTATTTTAACGGTTACCATTATAACAAAATAAATTTTTGCTCACCCTGTATATTTTATTTAATTAATATTAGTATATAGCCAGAGTATCTAAAGATGCACATTTAAATATAAAAATCGTCCTGTCTCTGTGCAAAAAAGTTACAAACAGACCGACAGAACGACAGATAGAATTTTTTTTTGCTCAAACTTAAAATCTCGACGTTTCATGACATTCTAAGCCTATTTGAGCAATAAAAATGTCCTTGCATTACTATACTTCCACTGGATAAGGTGTAAAAAACCAAATTCATCCTGATTAGTAGCGTCCTTAATTGTCTCTAGCATTTTTTCGCTAAATATTGTTTATAATTTATTATTTGTGGCATATTCATGATTTCTTAGTTTGTTGGGTATTTTGCCACTGTAAAAATATTTAAAAATTTTGATGAAATAAACCTCTGCGCCAAAAGGATCAGACAGAGGTTGGTTTTTATACTTCTATTACAAAATGTCTCACACCTAAAAATATATAAACTGAAACAAAATTGTTAAATGATAAATTGAAAAATTAAAACGAAGGCAGTTGACTATGGAAATACATAAACAACAAACTGTCTGGTTTGACATTCTCAAAAGTGAAAGTTTTGATAACGGAAAAAGAACTATTTTCCGAAATGTCAACTGCCTTCGTTTTAATTTTTCAATTTATCATTTAACAATTTTGTTTCAGTTTATATATTTTTAGGTGTGAG
The DNA here is from genome assembly GCA_936432065.2 of Rutpela maculata. Lineage (NCBI taxonomy): Eukaryota > Metazoa > Arthropoda > Insecta > Coleoptera > Cerambycidae > Rutpela > Rutpela maculata. The sequence continues at coordinate 661,764 of OW386286.2, read as the reverse complement.
ACATTTTGTAATAGAAGTATAAAAACCAACCTCTGTCTGATCCTTTTGGCGCAGAGGTTTATTTCATCAAAATTTTTAAATATTTTTACAGTGGCAAAATACCCAACAAACTAAGAAATTTTTTCGCTAAATTTAATACTTTTTGAATTATTTGACAAAAACCGTTTTGAAATACAAATAAACTCGCAATTTTGAGGTTATAATTTAAAGACTATCAATTATATGAAAAGTTGCATAAAGCCTTTTCTACTCAAACTAAGTCTAATTCATATGACAATAATCCGAAGTTAAAACTTATAGTTACTGTACTAGTCGTTTTAATGAAATTTATCTATTAATAAATTATGTTTATTCTTTGACAAGCAACAGATCTTCTGGAATATTGATTGAAAGGTTCTGGAAAACCTGGAAAAACCAGTGAATTTCGTAAATATGATTTAGTATACACCCTGCGCTCGAGTTATGGTCTGTTTAGTGAACCAATGTAATAGAAGAGTAATTACTTCGAATGGCCCTGTACCCTGGCCTGCCCATTCAATAGACCCAAGCATTTTAAACTCTTTTATGGGGGATTATGTGAAAGAACAAGTACCTACTACCCAGTGGCGGCTGGTGAAATTTCAATATTTTTTTTCTCGTCTGTGGCGCATGGGACCCATACGAAACTTGGGAAATAACATCTAGAGAAGCACTTCTCTAATGACCCCTAAAAAATTTTGAAAAAGCAGTTTGCGAAAAAATTTTTGAAAATTCGCTAGCCTCCCCTGGGTCTAGGGATCCCTGTTTACTTTTATTTTTTTTTGTCATATGCATTTGACTTTTCATAAAAATGCATCGACAGATTTTGGAGTTTGTGAAAATATTTTCATTACTAACTGAGATACAACGAATTGAAATATTGTAATTTGTTAAATTGTAAATTACAAAATTTCAGTTCATTGTATTTCAGTTAGTAATGAAAATATTTTCACAAACTCTAAAATCTGTCGATGCATTTTTATGAAAAGTCAAATGCATATGACAAAAAAAAATAAAAGTAAACAGGGGTCCTTAGACCCAGGGGAGGCTAGCAAATTTTCAAAAATTTTTTCGCAAACTGCTTTTTCAAAATTTTTTAGGGGTCATTAGAAAAGTGCTTCTCTAGATGTTATTTCCCAAATTTCGTATGGGTCCCATGCGCCACAGACGAGAAAAAAAATATTGAAATTTCACCAGCCGCCGCTGCTACTACCTTTTAATTAAACTTTAAATTCCATTGTTTTTTATCATTAAAATAAATCATTTTGGGCAGAACGCTTTTGTTATTTGTAGTGTTGAGAATTTGTGACAAACCCTGTATATACAGTGTGTGCTATTTAATACCGCAGCACCCCATTATTTTGGAACGTGTTGGCCGATTTTATTATTTTTTTTTTTTGAGATTACTGCTCGATGAACTCTATTTGACTGTTTTGGAAAATTTGTATTTTTCATATTTTTCAAGGCATACTAAGCTCCTCGAAATGGGTAGACATTTCTAGATCGACTATTAGGCAATTTTTCATCGGCAAATTGGAGAGCGTATTCGATTCGCAGTTGTCTCAAATACCTCTATACAAAATTTTACCTCGATACCTCATGTAGGGTGTTTGTTATTCAATAGCCAAATTTAAAATTTCTCACTTTTCGACTGGCCCTGTATAAAAGTCGGTTAGGTTTACTAAAAAGATAAAGTAGTCATTCGACTTAAGGAACATCAGACACTAAATGAGGAAGAGAAAAGAAAAGTTATTCTTTAAATCAATAGTGCTTCTATACATTATTCAGTTGATGTACGTAGCTGCCTTAATGAAAATTTTTCAAACCTACTACGTACAGCAACCGAATAATGTATAGAAGTACTATTTGTTTAAAGAATAACTTTTCTTTTTCCTTCCTCATTTAGTATCTGATGTTCCTTAAGTCGAATGACTTTTTCGTAAACCTAACTGATTTTTATACAGGGACAAGTCGAAAAGTGAGAATAAATTTTAAATTTGATCATTGAATAACAAACAGCTTATATGAGGTATCGAGCTAAAATTTTGTGTAGAGGCATTTGAGACAACTGCGAATCAAATACGCTATCCAGTTCGCCGATAAAAAATTGCCTAATAGTCGAAATTTCAACCCATTTCGAGGAGCTTAGTAGGCCTTGATAATATGAAAATTACAAATTTTTCAAAACAGTCAGACAAAGCTCATCGAGCACTATATCTCAAAAAAAAAAAAAATTGACCAACGTGTTCCAAATAAACGTGTTGTGGTATCAAGTTAATCGTTTAATATAAATAAACTGTAAAAATTGTGTAGGAAAGTCAATCCCGGAGTTGCAGGAAAACTTGTCGAATACCCTGAATCGAGTTTCGGAAAAAATATAACTGTCAGTTGGACCTTTTTTAACCAAAAGCGTTTTTTAACAGAAATGCGATGCTTTTTATTGCAATAGTCCTTGTTATAAAATGGCCCAAAAATCTTTTTCGTTTTTTTGAAAAATAGATTTTTGCATGAATATATTAATTGTGTACTGCTGATAATATGCTACAATTTGAGCCATTACTCTCAAAATCCATGTCAAAGTTGGGGCCTTAAAGTCTTTATTGGGAGTTTTGAAAAATAAAAACTGAATTTGTTTATAACAAATTATAGTATTGAGATGAAAAATCGAGTTGGAATCCAAAATTTTTCTATTTTTTCCCCTTAACTATGTGCCATGCTATGTGCAAAAAAGACTCAAAAAGTTAGCATTAAGTCCTTCAAAATTGCGAAAAAATTAATGTTTCAACAATTGGGTTGTTGCACTAAGTTTAAATTTGAGGAGAATCTATGTTAAACAATAACAATTATTCATAAAAAATCATTAGAAACATGTAGAAGGTGAAAAGAAAGTCTTATAATATTATAATATTAATTACAAAAATACATGCATTTAAAACGGAGATGACATAATAACGGCAGTCTGTAGAGAAGTTAGTTATAAAACGATGGGTTTATGGAGAAAAAAGACAATCACGACAGTTTAATCTGACATTATATTTAACGTCAAATTCAACTGACGTTCGTAGGTTACAATTCGGTATAGTTTAACAGCATCTAGTTATGGATAAATATAAGTACAGATAGTGTTTTCTGCCGTACTGTGTAAATAATACCACCAATTCACCAGAAAAACTGTTGTGTTCCAATAATAAACGCTGAACGTAATAATGAATGATTCAAAGCCACCAGAGAAGGACCAAGTCTTCTTATTGTGGAGACCATTTCAATGTCAAGTAAAGTAACAAATTACAATGTATTCTAAGCGTTTTATTTGTGGTAAGTTGTATCTTAATGTAGGAATTTTATTTTTAATATGGGTTTATGTTGTAGGCAAAACGGCCGCATTACAAGACTTGTGTGGCGTTCTAGCTGTTACAAATTTAAATTACCCGCCAAACTGGTGGATAAAACAGGGTGTGTTCTTAACGGCTCTAGATTAGAATGTTATTCATGCTTTGACTTCCTAAAAGGAGGGAAATGTCTTTAATTTGCTTTTATGTATTTTATCTAGTTTATGTTGGAATAAAGTGCAGTTGTTTTTGTTAGCTATTGATTATTTATGAAGCTTCCTAGACGCCCCATAATACTAGGATAATCAATAAATTAAGAAAGGAAATTTAAAAACTCTCCGTTGAAAAACTATATGAAACAAACTGTGAAAGTCGTCTAAAGTCGGTGAACACAATCAGTCGGAAATGGCTACGAATGTGTTGGATTGTAGTTATAAATGCCCTTTGAATTATGTGTGTGATAAATACATATCATTGTTTATTGCTTAGATAGATACTAGCATAAAGTACTTACCTATTTATTATTTTTTGTTATAATACAGATCTTTCTTGATATCTTCGTAAGTCTCATTCTGACTCTTCTTAGAAGTGAGTATCAATGGATAATAAATAATTTCTTTAGTAGATAAACTTATTTTGTTGTTTTCAGTTAGATACGCATGTATATAGTTAATAGGAAATAAAACAATGAAAAGGAAATATTTAATAAAATACAAAGTATATAGTTAACAAATTCATCTAAATTAAATAATAAAATACATATTAGACATATTATGTAATATTAATAAGATAAAGGAAGTTCTTGCAGAAATTACAATAGTTTGTACTGTCTATAGCAGCTGTAACATAAGTACCTTGCAGCTTTTGTACTTCCAACCATTGCAATGTGAAAACGATCGTCTCTTTTTAAAAATTCGCTGACCATAAATATATCTACCGCAAGTAGAATGTCAGAATTAGCTTTTACAGATATACTGCCTTACTCGTTTTGTAAAAAAATATTAACAATAACTGCAAACATCAATCACTGCTAGCTAAACGTCAAATTTACTTTTGACATATGAGGTTATTTTCTTTCTTGTCAGCAATGTCAACTTATTTGTCTTCATCTGTTCTGCTTATAAGTTCACATCTAACTGCCGTTATGATGTCACTACCGTTTTCGCGGCACATTCAAATAGTCAAAGTTTAACAATTTTTTAAAATATGTTGCGCTAAGAATTTTTCTTCCAAATTAAATATATAACTAAATTAAGTCCTCCACTACCATATTTCACCATTTTTGAAAATTCGTCAACAACCCAATTATTAATAACAAAAAAGAAAGGCTCTAGAGTTGCGCAAACTGAGATCTGTGTGATGAGATTAATCGAAATCAATTGTAGATGCAACCACGTCTCAAAATTGTATTAAATGCTGTTTATTTTCGGCGACTGGAATAATATAGGTAGGTGGTATTTCAGTTTTCAGGAAAATATAGAGGTACCAAGATATTTCACTTTAAATATTTATTTACATAAAAATATGTATTTATTCAATCACAGCACCATTTACTTAGTACATACATAGATATTTTTTTACATAATGGAAGTGTATAAATAAAAAAATTACAATTATGTATATTGAGTATATAAAATAAAATCTTACATGGGGGTCGCATGATGCATAGAACACTTCTATTTACAGTTATGTACTATTTCCTGGTTTTCTGGAATACCTATCTCAAATTGATTATTAACGAAAAGCAATTAAGTTGCTCACGAACCAACTAGTTTACGTATACCGACAAACACAATTTTGTGAACATATTTGGATAATACAAATAAAATTTAAAACAAAAAGTCACAAACTTCAAAAATCATTATTGTATATTTAATTTCTGGAGCAACCTGCCCAAGCCAATAAGTTATAGTTGATGTAAATAACCGTAATATAAATATTCCATACCACAATTCCCTTAATATAGTTCTAAAATATTCCAGAAACGGAAATGAACGACCAATGTATTATTTCTCGAATCAATCGATTTTTGAGTTTCAGATGTTTCTGTCAATTCTTTTAAAATCACACCATAGAATGTATATTCGACTAGTACATTTTCCTTCCTTCATTCTGGTCAAGGTAACGGCCAGGGCAATCCAGAAAAATCTACGGGCCCGCCTAATCCTGCATCGGCCTCCAATAAACTCATAATAACTGCCATAGCGGCTTCATCATTTCCATCCATAGACGGACCAGTATTTGGAGATTGTCTTACGGCATCCTCCATCATTCCGATAATTCCTTCGTCTGAATTTCCTCCTAAAACTTTCATTTTATAAACCATTTCATATGACGTTTTCTTACAAAAGGGCATCATAATTTATTCATGGTAAAGGTGAATAGTGACAATTTGCGCTCGACTTACACACATGATTCTATCTACAATCATTGAAAATATCAAAGAAAAATTTTGTTGTTAATGATATACAGTGTGTCCCACTTTTCACGGTAACACCTTTGTAGCTCAGTTATTAGCCATCCAATTTCAACCAAATCTGGATCAGTAATATAGATCTATATTATATCTTTTATGAATAAAACAAAATTTATTGTAGTCAATTTTTCATCCCGGTTAGGTTTCAGTAGTTAAATATAGTAAATCTAGCATACCATAGATGGCGCACTAGACTGTTCTGACTGTTTTCGGTCTGGTTGTAGTCTACAATTTTCAGTGCAACAAACCATAGAACTAAAAGTCTTAGGAGAACTGGTTGAAGCCCATTGTATAGCCATTCATTTCTCAATACTGGCGTTTTGCCTTCCCAGGCTCATTAGTGCCACACGGTAGAGAAAGAATGAAAATACAAACGCTTCAACCAATCTTCCATAAATTGTGTAGTGTGACCACTAAGCATTAACGGTGCCATCTATGATAGTAAAGATCGCATCGTTAGATAGCATCGACCTATATGTTACAGAGGATGATGATTTCCAGTATTTTGTTTAGCGATGGGGTTATGGTATGGCAAAAAGTTATTAAAAAAATTAGTTCAGACTCAACAAGCATTCCATTCAATAATTCGAATTTTCGTTTTTCTACAAAATTATAAAACAATATTTTTATTCATATTAGATGGTTAAATTCCAAAATTCCATTGGATATTTATTTAAAGTAAACATATTTTTGTTCGAATGGACTATAATTTTGTTTAGAAGCCATAATCTGTTGAATTTGACCTTATCCATCTTACAGGGTGGTCGCCAGAGGCGTGTAAAATGTCATATTTTATACAATGTTTTTTTTAATTTTGAAGTAAAATGTGACTATAAAGTTGTTAATTAAGCCCACAAAAATAGATATAAAAGATTCTGAGATTAGTACCTGTGTAGTGTGTGCTCAGGTTGAACAAATTTTATGTATTAGGTAATAAGTATATATGTTTTATTTTAAAATTTCGGCGTTGTCGACTGCGAGTAGGTATTTGAACAATAAAAACAAAAACTATTGATTGTGTACCTAATCTCAGTGGTATCACATAAAAGTGAATTTTACCATATTCGAGCAAAATGTTAACAAAAAACCCTCGTTGTTTTTATTTAATTTAATAATTTAAAGCAAAATTAATTATTATATTTAAACATTATTAATCGTATTACTTACCTGGATCTGTAGCAACGCTGGAAAGAGAAACATTGCTTCTAATTTGGCTAAAACTTGGTGAATGATTTGAATAGTCCGGCATTACAGTATTTTGTTTTTGGTTGTCAGGTTGAACGCTAGTAGAAATATGGGACTGAAACAAGATTTTAAAGGATAAATACATTTAAAAGCTTAGTAGGGATGATATTACTATAGGTACCTAAGTAATTTGCTATTGTCTACTATCTGTGGTGTGTTTATGTCATTATTATCTATAATTATTTATGTTCCTTTAATTTATTTGGATAATGTTAATTGATCTTTTTAATTAGAAAATTTTGAGAGGTTTTCGTGACCTAGGTATCAATCAGTTGGCTTCCCTTTACACGACTCACAGCATTACTTCATATTTCGTGTTTATCCAACACCACCTTTAATAATGGGGTGGGCAGTGATAGTAGGAGTAGTTGGTACCAAAAAAAAATGTAAACCTTTTCTTCTCGTACATACACTAAATCAATCAATTTTATGGTCGCTTACTTGCTTGCTTCACCTATCTACGCCCAATGACCCCCAACCCTTCAACCGAATAAGAATCAAAATATAATCTATTCTCTAATAGGAAAAAGAGGATAGTGCGTGCAATAGATCCTATCGGCGCTTAAATTTGGAGGGGGTGTAAGTTTAAATAATTTTTATAAAGGCTTATCAAATTAATGTCACTCAATGACATATGCCCAACGAGGTTTTGTCGCTGCATGTGCCGCTTGACACTGTTGACAGTTCATTTCATTACTATTATCCAGGGCATAGCCAGAATTTTGGTTTGGGAAGGGCCCATACTAAAAATTTTAAGACAATAAAAATATCGAATTACAGATGAGAGATACCTACACTGTAAATTTCAGTCGGGGTAACGGTTCATTTTTAACCTTTACAAACAATTAGTTTATTTGGCTAAATTTATTGCATCTTGTATTTCTCCATCATAATATTATTCAGGCTGGCGCGGCCCTGTCATTTTAGAACTTTCGAGAACAGATTTTAATCTTGCATATTTAAGGCTGTCTCAAGCCTTAGCACGAAACGATGAAGGTTATGGGTTCCAGTACGAGCCCTGTAGCTGTGTTGAACTTACTAAATAATAATATAAATTTGACTTCTGGTTTCGCAATCTCAAATTTGTATTATGTAGTTCTAATAAGTGAGTGCGTCGATTTTCCTGCTAATTACTGTAAGTAATGCACATTTATTTAACTCTTGATTCTTCCAAGTACATCGTAGCTGTTTGCTGCGTCACCACTACGTACTTATCATTTTTGTAAATTTCAGTTAAATATGCTAATATGTATTTAATATGAGTTCATTTGTAATGTATCTTTGCTTTTTCATAGAAATAACATGAACAGAGAATTGTTGATTGATTTTCTTTGTACCAAAAAGCGTTTGTTTGTCATTAATATTTCAATTAATGTATTTGAGTATGCGACAACAATTTGTCGAGTTTTATTTTTAGAGCCCCCCCCTTGTACTTTTTAGCGTTGCTTCATCGCCTCTTACTTTTTAGAGCGAACTTGTTAAGAACGATATCTTAATCAATTTTTAAATTAGAATTAATATCTATGATGAAAATTTCAGAGAAGGAAGACAGGCTCCTCCTAGCTACGCCACTGCTACTATCCTCCTTTCCTGGTTAACGTATAATTTCAAATCTCGCTATAATACATAGATGTACGAAATTTCAAGTCGATATCATAAACCATTTCAGAGTAATCATGCGCACAAAAATAGTTAGACAGAATTGTTTGTTGGCTCAAATTTAAAATCTCGACGTTTCATGACATTCTAAGCCTATTTGAGCAAAAAATGTGCAAAATGTACACATTTTTTTACTGTTACTATACTTCGTCGATGTGGAAGTAAAAAGAATGAAAACGTTTATATGAATGTTTAAAATTTTTCGAATAATTTTGGTAGCATATTTAACTGTTATTAAATATCAATTATATGGCAAAATTTTTCGTACGAATCAACTTACTTCTTCACTGGGCATAGGATCTGGATCAGGACTACTGACACATGGAGACTCTCCGCCCCTCCTTTGGGAATCCATCACTTGTTCAACTATTTGCCTCCCAATTTTACTAGCTTCAACATGCGTGTCTATCATGCGCTGCATATCCTTACCATTGGCTGTACAGATAATAATTTAGAGTTACATTATTTCTTTTAATGAGTACATAACACTAAACTTACTTTGTGCAAAGAAGTCAAAATTGTCTCTAATACCCTCTTGCCGACCTGCGCTACTTTCTACTGTTCGAAAATCTGTTCTGTAAAAACATATGGTACGTCAAATAACAAATATATAATAAATAAATATAGAAATTTACGAACATATAATACACTTCGGCAAGTCCTGGATTAGGTATGTATAGATAGTTTCAACGACTTAACCGACCGCATAAAACAATTATTTTTCTGCTTAACTCGCTCTAACTCAAAAACGGCACAATGGATTACTCTCAAATTTTTATCGTGTAATCACTAGATATTTGTTAACATAATGTGTTAATATATGTAGGTCAAATTTTAATAAGTGTAGAAAGCATTATTTTTTTTTAAGGCCATGTCGAAAATTTGCATTCTCAAATGTAACATGCGGGAAACTTTTTATCTTTCGAAATAGACACCAAGTGTATCGAGAAGTAACGAAGATAAAAGATGGACGTAACTTTTTTATTTGAAACTTTTTTTTCTAAAATTAACAGTTTTCGAGAAAATTGTAAATGAGTGATTGTTGGCCAGGTACTGCAGTTAATTGCTTTATGATCTCTTTATCATTAAATAGGTTTTGCATGTATTCCCACTTCAATCTCTAAAAGTGTCACTCCTTCACCGTTGGAATTTCGACATAGCCTTAGAAAAAAAATTAGTTAAGTAGAAAAATAATTGTTTTATGCGGTCGGTTAAGTCGTTGAAACTATACATACCTAACCCAGGACTTGCTGATACTGTATAGGTGCATTGTACACATAGTGCGATGAATGTTCCAAGTTCTTAACTGAGGAATTTAAGTTAAATAAATACAATATTCGCACATACTTACAAAATTAAATTATTTTTTGATATGAGATACTCGATTTCTTTGGTCCAAGGATTTTTAAAGGATCGCCATTCGCTCTGTAGTCTAATGAAGCCACCGTCCTTTGTTCTAAATCTATAAACGGTTGTGGTAACTCGATCAGTACTTTGAAGAGCTATTTTATGGCACTCCGCCAAAGAGTGAATGTCATCGTGGTGGTAGTATTCATACATGCTGGTACCAAGAAGTTCTTGTGGAAGAAAGCCTAATACTAGTGTGGATCTGAAAAGAAGTTTGTTGTTTTATTTTAATTTGAAAATAATAAGTTATGTTTGTTATTTGCTGTCCACGTTTGTAGATTCAAAGCAACTTGCATATCGTAATGTGTACTAGTCCAGCAAACTTAGTGAAATTCAGGAATCATCATAATTTGTAATAACAATAAAAACAACAATAAACATAAATATTTAATCAACACCACCTACAAAATTATTTACATTTACCATTTTCCAGAGTAAATATCACCTTTAAAGCTCTCAGCCCTATATAGGTTCCAATATATATTCAATTCAATTTTTATTGAATTTATCACAACAAAAATAAAGAGATTAAGGGAATTGTAGTAATTTAAATATTTGAAAAAATTGTATGTTCAACTCAGCAGCAAAATAGAATTACTGGCGCGGCTGGAATATATCCAAGCTATTATTTTGCTGCTTAGTTAAGGGTGGCGGTGCGGTTCCGTGCTTAAGAAAATAATTTCGTAATTCGACAATTTCTTGTATATCCCTGAACCGATTGAAAAAATTCCTTTATAGGCTTTCAGAGAAAACTTGATAGAATGATACCCGACTGAAATCAACAAAACATGTTTTTCCCTTCTTTAGTTTTCAATAGTCTGGTACCATTCTATAATAATAATAATAATAATAATAATAATAATAATAGTTTATTGGTGCTATTACAGGTGCTTACACAAGTCAAATACAAAGAACAGTTTAAAACAGTTAAAAACATGTATGAGAAAGAAAAAAAGAAACATGTAAAATAGATTACTAAAGACATGCCCAAACCGTGTCGGTTGGACATATCTATTAGTCTATCTAAAACACTTTAAAATAGGAAAAGTTTATAAGCAAAAAAATCGAAAGCAGAACAGGTGAAAGTATGCCTTAGTAGAGAATAATAATACGTCTCGTCTTGAAATTAACATTTTCTAGGGTTATGTAAAATGGGCTGATACATTATCAGGTCCAAAATTAAAAATTTTTGCCCTACAATCTCACTAGAGTGTCAAACTACAATATATATATATATATATATATATATATATATATATATATATATATATATATATATATATATATATATATGTACAGTAAACGGACAAAAGGAAACTTATTACATCCATTCTTTGAGAGACGTTGAGAATTAAAACACGGCGGGGTGAAAGTCTAATGAAGAAAACCCAGCATGTCAATGAAGTCGTTTTTAAAATATTCATTAATGTTATAAAAACACTTGCTAAGTAAATAGTTTTTAACTAAAATTTTGAATTTGGGTCTGTCGAGGGACCTCACTGTGAGTGGCAATCTATTAAACATTTTTGGCCCTAGAAATCTAATTCCCGTTTGTGTTTTCTTTACCCGATTAAAGGAAACGTAGATATTGTTTTTGTTTCTTGTCTCGTAGTCATGCACATCATCGTGCGTGTTATATAACATCATGTTATCCTTAACGAACAGCAAACATTGAAAAATATATAGACAGGGGAAAGTTAAAATTTTTAGTTCTATAAAAGCTGGTCTACAGTCGTCCCTGTAATCTAGACCGGCAATTATTCTGACAGCTCTTCTTTGAAGAGAGAATACTCTACATGTTGATGATGCATGACCCTATACTACAATTGCATATGATAAATGTGATTGTATTAGTGCAAAATATGCCGTAATTAATGCTGATTTAGGGGCCGCCCGGGTGAGGTTCCTTAGCAAGTAAACAGATGAAACTAACTTCTTACATACAGCTTCAGTGTGATATTGCCAAGTTAGTTTCGGGTCCAAATGGACGCCCAAGAATTTCACAGGCCGATCATTATTTAAAAGCTCATCGTTGTTTAAAAAATTTATTGAGAGGGTAAAATACATTGCAATGGTCTTCTCTTCATTGAGAGAGAGTTGGTTTTTTGAGAACCAATCCGTCACCCTTGACTGGGCCTCCTTTAATTTCTCGTCCACAATACCTTTTTGGTGGTGTTTATAGATGATATTTGTATCATCTGCGTATAGTATAAACTCCATGCTGGGATTACAGTCAGTGATATCATTGATATAAATCAAAAACAACACCGGCCCCAGCACGGAACCTTGTGGCACCCCATGAGTGGTATTCAGGAGTGATGAGTTCTGTCCATTAAGTGCCACAAACTGCCTTCTACCTACTAAGTAGGTGTGCATAAACTCAAGACAGTTTTGAGAGAAGTTGTAATAAGCCAGTTTATCAACTAGAATATCAAAGGAGACGCAGTCAAACGCTTTTGTCAAGTCACACATTAGACTTCCAGCCCATCAAAAAATTTTTTGAGAAATTGTCGGAACTTTCGGTATAATTTAGTTTTAAGTGAGCTGATCAAAAGTTGTAATGGACACAACCAATGAGAACCCATAATTTTTATTCCAGGGGACTTTGAAGGCGGAAGGATGAAAATATAATGATTCGTTATATATCATATATTTTCAGGGCCAGATTATCCATAAGGCTAATTAGACTATAGGCTAGGGGCGAAAATGCATGAAGGGATGCAGGGTAGAGTATGAGGGGGGTCGCGAACTCTTTGCGCTCTCTGCTTATTAAAAAAAATTATTTTGTTCCTCCGCTAATCAATTTTCGTTTTAGAGAAAAAAATGTTTTCCATTTCCTCCTCCCTGCTCATCAATTAATTTTTTTTATAGATTTCTCCCCCTCCTCCCATCAATTTTGAAACCCGGACGAATTTTTTTTCCAAATTTCACCTCCCCCCACCGCTCATCAATTACTTCCACATCCAGTGGAAGTATAGTAACGACAAAAAATTTTTTAAAAATTTTTATTGTTCAAATATTCTTAGAATGTCATGAAACGTCGAGATTTTAAGTTTGAGCGAAAAAAAATTCTGTCTGTCTGTCGGTCTGTCTGTAACTTTTTTTTGTGCTCACGTTTACTCTGGAACCGTTTGAGATATTGACTTGAAATTTGGTACATGTATGTACTTCTAGAACTATAACTCTAACTATCTAGAACTAGATTATATTTTCGTCTTGTTCCGTCGAAGGGTTGGGGGGTAAATTGGGGTAAATTTGGGGTAAATAGGTAAATCAAGCAGGTAAGAGTCCACAAAATTGGTATTTAGTATATACAAGAGAAGCTAAGGTCTCAAAAAAAATTTTGGCATTAGCCACCGCCCCCACCCCACTACCGATGTGGGGTATCGTTTTATGGGTTTTTGGGGTAGAGGATTTCAAATATTATATTATTAAAGTTCCATAAACAATTATTTCCACATACAAAATTTTTTCGTTGTGAGTGACTTGAATAGAAAATCTGGATGTGGAAATAGTGATTCCTTGGGCAGCGGTTTTTTTATTCCATTATGAATAAGAGGGCGCAAATACATGATTAGCCTAGGGGCGCGCCAATCATTAATCCGGCCCTGTATATTTTACATATAAATGTGTATCACATGTGTGTGTACCCAAACCTGTAGAACTTATATGTTCAACATTAGAAATGTATAAAGTACTAAAAATGTAGTAATATGTTGTATATGATAATATAACGTAACTTCGCATATTTTCACCCTATCGCTTTCGGAGTCCCCTGGAGCAAAAACTGTGGGTTTGTTATGAGTTGCGTCCATCATAACTTTTCATCACCCTTAACACGTTGACTGCCAAGCAAAAAATTCGAAATATGTTTATTAGGCTGTTAAATAAATGCTTTTTCTATGAGGCTGCTGGTCCCATGCGACCAGTGTGGCAGTCAACGTGTTAAAACTACTTATCACCAAAGTTACACAAAATTTCAACCAAAAGACAAATCTCATATCTTTTATGTGCTTGTCCACAACTAACCGTTTTAAAAATATAATTTTTTAACTCACATTTAAAGGGACTTGGCCGCATTATGAAGCAGTTTAGAGGCAATGTTTGTGCAAACATTTTTTTCTTATTTTAATGAATACTATTTTTTTATCGTTATTCTGGGACACTCTGTATATTTAAGCGAAACGAAACGTATTTTTTACCTTTGGTCAACAAACAAAAATTTCCCATCTAAAGCGTGCCTTGAAATAAATTGAATTTGTTTAATGTTCGGTCTGCCCTGTGAGTTCGCTGCAACCGTGGAGATGTGAGGTAGAATTCTTCCGATAGCTACTAAGCAGGATAGATTGCAGGACTCACCGTCCCCTTCCTCGTGCTCTTCTAAGCCTATTTTGGCAGGTGCCCAAGATTTCAAATAACCTGTACATTGAATCACGTTGTACTTTTTATCTAGAAAAGAAATAAATAATAATTACACTAACACCCTAGAAAGATGTAAACAATTTTCGGAAACATATCAATTCAATAACATCTACTAGAAGGCAAAATGCGGGTTGCCATGTCTTGTGTATTTATGCTTTGGCTAGTTGTAGTAGGTTTCTATTTAAAAAATGAAAATTCAACATTGTGAAATGTTTAATGCATACAGAAGATAATGAACTACATTATTAAACTACCATCAATGATTTAATTTCTTTCGGCTCGATATTTTGTCAAAATATTGTATTGTATGTCGACCATCATTTACTTGGAATTTAAATATATTACGCACACATTGCATGGGTTAGGACCAATCACAAGATTTCATGTTCATTACTCAACAGTTTTTGTGGAGCAATCACAAAAACCGATTTAAAATTCAAAAATATCGAGTGTGTGCCATAACTTAATTCAATCTGTCATAACGTTGAGTGAAGAGTGCTTCTTCACTCAACGGTCATAATAAGTAGGTCATTAATTTCGCCGAAAGTAAGAAAATGTCACATTTCGCACACTATTGCTATTGTATAGTATGGCAATTCAACTCATTGAAGATTTGAACGCTTAAAGATGTCGTGTGTCGCCTTTTTTGATTATTGCGAAAATGGGCTCCTCAACATGGTTTTTATCGAATAACTCGAAAAGTATCACACCTAGCTAAAAATAAAAAATCTCCAATAAAAAATCCATAAACCGAGGAACATTTTACTGTTTTTAAACTCGATGTAACTTTGTTTTTTTCGGAGATATGGAGGTTTAAAAATGGCGTCGAACGTTTTTAAGTCAAAATACCTCTTTAAAAGTTAAATAACTCAGAAACTATGACACTTGTGCCAAAAATGTTAAGAAACCAAATTAAAGACTATCGATTAAGCTAAAAGTCTTTTTTAATTTTTCTCCTGCTTAAAAAATAAATAAATTATGACAGATACAATGTGAGCCTTCGCATTTTTCCCTAAAAATCTTGCCATTTGTCACAATTATTATTTTCCGCAAATTTACCTGAAAGTGCAACTTTCTGTTGGGTATCTAGAAAAAGAATAGTATTCTACTTGCGTGTAATAGGTATCTACTAGGTTGCAACTAAACACATATTTTGAGGAATTGTAGCGGTCATCGTTACTCAAAACCAAACAGATTGGAATATGAGTACCATAAATAAATATTAAGTAACAACAGGGCTGGCTCTAGGGGGAGGGCGAGGCGGGCGGCTGCCCGGGGCGGCAAAATTCTAGGGGCGGCAAATTCTTCAAATCCACAGTTACCAAAAAATATAAAAAAGCTAGGAAACAATTGTTTCATTAATATAGTAATAGTAATGTTAATTTTATATAAATAATTTTGTATATAAAGTAGGTTACATACATACATTTCTTATATGTGATTTTATTTCTTGTCTAATTTCTGTTTTGTGGTAAGTTTCAATACGGTTAATTTTTTCAATTATTTTATTTTACCCTTTTAAATACAGTAATCATATTGCTGAAAATCCAAAAATTGCTATAAACCTTATAACTAAAAAAACAAACAACAAGAATATTCCGTAGGTGACTCTTAAAATGTTTTAAAAAATAACGGACTGAAAAGATGGGGGTAAAAATGAGACAGACAGCGGGGTAAATAAAAGACAAGGCGATATCCAACCCCGACTGAAATAAATTAAACTTAATTTTTTTATTCAAGTTTGTTTTATTCATTCAGAACTGTTTTAAGTTATCCAATCAGGTCCTATGCCTACTGTTAATGTGGAAAAAAATCTTATTCAGTAAACTCTTTAATTCACTTTTAAAAAATTTTTGAACGCACCTTAGTAGGTACTTTTTTGGGGATTTTATAGTTTCTCTATTTGCATTGTCCGTATTTGGCAGACGTCAACTAGAAGTGTCATACTTCACATTTTGTGATCAAGTTTATTAATCTGCTAGTTTTAAATCATGAAAAATTTGATTTTAACGAAAAAATTAAATGCGGGGTAAAAAAGATAATAAAGAGACCAAATGGGCAGACTGAAGCAGGCACATTTCAGCTTCCTAATTTAGAAGAAGCTAGCCCTTCTGTAAGTCCCTTCTTGTTTAGTAAAAAATCTGAATAAATTACACATAAAAGTAAAAACCCTCTGTCTTATTTTGCACTTCCATTTGTACAACGTTAATAAGAATGGGAATAAATCACGTCTCCACTGTCTTTTTTTTTACCCCACTTGGAGGGTAAAAATGAGACTGTTAATTTTTGTTTATAAATTAACGGTACTTTTTAGTAAAAAAATACATAGAAATATAGTTTTTCCTGTGTTTTTACATATGATAACCAATCTTTCATTAAATATGACTCGATTCTGAGCAACCTAAAAATTGGAAGATGTCATTTTGTCTCATTTTTACTCCGCCTGACCATAATGTTATTTATATAAGAGAGGGGCGGCAAAATGAAACTGCACCCGGGACGGCAAAATACCTGGAGCCAGCCCTGAGTAACAAAAGAATATGCTGTACTTTGAGTATAAAATATATATTTAAAATTTACCAGAATTGTGCTTTTTTCTCCTATGACATCCTGTGGTCGTATCTGCCTCCTCTTTAATTTGTGACGACATTTTACATTTCATTCTGCAAAAAAATGACCTTCTTGCACCTGGACACAACCTTGAAGCACCCTGAGGAACATCTGTTTTTACTGGCAACATAGCTGTAACAACAAAATATTAGTCAATAAGCAGTCAGTGGCTATCGAGATGGCTATTTATTAGTTTGCAAAATCTACCTTAGTAGTAAATAAGCAAAAATTAAGTAAAGGCTTTGTTTCTATAGGTATCAGGTTTCTATAGGTAAAGCAATGACCGATTTTGACGATATTTTTCTTTTAACCGACTTCGACACATTTTGAAAAGGAGAAGATTCTTAATTCGACCCTCGCTAGGAAGAGTTACAGGAGTTTTCCCAACTCCTCAAAAAAAATTTCT
This sequence comes from Rutpela maculata, assembly GCA_936432065.2. Classification (NCBI taxonomy): domain Eukaryota; kingdom Metazoa; phylum Arthropoda; class Insecta; order Coleoptera; family Cerambycidae; genus Rutpela; species Rutpela maculata. The sequence continues at coordinate 644,192 of OW386286.2, read as the reverse complement.
CCAAAATGAAAATTGATGAGCGGGGGGAGGGGTGAAATTTTTCTTGAATTCTTCCAACTTGAAGCTTGAATTTCCCAACTCGACCAAGATATTGGGGAGGGGGGGCGATACTGGAGAGCCTTTATAAGCCACTTAATAGCTTTATTGCTCCCAGCTGCAGTGCCTTAGTCCACCATACCATCGATCCGTAGGTTATCTTGTAACCATAGGGTCATCTTGAGATTTAAGCTCGAGTTTTTCCGACATATCTACCTGTACTTTCCCAGGGCAATTGTTGCTTTCTGTGTGACTTTTGGGTGTGGGTATTTTATACCAACTTTTGGTTGAAAATGACTCGTAGATATTTAACTTCATTGGCAAATGGAATTTTGATTCCCTTGAGCTTTGGGGATTTTAGGTCTCCCAAGGATCTTTTTCGTGTGAAGGTAACGGCGGCTGTAATTTTGTGAGGATTTGTGGAAAGTCCTTCCTCACCTGTCGACAATATTTGACTACTATCGCTAGATCGTCAGCATCTCCTAGGCAGAAAAAGCCTTCTGCGGGAACTTTTCGGAGGAATTCTTCAAAAGAAGAGATAGTACCCCTCGAGACCATAGTTACTCGAATAGAAATAAATGTATTTTGATTGGTTTTGGTTGATTCTGGACGCAAATATTGAGTGTAGTTGTTTGATTCATTTTGTACTAGCGAAAATTCCACCAAGTTTGTATCATAAAATTAAAAATGTCTGAAACTAACATTATTTACAAAAAACTGCCAAGAGTATCCTATCAAGTCATATTGTTTATCAATGCAAACAAATATTGATTTTACAAAATATTGAAAAGTCTATAATCACGTTACGTTGTTTTAACATTTTTTGGCAATATTGCATGACAAATATTGATTTTAAAAGATTGGAAAATTCATATGGGGTTTGTAAAATCATGAGATTTAAGAGATATTTTCCAAAACAAATAAATGACGACTTAATAATATTGAAAAGTATTGACTCAATATTAAATCCAAATAATATATTCTCCTTGGGACTGTCTTTTTTGATAGCCAATTCTATAGCAGCCATTTTTCTACGTGTTTATTTCGTAAATAACTGTTTTTTATTTAAATGTAAATATGTGTAAGTATTGCAATAACTATCTACACCTTATTAGCAGATAAATAAAACTGTTAGATAATCAGATTGTCATTCTGGTATTTCTTTCTTGTTGATTTCATGAATATTAAGCAGAAGTATATATTAAAATGTGAAAAATGGCAATTATGCATAATTGTATTACAATATTTATTTAATATTAGTATAATAATAATAATACCTATACCATGGACTGCTGCTACTAGCTACTGGTAACGCCATATTTTTTATAAAATTGATGAAATTATACAAAAAACAACTAAGGAGGTATCGATAATGTATGCGTCTTTATATGGCAGTGGCAATTTATTAATTAGGATAAACAGTGTTTGTATTTTATAACTTTGTCAATGAGAATAAACTTTTGGACAAAAAAATTATCCTTATAATCCAATAATTATAAAAATTTCCATCACAAAAAATGTTATCTGAAATTTTCCTTCAGTAAGTGTTAGTGGAGCCACAAAACCACAAAAATCTGTTCTGGGGGCTCAGCGCACTCCCCCCCAAGAAAACCACCCCCATTTGTGAGAAAAGCCTTATTTTACTGATAACTCGTTAACCGTTGAAGATATAAAAAAATTGCTCATCATAAAAAGAAAGCTTGACTAATTTGCTAAAAAAAAGTCCTATTGTAATTTTGTTGTATATGCATGCCATGGTTTTCGAGAAAACCGATGTTTAAAAAAAATCCCAAAATTTGTATTTTTAATGCGTGCGAATTTTCATTAATTTGAAATTTTTTGCGCGTGGCCTATAGAAAAAATTGAATTGCTCGAAAACCACACAAGCTAGGAAGAAAAATCAAAATGGGTTTTAAAGGAGATATAAAATACTCTCTTGTGTTGCCATTTTTGATGGCTATTGATATTTATTAGTATATAAAAATAACAATATAATATGGTTATCTCTTAATTTTTTGCGTTTCTAACTATTCATAGGCCCATAAAAAATAATTGACTTTAATATAAATAAATGCATTATCTTTTAGTTCAAGGTAGTACTTCAATGCAGAAAATGTTAGGAATAAAAATATTCACATTTACCAATTTACCAGCATGTTGAAGTTAGCCAAATTTCGGTCAATTTTTTATTGCTTCCTAAAAATTAAAAAAAAACCCAAACATCTTGAAAATTTAGCTGAAATTTTTTTTTTGAGTTTATGTATCATACAACTATTGTTTCTAATCATTTAATAGTTTAAAAAATTGCATAAAAAAATATCAAAAAATTGAATATGCAGCCTTTTTTTAGATTTTTTTTTTTAATTAATCTAGCGTCCTTGTATTTTAATATTTTTGAATGTACATGGTCTAAAAATAAAGGTAAGACATCATATTAATTGATCATACCATTTAAAATTATACTACATTTCTCCGGAAAAAAAATTGCTATTGAAAAGGAAAGAATTTGAAAAAAAAATGTTTACTTACTCAATCTCCAAATTACAAAACATATAGGGACTTTTATTATTTTTTTATGGTTACAAAATAAAGTTATTAAATGAATGTATTTCATATCTGATTCTATTTTTTATAATATGTTAACAATTGGTAAATATATATTCAAAAAAATCGGGAAAAAATCAATTTTTACTAACACGACCTTAAAAACCCTAGAAATCTAGTTACTTTTAGAATTTTCTATGGTGAAAAATTGAAGGTTATAAAAATATCTTTCATTTGCTTACTTATTTTCTTAGATATGTCGACAATTGGCGAAGATATTAACGATTATACCGTGCGTGTAATTTCCCATTAGGCATGTATATTCACGTAGCGCGAGAAATATGACAACACCGGCAGCCGTAAATTCATCCGTCGGTGGAGCATCCCGGAACCCCTATTCTCCAGTCGAGAGAATGGTCATTTCGAGAGAAAGGAAAGAGAAAGAAATAGGAAACATAATGAAATAAAAAGAGAAAAAATACCCCGATTCACTTCTCCTAAGCTGGAGAATAGGACCCCCAGCTCTGTTATTTAATTTCAGCCAGCTGGCACACGCGATGTTGTAATTCTTACTCTCCATGCCTAGCCCGCGACTACACACACGGTATAACGCAATTCAATTTTTCTTATATTTTCAATATCGATTTTCCCGAAAACTATGGCATATACAAAAAAATTACAGGACTTTCTTTTATGAAATTAGCCAAGCTTTCTTTTTATAATGAGCAATTTTTTATATCTTCAACGGTTAACAAGTTATCAGTATAATAAGGCTATTTTCACCGAATGGTTGGTTTTTTGGGGGCACCCCCAGAACAGATTTTTGTGGTTTTGTGATGTATAACCCCTCCACTAACAGTTACTGAAGGAAAATCTCAGATAACATTTTTTGCGAACTTCTGCTGTATTTTTTACTTTACCGACTGGACTATTAGCGAAATCGGCAATAGTTTAAAAAAATATATGTTTTTCTATGCACGTCTTCTTGTAGGAAATATAGCACCATCCGCTATTTTCATGGATCTATGTGTTAGCTACTTGTATAATCGATTTAATTAAGTCAGGAAGTTTTTGGTGGCGTTTTTTTTTATTCTCCTGACCACTATTATACATTTCAAAATTGTGTGTTTAAATTTTTCTTCTATATCTTTTTCATACAAATGCATGGGTTACCCTGGAGTATCAGAAAAAGACCGCTTTTCTTATTTTATGTTGTTTTGCCTGTGCAATTACAATGAAACAATAATTCTAATTTTCTTACTTTTGGCATCAATCAGTCTTTCTCTTGGATTGAGATCGGAGGAGGAAAGCTGTTCTTTAACTTTCGCTACATCTTTAGGATGCAAAATGTCAAATAAACTCTGACCTAGTAAATCGCCCTAAAAATATAATAATAATTAAACAACTATTTTTACATTATGTGGTTGTGGTGGTGTTAACAAACCTGGCAAATATTGAGAACCTTCGAGACAGATTCAGAAACGTATAAAATTCTTCCCCGATCACATCCAACAACGAACAGGAATCCATCTGCAGCCTTTAAAAAAAGCAATCCATTAGACAAGAGTAAATCGCTTAGTTTATCTAAGTAAAAATTATTTTAAATAGTTATACCATTTATGACCATACTAAGAGATTAATTAATTTTAAGGATAAATAGTCGAAAAACATTATTTTGGTATACTAGAATGATTAGACTTAGATCATCATTATACAGGGTATCTGCTGTATACGTAAAAATATTTTGCATGATAATATATTGACCCGAAAGAAGCAAAAATATTAGGCATTTTTTTGTTGAAAAACTAATGCAATATTATTGATCAGCAAATGCTGTATTCAGAATTTAACAACATTTTGATTTTTGGTTTTTAAATTGCGGCCCACTTAAAATTGCCTATTTTAATATTAAATAATCAATAAATTGTTAACGAATCTTTTTTCGAAAGAAAGTCATTCTTTATTTTTTCTTTAAATTCATTTTTTTTACAACCCCATATTATCGATACTTTCAAATTCGTAAGCCTTAATACCCGAATAATGACCCAAAATTTGTCAATGAAAATTGTTGGCCTTAAAAATTTGAAAATTTCGATGATATGGAATAGTAGAAAAAGTGAATTTAAAGTGAAAATGAAGAGTGACTTTTTTTCGAAAAAAATTTCGTTACCAATTTATTAATTATTTAGTGTTTAAAATAGGTAATTTTAAGGGGACTGTAATTCGAAAACCAAAAATCGAAATGTTGTTAAATTCTGGATATAGCGATTTTACAGCATGCTGATCAATAATATTGCATTAGTTTTTCAACAAAAAAAAAATGCCTAATATGATTTCTCGAAAAATCGACCCTTTTTTTCTTCTTAATAAAAATGCACGCCACTGACTGAAAGAAGTTTTGTTTTACTTGATAAAGAAATATTAAAGATCTTTGATACCAATCCAAATTTGGTTGAAATTGGATGACCAATAACTGAGCTGAGGTGTTACCGTGAAAAGTGGGACACACTGTATATAATATTGTGTTAGTCAGTATTGCAGGATAAACTAAAGTCAAGTTCAATGTCTTCTTGCGGCCTATATTTCCATTTTTATTATGTTTATTGTATTGATAATAGTACGGGAAAAGATTCTAAGAAATGACCGTAATTCAAAAAAATGTGTGTAGACTTTAAACTTTGGTTATAAGTTTAAAATAGACTAAAATTTCATGAAAAAAAAAGTTCATGAGTTTTACGGATCCGCGGGAACCTATAGAGGTAAATAGGGGTATTTTTAATAAAATAAATCGATTTTTCCCTATTTTCTCGAGAAATAAGGCATTTACAAAAAAATAGTTCAAACAAAAGTTGTTTCTGGCAGCATTATCTTTAATTTGGTGTTTTAAAATTAATTTTATAGCAATAATTAACCGAAATACGGCCATTTTTTGATGGGGGGATGACGTCCCTTTAAAACAAGTGTTTTAAAGGGACAAAATAAATTGAACATCTAGGTGATGCTATATATTTAACGAAAAACAGCATTTTTGAAAGAAAAATTAATTACCGAGCAGTTACAATAACAAAATGCCGACATTTTGTTCACAAAAATGTGAATACGCACATCGAATCGGCCATAACTTCTTTATTTTTTGTGATGTAGAAACAAACAAAAAATCATTTTAAAGATTGATTAATCACCTTTAATTTTGTTTCTTAGAACTTTTGGTGGAAGTGTCACAGTTTCTAAGATATTCAACATTTTAAACTAAATATTTCATCCTAAAAACGGTCGGATGCCATCTATAAAATGAAATATCTCCGAAACGTCAACTCTACACAAATATATACACAAAATAATTTCTTCTCAGTTTATAAGCTTCATTTTTGATGTCCACCAGATTTTCTCTTAAACTCCTTAAACTAATATTTATTGAGATATTTGCAGAGAAACAAGAATGTTACGTGTTTTCTAAAATCCCTTTACAGTTTAAAATGCATTTTTTTTCTAAAGCAAGCACTGTAAGCCGATGAAAAAATTTGAGCGTCTAGGTCACACTATATATTAACGAAAAACAGAATATGGGAATATATTTTATTATATTATAATTACTGACTACTTACATTAACAAAATTGCGACGTTTTTATTTGAAAAAAAATATGAAAAAGTACATTGTTTCTGTCATAACTTCTTTGTTTTTTATGCTATAAAAATGGGAAAAAATCATTTGAAAGCCTAATTAATAGTTTTTCATTTTGGTTATCAGCGTTCTTGGTCTAAGTGCTATAGTTTTTAAGATATTTAACATTTAAACTAAATACTTCGACTTATAGACGTTCGGACGCCACCTTTAAACTTCCAGATCTCCGAAACCATTAACTCTAAACTGAAATACCACTTTTTCAAAATCCCAAATTTTCTAGTAGTTATAACTTAAATTTATTAATTTATATGAAAAGTTGCATAGAACCTTTTTTTTCTTAAAGTTTAATTCTCTCTCAGATTTTTTTTTTTTAGGTGCCACCCCCTGAAAAGAGGTGGCATCCACCCCCTATAAATTAGCAACCCCTCGTATAATATAGAAATTTCTTTTTTTATGTATTTACTATTAAGCTGCCAAAAATGAACGAGATCTAATTCATATGACATTATTCCGAAGTTAAAACCTCTAGTATTTCGGTTAATTATTGCTATAAAATTAAATTTAAAAACATCAAATTAAAGATCATTTTGTCAGAAACAACTATTAGTTGAACTATTTTTTCTAAATGTAAATTTCCCGAGAAAATAGAGAAAAATCGATTTTTTAATTAAAAATATTCCTATAGGTTCCCGCGGAGCCGTAAAACTCCTAAACTTTTTTTGTTTCGTGAACTTTGGCCTATTTTGAACCTATAATCAAAGTTTATACATTTTTTTCGAGTTAAAGTAAAGTTTTCCTGTACTATTGATACATAAAAACTTTTTGAAAACGTCGGCGTGTCTTTCATAAAGGGAATCCCCTGCTGTCGCGTCGGCACAGTGTGCCAAAACGGTCAAAAATCGCTCTGAGAGCCAACTTTTAAGCTATCAACGTTTTTTTTATATTTTAATACTTGCTACTACTAAGGAGTCTGGAGTTATCCAAAAAATCTGAAATAAAAATGGTTCAATGCCCTTCATCCGTTTTAGTTAAGAATCTGATACTATAATTTTACTTCCACATCCAGTGGAAGTATAACGACAAAAAAATTTTAAAAATCTTTATTGTTCAAATAGGCTTAGAATGTCATGAAACGTCGAGATTTTAAGTTTGTCGGTCTGTCTAACTTTTTTTGTGCGCACGTTTACTCTGGAACCGTTTAAGACATTGACTTGAAATTTGGTACACATATGTACTTTAACGAGATCTGGAACTAGATTATATTTTCATCTTGTTCCGCCGAAGGTTTGGGGGGTAAATTGGAGTAAATTTGGGGTAAATAGGTAAATCAAGCAGGTAAGAGTCCATAAAATTGGTATTTAGTATATACAAGGGAAGCTAAGGTCTCAAAAAAATTTTTGGCATTAGCCACCCCCATTACCACCCCCATCCCCATTAAAGGGGATGAAAAAAAAAATGTGATTTAGTGTATGTACAAGAACCAGGAACCTCAAAATATTTTTTTTTCTGAAATCGATCGGCAATGTCTACATTTTCGGCGCGATTTCAGATCGAAAAATGCACAATTCCAGTGTTTTAGTCCGTTGCTAAGAAACTATCCGAAAACAGACCGGAAAAGATCCGTTGCCAAACAACGATCAACAAAACCGTACGGGAATGTTACTTTCCCGTACGGTTTTTTATATATATTTTAGACAGTAAATAAATACAGGCAGACAAACCAACTCACACTAAAATTGCATTTATTAGTAAGCAGTTAGATTGTAATGAAGAAATGTTATGTATTAATACAAATTACTTAATTTATAATACTATTGATTGTGATTTCAGAAAAAATAGTATGTGTATTTCGGTGTGAAAGCACATTCCCGGACTTCGATGCTTGTTGGCCTCGGCTAGCGCCTCGGCCAACAATTTGCATCGTCGTCCGGGAATGAATTGCTTTCACACCTAAATACACAATATACTATTACTTCATCCACCCCCACTACTACCCCCTATCACCACCCCCTGCCGATGTGGGGTATCGTTTTATGGGTTTTTGGGGTAGAAGATTTCAAATATTATATTATATAAGTTCCATAAACAATTATTTCCACATACAAAATTTTTTCGTTGTGAGTGACTTGGTTAGAGAATTTGGATGTGGAAGTAGTGATTCCTTGGGCAGTGGTTTTTAAATATAAAATTACTACTTCAGTATGTCGGACTGAAGATTGTTTTTTAAATTGTTGTACAGTCCACAATATCGAAGTAGCCATTTTATATTTAAGAATTATATTATCAGATCTTAACTTGCGCATTGAACCATTTTTATTTCAGATTTTTTTGATAATCCTTTAAGGTTTCAGTCCGCCATATTGAATCCACCATCTTGTTTCTAACATCGAATTCGTAATCAGCGACTCCAAAAACTTACAGATGTTAATTTTAGTATATGTTACGAATTTTGGCCAGCTTTTGCGACGGTGAAATTTTATTTGACAATTTACAAAAAAAAATGTGTTTGCGGGGGCTCCTATTTCTCAGATTATATGTAAGTAAAAGAACGCTTTAACTAAAGACATAAATCAGTGCTTAGTACTTAACCTTGCAAGTATTGCTCTTGGATACAATTAGTAACTACCTAACGACTTTATCCAACAGAAAAATATTAATTCATAGCAATATCGCATTAACGTCGGAAATATGTACCTACAACATACTTCCTTGATTTCAGTGTTTACTACCTGTGGTGTTTATTGAGATAAGGCGTGACAAATCCAAGCCGTTCCAGTTGTTAAGCCTATTTTAAAAGTACTTCATCAATAAATAAAATAAGTAAAAGCAATTAACACACCTCTTGTCCCACACCCGCCACATAAATCATCTATTTAATTAAAAACAAATGAAACAAAGTTAAATTTACTAACAATAAGGTGTTTTCACTAAATGCAATTTTGCTTCTTTAATATTATTAAAAACCGCTGACCAAGGAATCACTACTTCCACATCTAGATTTTCCATCCAAGTCTCTCACAACGAAAAAATGTTGTATGTAGAAATAATTGTTTATGAAACTTTAATAATACGATATTTGAAATCGCCTACCCCCAAGAACCCATATCGGTGGTGAGGTGGGGGTGGATGAAGGAAAAAAATATTTTGAGGTTTTTGCTTCTTTGTATTCACTAAATCATAATTTTTCTTCGACCTGTTTAATAATGGGGTGGGGGTGGCTAATGCAAGAACTTGCAGTTTTATTGAACTTACCTGCAATATGAGATGTTTCAGTTCCTGATCTGACAGGAAGGACGGTTTATAATGTCCTTCGGTGTATGAATGTACTGCTCCCCTGATGGTTTTAAGGTGTTGCACTGCCATTCGCAACACAGTTAATTTATCTAATTTTCTTGACATCGCATGACACATAGGGACCATGGCGGACAGCTCAGTTATGTAGGTGTTCATTTTATCTCTCCGACGTTTTTCTATTTCGCTATGGTTTTGCCTGAAACAAAGTTTTACATTATTATGGAGACGACATGAACAGAAATTATTGCAGATATGCGAATATCTCACACATATACTAAATCGTTGTCTGGAAGTAGATTATATCCTTGATAGTTGGAAACTCTCCCCAATTAACTGTAATTAATTTATAATAGCTATAAGGACATCTATATCCAAATTGTATAAGAATAAAGGCTTTAAATTTAGGGTCTGAGAATGTTCTCTCAGCATCTATGGAACCACTATATACCCAGAATAAGTACAGGTTTATAAAGCCTTTTTATCGTTTAAAGGCTCTTATATAGGCAGAGGCGAATAGAAGTTCGTTTACACTCCTTTACATAACAGTAACGGGCTTGTATAGCCCATTGATCCATCAGTTATGAAGTAATTTTGATATGGTCACTATATTGACCAATATAAATCAGTTTTATATTTTCCCTATAGGGCTGATCGTAACGTTCGAAAAAACTATTTTATAAAAGTTCCCAAATTAGACATTTTGTTGCAGGTTTCCATTGTCGATGCATTATTAATGTATAACTGTTCTTGGTTGAATGGTTTAAAGAGCTTTTTCATTTTATAACAGTATCTGCGAACTTATAAAATATTGGAAACATTCAATCGTTATTCGTTTTGCGACTAAATACATGTACACTGAAATTTCAATTTTATAAGTTTACAAAAGTAAAATTAACTTTGGATTGAAATTTTACTGTCGATATGTGATACGATATTCCTTGAATTAACAATGCGCCACCGAAATTAAGTGACTGATCAAGATTTATGGAAAAAAAAACTGTTCTTCAAAATGTTTACTTCCATGTAAATGTAACTAAAACTGTTGTTAATTTCCATAAATTAATTACTTAAAACATAATTCGCAATTAAAATACATGTGCAAAGGGAACATTTAATTTTCTTATATGAATTTGTTTCAAGCTGAATGTCACATCTAAACTCTTAATCAATTAAACAGCTTTTACAACACTGTGTTTTATAACAGCTGTTTCGAAGCTCTTTTACTTCGCTGTTGCGAAGTGTCTTAAAGAACAGTTCGGTTCGATTGACGATAATTATACATATTCCAATTTTTTTGTTGTATAAATACTGTAACAGATTGTTTTATAGAACTATTTGAGTCATTATGTAACCATTATATAGCTACAAAGTTCTTATGTAGCGTAAAAGCCACTGTGGATTATGATATAAAACAATTCAACTCGTTATACAGTTATTATATAGCTAAATATTCTTTTTTATTGTATAAAGACTGACTTAGGTTTTGCTATAAAACAATTCAGCTCTTTATGCAGTAAAAATGCAACCGCAAGCACCTTTAATTTACAGAGACATGCTGCGGTTTCGTTTAGAGAACAATTTAGCTCCTTACGCAGTCATTATTCAACCATGAAGCTCGCGTAGTAGTACAGTGGGTTCCCTTATAGAACAATTCAGTGCATTGCACAACTATTATAAAGCCACACAGCTCTTTGGTTAGTTTGGCGGTAATTATATAGATACGTGTCATATAGCTGATGTCTAGAGTGCCTAGAGAAAGGAGGTGAATTTCAATATTTCTACTAAACAATCAAGTGGCTTCAAAATATTTCTTGTCTATTTATTTCAGTCGAAATTATGTGAAGTACAATACAAGTTGTCGTTGAGCTCTCTGGATTTTCACTAATATTTCCATTATACCTACCGTCAAGTCTGACTTTCACTTTACGACGAAAGTTTTCACTGCGCTTCATTTTTTCCATGTATACATCATACTGATTATTCTGATGGTAACGGAAATTGTATATCGACTGAAGTTTTTCACTTGCACAGTTTTATAAATATAACTATTGCAAATATAACATATAACTGCAAACTTTCGGCTATATAAAACTTCTTTATCTTTAGTCATCCATGGGAATAAATAACTTTTTTTTAATTATTATTTGTAATTTATCTCCACAAATGACATACGTTTTTTTTTTTATTTTTTACAGTTCACAAATTTAATAGGCCTGTAACTTCTAAACAAATAAAAATCGCCCTACCACTTTTGTCTTTTTCAGTCTACTTTACGCTCCCAAAATTTGAACAGAAGGTTGTATAATTGGAACAATTTTCTTTACTTGCAAAATTGTCTCTTAAAATATTATACTAATAATGTTAATATAATAATTTACGTTGGCAAGCGCATAACATTACATCAACTATTGATTTCATAATTATTATTGAAACTAACGGTAACACATTCTCATTACATGGTAAGGCTTTAACCTTCCTAGCATAATTCCGGATTTTTATTAAAATAAACAACTTAGCTACATTAATTTGCAATTTCAATGATAGTAGCGAGTCTATTTGTAGGCGTGATAGTAAAAATGCATTCATGACATTTCATAACGGCCTAGAAAATGAAACTTTTACAGCAAATATAAATGCTGGCTACCTTGAACTCGCGTAGGGCTTCTTTCGTTACGTCAGCCCCAATAAATGCTGTAATCCTTACTTGTTACGTGCGTAATATTATCACATATGCATCGAATGAAGACATCTCAAAAAATTTGCACATTTTTAAATATATTTCATAATAGACAGCGAAAAGTAATGGAGATTTTGAATAGAGTCCAGTCAAGAGAGCGGAGCGCTAAAATGACCAAAATTTCTAACTTGAATGCTAATGAATGAATTTTGAGGAAACCTTGTGCAATGTGTTTGTAATGACGTTAATAAAAAAATTTAAAAAAGAGATTAGAATAGGAAATGATCGGAAGTGGTAGAAAACTTTTATCACGGGTTCCACTTGTAGAATTAGGTCAAAAATCAAAATACCAACACACTGTTTTGGCCCAAAATAAGATGTTTTTACTCTTGTCATTTTTTTCAAAAAATGCATATTTTTCGATATATATTTCGATGGTACATTCACCTGAATTTTTTCAGATTTTTTTTTTCAATTTTTACATTTCCCCTCCACCACTTTTAGGAATTTTCGAGTGGCCATATCTCGAAAAATATGCATTTTTCGAAAAAAAATCACAAAGAGTAAAAACCTTTTATTTTGTACCAAAAAAAGTAAATACTTTTTTTTCATTTTTGACCTAATTCTATAAGTTATGGAACCCGTGATAAAAGGTTTTTTCTACCCCTTCCGATCATTTCCTACTCTAATCTTTTTTTTACTTCTTTTTTAACGTCATTACAAACCCATTGTACAAGGTTTCATCAAAATCCATTCATTAGCACTCAAGTTGAAACCCCTCGTTGACTGGAATAGTAAAGTAGTGCCAAAAGCCTTTAAAATAAATCAATATAGGAAATATTTTTACGAATCAAAATAGACATGATCGGAGACAGCATAATATTTTAAAGGACCACAGTTAGATTCTTATTTACGTTCATAATAATTCTCACCTCTCAAAATACGCTTTCTGTCTACCCCCATACCATTCTCATGCATCGTAAAGCGCAACAAGTGTTTAAAGTTTCTGTACCTTTTTCAACCTGCTTTAAAAATATTTGGCACGTTTGGCACTTCTAATTTCTAACTAAGTGGAATTATGATCTAAGGCTTTTGACAGCCTATGTTCTAATAAATGTAAAGTGCATTGGGCCATATATGCTGACACCAACCTCCTCTTTTACCTTAGCCCCGTCTATGTAGCAGATGGGCGACCCTCTTTCCAGTTGTGTTTCCTTAGAGCTACATTCCTGGCAGTCAAAGATAACCACTTTAAAATAATTTTAAAGTTGAAAATAACTAGTTTTATGAATTTACTTATTGAAGCTAACTATAGTTCATTTAACACGTGAGCAAACAAAATGAAAGCTCGGCAACAAAACTCCAGTAAATTATTCCAAACAATGACAAAAATCAGTGGTACTATAAAAGCAAAACAAAAATAAATTTATACGACTTATACAATTTAAAGCATTATTTGTGAAAGGGTGAGAAGGTCTAGACAACGGATCGTTTTTTAATCGGTTCCCCAGTTTGTTTGTTTGGAATGGTCCTGTGTCCAATTTCTTTGTCACAGGACCTCCTTCTGGCTCGCATTACAGTTGACACAAAATATTTTGGTGAATGCAGAGTGCAGACATGTTCCTTCTCTTATCCATCATACTTGTCCTTGATTGTTATTTTCTTTTCTGCAGTTAATTTAACAGATATTTCTTCTGGTTTAAATTGTTTTCTTAGATACATATTAAGACTTCAGAGGGGCATTTTGATAAGAACCCAGGATTCCAAAAGATCTTTGTTACCTACTAAGCCAAAGTGTTGATCGGAAATTCTTGATGAACGATAAAGCCGTAAACGGAAAATGGACGTAAAGACACTAGAACCGTGCCATATTGAAACGGATTTTATTTATTTCTCATGTTTGTTAATTTTCCACTTCTAACTTTATCACTTGCATTTTGTAACAATTATAGAATAAAATCCTAAACAAAAATAAAGATAATCAGTTAGTTACAGTAGGTACTTACTTCTTGTTTTCATCGTGAGTTTTAACTGACTTTGAATCCTCACCAGTGTCTTCCTCCATGTCACTTGTGTCTCTGAAAAAGAGTTAAAATCATTAAATGTATAAAATCAATATTATTTTATCTATATTGACGTCTCGTGTGCTCACTTTAATAACACATCTTTTGTTGATAAGGAAATATTTTTAAGACTATTTTGTAAAGGCTGATCCACACTAAAGTCAAAGGCAAATTTTTATCTTGAATGTTTATTTTGTGTTCAAATATTAATTAATATTCTTTATCTTATATTAACTACAAGCTTGTTTAGAGAAGAGAAACTTAAGTAAATAATGTTTACATATTTAACATAAATAAATACACCTAGTAAAATAAAATGGAAACAATGGACAGCAAAACTAGAGCCAGATCTGACATTTTAATGACTTAATGAGTTCAGATAACTGTAAACTAACTGCCGTCTCGTGATTTAATGTTAAATGTGTTTATTGTACTTATAAAAAACCGCTGCCCAAGGAATCACTACTTCCACATTCAGATTTTTATTCAAGTCACTCACAACGAAAAAATTTTGTATGTGGAAATAATAGTTTATGGAACTTCAATAATATAATATTTGAAATCCTCTACCCCGAAAACCTATAAAACGATACCCCACATCGGTAGCGGGGTGGGGGTGGTGATAGGGGATGGTAGTGGGGGTGGATGAAGAAAAAAAACATTTTGAGGTTTCTGGTTCTTGTACACACACTAAATCACAATTTTTTTTCATCCCCTTTAATAATGGGGAGGGGTGGTAATGGGGGTGGCTAATGCAAAAACTTTTTTTGGGACCTTAGCTCCTCTTGTATATACTAGATACCAATTTTATGGACTCTTACCTGCTTGATTGACCTATTTACCCCAAATTTACCCCAATTTACCCCCCAACCCTTCGACGGAACAAGATGAAAATATAATCTAGTTCTAGATCTCGTTAAAGTACATATGTGTACCAAATTTCAAGTCAATATCTTAAACGGTTCCAGAATAAACGTGCGCACAAAAAAAAGTTACAGACAGACAGACCGACAGACAGACAGAATTTTTTTTTCGCTCAAACTTAAAATCTCGACGTTTCATGACATTTT
The DNA here is from genome assembly GCA_936432065.2 of Rutpela maculata. Taxonomy (NCBI): domain Eukaryota; kingdom Metazoa; phylum Arthropoda; class Insecta; order Coleoptera; family Cerambycidae; genus Rutpela; species Rutpela maculata. The sequence continues at coordinate 628,882 of OW386286.2, read as the reverse complement.
AAGCCTATTTGGACAATACAAATTTTTAAAAAAATTTTTGTCGTTACTATACTTCCACTGGACGTGGAAGTAATAATAATAATTGTTGTTCAAACATGCTAAAACATGTCCCATGCCAAAACATGCTAGGACATGTCCAAACATGTCCAAACATATTAGAACATGTCAAAACATGTTTAAACATGCCAGGACATGTCGAAATATGTTCAAACATATTAGGGCATGTCGAAACATGTCCAAACATGCAAAGACATGTCAAAACATGTCGAAACATGTCCAAACACGTTAGGGCATGTCGAAACATGTCCAAACATGTTTGGGCATGTCAAAACACGTCGAAACATGTCCAAACACGTTAGGGCATGTCGAAACATGTCCAAACATGTTTGAGCATGTCAGAGCATGTCCAAACATGTTTGTGCATGTCAAAACATGTCCAAACATGTTTGTGCATGTCAAAACATGTCCAAACACGTTAGGGCATGTCGAAACATGTCCAAACATGTTTGTGCACGTCAAAACATGTCGAAACATGTTTGAGCATGCCAAAACATGTCCAAACATGTTTGGGCATGTCAAAACACGTCCAAACATGTTTGAGCATGTCCAAACATGTTTGTGCATGTCAAAACATGTCCTAACATGTTAGGGCATGTCGAAACATGTCCAAACATGTTTGGGCATGTCAAAACATGTCCAAACATGTTTGGGCATGTCAAAACACGTCGAAACATGTCCAAACACGTTAGGGCATGTCGAAACATGTCCAAACATGTTTGTGCATGTCGAAACATGTCCAAACATGTTTGTGCATGTCAAAACATGTCCAAACATGTTTGAGCATGTCAAAAGATGTCCAAGCATGTTTGTGCCTGTCAAAACATGTCCAAACATGTTTGGGCATGTCAAAACATGTCCAAACATGCAAGGACATGTCAAAACATGTCGAAACATGTCCAAACACGTTAGGGCACGTCGAAACATGTTCAAACATGTTAGGAAATGTCGAAACATGTACAAACATGTTAGGGCATGTCGAAACATGCTAGGGCGCGTCACAACATGCCCTAATAAGTTTGGACGTTTCGATATGTTTCGGCATGCCCTGGCATGTTTGAGCACGTTTTGACATGTCCTGACATGTTTGGACATGTTTTGGCATGTTTGAACAATGTTGTATCCTTTTGAATATTTTTATGTCTCAATTTAAGTTGTGATCGAATAATGAAATAATATACAGTTCCATTTAAAAAAACACAAGTTATATCTATATCTCGAAAATTGAGGCATGCATAGTTTTCTTCTTATTGTCTTCGGCGGGGGGGAAACGTAAGGGGGGGGGGGTGTTGCAAAATTTTGTAACGGAGGCGCTGGTATAGGTTCGTGATTCGCCCGCTTGGTTCCAACGTCGTCTCGCGCCTATTAGGACATGTCAAAACATGTTTAAACATGCCAGGACATGTCGAAATATGTCCAAACACGTTAGGGCACGTCGAAACATGTCCAAACATGTTAGGTCATAAAAAGGTCATAAGGTCGGAATGACCTAGACGACCAAGGTCATAAGGTCAAAATGACCCAGACGACCAAGGTCATAAGGTCATAAAAAGGTCATAAGGTCAAAATGATCCAGACGACCATGAGGCCTTTCGTTCTTGTACACACACTAAATGACAATTTTATTTTTTTCGCCCCCTTGAATAATGGGGTGGGGATGGTTATGGGGGTGGTTAATGCCAAATTTTTTTTTGAGACCTTAGCTTCTCTTGTATATACTAAATACCAATTTTATGGACTCTTACCTGCTTGATTTACCTATTTAACCCAAATTTACCCCAATTTACCCCCCAACCCTTCGACGGAACAAGATGAAAATATAATCTAGTTCTAAATCCCGTTAAAGTACATACGTGTACCAAATTTCAAGTCAATATCTCAAACGGTTCCAGAGTAAACGTGCGGAAAAAAAAGTTACAGACCGACAGACAGACATTTTTTTTCGCTCAAACTTAAAATCTCGACGTTTCGTGACATTCTAAGCCTATCTGAACAATACAAAATTTTAAAAATTTTTTTGTCGTTACTATACTTCCTCTGGATGTGGAAGTAATTATTTATGAGGACCATGTACTGTCGTGAGCATGTGAGCAAAAAAAAATATAGGACAACTATTTTTTCTAATGTAAATCTGTCTCTATTTGCACACTTGCGATGAATTTTGATAAATAACTGACAATGTCACAAAAATTAAAGTTAGATGTACACAACTAGATTTTAGCAAAAATACGTTATAAGACTTGTCCCATTTTTTTGCGCACGACAGTACATATAGACACACTTGATCTATAGTATTTTTTTTTTATATTACTCTGAAGGAGCGGGCGACTGGCCTTCCCCCACTGCGACCTATAAGGTCTATTGTAGTACTCCTTTTTTTGTGTGCCTCAGGGCTCCCCATCCAAACATGGTCTTCCTAGACTTCGAGTCTGTTGATAAGGGCCCCCAGGCACAGTTATCAGCCTCCGTCTTTCTCTCGCCGAGCCGCCTCAGTCCAGTCAGGCTTTCTATAGTATACAGACTGTACTTGAAACAGATTTCTGTTGAAAGATATTTTCTTTCGCTATTAAATGGTTCCATATGTTATAACATACTTAATTACAGATTTGTTTTTAAATGTTAGCGACACATGAGGATTGCTAAATCGAACGGAATTTTAAAGAATTGAAAATGGTTCGATTTATAAAAATCTAAGATAGTATTAGACGATGGTAGATCATTCAGTGAAAGAATAAAGGATAAGAGATAATGCATGACACTTTACTTATTCATCAAACAAATTAATGATTATTTTACCATCCTAGTAAGAATCAAATTATTAAGATTTCGCATAAATGTTTATTTTTACACACTAATTGTTGTTGTTTAAGTTAATTAGAGCTCTAAATGTAAGTTAATCATATTAGTAATTAATTCCTTGATCAAACTCTTAAATATAACTGAATTGTTTTTTAACTATACTGCCAGGTTCTAAATTGAGAATATTCATTTTATTAGAACTTTCATATTGAGACGTTAAAGGTTAAAGAATAAAGATTGAAGGTTAAAGCTTCAAAAGGTTAAAAGTACTCAGCTTACATCCATACTCATACTCATCCTTAGTATATTAAGAAAATCTTTAGATTGCTTGAGCAGGCCCGCTTTGTTAAAAGACTGGAGGACAAAAATTGAATTTATAACTTATCAAGAAGGCGAGAGAATATCAAATCAAGTCAAATCGTCATCATCAAATCATTGTCCAGAAGAAAATTAGTTCTCATTGACAAAGTAAAGGGAACAAAATGTTTATGAACAAGTTAAAAAAACATAAACAAAAACGACATAAAAAATTGGAACAATGCAATAAAAACAATTTAAAAAACCGCTGCCCAAGGAATCACTACTTCCACATCCAGATTTTCTATCCAAGTCACTCACAACGAAAAAATTTTGTATGTGGAAATAATTGCTTATGGAACTTTAATAATATAATATTTGAAATCCTCTACCCCAAAAACCTATAAAACGATACCCCACGTCGGTAGTGGGGTGGGGGTGGTGCTAGGGGGTGGTAGTGGGGAGTGGATGAAGTAAAAAAATATTTTGAGGTTTCTGGTTCTTGTACACACACACTAAATCACAATTTTTTTTCATCCCCTTTAATAATGGGGTGGGGGTGGTAATGGGGGTGGCTAATGCCAAAAATTTTTTTGAGACCTTAGCTTCTCTTTAATATACTAAATACCAATTTTCTGGACTCTCACCTGCTTAATTTACCTATTTACCCCAAATTTACCCCAATTTACCCCCAACCCTTCGATGAAACAAGATGAAAATATAATCTAGTTCCAGATCACGTTAAAATACATACGTGTACCAAATTTCAAGTCAATATCTTAAACGGTTCCAGAGTAAACGTGCGCACAAAAAAAAGTTACAGACCGACAGACAGAAATTTTTTTTCGCTCAAACTTAAAATCTCGACGTTTCATGACATTCTAAGCCTATTTGAACAATAAAAATTTTTAAAAATTTTTTTGTCGTTACTATACTTCCACTGGATGTGGAAGTAAAATGAAATGACATTACATTAAAATGTATCATCATAATATTTTTCTAAATCGTAATAGGGTTTAACAATGAGCAGACTTTTAACCGCCTTCTTGAAGTTATTATTTGAATTAATGTCTTTAATATTATTAGGTAGGTACCTAGATGATTACACATTTTATAACCAACGTAAATAATAGACTTTGACGACGGAGGATCTCGGAATTGGTTTGGTAAAGTAAGGTTTTTATTTTGATGAGTGACATAATGGGGAGAACTAGTACCGACATTACTTTTATGCTTATGAATTAAACACACTATTTTCAAAATGAATATAAAATATATGTAAGAATTCCATGGTTCAAAAAAAGTGGTTTACATAAATCACATCGTTGTATAGATACCGAACACCACACCACGCTTTTGAATTACTACACTCAAAGAAACAGTATGGGTAAATTCAACAAAAAAATGGTTAACTAACAATATCGTTAATTTTGTTAAACCAAACTATATTGATGGTATTTTTAAACAAGAAGTGATTGTTATTTTAATTAATAAAAAGTTGTCCTACAACAAAACAAACATTAACTTAAAAAATAGATGAATAAGACTATTATTTTGTTCGTCTGACTATTATTTTGTTGAATTCTGTCAATTAAACTAGATAATAGTATATTTTATTTTTAACTATTATCGAATTGTTATTCTAACCCAGTATTAGTTCGCTGTATTATTGTACTTGGTAGACAAACCAATATTATTGTCGTCTTCTAGAAGTTCTAAAAGAATTACCATAAAATTTGCTTGCTTACCACGTAGTCTATTACAGAAATTATTCCCAGATGACGCCACATACAAATCACTGACAATAATCAAATCATATAATCTTATACTCTTATGAATTTATAGAAAATTAATAACATGATTGCAATGTTCGAATTCTCTCAGGGATCATCGATATATTTGGATGGATCTTATAAACGATCTCTAATCTTTGGTTTGGGTCGTCTGATGTCTCAATACTGAGATTTTGGCCAACCAAAAAAAACTTCATCATACAATAAAGTGTAGAACAACCTAAAAATTAGTTGGTGAACAAAAAACAAAGTCGTTGTTTAGTTGTAGACTAAATTGAAAATGGTTAGTGAACATAAAAAAATGTCATTGTACTATTTAATTTGTTACAAGAAGATCTGATTATTAAACTACTATTTGTTTACGAAAACAAATAAAGTTGTATGACTATTCTTTTCTGATTGATTTAACTATGAAACTAGATAGGCGCGATTTCATATGCTCTTTTTGGTTGAATTTACCTATCATTTTCTTTGAGTGTAATATCACATGCATTATAGTTATTTACATTACTAGATGCGAAAATTTACTTTTAGTGTGAGGTGATTTTTAAATGTTCGAGGTGAAGCAGAGACCTTTAAAAAAACACCGAACGCCTAAAAGAGCCTTCGCATCGTGTAATGTATTATATTTTTTCTACTACCGAAGGATATGGGATTTAATAATTTAAAACTAATTATTTCATGAAATTATTTAACGTTTTTAATAAAGGACCCAGCACGTAAAATAATGCCCATCGGATTTGCTTAAAACTGAAATATGTTATTTATAAAATCATCCTGAATAAAAGTCTCCGTGGGTGCAAGGCCGAAAAATTAATAGTTTTTAAGTTATGGAGCTTTGAAGTTGTTTATCCGTGGTATATCAAATTCGGAACGAATTATGATGTGGCTGAAGAACAGCTCAAGTTTGACACGAATTTTCAAAATTAGGAATGCAACAAACTAACTAGCCTCCTCCCTAGGTATGGACCACAATACGAACCGGAAGTACGAACCGGAAGTTGCATGATTGAGTCCATTTTTTAGGGTGAGAACTTTTTCAGTCTCAGTATAGACTTGCGTATTAAGTAGATACGTATAAAGGGTAAATAAATAAATTTCAGGCCTCCTCCTAGATATGGACCACAATAACACAGGGCTGAAGTACTAAATGGAAATTGTTTAATTAAATCCATTTTTAAAGGTGAAAAGTTTTTCAACGTATATATAGATCTGCGTAATAATTACGTATTCAGGGTAAATGGACGAGTTTCAGGCCTCCACGCTAGATATGGACCACAACAACACAGCGCAGAAGTGCGAGCCGGAAGTTGCATGATTAAGTCCATTTTTAAGAGTGAAAACTTTTTTAGTCTCAGTATAGACCTGCGCATTAAGTTGGTATAAAGGGTAAATAAATGGATTTCAGGCCCCCTCACTAGAAATGGATAGTCCACAGTATAGCGCCCTTTTTTTTATTGATTAGTAGCAAGCTGAATTTTCGTGAGTAGCTTCGTTTTGACGAGACGCCCAACTTTTCTCTCTGCGAAAATTCTCGGTTGTGGTAGCTAATAACTGCGCTTGGGTGTATATATGTCGATTGGGTGATTGTTCAAATTTTATTGGTAACAGTCAGTTTTTTAGTTAAATCTTGGGATAATTTGATAAAAAACAAGAAAAAACGTTTGTCCTACAAAATCGATGGTTTGACCGAAGCGTCCCCCACCCCCGTCCAAATAACGAGGTCAAAAAAATTATTAGTAACCAGCTGATTTCTTTATTATTGCTTAATAAATGTTTTTAAAATGAAATGGCCACATTGTCCTACAAATTGAATGGTATGTTTTTCCAGTCCTACGGTCGGAAATTGTCAATTCCACGGTAACACTTTTCTCATTAGTAACTGCGGGACAAAGATAACACATGATAGGTTAGTGTATTCTCTGCCCAAATAAAATAGTGCCCTACAAAAAAATTGGTATGTACTGCTAGTCCGACAAAAATTATTTTAAGTAACGAATTATTTTATAATTGCGATTTTGGTAAATTAATATACTTTTATTTCTTAAGCGGAATTCTGATATCTACCAAAATTTGGCACATAGATTCAGATGATCAAAAAGCAACATTTCCCTTGATTTTAAACCCTAATTTGCAAATTTACATTCGTTGCGAGTATTTGAATTTCCCTCTATTTCTTACTGGGATGCTCCGCCACATGTATTTTCTTCTAAACAATGTCCGAAATCTACAAAATAATACAATTAACCAGTATATTAGATTTCAGACATTGTTTAGAAGAAAATACATGTGGCAGAGCATCCCAATAAGAAATAGACAGAAATTAAGAAAATGCCACAACCAACATTTAGACAATATTTGAATTTTTCATGCACTTTTACATGTTTTATTAAATGTTCGACTACAAGACCGAAGAATTTTCTTTATAATTCTAATATAATATTATTTTTAATGTTTAAGTGTTTGTTTAAATAGGTTTTCCACACAGTAAATTGCATAAAAAACACTCCATAGTTACTCTTTATTTCGCACGAATTAGACAATCCGACAACCTGTCAAATTATTTTGGCAATATGTTGCTGTGGACAAACACGGTGTTTATTTTAATAAACTCGCGGAAACGTAGCCAAGGCAACCGAAAAACAAACTCTTCAACAAACATTTAACGAATGAAAAATAATATAAAACTTTACCTGTGGAATGAAATTTCGAAATAAGTGTTTTTAATTTTTTATCAATATATACCACTTTTTTGTAGGACATTAGTAAAATCGTGTTCCACACTTTATTCCTAAGAGAAAAAAACGAACATTAGATTATTACTAATGAGAAAAGTGTTACCGTGGAACTGACAATTTCCGAGCGTAGTACTGGAAAAACTTACCATTCAATCTTTAGAACAATGTGGCCATTTCATTTTAAAAACATTTATTAAGCAATAGTAAAAAAAATCAGCTGGTTACTAATCATTTTTTTTTTGACCTCGTTATTTGAACATGTTGGCGGTAGGGGCGCTTCGGTCAAAGCATCGATTTTGTAGGACAAACGTTTTTTCATGATTTTTATCAAATTATCTCAAGATTTAGCTAAAAACCTAACTAATAAAATTTGAACAATCACCCAATCGACATATATTCAGCCAAGCGCGCAGTTATTAGCTACCACTACCGAGAATTTTCGCAGAGAGAAAAGTTGGGCGTCTCGTCGAAACGAAGCTACTCACGAAAATTCAGCCGGTTACTAATCATTAAAACAAGGGCGCTGTACCAAGCGCGGATTTATGGGGGGGGGGGGGGGGGGGTAACGGGGTAATTACCCCCCAAGATTCCGTAAACCATCAACTTTCATTTTAAAATTTCATAATTTTTATTATTATATTTTATATTTTTGAATATATACTTATAACTAAATAAGTTATGTTTATAATTTTTTTTGAGATTTTCTTCCTACCGCCCCCCCCCCCCCCATAAATTTTAATTTTCGAGGAAAAGCATTTTTGTTATTTTCAGCACGCGGCTATGTTACCCCCCACAAGCTCAAGGCACAGATCCGTCCTTGCGCTGTACTGTGGACTAGGACCACAATAATACAGGACTGAAGTCTGAACCGGAAGTAGTATAATTAAGTCCATTTTGAAGGGTGAAAAGTATTTCAGCGTATATACAGACCTGAGTAATAATTACGTATTCATGGTAAATTAACAGGTTTCAGGCCTCCTCGCTAGATATGGACCACAATAACACAGCGCTGAAGTACGAACCGGAAGTTATTACCCAGGTCTATGTACAGACCGCATAAGTTTTCACCCTTCAAAATGGACTTAATCGTGCAACTTCCGGTTCGGACTTCAGCCCTGTGTAATTGTGGTCCATATCTAGCGAGGAGGCCTGAAATCCATTTATTTGCCCTCTATACGTACTTAATACGCAGGTCTATACTGAGACTGAAAAAGTTTTCACCCTAAAAAATGGACGTAATCATACAACTTCCGGCCCGTACTTCCGGTTCGTATTGTGGTATATATCTAGGGAGGAGGCTAATTAGTTTCTAATTTTGAAAATTCGTGTCAAACTCAAACTGTTCTTCAGCCACAGGGTCATTTAGTGATATGGCAGTTTCCTACTTTTTCTTCCTCATTTTAAAGTATAACAAACCAACAGCCTCAGAAAAAAAATTCAGCTCAATTGAATCAATAGCCACAGAGATATTCGCATTTGAATAGAAACACGCTCGTCCGGCCAACAGTCCGTAGAGTGACGTCACTTGGCGTGCGCCGATACCTATATTAGAGCAGCGATTTCGTAAGTCTATCGTGTCGTTTTTTTTTTTTTGGCGTAGAACCAGGTCAAACATGTTAGGTTCCTTTGAGTATGTCACCGGGCATATGAAATCATATTTTACGACATTTTTTTGTGGTCTCGAACTTTTTAAATCAATAAAAAGTGAAGAAAATGTATTTTTAAATAAAATTGTTTTTTTTGTTTCCACCGCCATGTCTTTAAAACTATTAAAGGTACCGAAATTTGTTTTGTGTCAAATTAAAGCACACACTGTAGAGATTTTACCAATATAAACGGTTTGGGCACAATTCGCACTTTCATTTCTTCTAAAAATCAGATAAACTAAAAATATATATTTTATGTATTGAAATCTTCACCAATCGATAAACTTTTTTATTTTTGAAAATATTTACATACATGCAGCGAAGAAAATAAAGCCTAATAATCACAAAAGTTTTTGAAACAATATATTTTTTCCTAAAATGTACCGTGTGGCAACAGCGATTTTTTTTATCAGCGCTAAATACGACATTGGGACGCAATTAATACGCCTCGCATGCAGGGTTGGTCAGATTAGTCGTGGCGGTTGTCGAAAATCATTACGTATTCATCGTTCGGATAAAAATTGTGACAATCGAAAATGTGCTTGTTTTAAGGAAGGCCTAAAATGTTGCAACGAGTGCAAATGTCGTTCCTGTAACAACATTATTAAAGATTTCAAGGCAGATATGAACAAATTAGAATGCTATTAATGTAGGGCCTACATAAACTACATACTACATATTTATCTATCCAAATAGAAAATTTATTTCAACAATAAAACTCATTTTATGCGTACGTTTTTACTTTAATTCATTTAAAAATGTATAATAAACTTACTAATTAGGTGGGTAGTTAGTAACACTGATTGATATTTATAGATTAGGTATTTATCTTTTTATTATTAAAAGGAGACTATTTTATATTTATTGTACAATTTCTTAATATTAACAACATATGATCAATACTATTGTACAATATATGAAATATTGAACAATAATATTGATCCCCTAGATGCTTTTGATCGTTGCAGCCGGCAGGCTTGCTACAGCCGAGCGCGCAAGAATATGACTTTGGCCCGTTAAAAAAAATCGCTGACAATACTATGAACGGAACATGAAAAATTTTTATCCTAAAAACTTTTTTCAATTATTGGCTTCAATTTGTACGCAGCATGTATATACAAATTTTCATAAATAAATTTTTTTCTCGATTGTCTAAAATTTACGCTACTGAAAATAGCAGGTTTGAGATTCCTATTATTTTTCCAACTTAAAAAAAAATAAATCGGGTTCACGTGGGACGTTGTTCGAAGCGCTAGTGTGTCTACTTTAATCTAAAAAAAAAAATAGCTTGATAGCACAAATATTTTCAGAGATATAGCGGTGGAGACGTTAAAAAACATATTTCATTAAAAATCTATTTTTTTGAGTTTTTCCGAAATAAAAAATTTCTCGACCACCAAAAAATGTCGTAAAAAATGATTTCGTGTACACGATTATCTTACTAAAGAATCCCACTAAGTCTGGTTTGGTTCTACGCCGATTTTTCTCGAAAACTAAGCGACTTTACTTCCAGATTTTACTCTATTAACTTGCATTCACAGCCGTGTTCACTGGGCGGTTCAGCCATCTGACGTCACAACTAGACTACATGGTTATCCCGAGCGTTTTTAAGCGCGCCGACTTTAATAATTTTTTATACATGAAGGCGGCGTCAGTAAATTCTAATTTTTGGCATACTTACTATACTCACCAAGCTTTCAGAATATGTAATAATAAAAAATTGTTAAATGAGCCTATTCGTTCCGAATTTGATATACCATGGATAGACAACTTCAAAGCTCCATAACTATTAATTTTTTGGCCTTGCTCCCATGGAGACTTTTATTGAGGATGATTTCATAAATAACATATTTCAATTTAACCAAATCCGCCAGGCATTATTTTACATAAGAAACGTTATAATTTAGGAGGCTGTCTGTGAAAATTGTCTTCATCATACCTCCCTCGTAAGTACCTATACTCTAATTCCATTGTGTTGTCGATCGTAAGTGACGTTTTATGTACCAAATACTTGTCGCCATTGGCAACGGGTCGTTATTTTTCCCAACGTCGCTAGGGAAATAAAGTAAATTTGGGAAAATGTTCTCTTTTATATAACAAGTTTTAGATTAAATGTTTTAACTTTTTTGGAAGTAAATCCAGACAAACCTTACTTGCTATATCTTCTATATCCGACATTATTTTCGAAAATGTTTAGAGCTATTATAATAAGTCCGCCGAACACTATTAAATATTGAAGACAAGGTAAAATGGTGGAGAAATATGCAAAACTAAAATGACGAAGAACGTGGAAATGTAGCAACTAATTGCGGTATCGAGCCAACAATCATTCATATACAATCTTCTGAAATACTGCTAATCCTAGAAAAAAGTTTCAAATAAAAAAGCTACGTCTATCCATTATCTTAATTTCTTCTCGATATAGTTGACATCTATCTCGAAAGATAAAACGTTTTCTCGCTTGCTATATTTTCCCCTGCATGTTATCGACACAGGCATACAAAAATTATATTTTGTATTAAAATTTGACCTTAATATTAACACATTTTGTTAAAAAATATATATTGGTAACAGGGCAAAAATTTGAAACCAATGTTTTGTTCTTGAGTTAGAGCGAGTTAAACGAAAAAATAATTGCCCACGGTAACATGAAATTTATTCTATATCAATATAATATCGATTAATTAAATCTTATATATGCATTTTTTGAATAAGATCGAATAATTTTACTCGCGGACTGATTATAAATAAATATCTAGAACATTTTCAGGTAACCCAAGAACAATCATTAATTTAGTTTACTGTAGGAGGTAAACAGTGCGAATTAATCTTACGTCATCGTGTGGGTTACGAAACCGAAACACATATAGTAGTTAATAGAACGGCCCTAATTATGCGAGAATCCTCAACAGTGCTTTGGAGTTCCCAGCGCAGCAACCAATCAAATTCTTATAAACATCTAAGAATTTCTCCTTTAAGGACTTAGTAACGCTTGTTCTGGGTATTCATATTCGATTAACGGGGTAATGAGTAATTAATGTTGAAACTTAAAGGCCACTTATAAGAATTCAAACGGTGATATTTTACAAACAACTAAGTTTCGACATTTTGACCGGATTCCTTAGTTTCCTTGCTATTTGTGTTGCCGCACAAGGTTTGTGTATTTTGGTATTGTTCTACATCGAGCGTTAAAGTTACTTTTTTAGTCTACGAAAGAACGCATTGTTTTATTTCTCTTGAAATTAGAATAAGATCTCCAATTCCACGAAACTTTGTTTAGGTTCGTTTGATGAAATATGTTTTAACTTTTAGAGGTTTTAATATACACGTGCATACGCATAACCAGTATTGTTTGTATGCTTAATATTTGAAAATTGTAATTCTAAGGGGGTCGTAATGTCGTAACACGAAAACTATAAATCAAAATGTCATAAATTTTTTGGTATAATGGTTCTAAAGCATGCTGACCAATAATATTGCGTTAATGTTTTAGTTAAAAAAACCGCTTCCCAAGGAATCACTACTTCTACATCCAGATTTTCTATCCAAGTCTCTCATAACGAAAAAAAATTGTATATGAAAATAATTGTTTATAGAGCTTTAATAATATAATATCTACACGATCTAAAATGTGAAAATCTGAAGAAATCTAGGAGAGTGGTTTTCTGACGATAACAATAAATTCCTTCGGTAAGGGAGGAAATACCAATTAGAAATTTGATATGTGTGAGAATTTTATAAACACCTCGTATATAAGCACTTTTAGAAAATGTATTTCTGGGCATCCCTTATCGTTTTCAAGATTTCAAGTAAAAACTATTCAAGTTTGCGATTGAAATTTATTTAAAAATATATATTTGCTAAAGATAAGTCTCAACCAAAAGAGCTAGTTAGCGATAATTTTCAGTAACACCCAGTAGGCTCACACAAGATTTATATAAATGTAAAAACTGTTCAAAACTCGGAATCTCTTGCTGTGTCCTGTCCTTTTAATATTTTGTGATATGCAGTTATCAATCTAACTAAGCTCTAGTAGACTTTTAGAAGTAAATCTGAAGAAAGTGTATTCGCACTTTTACTCAATTAATTTTTAAAGTAAAATATTCTATTGTACCAACTTAAATTTATTGTAATAATCGCTAACCTCTTTCTATTTTGGTGTGGATAATTATTTATTAACAACTATTTTTAAGCTTATCAAATTCGACATAGAGGTTTTGCTACAAACAAATATAAACATGTCAAAAATATCGAGACGTCTTTCAAAGTACAAAGTACTTTAATTCGTGGTATAAACACAAACACATTCTTACATAAGTAGGTTAAATGATATTTTACTCACTGAAAAGAAGCCTTTCGTTTTCTACTGGAATTACTTAACGAACTGTCAACATGTTGCATATCCATCATCGCCGATCCTGAGTTTGTGTTAGTTTGGAAGGAGAGGCTAGACGAGCAAGGGTCTCTGAAATAAAAGTTTTCCTTTATTTTATGCGAAAACTCTCAGTGGAGTCAAATTAGGTATCGAAATAGGTGAATAAGGAATTATCTTGCTGCGATTTTATGGTTTTAATTAGTTTTGAGTGTGACGAAAAGTGCAACGAGAAGTTTTGGATTAAATCGGTCCATTGCTTCTTGTAAAATTTAAGCAATTTATGTTTTAACATTAAAATTCTCTGCTCTTGCTTTTTGTCTCCGGTCCCAGTAATCGTATCGCAAAAATAAAAATATCAAATGGTTCGCAATCAAGTTTCAAATAAAGCTACCCCAATTTGTTGGTAATTTGTTAATTTAAAAAAAAAATTAAAACCACTAACGCTCCTGCCATCTGAATTCTTCGCTTAATCTCATATTTGCAGTCGCCAGTATTGTCTACAAGGGCTCCAAGGTATACTATCTTGTTTACTACCTCGCAGTCAGTTAACCTTAATGTGTCAGGGTGTTTATCATTTGCTCGATCTACAATCATAATTTTCGTTTTGTTGTAGCTTACAGTGAGGCTATAATCAGAGCTTATTGTTTGAAGTCTGTACAACAAGTCTACGAGCTCATATTCGCTTGCTGCAACTAATTTGGTATCATCTGCAAATGTTAAGTTAGAAATCTTGGTGCCGCCTATAGCTACTCCACCGTGTAAATTTTTCAACACACGTCGCATGACGTGCTCACTATAGATGTCAAAGAATGGTATTAGGTAAAAAAAATTACCTTAATTTCAACCGTTTTTTTCTTTGGAATTTGTTTCGAATTTTCGAATTCGTGGTTGTATACAAATTCAAATAACTGTGGATTTTTAATCGAACCAAAAACGCAAACGAATTTCTTAAAATTAAGATTGATTATTCTCCAATACTTATATTTTTCTCTCAACACTCTCAACAATCCAGAAGCACAATTGTTAAAAGATAGTGTAAGAGGTTCGAAAGTCGGGTCTTTAGCAATTATGTTAGAAATCCGAAAGTCGAATACGTCTATATGCTACATTATGGTTCTTCAGACCTGGTGTTAGTCGTCAGATAGCTCAGTATGTACCCGAGATATACAGGCTCTGTATATCTCGGGTTCAAATCCTGATTGCGGTCCTTTTTTATTTATTGTAACAGTAATATCAAGTTTTACAGAGCTGTTTATATAGGCATAAGGATAGTTGTTCAGGTTAGGTTGGTTTTCCCTTTTCTCGACAAAAAGTTATAAAAAAACTGAAAATGTAATTTTAGAAATTACAGTTGTTTTCAACTAAGTATCAGAAACAAAAATATGAGCATTGAAGAACAACCAGTCCATATTTCAAGATGGAATATTGTTTTGTTTGTTTAAGTGATCTAAATGCAAAAACTAACGTATCTTGATCATTATTTAAAAAAAAATGTTTTTTTCATTTATTTTCATAATTCAACTATTTTTGGTTTGATAAGAAAACCACAGAGTTATTTGAATTTGTTTATAACTATAATTTTGAAGGTTATAAACAAATTTGAAAAAAAAATGGTTTACAGTGTCGGTGTATACAGTGTCCGCTATAGAGTTGGCTACATATGGGAAAATTGAGATTTCTAAAAAAACTCTATGGGGGGTTCGTTTCTGCATGTCCGACAACCAAAAAATACATTTTGACACATGTCATAAGATCGCCGGTTTGGCGGGAATGTAAAAAATAGTTGACGGTGGTACTGAAAAACAGTTCAAATTGACAAGACATCGAAACATTTTATTAAGAAAAAGTGCTTGGAATCCAACGAGGACCTCGTATATCTGAGAAGAAATAAAAAATTAGAAATTTTACCCGTACCATTACAATGAAAAATCATAAATTCTTTTTTTACTTGGAAATAGCTTTATTCGATTAAATTACATAAGTTTGTGTCAAAACTAATATATAAACAATATTTGTGAAATAGACACTTTGCTGGAAATAAGTTTTAAAAAACGGGCGGGAATTGTATGAGGATAATTTTTGTTTCTTAATACATTGTAAAATACATGTAAAAACCTACATTTGAAAAAGAATTGTCCTCCTACGAGTCGATGCACTTCTTAAACAATAAGTGATTGAAATTTTGAAATCTTTTTTATTTTTAGCCGGTTAAATAAATATCTTGCGCTAAAATTGGGTAGAAAGGTTTAGTTCAATAAAGAGCACAACTTTCGTTAAAATTATCACATTATTATATCTTTCGCAAAAACGAAGAGTACCTATATTGCATTTGATCGGCACATTTCTAAAACCGGAAATATCGCTCGTAGACAAAAAAATTTCATATCATTGTATTAGTGAACGAATTCTGAACAACTTTCAAATTGTCCGTCTGTCCGTCCATCAAGTTTCTTGTAAGCATAATAACTTAAGAACGAAAAGTCCGATTCTATTGAAATTTGGAAAGTAAGTTAGTGTTAGCTAGAGGAAGAACTCTATTGTTTTTGAAGAAAATCAATCGGTAAATAAGAAAGTTATTAATCATTTAATTTAAAACAAATTATTTTATTAATTCTTGTCGCTTGTACTTAAATGGAAATCTTGCGAAATGTTATCTCTATAATATCTTTTTTGTTTGTTTATACATTTTACTAATATATATTTTATAATAATATAATTAATGCGTTGAAGTATGATTCTCGAAAGATATATTCAACAGACATTCAATTTTTGTAGTATTGTAGCCTTGCAATCCAAAGATCGTATGTTCGAATCCCAGAGAGGTTGGATGTGTTTTTTTTTTCAACTTTTTTTTTCATATATTTTTTTTTTCACAACAAAGTTGGCATCACAAAATTTAGGATGTCCAAAAACTGACATTATTTACAAGAAAACTGCGAAGAGTATCCTATAGAATGTGTAACAATTATATAAAAAGCTCAGTAAATTGGCGAAGAGTACGTTTTTAGCTTGTTATATTATATTTATTAAATTATTAAAAAAAGACAATTTTAGTGATTTTTATTTTTTTACAAATTAACAAATTATCAAAAAGCTTTTTCATAGGAGTTTTGTTCTAAATTTTATTGCGTACAATTTGGTATATTCATTTTTGTGATGCGATTACTAGGATCGGAGAAACATTTCAATACTGAAGCATAAATTGTCTAAATTTTACGATAACCAATGGACAGATTTAATCCAAAACTTTTCGTTACACTTACTGTCACACCTAAAAAAACCGCTGCGCTAGGAATGACTACTTCCACATCCAGATTTTCAAGAGAAGTCACTCACCACGAAGAAACTTTGTATATGGAAATAATTGTTTATGGAACTTTAATAATATAATATTTGAAATCCTTTACCCCAAAAACCCATAAAACGATACCCCACATCGGTAGTGGGGTGGGGGTGGTGAGAGGAGGGTGGTAGTGGGGCTGGATGAAGTAAAAAAGTATTTGAGGTTTCTGGTCCTTGCACTAAATCACAATTTTTTTCATCCCCTTTAATAATGGGGTGGGGGTGGGGGTGGTAATGGGAGGTGGCTAATGCCAAAAATTTTTTTGAAACCTTAGCTTCTCTTGTATATACTAAATATCAAATTTATGGACTCTTACCTGCTTGATTTACCTATTTACTCCAAATTTACCCCAATTTACCGAAACAAGATGAAAATATAATCTAGTCCCAGATCTCGTTAAAGTACATATTATTATGTGTACCAAATTTCAAGTTAATATCTCAAACGGTTCCGAGTAAACGTGCGCATAAAAAAAAAGTTACAGACAGACGGCCAAACAGAAATTCTTTTTCGCTCAAACAGAATCTCGACGTTTCATGGTATTCTAAGCCTATTTGAACAATAAAAATTTTAAAAAAAATTTTTGTCGTTGCTATAGTTCCACTGGATGTAGAAGTAAAATTAAAATCTTAAAATTACTGCAGCAAAATAATTCCATTCGAAATTTATTTTGACTCCGCTTTTCTACAATAGTACGAAATAATTAATTATCAAGAAAGTACGAAAATTAATTTTATTTATAAAACGAATTTATTTCAATTTTAAAATAAAAGTGGCGTTAAATTTCTCAACCGAAATGTACGTTTTTGTTAAAAGATTTCACTTACTCGACCATACTGGACAATTCATAATAAGTAGGTTGATAATGTTGCTCCTGTATACTTTGTTGTACGATGGCCGGCTTAAGCTCCTCAAGGGTGATAAATCCCCTTTCATCGTCAGGAACGTGCAGAAGGCGCGAATAGGAAATGTCTTGAATTGAAAAATTTCTAGCGACCATTTTCACAGTTAGTTTTTATATATGGCGCACCTCGAACACAGATTTAAATGAACATGATAGAAAGGTGTGTTAGTGCGCTTATGAATTTCTGCAAATGAAGTAAACAATTAAACTTGCACTTGGCCGCAGGTGACATTCAAATGTTCCAAGTTCTTTCTATCCAGTTTATATTAACTCGTTTAAGCGGGAGCGATTATTTGAAATTTAAATACGCATGCTCTCACTTCAAACGTTCCGCCATCCGTTTGTTTCACCCTTACAGCTTTAGAAAGGGTATGTACAGAGTATTTAGATATAACTAAGTTTATGTTACATATCTTTATTATGTTTCATCACGTTTTTCTTATTGTAATCTATGTAAAGAGAGTATGTTTTGGTCATATGCATATTGAAACTTTATAAATAAAATATCAAGGCAAGCTGAAACGGCTTCTTGGAATGGGAAACAAATGAATCAACATATATGGGGGATATTCAAAGTTGTTCTCTGGTTTTTAAGTTATACCTAGTGCACCATTAGTGGATTGTCTTCGTTTTTTACTTTGGAAAAAATTCTTAGTTGCTGAAATTTTGAGAGACGCTTTTAAGAATCTAACAAATTTCCGCCCGAAAAAGTGGAATTTTCATCAAAGCATGGCATGGCACGAATTCCATATTGGAACATGGAATTTCTCAATTTGGACCTCGAGTAACAGACAAATTTAATTAAACGATAAGTAATGTTTATGAAAATATACAGGTTTTAATATATTTTGGTAAACACATTTACTCCAATGAAAAACGGAAAATTAGAGAGAAAAAAAATTGATAAAGTGTTAAAACTTGAGAAAGATGATGATTACGGCCTGCTGTTAAACGTGCTAAAAGTCTTTTCAACTTAATCTGTTGCGCTAGAGCCGTCATCCTGGAAAAATGGCGCTCCGATTAAGTTTTTTGCTTTTTTTTTGCTAATCATAATGTTTCATAAAAAATAAGGCTTGTAAAATTTTCAACAAGAACTGTTATTAGTCCAATAAATAGGCCGGAAAATGTGGAAAAGTGGTGGAACAGCACCGATTTGAAAAACTTTTCACGTGTTCCCTAGACCCCCAGGAACATTCATGCATTTACCTCCGAAAATGAGGAAGTTAGGAGGGTTTGAAGTGCCCCAAAAAGTAGCTGTCATAAAAAAATTTATAAAATTAATATTTCGGCTCGGAAATGGGCTCTAGGATTTTTTTTGGGTCGCCGATCACGAATCCGAGGTCCAAATGGAGAAGTTCCATATTCCAGTATGGAATTCGTGCCATGCTTTGATGAAAATTCCACTTTTTCGGGCGGAAATTTGAATATGAATATTGTGCTACGGAAGTGTGTTCTGGGGGTTTTTTTGGGTCGCTGATCATGATTTTGAGGCCCAAATTCAAGAATTTCATATTCTATGCTAGAATTTGTGCCACTTTTCGTGTCGAATTTCAGAAAAAAATGTACCTATGAATATTACGAGTATTTCAAAATAATTTTTCAAGTCAATTTTACTTTGAAGAAAAAACCGCTGCCCAAGGAATCACTACTTCCACGTCCAGATTTTTTATCTAAGTCACTCACAACGAAAAAATTTTGTATGTGGAAATAATTGTTTATGGAACTTTAATAATATAATATTTGAAATCCTCTCATTTCCTTTCCTTTCATTTTATTCGCATTGTTGCGAATGGAGCTCGTGTAAATTTTTTTTAACTCTGTTTAATCTAATCTGGCCTCGTTTCATCAGCCTTTGCACCTCGCACCATGTATGTCTGACTGGCCCTGACAGGTGCTAGGGGAGGAATGCTGTTCTTTGTTAATTAATTTCAAATAAAATTGTTTTTTTGTTTGATTTCTATTAATGAATGATTAAAATAATTAAATATTTAAAAAAATAAAAATTATTAGCTATGTAATTTTTGCTAAAAATAATAAAGTTTAATGTATTATAAATAAACAAAAACTGACTATTCTACTTAAAGGTTTCACAAATAATTAGTTTTCATTGACTAGACACAACCGCAATTTTATATCTTGAAAAATAAAATCAACTTTGTTTTGTACCAAGAATATGATGTACCCGGTATCAAGCCAGTATCACTGTTCTATCGATCAATGCACATAGGTACTTACTTATTTACTAAGATAGTAAACTTTAATAAAGCTACTTATACATATATGATGTATTAAATTGAAGTAAACGGGTGTTGCGCATTCGAAAAACGTGATTTGTCGTCACTTCCGTCAAAACCGGAAGTTCAGGCACATCAATCTAGTACCAAACTAGTGGAAGCATTATACTCTTCGCCAATTTACGTAGCTTTTTATATAGTTGTTACACATTCTATAGGATACTCTTCGCAGTTTCTTGTAAATAATGTTAGTTTTTGGACATTCTAAATTTTGTGATACCAACTTGGAACTCTGGATTGCGAGACAAAGCTTAAGCCATTCGACCATCAGACATCACTACGAAAATTGAATGTCTGTAGTATATATCATTCGAGTATTATATTTCAACGAATTAGATATATCATTATGAAATATATACATCAGTAAAATGTATAAACAAAACAAATATATAGAGAATAAAATTTCGCAAGATTTCTATTTAAGTACAAATGATAAAAATATTGAAAATATATATTTTTTAATTCAAATGATTAATATTTTTTTTATTTACTGATTAATTTTTTTCAAATAAAATGGGGTTCTTCCTATAGCTAACGTTAACTTACTTTCCAAATTTCAATACAATCGGACTTTTCTTTCTTAGGTTATCGTGCTTACAAGAAACGTGACGGACGGACAGACGGACATTTTGAAAGTTGTTCAGAATTCCTTCACTAACATAATGATATGAAAATTTATTCTCTACGAGCGATATTTACTGATTTAGAAATGTGCCGATCAAATACAATATACTCTTCGTTTTTGCGAAGAGTATAATGGTAAATAGTCTGATTAGTCAATTCCAGCAGTTATCATTTCAATACCTACAGTATGTTTTGAGAAATCGTTGATACAGTATCGAGGTAGAATGGGAGAAACTGTCCATAATTTGCAGTTCTGCCAGAAGAACTTCTGTTCAGATCGGTTGAACATATCAAACATTCATCAAATTTGACAGGCCACCAATTTACCTATAAAACGTGCGGTGTCCTTTAGTCAGTTTTTCAGCTGAGTTGTAAGAGGTCGTCTACAGTAACACCCCTAGGAGGATTTTTGGACATGTGTTCATAGACTTTCGTGGACTTTTTGTCTAAAAATATAGTCAGGAATCAGCACCCGAAGCTCCTTCGAAAGTTCAGTGGGTTATCTTTCGAGACCTGAGTGAATGTGAGCGCATCATCAAACAATCCAGAATCCATTTTTTTTTAACGATTCAAATTTTTTAAACTATTTTGGCTCCTAATTATACAAAAAAGGAACGAAAAACTCATGTTCCCGGCATACATGAGACACATGTTCCCTTTATTAGTTGTCCATCAACTCAAAACAACTAATCTCCAGCCGGCATCATACAATGAGAGAAATGAAAAATAATAAGCGACGGTTCTTCTTACATAAACAAAGCCATAATCGAATAGACTGAACAACCACACAAACGAACAGTCTGTAATCCCTGTTAATTACAGGCACAAATGACCGAGTAGCGCGCATTTTCATTAAAGGGTTTAGTATAAATATACAAAACAAACAAATCACGTGAAAGATTTAGATATAGCTTTATCGAAATTATCACGACCGTGGATGTCGACGGATCGTATATAGATTTAGTGAGGGACCGACCTCATTAATATGTATGCCCATGTAAAAATTGTTATGTTTATAAATTTAAATAGACTCTATAATCTCTCATGTAATATAGGTCATGTCAACCACCGGTTGATAAACTTTCGATCGTTTATTGAAAATCTTACTAATTCTATTTTTTTTTACAAAAATCTTATCACAGATAAGTATAAACATATATTATATGCTTATATTAAGAGAAAGAAAATATATACATTATGTACAGTACAACTGTCACAATAATGTTATTTTTTAATTTAAACTATTCTGTTCAATACAACCAAAAATAAATAAAGCAAAAGAACTTAACAAAGTAGCAGTTACAACAAACTTTAAAACGTTCACATACACGTGCTTCGGGACCAAAGTACCCATTTAAACTACTTCAAGTATCAAGTACCAAATAGTTAGTTAGGGTACTTGGTACTTGTTGCATCAAGTATCAATTACTTTTCAAAAAGCAGAATACTTCAAGTATCAAGTACTTCAATGTAGTACTTGTAATTTTGGGTGTAAGTACTACTTGTACTACTTCAATTAGTCATTTAATTCTAACAAGTACATTTAACTACAAGTACTTTAAATTTTTTATTTTTATCTAAATCAATCTTTATGTTTAAATATTCCTGTACATTGACATAATTTTTATATTTAGGGTATATTTAAATAATGATACAGTTTTTTGAATTTGTTTTATTTATTTACTAAATGAGAAAATTTTGCTACTAAAAAACATAACATTCCATTTCATTAATGTATTCTAAAATAACTAAAAGTAAAAAATTTTAAATAATTTTTCAGATTTGACAAAATTTCTTGAATATTATGGTCCAGAAGATAGCTCGATATATGGAGCCTGGGATATAAATTATCACGACCGTGGATGTCGACGATTCGTATACTGTGTGTTTGTTTGTTTGTTTGTTTGTTTGTTTGTTTGTTTGTTTGTTTGTTTGTTTGTTTTCTTAACCGCTTCGCAAATATTTTTCTGAGTATTTTATCTTATGTGAGTCAGACCTCCCCCCTGCCCGTTTTGGCGCTAGCCACCCCAGAAAATATCGTTGTCAATGCTTATTGCTGGAAACCCATACGCGAACATTCTCTGCTTGCTCATTTTCCGGATTTTTGGCCAAAAATTGGACTTTCAGCCAAAAACGGGCCAAACCTGGTGCTTTTCAAAAAAAAAAGAAATTGGCACCTTCTCAAACTTGTAGTTTCTGTACCAAAGAGTAGTCTCTGTGAGTGCCAACATTTTCTTCTCGATGTAAGTATAACTTACCTGAACACATTTATATATAATATAAACACTCTCAATATACGACTACATGTTTATTACCTTCACACTATGTCTAATACAAACTAAACGTAAATGCTCTTTTTAGCAATAACGAATAACTGCTCTTACCAATCTCTGCAAGTTTCAACTGGATTGTAAACTTACTTGGTACTGCAAGTACTATTACTTCAAGCGCGTTTGCACGCATCCAGTAATTTAGATGAGTCGTTTAGTAATTTAGTACTCGACCAGCACTCGACCAATGCGGACAGCGCTTTCCAATAAGTCACTCAACCAAACACGCTGTCCGCATTGGTGGAGTACTGGTCGAGTACTAAATTACTAAACGACTCGACTAAATTACTGGATGCGTGCAAACGCGCCTTTCTATTAAGTTATACATGAAACGCATGTACACTGTACTATGCATAAAATAAATAGTCTGCTTGTGAAAATATATATTTGTTTATTTATTTTCCCATCATTTTAATACCTCAATATCTGAAAAATTTTATTATTTTTTTTTTCTGTTTAACATGTAAATTATATATAGGTCTGTAAATATATGTTATTTCAACTGTAAATTGGGCATTTAAACATAATTTACATTATACCGATGATATATTTCGTATTAATATTTGTTATATTCACTTTAAAAACAAAATCAAAAAAATAGAAAAGTAGCATTGTTCTTTAGTCTGTACTCTTAAACGAAAAATTTTCTCGGAAAATGTCAAGAATAACAAAAAGTTTAAAATCAACTTTATCAACTCTTCTATCTATTGATATATTTTCGAACAATGCTTCATTTACGAGTTATATTGCAAATAAAGGAAAAAATGGTAAATAATTTTTTAATTTTAAAGTGTGTTGCCCCACCTGTCACGCGTGCGGATAGTTGGCATATGTTTGTGGACATTCCAAACTATACTTTAAGAAAAAAAAATGCGGGTAAACAACATTTCGTAAAATGATCCTTTTTCGATCTATTCCCACTGGCCTATAAGTACTCTTCTTTAATTAAAATTGTTAGGAGCATTGACTTATTTGTACTCCAAATTTTCACGTCGAAATAGCACCTTTCATTGTCAATGGATTCGATCAAAATCAAAAATGCTATTCTTAGTAAAAGTGTAACGGTAGTTACTGGGATAATATAAAATAAACATGTTTTTTTTTGCTTAGAAACAGTACCGATTATTAATTTTCTCGCGTAAGGAGAGGATTTTACAGAGTGAGAGGGACATATGCGTTTACTTTCGATTTATTATACATATTTAAAAAACCAAACATAATATAATCTTTAAAACTGTTTTAGATACTTGCTATTGTTCTAGCGAATATAACTATACAATGTGATCTACCATGACATGCGGAAAATTTGACAGCAGGTTGTCCCCACCACCCCACCAAAGGGAGTTAAAAAAAGAAAAATTTAAAAAATTACCAAAAAAATGACCTCATTTTTTTTGTAGAAAGGCGCCGTCAATGACTTTAACCAATCTGACGTAACGCGGTACAACCATATCACTTTATCAGACTTGGGATTGACACTATTGACAGCAAAGCTGGAGAAATGACTTTTTGGTTTTTATCAAATCACACTACAAAAATAGCGAAATAAATCGAAAAGACATTAACCCCATGCCAGTGAACTCTGAAACAACAAGTAGATATAAGAGATATTTAATTAAACCCGTCAATAACACGCCGGTGTCCTGATTGTTCAACCGAAAGCAAAAAACGCGGCACTTTGACCACACTCGCCGGCTTCACTTTTTATGCCAATTAAGGAAATGTAAACAACTCCAATATGTTCTTTCACAAGTAAGTTCGTCGCCCTAATACTGACCTAGTCAATGACAGTAGTGTATCTTCGCTTTACTAATGATTTAATATACTAAATTACTTCAGAACACTCTAAAATTTTGCAGGGTCTTTCCCACATTGAAGACTAGTACACCATTTTATTTTCCACATATCATGGTAGATATATATTTTTTATTGTAAATCTCTGTTGTACTTGTAGTGGCGTGTGTGAGTCGGACCAACATGTAAATATTTTGAGCCGGAACAAGATTACCTCCTCCCCCCGTTTTCGAGGATGCTGAACACGATGGCGGTGTCAGAATTTCTCTTTGGGGTTGCGCAACCTCTCAAAACGGCCAAAAACCACCCCCGAGAGGGGTAAAACGCGCTTCATTCGATTTCCCTGCAGAAAATAGCCTTCCCCCCGTTTTCGAGGATGCTGAGCACGATGGTGGTGCTGGATATCGCCTTCGACCCCAACCAACCCCTCCATCGGCCAATACTCGCCCCCGAAAGGGGTGAATTTTTTTTTTTCGTAATATCAGGAAAATTGCATTTCTATCCGTTTTCGAGAATGCTGAGCACGATGGTGGTGCTGGATATCGCGTTCGACCCCGACCAACCCCTCCACCGGCCAATACTCGCCCCCTAGAGAGGTAAAACGCGCTTCACTCGATTTCCCTGGAGAAAAAAACCTTCCCCCTGTTTTCGAGGATGCTGAGCACGATGGTGGTGCTGGATATCGCGTTCGACCCCGACCAACCCCTCCACCGGTCAATACTCGTCCCCGAAAGGGGTGAATTTTTTTTTTTTGTAATATCAGCGGGAAACACATTTATTTCCGTTTTCGAGGATGTATTAATATGCACCCATACACATGTATATATAGCATATATATTATACATATATATAAAAAAAATTCACCCGTTTCGGGGGCGAGTATTGGCCGGTGGAGGGGTTGGTCGGGGTCGAACGCGATATCCAGCACCACCATCGTGCTCAGCATCCTCGAAAACGGGGGGAAGGTTATTTTCTGCAGGGAAATCGAGTGAAGCGCGTTTTACCCCTCTCGGGGGTGGTTTTTGGCCGTTTTGAGGGGTTGTGCAACCCCAAAGAGAAATTCTGACACCGCCATCGTGTTCAGCATCCTCGAAAACGGGGGGGGGAGGTAATCTTGTTCCGGCTCAAAATATTTACAATTTTCGGTTTTTTTTCCGACTCACACACGCTACTATTGAATATTGTAGTTTGTCAATGAAAATAGTTCCTCATTTCACTATTAGAGTATGACATTTAACTATATACAAAATTTGTGATAAAAACTGTATATGGCTGTATTCCTTAGAGCAATGGGGAGTACCTGAAACTATTTTAAAGACTATATCATTTATGATTTTTTAAATATTATAATATCATTCCTATCCAAATGTTAACAAAACAAACTGCCGACGCTGTACAAGAGTATGATGTTCTTAGATATTTTTTTAGAGCTCTCTACTTTAACTCCATAAATGTGCATGTATAATAATATTAAGGATGTCTAATCTAAACTATAATGTATTAAAATTTATACAGATCAAAGACCAGGCCAATGTCGTAGGTTCAGAAGCCAAAACTAAGAGGTTATATTGTCGCAAGTGAAGAATAATCTGACTTAAGTATGAGAATTTGGGAAAATTGATAGTAACCTAGTGGCCAGAAGTGGATTGAATTGACCTATTTCACGTTAATAAGTTTGGTAAAAAGTGTCATGGCGGAAATTAAATTGGTACCACTAAAAGTAGTATAAAGTCACTGCACTTCTTGATCAACTCGTCTAATTCTCAAACTTTATAGGAATGAAATACCTATAATATAATAATCATATCATTGTATTCAGTACCTTAAATGTCAAGCTTACTTTAGCAAGTTGAAGCTTTAAGTTTAAAGCGTACTTTAGTAAGATTAACATTAAAGATACTGAAAACAATGATAGCCCAGGGTCGATCCAGGTCGATGCTCAACAAATTAGAGACAAGCTGAAATTTAGTTTGGTGCTTTGTTTTGAAGTGCTAAATATACTCTGAAACCCCAGTGGTGAGTGGTTGAGCCCGTCCTCCCAAAACAACCCCCCAAAAGGGGTAAAATCGTCCATTTTTTACTTTTTTCTTTATAACTCGAAAACGAAGCATTGCAGGAAAAAATTCCAAGAGGTCAAAGTTGAAGAACAGAAAATTTCCTATGACATACGTTTACTTTGAGAAATTTTGAGTTAACAGTGGCGGAGCAATGAATTTTTAAATTTAGGGTGTTTTTCTAAATATTTCGAAAAAGTGCTAAATTATGTTTTTTTGGCTAGGTAACTTCAATTTTAATCAAATATATAATAATACAGTGTAGCACTGTAGGGCTATAAATTTTTGAGGGTACTCTATACTCTATGGTGGGTAAAATAATAAAGATTAAATAAACCAAAACGTTTTAATTTTAAAATAGGATTAAAAAAGAACAAACAACTTGTAAAGATCTTCTTCATCTATGTCCAAATTTACAGCCTGGTTTAGAAAGTAATTTCGTTGCATTTACTACATGCCATAGTGCACTTCAGGCCATTTTGTTTGCATGCACATACTTTTTTACATCGTCCTGATGAACACCTACAAAAAAAATTATTTGTAGAATCCATGTAGGCAATGTTTTGGTCGGAACGAATTGGCTGCAACTCTTGGTTTTTTAAACTCCAACTCCAATCTTGCGGTGGTAAATGGTTATTTAATCACGTTTGTACCTAAAAAGTTGAAAAGAATATGACCTAAAGTTTTAGTTGCATAATAAATCTGACTTTGACTTACCTGGTGGAAAACTCTAAAAAATCTAATCTAAAAAAAAATATAACACTTTGCGCTGCTTGAGGTAGGTGGTAATGTGGCCAAGTTAAAATCAGTACTAAGGTTTCGTTTACGTACGTACTGATGATAAAGAATGTATCCAAATCTGTATTTGATGAATTTTTAACATATGCTGCTATAAATAATACAATGAGTACTATTCTTTTGCTCGTAGACCTGCAATTTTGTTTAACTGTTTTGGTCCATAATGTGCGCCACTCTAGAATATTTTTATATAATATTGATTTATTCCGGTGATTACTACATACTTTAATAATAATTAATCCTAACTTAAAATATTACCATTTTGAATAAAATTATATTAAAAATTCATTTCTCCGCCACTGCTAGGTCAAAATTTCTAACAATAGGCTTATCTGATAGGAAATTTTCTGCTCTTCAACTTTGGCCTCTCGGAATTTTTCCCTACAATGCTTCGTTTTTGAGTTATAAAGAAAAAAATGAAAGAACAATTTTACCCCCTTTTGGGGGTTGTTTTGGGGGGACGGGCACAACGACTCACCGCTGGGGTTTCAGGGTATATTTAGCACTTCAAAACAAAGCACGATACCAAATTTCAGCTTGTCTCTAATTTGTTGAGCATCACTCATATAACATGAGGAATCGACCCTGGGCTATGAATGATATGATTATTGTTATATGTATATTTTATTATCTAATTGTTCTGTATATTGTTTTTGTATCTAATTGTTGTAATGTTGGTACCTCGTTATGTCATTTTATCTCATATCACTATGATTACCTACTTTAGTTAAGCACTTTGAATACTTAACTACTTTATATTACATGTGATTGATTATATTCACTATCATCCAATCCCACTATTATTTTGACATGTCACATCTGTACTTATGTATAGCTAACGTGAATAAAGAATTATTATTATTATTATTATGTTATAGGTATTTCATTTTTACATAATTTGGGAATTAGACTAGTTGGTCGATATGTGCAGTGACTTAGTAATACCAATCCATTTTTCGCCTTTTTACCAAACTTTCTAACGTGAACTAAGTCAATTGGATTTATCGGATTATAAGCCCAAATTTAGCACACTACTAAGTCTAAGACATCATGTCGCCAGACTCAATTTAATTAAAAATAAATACTGAAAAAAACATCATAATCTGTCTGTTTCGAACCCGCGACACTTGAATTTCAAGCCAAAGTGCAAACCACTGGACCAGCATTCCCTATATTGGAATTATAATGTACATGCAATATATTACTTCCACGTCCAGTGGAAGTATAGTAACGACAAAAAATTTTTAAGAGATTTGTATTGTCCAAATAGGCTTAAAATGTCGAGATTTTAAGTTTGAACGAAAAAAAATTTCTGTCTGTCGGTCTGTCTGTCGGTAACTTTTTTTTTGTGCGCACGTTTACTCTGGAACCGTTTAAGATATTGACTTGAAATTTGGTACACATATGTACTTTAACGAGATCTAGAACTAGATTATATTTTCATCTTGTTCCGTCGAAGGGTTGGGGGGTAAATTGGGGTAAATTTGGGGTAAATGGGTAAATCAAGCAGGTAAGAGTTCATGAAATTAGTATTTAGTATATACAAGAGAAGCTAAGGTCTCAAAAAAATTTTTGGCATTAGCCACCCCCATTACCACCCCCACCTCCTTATTAAAGGGGATGAAAAAAAAAATGTGATTTAGTGTATGTACAGGAACCAGAAACCTCAAAATATTTTTTTACTTCATCCACCCCCCACTACCACCCCCCTATCACCACCCCCATCCCACTACCGATGTGGAGAATCGTTTTATGGGTTTTTGGGGTAGAGGATTTCAAATATTATATTATTAAAGTTTCATAAACAATTATTTTCACACATACAAAGTTTTTTCGTTGTGAGTGACTTGGATAGAGAATCTGGATGTGGAAGTAGTGATTCCTTGGGCAGCGGTTTTTTATTTAAAAAATGCCAACTCTTACACTAAAACCTGAAATTGATTAATTTTGAATTAAATTTAATTAACTCTGGTTACATGATGTACCTAAGCAATCGAGTAGGCAATATCATTTTATGTATGAGAGATATTAACACTTTGTATGGAGTAAAAATTATATTTTAGATATACAGGGTGCGCCACTTAAAACTCCCCAGCGATGACCATGTTGGGCACATCAAATTGTAGACATTTTTAAAGCCTTTATACATGCATACAAAGTGATTTAAAAAAATTTTTTTGGAAAAATTGTTAAGAAAGGAAACTTAATTTTGAATATTTTCACTTGAGAAACTTATATTTTTTCCTACTTCAAGTCTACCACGTGTAAAAATGTTAAAACAGTTACAGCTATTATGTATAAAACTCAGGGGCGGCTGGTGAAATTTCAACAATTTTTTTCTCGTCTGTGGCGCATGGGACCCATACGAAATATGGGAAATAGCAAATAGAGAAGCACTCCTCTAACGACCCCTAAAAAATTTTGAAAAAGCAGTTTGCGAAAAAATTTTTCCAAATTCGGTTGACCCCCTTAGGTCTAGGGACTCCTGTTTAAAATTAATTTTTTTTGTCATATACATTTTACTTTTCATAAAAATACAACAACAGGTTTTGAAGTGTATGAAAATATTTCCATTACTAACTGAGATACAACGAATTGAAATTTTATCATTTGTTAAATTGTAAATTACAAAATTTCAGTTCATTGTGTTTCAGTTAATAATGAAAATATTTTCATAAACTTCAAAACCTGTTGTTGTATTTTTATGAAAAGTAAAATGTATATGACAAAAAAAATTAATTTTAAACAGGAGTTCCGAGACCTAGGGGGGTCAACCGAATTTTGAAAAAATTTTTCGCAAACTGCTTTTTCAAAATTTTTTAGGGGTCGTTAGAGGAGTGCTTCTCTATTTGCTATTTCCCATATTTCGTATGGGTCCCATGCGCCACAGACGAGAAAAAAATTGTTGAAATTTCACCAGCCGCCCCTGATAAAACTTTTTTGAAACATTGCTGTTCGAAAGGAATTGGTTTGAAGCTGCTCCTTATGCCGTGTTTCGTACCCGTGACTTGTTCGATTGTTTAAGAACGTACACTTGTTTTTATAAACGTAAACCAATACATATATACTCACTAAAGTTAAGATTCTGAGCAGAGCCTTAGCGAGCCAACTTTTTTGGGGGGTTATTTTTCAAAGGAGCCCGCACAAAAGCAATGGAAAACGACTCCCCGTCGATTTGACTGAAACTTTTAGAAAATGTTCTTCTCGACATCCCGAACAAAAGTCTCCATGGGCACAACAAAATTCTATGATTAGTTTTCGAGTTATGGGACGTTGAAGTCCCAGATTTCACGGGATCCTAGGAGTGTAAGTAGCATAGGGTAGGTATAATACTGCTAATAATTGAGTTATTATTAATTCCAAATGCAATGAAAGTTATATCTCTTGATATTGCAAGACTTTTCACTGAAAATCAAGCTTGAACAAGTCGGAAAATGTTGAAAACCCCGGAAATTCATGCGAAATCCACGATTTTAAATACATTACGTTGAAACCTATACAAGTATCTAAGACTCAATGTACCACAAGATTTTTCACTTGTAACTCAGATTTAGCGATTTTACAAGGTTTTCCACATCGTTTATTTAGTTTAAATGTTAAATATCTCAGAAACTATGTCACTTAGGCCAAAAACGATAATAACCAAAATGAAAAACTATTAATTAGGCTTTCAAATGATTTTTTTCCTATTTTTATAGCATAAAAAACCAAAGAAGTTATGACAGAAACAATGTACCTTTTTCTACGATTGTGTTAAAAGTCTTTTCTAACTTCAAAACGACTGCGGAAAGCGTCACTTTGCCGCACGATGGCGGCGCATTTTTTCGTTATTTCTGCATGGCAGATTTTTTGGGATTTTCATTCAGAGACTCCTGGATAGCCATAGAATACAATCCCCAAGAAAATAGCTTGTTACTTTTTCTGGGTCAACTTTTAATTTTACTGTACTATTATTCTATTGTAACTGGATGTTACGATGGTAATGTGTAACATTTAATATAATCAGTATTGTTTGTCATGTGCAACACTGTGCACATAAATACGAATGGAAAAATGAGGTTTGACTTCAATCTCGATATTTTTCTGCCAATACGTTTTTACGTTTTATATAAGAATAAGTCATATTAAATTTCATCAAACTGTTACACGATCATTTTAATCGAATGTGTCCAGAATGGATGATTAAAGAAATCTGAGATGTACACCTGAGGTCTGTCTGCTTCAGGCGTCTTGACGTTCGCGACGACACTTTTTCTTAATAATGTGCATCAGATGTCCGAGAAACTCGTTAAGATAACGAAGAGTTGCCGTGGGCGACAACACATATAATTATATTGTAATTTCAGTGAATTCCTCTATAGTTTTTTACAAGTTCATTATCGTGTTGTTTATTATGCAGTTCCTTTACGTAACTCTTGAAATTAGTTACCTACTACTTACTTTTACAGACCATGATTGTTTATTTTCAATAGAACTTCTTCTTATTAGTCCGTCCGAACTATACAAGTATACATTACTCTAGTTGGCGTCCCTTTACTGTATGGTACGTCCGACAGCGTCCGTCGACTGTCGCGGTTTTAGACGATCGAAGCTCTTGTTCATCATACCTGCACAGTAGCTCAGTCGGTTAAGACGTATTGTATGGCAAACCCACGTTCTCATAAAACACACTATCTCTCCAAAATACCCTCCCTCCCTCTACCCCCTCCCTTGATCCCTCGTTGAATTTTTGTTCGTAAGTAATATCACTGGTGCCCTGAATTTTATCGGTAAAATTTTTTGGAAAGCGTGGTTGCCTGGTAATATAAAGAGTGTAAATTGACAGTTTATTATCTGATTAAGGGCCGGTTTATCAGTGCGCGGTTAAATGTTCCTGTTACATAGCTGCCAGTCAACTATAGCTGGCTGTTAAAGTCTCTGTTAAATTAAAAAGTGTTTTTCTTCAAGCGTATTAAAATGTTTAAATTATGTCACCAAAAACAGAAGTAGAAGTAGGACATTGTTTTACTAGTAACAAAATGTTAGTACTGAACGCCACCGTAGTGGACATTGTTTTACTAGTAACATAATGTTAGTTCCGAAAGCGCCACCGCAGTCGGTATTGTTTTACTAGTAACATAATGTTAATACCGAAAGCCACCGGTGGCGCGCTATCCACTAGCCACTTGCCATATTGTGTCAACATGTAGACTGTAGTTTGAATATTTGTACATTTATGATAAATAAATGAATTTTTGCATTTTAATACGCTTGAAGAAAAAATAGTATATATTACACGGAGTAGAACGCCTTTTTTTGTGTTTCGCCCAGTTTGCGGCTTCGGCTTCGCCTCAGCCGCAAATCCTGGGCTCAACACAAAAAAAGAGTGCGTTCTACTGCTAGTAATATAATATACTATTATCCTGCCTTCGACCAACCGGCAGTTAGAAAACCGTCAGCTACATAAAATATAAATTTGGCAGCAGATGGGATGTAGGCAATGTTGCCGGAAATACTAATTTGTAGCATGTTTAAAGAGTATGTACCTGTTTATATTTTGTGTTTCATGTATTTTTTAAAGGAAATTGTTTAAACAGGTTAAAAATAATACTTACAGAAAGTTATTTTGCGAGTAGAAATATGTTTTCCAATTCAGTAACTAAAAAAAGATGAAAATGTAGACGTGATAAACCACCGAAGGAAATAGATATTTGTAAATAAGCAACTATATAAATTCATAATTTCTAACCCAAGATTTTCGGTTATTTTTCATCCTAATTTGGTTGGTACTTTTTATTCTTGTGTTTGTAATATAAATGATAACTGTCTTTGGGTACTCCGTTTGTGATAATGGAATAGCAATAAAAAACCTAAAAGGTCTGCAAATTTCAGTCCTTTGTTAGTCGAAATCTTTTATGAAATTCTATATTGTCTAATTCTTCAAAAGAATCGATTCTTTCCTTATAGTGGAGTCAATAGAAATTTTCAATTCGGAAAAAATCCGGGAAGCGGTAACTTTTGAGGATATATCCCTGGTGAACATGTCAAGAACAACATTCCAAAAGTTACCAACAACAGTCCTTGAGAGTAATTTTTTATTAAACAAAATATTTGCAGAGTACCAGTCTTTGTCAAATATATCTTAAAATATTTTTTTCTTTCAAAAAGTAATTGCGCCATTCGAAAGTACGGGAAATTTCACATCAAAAATGTATATGAAGTTTTTTTGTGTGATCAAAATGTAGGCTCCAGATTTTTTGTTTAACGCACGAAAATGGAACGCAGACAACTAGTTAATGAAATTTACCTCACAAAAGCTTAAATGAAAGAAGAAACATGCAGTTATTGGATTATTATATTTTCAAATATAATTATGAATGTATGTAGGAATAGTGCATATATGAAGTAGGAACATAAAGAGATTTGCGATGAAATAGGTTAAAGCAAAAACTTGGGTCTTTTGCATTTTACTCTTGAAGTAATAAAAAGATCCGATGAGTGAAAAAATCTCAAAAAGTTATTTTTGAAAATATCAAAATTTTGAGAAGATGAACAAATTTTGTATATATAACTAATATATAACTTTAACCACCTATTTCTCTGGTTTAATTCGCGTTATTAAATCTTTGTAGGTGCAATTTTTAAAGCTTGAAATTCGTAATTTAAGATGCTTCAAGGGGATTTACCTTAAAAATTAAATTAACCTCGTTTTTTTACGAAAATGGGTGAAATTATGGGTAAAATAAACGTTAATAACTTTTATAAAAAAATTTATTTAGCCTACCTGTGCAGCATATGTTTATAGTAGGACCTCAAAATAAGTAAATCTGATGATGAAAAAATTTTGGAATATATATAAACCCATACTTTTCACGAAATATTGAAAAACTCAAGTTTTTTCGGTAAATCGACTTAATGTTGATTGTTTCTAAAAATTTTTTCCTGTTTAAAATATCGACAACATATTAAAAATATTCACGTAGTGCAGGGCTATGAGTCAAATTATAATGCTTGAATAATAGAAAGAGATTGAAGTAAAACAGCATCTTCGCGGTAAGCGGTACGTATCACTGCCCCACACGCTGTGTTGTGTGTGTGCCCGCAGAGCAATTTAAAAGTATTTTGGGCACTTTTCCATAGACCATCTAGTAATGCTATGTACAATAACACTTTTCTCAGCTTCTTTTTAAGTTTTTATGTAAAAATTTAAATTGTGTTTGAATTGAATAGTGTATTGAATTATTTTGTTGCTTGATACTCGGCTATATTGGATCAGCCAATTTTAATTACGATTTTTTGACATCATAATCTGTTTCAGCGACCTCGGCAACCCCCTTATATGTCAATTTGAATTAAATTTTAAAAAAATTTTCAACTTATAATAATTTTGTTAAAAAAAGTTTCTTTTTGTTTAAATAATTAATAAACAATTTTCTCTCGATTATATGTTTATCCCTTTGTACTTTAAGCTATGTAAAAGTGATATCAAAAGGTTTTAGGAAAATCGAAGCTTCCCGTAATTATTACGAAATAATGCATATTTTCAGCCTCTATTGACTCCACTATTAACTGTATAAGGTCTTCTCTCATAATCAAAAAAAGTCCTCATCTTCCTCACAACGTCGATTTCTTCAAAATACATTTGATTTTTATATTTTCTTGACACAAACACGAACAAACGGTTTATAACCTTACTTTATCTATGTAAACAGCATTGTAGCCTCCAGCTATCTCCATAGCAGGCAAAAAAGCGTCTGTTAAAGTAGCCGCGACTTTGCCTTACGGTTTGGGTTAACCGGAACACTAATAAACAATTTGACGTTAATATGACCGACAGCTAATTCTTGACCAACGGCTAAAGTACATAACCGTGCACTGATAAACCGGCCCTCAATCCCGAGCGTTTCAGCAGGAGGGATTTAATATTTGATAATAAACTGCCAATTTACACGAATTAAGTATATTACCTTTTGGCAACTTAGGTTGAGAAAAACTTTACAGATAAAATTTAAAAGCACTAGTGGTATTTGGGGAGAATATTTCACGGATAAATAAAGTACATAAAACATCCTCAATATTAAGTTTTGCCATCAACTTTCTCCAGACGTTTTCTTACAATTTTTTTAATGTTTACTGACTTTTATATTCAATTTCAGTATTTACGTCACATAAAAATGTATTTCTAAACCTACTCGTCTAATAAAGAACAAAGTAGATATAATTATTTATTTAAGAATTGCAGCTGCAAAGAGTCCACGAAATTCGCCATATTCTAAATGTAATGACAATCAATAAACCAATATACCTTGAACCATAGGTATTGTAATGCATAAACTGGACCAGCACTGCTAAGAGTCTTCACTGTAAACAGTTCTTATGCAAACTTCGACCAATCACATTAAGCATAAAGACAGAGAGGGCGCTACCAATGTTCCTTATGTTCTATTTTAAGTTTATCAAAGAGATAATTCTAGTATCGCCATCTAAAAACAATAACGCTAACCGCTACATACAGAGAATCGCCAGAAAGTGTAATATACAAGAATTATTATATAAGTGTTTAATATACATATCTAATTCTTATTTTCAATTTGAGTGTAAATATTAAGATACGGTTGTTTAGTTAAGCAGGGGGTATTTATCCTCTGAGAGTTGAGTTGGAATAAGTGTTATGAATTATTGTAATGTAGGATACAGTGGTTCCCTCTACTACATCAAACTGCGCATGAAGAGGCCGGCTGCAGTTAATCGAAGAGATCCGAGTAAATCAGGCGCAGAGCCATGGAGGTAGAATATAAATAAGGAGTAGCCATAAAGCTTATATCCTACAGTGAGAAAAGGCCGCAGAAGGCGTGGCTTGTGATCACACTGTCATGAACGGTTCGCCAGGTCCTGATTTAAAAAAAAGTTTATTCAGCATTTAAGGAGATACATGTTAGTTGACTTTACACATTGACACTACCATATATCAAGCCAGTCGAATAAAGAATGAGATGACGGTTTCACATTTCAAGCAAATATAATTTAATATAATCTAAAATACAATCTAAAATAAATAGAAAATAGTTTCAACATATCTTTTGAGTACAGACCTGTTTTAGCCTATGAAAAGTGATTCCAAAACATTTCTTCTTATCGATACTACTTTGATTTGTACAGCTACTTGGCGGACACGAAATCATATGCTATGGAGAAAAACACTATTTTCTATCAAAAACATTTATTTTATAATAATATTAAACCAAGATACATGTCGCGTTTTGTTGACGTTTCGATCATACTAAAATGAGGAATGTGCTACCACATTCTGCTTCTTATGGTGACTCCTTACTTATTTAACCTCCTTGGTCAGAGCCAGCGATTGCCAGCGGGTGCACTCAGACGAAGACGATTTGAATTAATTTTCACTTTTGTTTTATTCATTTCTAAGATAAAGTATTTTTTGGAGAATATATCTTTTCACCGTGGAACAACATGTTATTCCCATTTTAGGTGATGGCAATTGTTTATTTGTAATTTTGTGTATTTTTTAATATTATGAAGGTGTTTTGTTGTTTGTGACCCATTAATAATTTAACTGAATATGAAAATTTGTTATCGTTATATGGTACATACATTGATCATGTTGACATGCATTGCATGCATTAGTCAATTGTTTTCTAATTATTTATTTAGAGTATATGGAGCAGGCCCGACGAGAGGGAGGTGATGCGGGAGTGATTCCCTCAGGGCCCGAGCTTGTTTTGAGGGACTCGGGCTTGTTTGGGGGGCTCGGAAGATTTTTTGAGGGGCCCGGGCTTGTTTGGTGGGGCCCGGAAAATTTATTTTTTCGGATTTCTCCCTCCCGCTCATCAATTTTCAAAAAAAAATTCCCCCGGATCCGTATTTTCTCTCCACGGCCCTATTAGTAATTAGGAATAGTGAAAAATAAGTTGGAATTTAACATATACAGGAAAATTACCAACACTCTTAAGGTCTCTCTTTTGTGATTGGTCCATAAAAACCGTTGAGTAATGAATATGAATTATTATGATTGGTCCATTGACTAATGAATTATTATCCACGGCCTTGGGTAAAGAACCTTTGTTGCGCTGAATTTGAATCTGGAGTTAGAATTGCTCCATCACCCACCATTTTTTTGTAAGTCACGAAAATAACCTAAAAGAAAACTCTTAATGAATTATTTAATAGTCGAACAAAAAATATTTTATCTGCTTATCTAAAGATCTAATGTTTAATGTTAGGTACCTACTTTATATTCTAATGATTATTTGTGCTGAAAATGAAACTATTGACATCAGACGCAGCTAAACGTTTCAGTTTTCAAGCTCACGCGGTGTGGAAGCAGCTACTTAATTCGAAATGGAGAAATAAAAATTTCATTACTAAATCACATTGTGTACCATTTGCGTTTAAACTGAAAACTACATCTGAACGATAATATGTAACCGAACAATATATTTCGCATGTTTTTGACAAGCACCCCTCCTTACCAACCTTTATTTACCTAGAAGAATTGCAGATGATAGGTGAATACGTAATCATTCAATTTGATGGCCTGTCCAATTCAATTTTCTATTTATATTATGGAACTGATTAGTTGCAAATGTACGTAAAATAATCGTGTGCCCATGATAATACAAGTATTATGCTACAGTAACTAGTTAATATTTATAAAGAAAATTTGATTAGAGAGCCGGACCACTATACTTTCTAGCTGGTAGTACACAATTATAAAATAATGTCATAACAATAATTATTAACTGAATCATCAACATAATATCAGATCTAAGTTAAATGTTGATAAATTCAAGGAGAGAAACCGTTAGACAGAAAATTAATAGCACTTTATCATTTACAAATTATTTATATTAAATTTGTTATCTGTTATTATGTGACTTTGGGAACATGTCTCCAAATATTGATTCACTGACCATTTAGGGATAAATGAGAAATACTTTAAATTTATTTTTAGTTATTTATAAAAAAAATCCTACTCATCCAAATTTCTAGTAAATACAAAAAAAACAATTCATAAATCAAAATTGAAAAAGGTCAAAAGGAATAAGATAAAACATAAGTATATTTCTCTCGTCAAGATTCGACGGAGTGGGAATATTTAGAAATGTATCCCAGAAATTATTCTTTAGAGGCGCACCTTTGAACTTATTACAAACACTCAAACACATTTTCAAGGTGAGACCTTAGAGAAAAGTTGATAAAAACAAAGTAGTACAATGCCTTAAGGGTCTACATCCAGCGGCAGGGAGCCAGCCTTGTCGGCATGCTTTGAACTCATTCGTAAAAGTGAACTGGTCGATGGGAAAATCTAATTTATTGACCAGAACAAAAACCCATTGACCGGGGGTATAGAATTCAATTAGAACGTTCATACTAGAATCCCTTAACTATCTATAAAAGGTTTATCTTCCTATAAAATTTGAGCCCCCCCAACTCCCTTTTTAGGGGTAGTTTACTCTTGTAATTTTTCAGAAAATCTCATTGACCGGGGGTATAGAGTCGTTTTAGAGCACTCATATTGTAGACTATTAACTATCTCTAAAGAATACATCTCTTCGTGGAATTTGAGCCCCCCAACCCTTTTTTTAGGGGTACTTTACTCTTGTAATTTTTCAGAAAAAACCATTAACCGGGGGTATAGAATTCAATTAGAACGTTTATACTAGAATCCCTTAACTATCTATAAAAGTTCTAGTATGAACGTTCTAATTGAATTCTATACCCCCGGTCAATGGTTTTTTCTGAAAAATTACAGGAGTAAAGTACCCCTAAAAAAAGGGTTGGGGGGCTCAAATTTTATGAAGAGATGTATTCTTTAAAGATAGTTAATAGTCTATAATATGAGTGCTCTAAAACGACTCTATACCCCCGGTCAATGAGATTTTCTGAAAAATTACAAGAGTAAAGTACCCCTAAAAAGTGAGTTGGGGGGCTCAAATTTTATAGGAAGATAAACCTTTTATATATAGTTAAGGGATTCTAGTATGAACGTTCTAATTGAATTCTATACCCCCGGTCAATGGTTTTTTCTGAAAAATTACAGGAGTAAAGTACCCCTAAAAAAAGAGTTGGAGGGCTCAAATTTTATGAAGAGATGTATTCTTTAGAGATAGTTAGTCTATAATATGAGTGCTCTAAAACGACTCTATACCCCCGGTCAATGAGATTTTCTGAAAAATTACAAGAGTAAAGTACCCCTAAAAAGGGCGTTGGGGGGCTCAAATTTTATAGGAAGATAAACCTTTTATAGATAATTAAGGGATTCTAGTATGAACGTTCTAATTGAATTATATACCCCCGGTCAATGGGTTTTTGTTCTGGTCAATAAATTAGGCAGGCCCCTGGTCGATCAGTGAATAAAAATGTTATTAATGATTTAAATTTGAAAATTTCTTTTTTGATTTTTGTGTTTTTGTAATTGAAGAGAAATCTGGTGGAATGATATTTCATTTAAACATCTTAATCTAATATATAAAAATCTCATGTCACAGTGTTTGTTATCGAACTCCTCCGAAACGGCTTGACCGATTTTTATGAAATTTTTGGTGTATATTTGGTAGGTCTCAGAATAGGTCGTAGGCTATTTTTTATACCCCTAGGTGATAAGGGTGGCCCTATCCAGAAATTTTATTTTTATTTTTTGGACAAAAATTTATAATTTATATGGCAAAACAACGTTTGCCAGGTCAGCTAGTATTTGTATATTTTACAAATATCCGTTTCATAATATAATATACTATCGTGAAAATATGATTTTAGCTCGTGTCTTATAATGTAAAAATTTCCATTTTTTTGCGTGTAAAGGTGGTGGTATAGTTCATACTCTTTGGACTCGGAATCCAAGGGTTCCGGGTTCGAAACCCAAATGGGGTTTGGTATGTTTTTTTATTTTTTACTTTATTTTGCACTGAGTCTTTTACCAACTAAGTTCGTATTATAAAATTGAAAATGTCTAAAACTGACATTATTTATAAAAAAACTGCGAAGAGTATCCTATAGAATGTGTAACAATTATATAAAAAGTTCAGTGAACAGGCGAAGAGTACGTTTTTAGCTTGTTTTTTGATAGATTCAATTTTTTTGAAAAAACATAGTCTTCGAAAAATGGCTATAAGTACTTCACTTTCTGTCAGATTTTGTTATGAGAAGAAAAATTCTATTCTTCGAGAGTTGTTCAATATTTACAATTTTTTTTCTATATAGTCATTATTCAGAAAAACCTTTAAATTGTAAAAATTCCAAGAAAATAAAAGTTTCTAAATCTTTGTAATACGAGAATAATGTACGATCCAACGAAATCATTACAAGTAAATGTAGTAATAATAATACAAAAATAATGCCATGTATAATAATTCACAAATTATCTAACGATAAAATATTTAACATTAATCAGAGAATATTATTTAGGTATTATGCAAATTACAACTTACACAATAAACTAAATTTCAATTACATTTTGCAGAATTGTGTTACTTACATTCTGAAGGTGTATTAAAAATAATTATAGATATAAAAAATGTAAGATATACTTACAAACGTTTTTTATTTTTTTGAAAACACAGTCGCCCGACTGCCCAATTCGCGCACCGTTACGCTCGCGAACACTACTTTTTCATATTTTTCGAAAACTAATTATCATAGAGTAATGTTTTTTTTTAGGTGAACTAAAAAAATAGCACTTCAAAATGGTAGACATGATTTTTCGACACGGCATTCCATTCAAAAGATATTTAACTTTAATTGGATTTTTTTATGCAAAAAAATTTTCTATTTTTTCAAATTAAATTTTCTCCACTTTTTTCTGAATAATGACCATATAGAAAAAAATGTGTAAATGTTGAACCACTCTCGAAGAATAGAATTTTTCTTCTCATAGCAAAATCTGACAGAAAGTGAAGTACTTACAGCCATTTTTCGAAGACCCTTTTTTTTTCAAAAAAATTGAATCTATCAAAAAATAATGTAGTAAAATTTCAAAAATTTTTCTAAAATATTGCTGAAATTAAAATTTTTTACAAAATTTCGTTTTCTTTTAATTTACTCCTGACCTATTAAAGCTATCTTAACGTTCGAGGGCTAATTTTATAGATTTTTTTAATACTTATGACTTTCTCATTTGAACTTTCCTTTCAGATTAGCCTTCTATTTAAACGCGAAAAACCGATTTTTCGACTTTACGACCTCCCCCCTATCTGACATCAGTTGGCACGCTATAAGGGCTTGTTTTGGATGTCCACATCAACTTGAAACAATAAAATCGTGATTATGTATTTTCACCATGTCAAATTACAACTCGACTGAACTATTAAGGGATTATCGACTTTTTGCCCCTTAACCTTAAACCAGGTTATGGTTTACAAGATAGCAATTGTTTTCAATATTCTGATATTCCAATGAAACATGACCGGGCGACAAGAGGCGTGGCTTACGCCTTCACAGAGTATTCATATATGACGAGGACGTTAACCACTTTAATATATCTACGAATGCACTATACAATATGTTACTGAAATTTCGGAATTTCACCAAACATAGTGAAGACTTGAACTCAAAGTTGTTTCACAATAATCACGAATTTTACGTCCGTCATTCAACTATTTTGAAGGTGTCTTTACGTACAAGGCACGCCCGTCTGTGTGTGATTTATATTTTTCTTTTCTGTAAACGAGGTGTCCGTCAATAGACGTTACCTATTATTATTCTAAAATGCAACGAGATCAGATTGAAGAACTTTGTTTGGAGAAATTTCGAAACATTTTTTAATACACCTTACTTTTATATAAAATTAAGGAAACACATACCCATCACTACTAGTGCTGGATACCATCATTTTAAAATATTATCACTTCACACAAAAACACACGTTCTGAATTAATAATTTACAGCTTATAATGTTACGATAATAACTAATTAAAATGAACAAAC
The DNA here is from genome assembly GCA_936432065.2 of Rutpela maculata. NCBI lineage: Eukaryota > Metazoa > Arthropoda > Insecta > Coleoptera > Cerambycidae > Rutpela > Rutpela maculata. The sequence goes on along the minus strand of OW386286.2, from coordinate 586,111 downwards.
TCGTATTCAAAGTGATTAAAGTTCATTATTCGTGTTTATGTATATATATAAATTATATCAGTTTTATAATAACGCATATATATACTAAATAAACTCATTTAATTAAATCTAATTCACAACCATTTAGTGCCTCATTGCAACGTTAAAATTAATTTTAAATGTAGTATTTAATAATTTGAGTCATGAAATAAAACGGGGATGGGAGTTCTGGTCTAAGTGTTCATTATTATACTCTTCGCAAAAACGAAGAGTATATTGTATTTGATCGGCACATTTCTAAATCAGTAAATATCGCTCGTAGAGAAAAAATGTTTATATCGTTATGTTAGTGAACGAATTTTGAACAACTTTCAAAATGTCCGTCTGTCCGTCTGTCCGTCCGTCTGTCCGTCTGTCCGTCCGTCACGTTTCTTGTAAGCACGATAACTCAAGAAATAAAAATACGATTGTATTGAAATTTGGAGAGTAACTTAGTGTTAACTAAGGATAAAGTAAAAAAATATTTTGAGGTTTCTGGTTCTTGTACACACACTAAGTCACATTTTTTTTTCATCCAAAAATGCCAAAAATTTTTTTGAGACCTTAGCTTCTCTTGTCTATACTAAATATCAATTTTATGAACTCTTACCTGCTTGATTTACCTGTTTACTCCAAATTTACCCCAATTTACCCCCCAACCCTTCGACGGAACAAGATGAAAATATAATCTAGTTCTAGATCTCGTTAAAGTACATATGTGTACCAAATTTCAAGTGAATATCTCAAACGGTTCCAGAGTAAACGTGCGCACAAAAAAGTTACAGACCGACAGACAGACCGACAGACAGACCGACAGACAGAACATTTTTTTTCGCTCAAACTTGAAATCTCGACGTTTCATGACATTCTAAGCCTATTTGAACAATAAAAATTTTTAAAATTTTTTTTGTCGTTACTATACTTCCACTGGATGTGGAAGTAATTATTGTATACGATGGTGATCAGACCGGCCATCACATACGCGGCGCCGGTGTGGTGCAGCATCCCGGCCACGACAATGCGGAAACTTAGAGTTTTAGAACATAAATTTATGCGCCTCATTTCAGACTCCGGTAGGTACACCTCCCTCAGAGATCTCTATGCACGTTGCCACGACATAACCCCACTAGCGGACTTCGTCCGGGAAACTTCCCAAAAATTCTACCAATTCAAACTGGGCGAAAGTCCGCTAACCCGAGACATCACACGAATCAGACAGCATAATGCTATACTTTTCAACCTGAAACACCCATTACCATACCAGGCGTTGCCTATCTTTCGGCAACCTCCCTAGCCACATCATTCCTATACCACAATTTCCTTTCACCACCTTTTATTTTCACCACCTTTTACTTGTACCCCCTCTATCCCTCCATTAGTTGCATTTTTATTATTTTTGTCAATTTTTGTTCTTTTGTCCCTTTTTGTTCTTCTTCCAAATTCCCTTTAGACCAATAACTGCTAGTAAATCCCAACTTTTAAAATTATAATCTCCCCTCACCCCATCCTTCCAGGTAGACCACTGGATAAATCCGTGACTCTCGAACGGGTTTTTTCACTAAGTTTTTCCCGTATGGATAACAAGATTTTCTTCGTAAATTTAGTGCGTGCGTGCGACAGTGCGCGCGTGCGACAGTGCGCGTGTGTTAAAAATGCAATTGTTTCTTCGTAGTTCTAACTATTTCTAAGTATTTTAATATCTTCCCGGATTATTGTTCAACGAAATTGTTAGGGTTAAGTTTTTTATATATGTTAAACAGAAGCCCTAACGCCCCAATTTCATTTGTTGTTACAGCCGAAGCTAAACCCCTCCACCCGATCACCTACCTACCGCGACGTTGCACGCCGCGGTGGGGTGATCGGCTCTAGACTGGACCCAGCTGAGGCGCATTCATGTCTTTAAACATTAATAAATATCTTTGATTTTGATTTGGTTCGATCCCTCGCATCGTGATTTTTTTTTTCATATATTTTTTTTTCACAACAAAGTTGGTATCACAAAATTTAGAATGTCCAAAAACTAACATTATGTACAAGAAAAATGCGAAGAGTATCCTATAGAATGTGTAACAATTATATAAAAAGCTCAGTAAATCGGCGAAGAGTATAATGCTTCCTCTAGTTTTATGGTGTTTTTGAGTTAAAACAGAATATTTTTTGTTTTTTTTTTATTTCTTTTTCAGTTTCTGAGTAGAAACTCAAGAGATAAAATGTATCACGAAAGTTCTAACAAAATTTATAACAGTGGGTGACAGGAAAGATTTATATAGAGTGGAAAATTTTTTACTGAAAGGCTTCATAAGATTTCCTTTGACGAATATGATACAATTCATGAAATAAGTATATAGAGTGAGATAATAATACGTCGGACTTCGATATCTCGGATTTTACGGTAGCCAAAAATTAAAAAAAAAAAACAAGTAAACTAGATAAAAAAGTCTATAACCGGAAATTATTTTCGAATATACAAGACGAAATTACAGGAACAAGAGCCTTTCATTTAAATGAAATGCTATGTATATCAGTACATTTTTTTAAGCCTCCTTCTAGACTCTATTCATTCCTATATTATTATTGACTATCTCCCAACAACTTGGATGTAATGAATTTTTTTGTTGAAATAATGTCATCTGCAGATGCATATTGAAAAAATCATCAAAGTCAAAATTATGGGTTTTAAGAAGAACTTACGTGAATGCTAGTTAAGAGACATCTAATTAATGTTTTTGAATCATTTTTACTTCCTAAAAATGTACAGGGTGTCCAAAAATTATTTTTCAATTGAGAACTTTTTAAATTGAATTATTATCTCAATTTTTTCAAATAGAACACCCTGTATATTTTTCGATGATGTGATGAAGAAGTAAAAAACGAACAATTTTTGTAAGAATTTCCGTATGGCTAATTGCAACCAGTTTCGTTACAAAATTCAAGAATAAACTTAAAAAATAGAGGTTTCTTCAAATAATTCATAAGAAAAAATTATAATAACTGTTGCCCATTTTAACTGACACACATCTCATCTCATCAACACGTTTTATTCGTTCACTTTTTTTATATTCGACATTTTCAGTTTCCACAAATCTATCGAGAAGGTTTTGGAAGTTGCATACATCAGGAATTCTTCTTTCAGGATGCCTTTGCTTATAAATTCTATTGGCAAGCAAACAATTTCTGTCCGACTCGCCCAAAACAAAAGTTATGTCTACAAGTTCCGCTTTATTAAAATTCATTTTGTAAAACTCGAATATTTTAAATTTAATACAAATAATAACTGACGACTCATAAGTGCGATAAATGTTCATTTATACTAAACTGAGGTTTTATTGCTTGTCGAATAACGAAAACAGCAAAAAAAATTACAAAAAAACTATTACCGTAAGGGACCAGTGATATACAGGGCCGCGGAAGGCGCCAACTGAAAGAGGCGCCAAACAGAGAACGGGAAAGACGCCAAACACTGAACGAACACCCCTTCCCCACTAAAATAGACTCGACCATCAACAGGCAACTTTGTACAATATTCATTCATAGTTATAGTTTCGCCATTGGTCGTTAATATTCTTGAGGAAACTATGGATATTGAAGAAAATTGCAATTATAACAATTATTTCCAGAATTTTTCTCTATTACAAGTTCCTACAGTCTCATTGTCATTGATATGAGGGGCATCAAAATATCGTCACACTTGAAAAATGTCTAGAACCGGCCCTGACTATTTACCCACTTCAATGGATTGGAAGAAATGATCCCACTAAATATCCTCATTCCAAAATTCCATAAGGACGTGTGCCAATCAAAATGGGCAACATGTGGGGCACTTTATAATTTGTTCTAATGAATTATTTGAAGAAACCTCTATTCTTTAAGTTTATTCTTGAACTTATTTGTACTTATGCTCAATAAAATGAAAATGGTTGCAATTAGCCATACGGAAGTATTTAAAAAAAATGAATTCGAATTATATTATATTATTAGGAAAATAGGTATAATAGAAAAAAAAGTAAAACAAAATTATGTGTACTTATTACAATAATATACGTGGATAAAGGACTAGTTTCCAAGGCAAGAAATTCGGAGAAATAAAAATCGATTATACCAGTAGGTAACTATATTTTATTGAATTTTAAACAAGTTTGAATATACAAGAAAACTAATGATGAATCCAATAATATTTGCCTACACAAATTACAAATGTCATAAAAGTGCGTAAGATAGGTACGGTCATTGACAGATTATTTACACAATATTCAGGGGCGTAGCGAGCCAACTTTTTTAAGGGGTTATTTTTCAAATTTGCCAACTTCATAAGACATAAAAAGCCAACTCTGTAAATAATTAAATAATAATTCCCCCCCCAAAAAAAAAAAAAATTTTCAATAAAAATTGCCACCTTGCATCTCAGATTTCCAACTTTACTCAACTTTTGCCAAATTTCACCGAAATAAAAGTTGATGAGCGGGGCGGGGGAGAAATTGTAAAAAAAAATTTTCAACTAGCGTCTCAAATTTCCAACTTTTGCCAAGTCTGACAAAGTTGGGGGGGGGGGATAAAGTACCCCCCCCATACCCCCCTTCGCTACGCCCCTGACAATATTAAAATATACAATACAATTTGAATTGTTTTGAATTTTAAATCAGTACGTAGGTAAGCCCATATGGCATTATACTATGAAACATAGCATCATGTGGTATATCTCGATTCTCCGTATAGTCAACTTTCATATTCTTGAATAAAGACACAGTTATAGCTGTTGCCTTTCATAATACACAGGGTGTTTGGTAGAGCGATGCCGACCTTGAACAGAGAGGTACAGTGGGTAATTTGGCATCTATATAACTAAACACACCTATATGAAAAATGTTTTTAAAATATCCATTTTTTATAATGTATATGATTATTGCGCACTAAATTTAACGTTTGATATTCTGAAATATTTTTTTTTATCCGCGCGAAATAAGTAAACTTTCAAAATAAACATAATTCTGTTGGGCAGAAAAAATAAAACATATATTTATAGTAAAAAAAATGTAATAGTTATAGTCCACAGTACAGTGCCCTTTTTTTAATGATTAGTAACAGGCTGAATTTTCGTGAGTAGCTTCGTTTTGACGAGACGTCCAACTTTTCTCTCTGCGAAAGTTCTCGGTAGTGGTAGGTAGCTAATAACTGCGCTTGGGTGTATATAGGTATGTCGATTGGGTAATTGTTCAAATTTTATTAGTAACAGTTAGTTTTTTTAGTCAAATCTTGAGATAATTTGATAAAAAACACGAAACAACGTTTGTCCTACAAAATCGATGGTTTGACCGAAGCGTCCCCCACCCCCAACATGTCCAAATAATGAGGTCACAAAAATGATTAGTAACCAGCTGATTTTTTACTATTGCTTAAAAAATGTTTCTAAAATTAAATGGCCACATTCTCCTACAAATTGAATGGTATGTTTTTCCAGTCCTACTCTCGGAAATTGTCAGTTCCACGGTAACATTTTCATCATTAATAACTGTAGGACAAAGATAACACATGATAGGTTGGTGTATTATCTACCCAAATAAAATAGTGTCCTACAAAAAAATTGGTATGTATGGCTAGTTCGACAAAAATTATTTTAAATAACGAATTATTTTATAATTGCGGTTTTGGTATAGTTTGGTCCATCGGTATTACAGCGATATAAAAAAGCTCGCAAAAAACGTAAAGGGTACCGACCCACCTTTGATTAATGTACCGCCCACCGCTCCACGTTGACTATCGCTAGTCCACGTTGTCCAAGTAGTTTATTCCAACCTATCATAATTCCGGTAGAGAATATTTCAACCAATTATATTCAGTGGGAGTGCCCTACATTGTTGTTAGCAAATATTTGACCATTTTTTGTGATGATAATAAAAGAAGCCGAACACTTTTATGGCCTTTTATGTAAATAAACTGAAATTGATACATGGTCGGTATCCTTTAGGTTTTTTTTGCGAGCTTTTTTATATCGCTGTTATAAATGTGGGCCCTACTATAAGTTAATATACTTTTATTACTTAAGCGGAATTCTGATATCTACCACATTTAGCACATACATTCAGATGATCAAAAAACAACATTTCCCTTGATTTTCAACCCTAATTTGCATATTTACATTCGTTGTAAATATTTGAATTTTTCATGCACTTTTATATGTTTTATTAAATGTTCGACTACAATACCGAAAATTTTTCTTTAAAATTCTAATGTAATATTATTTTTAATGTTTAAGTGTTTGTTTAATTCGAAAGTAACATAATTTATATGAAAATTTATGAAAAAATTAGGAAAAAACTAGAAAAACATTCGCCTCCTATAAATGCAAAGACACCTATCTGCGGTACCAAAATATGCGGAAAAAATCCAAAAATCATATTAAGAATTTTTTTTTATCGGAAAATTTCGTTAATGAAACTTGTTCAGAATTATCCAAAAACCTCATGTCCAAAATTTAATCAAAATAAAAAAAATGAAAAATTAGAATTTTAATTTTAAAAATAATTATTTAAAAAAAAAACTGCAAATTGTTTGACAACTACCTGGCGGCTTGGGTTAAATTTCAAAACAAAATTGTACAGTTTTCTAAACAAAAAATCCATTAAAATGACATTTTTCGACTTGGATATTATTTTAATCAAAATTTCAATATCGTTTTATGTCGATTCAATTTTTTACTTACGGTTTTTAGACAATTTTGAACAAGTTTCTTTAACAAAATTTTCCGATAAAGGAATGCCTAATATGATTTTTTTATTATTTCCACATATTTTGGTACCGCAGGTGACTTTGCATTTGTAAGAGGCGAATGTTTTTCTGATCAAAATTAGATAATAATTTGTTCTATATTTGAGTAAAATTTGATTCATATCGGAAAAAAAATAAAAAAGTATAAGGGTGTCTTCATCTCAAGTAAGTCACACTGTATTTTAAAATTATTGGAGAAAATTTGTAATGATCTGCTCTTTGTATGTTTTTTTACATGTTTAAAAAAATATATAATTTAAAAAATTACACGGTCTGGCTATTAACAAGCATTTTAGGATTCACGCACTTCTAGGTGTAATTAATATTTTTTAACAGGCTCTATAGATTATTAAAATATATTAAATCATTAAAATATTCGATTTCGGAGCACCTTTATTATTAATTTTATACAACTTATTTTCGTCAACTCAATTAAAATATTTAAAAAATAATATAAAACTTTTTCCTATAGAATGAAATTTCAAAATAAGTGTTTTTAATTTTTTATCAATATATACCATTTATTTGTAGGACATTAGTAAAATCGTGTTCCACACTTTATTCCCGAGAGAAAAAAATGAAAATTAGGTTGTTACTAACGAGAAAAGTGTTACCGTGGAACTGACAAATTCCGAGCGTAGAACTGGAAAAACATATCATTAAATTTGTAGAACAATGTGGCCATTTAATTTTAAAAACATTTATTAAGCAATAGCAAAAAAATCAGCTGGTTACTAATCATTTTTGTGACCTCGTTATTTGCACATGTGGGGGACGCTTCGGTCAAACCAACGGTTTTATAAGACAAACGTTTTTTCGTGTTTTTTATCAAATTATCTCAAGATTTAACTAAAAAACTAACTAATAAAATTTGAACAATCACCCAATCGACATATATACAGCCAACCGCGCAGTTATTAGCTACCACTACTGAGAATTTTCGCAGAGAGAAAAGTTGGGCGTCACGTCAAAACGAAGCTACTCACGAAAATTCGACCTGTTACTAATCATTAAGAAAAAGGGCGCTGTACTGTGGACTATTATTTAAGGTCGAATTTTAAAGTCGTATAAATTTTTTTAAAGAAGTCGTCTAAATGTTACAATTATTTTGAAAACGTCTCTATTCCATTCTCTTTACTGGTATTATCATACACACCATCACGCTTTGTCAGTTACTAAAAAAAGACAAAAGAACATCAATCAGCAATAATTTTTCATTTCTAGTCCAGTCAACGGGGGATTTCACCCCGTAACTTGTAGAATTAGGTCAAAAATTTAAAAAAACAATGTTTACCTTTTTTGGCCCAAAATAAGATGTTTTTACTCTTGTGATTTTTTTCGAAAAATGCACATTTTCCGAGATACGGCCACTCGAAAATTCCTAAAATTGGTGGAGGGGAAGTGTAAAAGTTGAAAAAAATATCTGGAAAAAATCAGGTGAATGTAGGTATCATCGAAATATAAGACTTTTTTTATTTGCAACTTCTCTGTGAAGTGCGTTTTCACCGAGCTTTTCCGGAAAAACATGAAAATCTACCCCTTGTAGCGCTTTAAAAATATGTAATTTAAAAATTTGAAAAAACTCAGACGTATGCATTGAGGCCTTCTAAACATTTTTTGTCTCTTGGAATTTTTTTGTAACTTGCTAGTTTTCCGAGTTACAAGCAGTTTTTCACGATAAATAATATACTACATTTTGCACAATTTTTATTTGTTAATGACATAATGACAAAAGTGAAAGAACTGTTACAAAGAAAATCCAAGCGACAAATAGCTATTTATGTAACCAGTTACGAAAGACCTTATTTTGTGTAACGAGTGGAATTTGCGGGACAAGCGAAGCGAGATCCCGCAAAATAAGACGAGTCACGCTACAAGGGGTAGTTTTTCATGTTTTTCCGGAAAAATTCAGTGAAAACGGACTTTACAGCAAATAAAAAAATGTCTTGTATTCGATACCATTCACCTGAATTTTTTCAGATTTTTTTTCAACTTTTACATTTCCCCTCCCCCCACTTTTAGGAATTTTCGAGTGGCCATATCTCGAAAAATATGCATTTCTCGAAAAAATTCCCTAGATCAAAAAAGGTAAATATATCGTTTTTCTTTTCATTTTTGACCTAATTCTGCAAGTTACGGAACCCGTGATAAAAGGGGGATTTCCTACTTTAATCTTTTTTTTCAACTTTCTTATTAACGTCATTACAAACACACTGCACAAGGTTTCATCAAAAGCCATTCATTAGCACTCAAATTAGAGATTTTGGTCATTTTAGCGCTCCGTTGACTGGACTATTCATAGAAAATTATATGTGTGGTTTATCAACAAAAACATGGCTATCTTTTCAAAAACTTTATTTAAAGGTTGTTTGAGGGTCGCTTGGCCCTGAGTTGGCTTTTCTTCACCTCAACCTAAAAAACCTTTTGTGAATAAAAAACGAGTCCGACGAGGATGGGATTCGAACCCACGCGGGCAGAGCCCATTGGATTAGCAGTCCAACGCCTTAACCACTCGGCCACCTCGTCCTCTTTTATATTCAAATTGTTACAAAATTATTATTTTCTTATGTTCGAAATGAGAAATCCATTATTATATTCTTCGCAAAAACGAAGAGTATATTGCATTTGATCGGCACATTTCTAAAACCGGAAATGTCGCTCGTAAAGAAAACATTTTCATATCATTGTGTTAGTGAACGAATTCTGAACAACTTTCAAAATGTCCTTCTGTCCGTCCGTCCGTCACGTTTCTTGTAAGCACGATAACTTAAGAAAGAAAAGTCCGATTGTACTGAAATTTGGAAAGTAAGTTAGTGTTAGCAGGAGGAAGAACCCTATTTTTGAAGAAAATCAACCAGTAAATAAAAAAGTTATTAATCATTTAATTTTAAAAAAATATATTTTCTTAATTTTTGTCCCTTGTACTTAAATAGAAATCTTGCGAAATGTTATCTCTATAATATATTTATTTTTGTTTATGCATTTTACTAATATATATTTCATAATATTTTGATGAGCTGAAATATGATTCTCGAAAGATATATACCTATCAGATATCACAAACATTCAATTTTCGTAGTAATAGGTGGTGGTCCGGTGGCTAAAGTTTTGCCTTGCAATCCACGGACACATTTTTATTTTTAAGTCTGCCTGTGGCAGACAGGAGTACTAATTACTTCTCGTTAAACCAAACCGAACTTGCTCCGCCCAGTCCTACAATCACCACGGCGCTGCGTGCCGTGTTTGTCTGGCTGGCTCCGTGCCAGATTCCGAGAAGGTACATACTCTGTAAGTTTAATGTAAATAAATGATTGTTGCTTGCTTGCCTGCCTTGCAATCCAAAGATTGTGTGTTCGAATTCCATGCAGGTTGGATGTTTTTTTTTTCAATTTTTTTTCATATATTTTTTTTCACAACAAAATTGGTATCACAAAATTTAGGATGTCCAAAAACTAACATTATTTACAAGAAACTGTGAAGAGTATCCTCTAGAATGTGTAACAATTATATAAAAAGCTCAGTAAATTGGAGGAGAGTACCTACGTTTTTAGCTTGTTTCTACTGCATATCTGTACTCAGCTTCTTATTTTAACCGTTGTCGTCCTTAGTCTTATTTCTGTTCGTAATTGTAGGGCAGTTTGTTCCATTTTTGCTATCAGTTGAGCACTGCTTTTAATATCCTTTTTGTAGATAAATTCTTTTATTCTACCACACACGTAAAAGTCCAGTGGCGTTAAATCTAGTGGATACGCAGAGCCCACTACCACGTGACAGTTCGCCAATTCTTAGATCGAACATATCCCGATCGATTATTCGGGCGTAGTGGACCTACTCTGTGGCCTGCACGGTCCACAGATTTAATGCCATTGGACTTTTTCGTATTATAGTCGGGAATCTGAGCTTCAATTTTAAGGCTTATAGTTTTTGAAGGCTAAGTATCTGTCAGATATGCGGCTGAAAAATGTCGTATTCGATGTAAAATATTCTGCTCCATCCGAGTCCGGAGGGCGCATAAAAATCAGGGATTGCCTTCAACCCTTAATCCGCGAATTTACTCTTATTTCGGAAATCGTGAAAAATTGAATTTTTTACTTCCACATCCAGTGGAAGTATGACAAAAAATTTGTTGAAAATTTTTATTGTTCAAATAGGCTTAGAATGTCATGAAAAGTTGAGATTTTAAGTTTGAGAAAAAAAAATTATGTCTGTCGTCTGCTGGTTTGTGCGCACGATACTCTGAAACCGTTCAAGATATTGACTTGGAATTTGGTACACATACGTACTTTAACGGGATCTGGAACTAGATTATATTTTTATCTTATTCCGTTGAAGGGTTGGGAGGTAAATTGATGTAAATGGAGGTAAATGGGGTAAATCAAGCAGGTAAAAGACCATAAAATTGATACTTAGTATACATATACAATCAGAGGAGCTAAAATCTCAAAAAATGTTTTGGCATTAGCCACCCCCATTACCACCCCCACCAAATTATTAAAGAGGATGAAAAAAAATTGATTGTGATTTAGTGTGTGTACATGTACAAGAACTAAAAACCTCAAAATATATTTTTACTTCACCCACCCCCACTACCACCCCTCTATCACTATCCCCACCCCAGTACCTATGTGGGATATCGTTTTTGCGGTAGATGACTTCAAATATTATATTATTAAAGTTCCATAAAAAATTATTTTCACATACAAAATTTTTTCGTTTTGGGAAACTTGGATAGAAAATCTGAATGTGGAACATATAAAAGCTAAAAATCTATTATTTTTTTAAATTGTAGCTCACAGTGTATTTAATGTAAAAATTTAGTCAAAACACTTTAAATATAATTTTAAAGAAATTTCAGAAAAATATATATTATATTTTTATTTTGAGACATTGACAAAAACTAGATCGTAGAGGAATTTCGAGAAAAGAGCAAAATTGTTTTGTGATTGATTCATATTGATATCTTGTGCGAAACGGTAGATGTGATTTTTTTAATTTGGCTCACCTGCGAGGCAGAGGCGAGGCGAGGCAATAATGTTAATAACAATAATAATAATTAATATTATTATTATTATTACTATTACTCGGCACGCGTTGAATCTGCTGCGCGAGAGCCGCCATCTTAGAAAAATGGTGACCCGATTACATTTTTCTGCTTTTATCTTGCCAACCATTAGTGCTATCGTAGTTACGTTTATATAAAAAATATATAAACATTTTCTCCGTATATGTTATGTTTATAATCTTCTGAAATACGAAAATTGCATTTGATCGATACATTTATAAAACTGTAAATATCGAGACAAGAAAATCATATTGTGTTACTCACAGAATTCTGAACAACTTTGAAAATGTCCCTCGTCTGTCTGTCAGTCTGTCCGTCTGCCTACCCGTTCGTCATGTTTTTGTAAACACGATAACTTAAGAGAGGCAAGCCCAATTTGATTGAAATTTGGACATGCAGTAAGTTATACTGGTAGCTAGAAGAAAAAAAACGGTCAGTGAATATAAAGGTGATGAAATGTTTTAAGAAGAAAATGCACGTAAAGAGTGTTTGTAGCGTTTGATAAGATTGTAGGTTTAATTGTCATACTTGCAATTTTAACCATCTCCCGGTGATACCATCTTGATTGTCGAAACACTGGCATATGCAGTATTTTTGTGTTTATAGAATCTTATCAAAGATACAACACTCTTCCTTAAAATGTTTCATATCCAGGGGCGTAGCGAGCCAACTTTTTTGGGGGTCTATTTTTCAAATTTGCCAACTTCATAAGACTTAAAAAGCCAACTCTGTAAATAATTAAATAGTAATTCCTCAAAAAAAAAAATTCCATAGAAATTGGCAACTTATTACATCTCGAATTTCCAACTTTTGCCAAGTTCCGCCGAAATAAAAATTGATGAGCGGGGGGAGACAATCTAAAAAAAATTTCTACCTTTTACCCAACTTTTGCCAAGTTTCGCCGAAATAAAAATTGATGAGCGAGGGGAAGAAAATCTTAAAAAAATATATTCAATTCAATGAAAACTACCAACTTGCGTTTCAAATTTCCAACTTTTGCCAAGTTCGACAAAGCCCCATTATATTTACTCACCGTTTTTTTTTCAAAAATGCTTGACGAACACGTACTGGAACACGGGCATTTTGCTACTACTAACTATTATAATTTCATATTTACACTTTTGTAATGAAACTAGGTATGTATATCGTATATCTACACACACCATTTCAAAAAATATTTTTAATCAACTCTGCCACCTCTCTTTCTATGATAAAATTAAAACAAATTTCAAACTTGCGGTATCCAAATTATAGAAAATAAGGGAATTAGAAAATACGGATAGAACTAAATTTAACTACTATAACATAGATGGCACATTTGACCCACTTTTAGCAAACATACAAACCTTTCACACAGATGTTGAATTTTTACGATTTTGTTGACGTTTCACTGCTTGTCATCTTTCAAAATACGATTGTTAAAAATGTGATAAAAATTTATATTCCAGGTACAAAATAAGATACAATTAGACGCAGAAATGTCCAAAATTATTAGTGTAATAATCGTCTTCTGACAAATACATAAATAAGGTACGTTTAAAAATTTAAGTTTTTATTTAAAAAAATGCGTGTTAAAATAAGTATTTGTTTATAAAACTCGGTTCTCATTCATCGTCCCACGAAGTGATACTCTATTCTCCGCATCTCATTACTTTTGATATTAACAGCCTGGTGTTTGATTATTTTAGTTACCCACTCAAGTATGCTCATACGATGAATTTTTAATTGCTTAACATTTTTCCTGGCAATCAATACTTATTTTGAGTTTTCTGTTTTGTAGTAAGAGGCTTCAGCTAACACTAATAATGCGTTTTAATAAACAAGAGCTAGTCACACTAGCCACGCAGCCCTCGACAAAATTCGAGAAAGAAGGCATTCTCTATATTCGGGAACGACAGGAAGGTTTTTTTAGGAAATCTGAAAGTAAGTACTTTATGTAATTGCAGAGAGCCATGGAGGTAAGTGATTTAGTTCAAACTGTTGTTCAGACAAAATTTATAAGAGTCCTACTAATATTTTTGAGAAACGTAGCAGCGTACGATTATAATTTATTTCTGATGTGACTATGCAAAGCTGTCTTACAAATACATATCCAAATATTTGCCATTTATGTCACAATAACAATACTTAGGTTTTAAATATGTTTATTCTTTGGTAGGAATAAATTTGATAAGAGCTCTTTTATTATTTATTTTTGTTAGGTAATTGATTATTAACTTTTATCATGTTCTAATCTTATTGATATTTATGTTTACATAATTAATTACTCATGTAATATTCCCACAATTTATATAGTCACTGATTTTTACGATATTTAATTAATTTATTAAACCTTAAAATTTGTCAGCTTTTAGTAACTACTGGGTTTTTCTTTTTTACAATTCTGTATTCAAGGTTTGGTAGTTGGCTCTAATTTTTAAGCTAATAGGGTAAAATGTGACTCTAGTACAGTAAGTGAAGCTTTTAAATCCCAACCCGAAAACGATGTAATGGATTTCCATTTTTTTCTTCAACATGCTTCATAAAGTATGTACATAAGAATCTATATTGTCATTTTTCCTGCTTTTTGGTTTGGGGTGGTTCCCACCCCTTCTTAGGGCTTGTAGCAAAAAAAAAACAAAAAATACACATAATCTGATAGAGAATCAAATTATAAGAAAGTTCTTATACACCTTTTTTGCTAAAATGCATATTTTTCGAGATATTGCAAACTGAAAATTGCAATTTTCACCCCCTGACATATTCCTAGGCGTTTTTTTAAATTACTTGAAAAATGTGGACTTTAATGAAAAAATGCAATGGTACAAAACAACTGTGAGAAAAATTTTTATTTTAAAAAATTAAAGGTATGAAAATTTTCTTTCGATTAAAACATATTACAACCTTTTATAATGAACACTAAAAAAGTTACAAACAAAAAAATAGCGCATTTAAAAATTTAGGCACCATTTTTTTTTTTAGTCTTATTGCTCTAATTTGTTATTAATTCAATTTTTTTTTAATGCATATTATTACTGACATGGTCAAATTTTTTAAGATTTTTAAAATAATTATTTTTCATTCTGTACCCATTTTCAATAATTTTTTTTAATCAGGTTTTTGGAAATTGCTCAGAAAATATTTTTTTATAAAAAATGGTAAGAGTACAAAAATGAAGCTTATAAAAAAACAAATAGTTTGATTTTCTTTTTATTTGCCTACGACAAACTTTTCCAGAGATATAAAGGTTTAAAGATGGTGCATTAGAAGAATTATTAATTTTTCAGTATTTAAGGGTGGTTTCAACCCCTAATATTGTCGTCTTTCCTATGTTTTGATCTCAAAATCATTTTTAGCGACCTCAAAAGCATGAGTATATGAATTTTTGTGATTTTGTTCGTAAAATTAGAAAACATTAATTTTTCAATATCTAAGGGTGATATTTTCGTCTTATAAGTTTTGACCTCACAGTCATATTCAGTGACCTCAAAAACATAAGTATATGGATTTTCGTTAATTTATTCGTAAAATTAAGAGTTATTAATTCGACAATATAGATTTTGATGTACGTATTTTATAAAGGATATTGCAAAAAAAAATTAAGGAAATTCCTTTCATCGTTTTGGGGATGGAAATTTTATCATTTTTACTGCTTCGCTTGTGTACTACTCAGAATTTTATCTTTTGAACAAATAGAATTGCTGAACACATCAGTCTTGTTCATCTGAACACACTGGGTCTCCCAACTAAGTTCGGTGCATTTCTGTATGTTAATGGAAAATATACTAAAGTTTGAAGAATTAATTAAGACTAACTGACACATTTTAGTCAGTATATTGAAGGTACAATCAAGATGCTGACAGTGTAGGCAAAATGTTATTAATTTTTTGCTAAAATAAATTAACTACTTTAACACTTTTTCAAATGTTAGATAAAACTTAAAGTATAGTACTAATTAATTTATTTTAAAATTACCCTTTACATGCAAATTTTTTTATTACATTTTTTCCTATTTCAAATGGTCACTGAAAAGAGACTGTACATAAAACTGAACATAATTATTCTGAATTGATATGAAATTCAAAATGTGATAAATGATTCAATAATTTTGCCAGGGGATAAATTTCATAACTTTTATTTACTTTTCAATAATACAATTATCACTTTGTATATAATAATATATTATAACAACAATTTCTTGTTGATACCTAACAAAATATTAATAGCGTGTAAATATATTTTAACTATGCCGATTTATAATTTAGATTAATATATTGATACTAAATCCTCTTGCCTATTGCCATTTGTATATGTTATTTGTTAATGTAATGTACTAATTTGATGTTTTTAAAAACATTTGTGAGTGTAAAATAATGAGCTGTCTGAACAACAAAATGCATTAGCATGAAATTTTATACTAAATGTGCAAAGATGCAGCATGTGAAACATAAGTGTATCTAATATTAGCATGCTCAGTTTTGTAGATGTTAAATCATCATATCATCACTTGTTACATAGAAAATTATTTAAATTGAAAATTGTTTTCTTTGCAGTGATATTGTACATTGTGTTAATATATTTTATTCTTTAAAATATAACATAAGTTACCTGGCTAAAGATAAATGTCTTCATTGAGAAATAATATCATATTATCAACATTGCTGAAAACCGTGAGACTTTTTTTATATTGAAATGACATACCGTGTGAAAATAGACACATTGTGACCACATGTGCAGTTAATCTATCCCACTTTTTTTAAATATAAAAATAAACGAATATAGCTGTGGGTACATAGTTTATATTGGAAACTAATATTAATATATGAAACAGAATTAATATGTCCAGTGTCCATATGCTGATTAGATGCTTCATTTTATTATTCTTGTTACATTAATTCTGCCTCTAAAATTTAAATAATATATTTTGAATCCGGTACACTATATAATATAATGTACACTGCTGTGCAATAAAATCCCATACACTTGAAATATCAAGTACCTAATCCAGTTTTTACTAATATTAAGTGATGTGAATCAATCTTTTTGGAATTTAGATTTTTTATTATCATATAGGTTATAAAAAAGTGACATTGTCATAAGTAAGGTATTTGGAAAAATGTTAACCCTTTCAGGACCAATGTCGTATATACGCAACGAACCCCGTTTTGTTCAATCGGCCTGTCGCGTATATGCGTCAGTGGTTATCTGTAACCAGCAGCCAAGTGTCGTTCATTGGCGATATGAAATTATTTCATCATTCTCGGAAGGCCTACTGTCGCAACAGTCCGACGCATGACTGATGCATGACTGCACCTCACATGGCCGTGCGTCGTTCATATCCGACGATTATATGCGCATGCTTTACTTCGGTCATCTGTTATTTTGATCGGCCATATTATACGTGTATGAATTATTTTTATTGCTTGTTCAATGTTCATCTTGTTTTATTTCTTTCATTGAATAAAAACTTCATTTGTATTATTTTGAATTAAAAATTCATTTATTTATTGCAGTCGCATATATGCGATACGAGGCCACAAAAGTGCTGATGGGTTGAAAAATAAGTCAGGCCACACAGACCTGTCGTGCAAAAAAAAGTCAGTCCGGAAAGGGTTAATGATTTAATGATTTCGATTTATAACAAATGTAAAAATTGACGTTGAAAAATTGTGTCCGAGATAAGGCCAGATTCTGAAAGCTCAAAACATTAAAAAGCGGTTTTCTGCATGGCTGTTCTGCACGTGTCTGCCTGTGATAATTTTATTTCCACATCGAGTGGTAAACCCAACATTCCAAAACTCCAATGAGCAATAGACATAATTTAAACAAAACACAATGCGGGCTTGCTTATGTTCTTCTGTTAATATGGTCTTGGCACTTACACAGTTTTTTAATTCCGATTTTCCTATCCTTCGGCTAGCTGTTGATCTCGATTCTGGAAAATTTGTCATGGACACAGCGTCTACTGCTGTTTGAAATAGATTTTCCCTCAAATAGCCAAGGAGCG
Organism: Rutpela maculata; assembly: GCA_936432065.2. Taxonomy (NCBI): domain Eukaryota; kingdom Metazoa; phylum Arthropoda; class Insecta; order Coleoptera; family Cerambycidae; genus Rutpela; species Rutpela maculata. The sequence goes on along the minus strand of OW386286.2, from coordinate 568,283 downwards.
CTTCATCTTGAGCGAAATTTGAACTTCTCGGTTGGCCTGAATCGTCTTTTCTCTTTAAGATACCTTCCTCCTCCCACCTTTTCTTCACACTCATAACGGTACTTTTATTTAAGTGATAATGGTTAGCAATTGCTCTGATAGACCATCCCTCTTCAATTTTGGAGAGAATTAGAATTTTTTCATGTTCAGTTAATTTCGGCATTTCGAAAATATGACACTGATACTGACAAATAAATAAAGAATGATTTAATATAGCGAAAAATAGGTGTACAGGACTTTATTGCATAGAAGTGTACATCTGTCCAGTAGTTGATAAATGAGTTTTTTTTTTCAATTTTTTTTCTTTGAAGTTGTACGCAACACATATTTAGGGCTTGCACATTTCAATGCTGCTTTTAAATTGCAAAGTTTGTTGTAAATTCTGCCCTGCTTTTTTGTAGCAATGTGTGATGGTCCAATGGCTAAAGATTTGCCTTGCAATCCAAGTCAAATCAAACAATACTTTATTTATAAAGGTCGTGTGTTCGAATTCCCGAGAGTGGTTGTTTTTTTTTTTTCATTTTTTTTTTCACAACAGAGTTGGTACCACAAAATTTAGAATGTCCAAAAACTAACATTATTTACATGAAAACTGCGAAGAGTATCCTACAGAATGTGTAACAATTATATAAAACGCTCAGTAAATCGGCGAAGAGTATAATGCTTCCACTAGTTCTTTATATTTTTACAGTTTTAGGTCATTTTTAATATTTAATCTCACCATTCCTCTGTTTGAGGGGATTTAGTCGTAATAAAATTTTCAGTTTGATATTCTCATTGATGAATTTATTAGGAGCCAGGTAATATTTTTCTTTCTTCCGGTACACTATTATTGTATCAAGTTTTTTTAGCTATTCTTAATCTTAGTATATTTGTTAATAATCATACATTACAGGAAAGGATAACAAAAGTCAAAAACGTGAAAAACGACTTCGCAATCTCAGCTGTGTAGGGGTCGTAAGCAAAGGTACTACTACACCACAACGCACCACATTGAAAGTGTCGGTTTATCCTGAGTACAAATACTTGTACAGTGTTTCTATTTTAAAATATTACACTTTGTAAAAGGCAAGTTTTTATTTTATGGATTGAAGAAATTGTATTTGTGTTGAAAGACCTCGGTTGGTGGAAAGTTTTCCAATAAAAATCGTTACTATTATTATTATTTCGTATTTGCAATTTTTTTATTTCAGGATAAACTGACATATAGTAACACCCTGCTAACACATTACGTACACAAGCTAATCTGCTAACAATCTGCTTTTGTTTATTAAATTTTCAGGTTTTCGAGGGACACGGTGGAGGTTTAGAACTTTTAGTTCGGTAGATGTTACTAACGATGAAAATTTAAAAGTCACATTTGAAGAAATACGCTACAGATAAACTTGAGAAAATTTGCAATTAAAACATGCCAAATTTTTTTTTAACTGTTTATTATTTTGTGTAATAGTTTATTTATTTTCTATGAGAGATAATAAATAGACATATCTCAAATGAATTATGACATCACACTCTGGAAAATTACATGAAACCTTTGCAGAATATTATGAAATAACATCAGATAGAGAATATAAATAACATTCAACATCCAACTCTTGACCAAACTTTTGATACTATGAAACAATAATTTACGAAAAATGTCTTTTAATACAAGTTTATTACATAGAAATTGCTTGAAAATAATAAAACGGATCTGACAACAAATTATGATAACAAACCTCTTAAATTCTGATGTGTGATGAATTGCATTCAGGGAATAATTTTTCCAATTTTATTTGTGATATTTAAAGTACCTAATAAACATTTTTAATACTGTATATGTACAAATATTTTGCAGAATGATGTTGGCCCAAAGGAATTAAAAAAATCTTTATAATTTTTTTTCTAACTCAGACCTATTTTTTTATTTGAAATTAATTAGAAATAGGCAATGTTTTCAGTTTAGACAGTACTAATATGAACAGAAGATGGAAGAGACAAGGATATTTCGCTCACTTGTATCAATACATGGGTTTTACAGTGTTGCAAGACTGTCATTTAAACCTTGTTTAATTGGTTTTGAAATGAAAACACTAATTGACATTTAATATTAATTTACTTATTGCCATTGCAATTTTTCACAAATCACCTATTTCATAGGTTTTATTAGAAAAAGTAGGACGTCCAGGTCGGTTTTTTGAAACCCCTCGTCTCTTTGTTGAAAAAAGGTCACTGATTTCAATATTTTACTGTCCAAAAAATGTATTTTAATTTAAATTCAATAAACACTTAATTCATCACCTCGTTCATTACACGGTTTTATTATTTTTACTAAAAATTTATTTTAAAACTAGATAAATCGAACACATTGACAACCTGCGGCTAACCAACAAAGTATGAAAAACACATGAACATTTTCTTTGGACCGCAGATACCGACAGCGGAGGATTCCTTTTATGAAAGAGACGCCGGCACGGCATTTGTTTGTTAATAAACATAATAAAAAGGGAGAAGTAGGTCTCAAGAAGACATTGAACTTGGTTCTAGTTTGTCCGGAAATACTGACCTACAAAATATTTTATATATACTTTTTTTTTATAAAATCTTTATTTTTTCTAAAATATTTACACAATTACATAACTCTTACCAAACTAAGAATTTTACCTATTAGTATAACTAAACTCAATACCGATGCTACGCCAATCACGATCCACGAAAGTGAATTCACGTAACATTTTCCTGGAGATATCCAAATTATATAAAATTAATTTTTATATCTCCATCTATTTAAAAACAAAAAATCTTTCCATTAACATTGATATTTCTTTTAACAATTGCCATTCCACTTTTTCTTAATATATTTTTAAAGTACTCAACATTTTTTTTCTAAATTTCCATACAGCATTCCACAGATAAACCACTTATATATTTCTCCTTCGCTCTTGTCTTGTATTTTAACACTTATAAGTCCCTGTATTGTATTACATTTTTCAATATCTAACTGAAATCTACTATTTAATACTAAGAGAAATATTTATATCGGCAGATCATGTATGATTGGATATGGACCATGATCCAATAATAATGCATGGAGGTCGTCAAAGTTGTGTGTTGACAAACACAACTCATAGCTAAAGTATAAAAGATAAGATTATATTTCTACAACTACAACCTGCAATTTTGTCAATATAATATCACTTAAGGTTGTTTTTTTTTATTTTTGCTTAAACAGTGCAATAGTTTATGAAAATGTAAATGTAAATGCGCAAAAGTTCTCTTGCTTTTGTGTATTTATTTTAGTTTTACGTCCAACATTGATTGATTTAGTTTCATAGTTTGAAAATTTGTAGTAATCATATTTGAATTGTATTTTTTCCAGTAACTTGATTTTGTTTAGTAACTCGACTTTTTTCAACTGAGTTTTTTTTTGTTTTGGGAACCTGGAAGTATGTTTCTTCAAATGTTGATTTTTAATTAAAGGTTAACGTTTTTCAATCAATCCATTGCATGCTGTCTGTAATATTATGTAAATTTGTAACTGCCTAAATAATTAATTAACAGTTTTTATTGATTCTTGGAACTGATCTCTATTCATGTTGTGTTTTTGTCTAAGGTGTGTGGGGGCACAACAGAATGTTTAGTACCTACGTATTACGAATATAATTTTCTATCTGATTTATTGATTAGTATTTATTTTATAGAAATATGAAAACTTAAATACCATACTTATACAATGAATATTTATCTGAGTACTCATGTAATTATTAAAAATAATTACCTACCGACTGTCCACAAATTTTTGTCTGTATTGATTTTCATTTTTTGCATGTTAATGTGGTTTATTTATGTCTCTGGATTTTCTTACCAAGTAAAAACATAAATAAAATTTGGTTAATACTCATGTTGTATATGGCAGGTGCCTAATTCTTTAGTAAGTTTAATGTGATTTTTAGGAAATTAACAATTTATCCGTAGTTAGGGATCTATGATCTCGAAATCGATGGGGGGCAAATCAGACAAATGAACCCCGTGAGGGTACGAACAAATTCATCGATATGTGAAAACGATTACTGTGAGAATTATTGTGGACCATTGTCAACAATACGAATTGAATTCTTCTCCATGCGTGAATTTGCATGTATCCAAGGAAAACCCTCACAGGGTTCTTTTGTTCGATTTGCTCGAATACAAAAACGAAAACCAGATTTTCATGTAGCATTTCCTGTCGGATTCGAATTTCGAGTTCGCCAATTCATTCGGAATTGTGAAATTGGAGAAAAAATGACAAAAAACGTGAAAATATGTATTTTATTATTCCTGACTGAATATTCCTCTTGCTATTAGAGATATCGAACTTAAATTTTAACAAGGTATTCTTTCAATATTTCCTTAGCTGTAGTCAAACAAAAAGTTCTTTTTGCACAATATATTTTTTTCAATAAATACCTACCTCGCACACCACAAATGGAAATCCGGTATCCGTTAAATTTCTCCAATTTTTGATATGTGGTTCTACTGATCCAGTAGATCAAGTCTCAATGGGCACGAGTCCAAAAGACACACTCTTCTACCCTTTTTTACTTTTTATTGGGGTTAAAAGCACTTGTATACATTTAACAACTACACCACCGTTTTCCATCTCCGGGAGATGAAAATTGCTTAGCAGTATCTTTGTTCCAAAAAAGTTATAAAACTGCACAGTTGAACAAAAAACTTTAAAATATGGTGCAAAAATCACTCTGAAGTGCCCTGTAACGCTTTTCCTCCGCTTTAGGGGGTGATTCTCAATAAAGTGGCTGCACAGCGGTATCTTTGTTCCAAAAAGATTATGGAACGACTCAGATGAGTAGTACATCTCAAAAAAAAAAAAAAAAAGGTGCAGCAATGACTGAGCCAATCCCTGACCAGTTTCCAACAGTGGCATATTTCTGGGAAAAGTTGAGCAGCAGGTTTCAAAAGAAGGTGTAGCGATTATTATGAGCTACTGTTATGTTAAAATAATTTAGCACCCGCCAAGTTCTTCGTGAAAAATCCTGTATTTGTTCTTACAATGAACTAGCATTTAAATCTTACTGTGTTTAAACACTTATTTGATAATAACATATTTAAATTTAGTATTTATAATGTCCGTTTCATAATTAAAGGAATTTATTATTTATTAATTATTTGTGAAGTTACATGTATTCCATCCCCAATGTAATCTATGGCATAACTCTGTGTTGCAGGCGCGAAGTAGTTTAACAATTTTTTGTGTAAACAGCAACAAAATATCAAACCCAAAAACTTCCTTGACCTTTAAACTTCACTTTTTGTCACTATACCACCCTTCTTTAATAATAAAAAAGTTTCTTTCTTACAATACTTTACAATGCTTTTTTGTATACATTTTTAATGAATGGTGAAGTAATTTTGCTTCACACAGCAAACAAGAAGAGGAACATATTCATACAATTTGAGAATATCTCAAACAGTGCTTGAGATACTGATAGAAATTAAAAAATACATGATTTATGTTTTTCCTAGCTTTGACAAAAATACGCTTTTTTCTTTAATTTTGCAATTGCGAATTAATTGGCGAACTCGAAATTCGAATGTGGGAGAAAATTTTATTTTAAGTCTATTTTTCATTTTAACCTCCACACAATAAAATTGTGGGAGGTTACTACAATTAGTCCAAAATCGAAAATTGAGATAACGTCAAATCTTTACGTTTTGAGGTCCCAGGAACCCAAAAAAGTGGTTTTTGAAAAATGTCTGTGTATATGTGTGTGTACGTATGTTAGCACGATAGCGGTAAACGTACTAAATGGATTTGGATGAAACTTTGCATGAGGGTTTCTTTAGTGCTCCAGAAGATCTGAAAAGGTTTTCGTTGAGATCGGATTACGTTTAGTGCCGTTTTGGCACAACAAGTTGTTTATTTTATGATTACTTATAATTTGTATATCGAACCATTGAAAAGCAGTAAAAATTCCGATTCCAATGATATATCACACTTGCACTCTTTAGATTTGTTTTCCGTGAAAAAAATTAAAAAACAAAATAACACGCTTCTTGTGTAAGATATATTTTATAGTCTAACGTTCGATAGTGTCAGAGACCTTATACCACACAATAATACAGGGCTGTACCCCTTACTCTTTGCAAATTTGCAGCCGCAAAGGCTTTTTTAGAGACTATTGTCAGAATCGGGACTGTACTGATCTGTCGAGACGTTGAGAGTGAAATTCTACATCTCAACGCGATATTCCGAACGACTAATTATCTACGGTTAATTAGTCATTAACGCGCACAGACTGTCTATTTCTTTTTTGCGGCGGAACGAGATGGAAGATGGACACTCTTCTAACACAAACGAAAAATTCCATAAATGTCACTTTTGATTCGCTCGTGCCGAGCTGAATTTTCGAATTTCGACATGCAATTTACGATGCGGATCAACTACAAGTCTTCCTCTTTTCATCGCTATATAGTACGGCCGTCGCGGTATCGTATTTTTTAAAATACAAGTAAATTTAGATGTTGTGTTTTCGACCCAAATTTACCCTCGGATGGCGCAACTCTGAAAACGTTTTTCATCAGTAACTCGGAAACTGTGAAAGATAGCTCAAAAATAAAAACTCCCAAAGAAAAACCACATAATGTCAGGTACGTTTTGCCGCACTCGAAATTTTAATGGGACTTTTCGTTTGGGCCCGGCGGGCCTTTCAAGATGACGGTGTCATGCACTTGTTTCATTAAATCGTTCGTAACTTCTAAACAGTGATTCCTACGGCAAAAAACTTCGACCTAACGAAATTGTACAGAATTGAATTACCTAAAAGTCTTTTTTTTGGATTTTCATGCTGCTCCAAAAATTACCGAGATATGGTCGGCCAAAGTAGAGACTTTTTTTAAATTCGTCTAAAATCTCGAATTTTTTCCCTTTAAACCTCCATAATTCTTAAACGGTGCCCCCTAGGCCAAAATACTTCGCCCTAACGAATTTGTAGAAAATTTAATAAGCCACAAAAAAACTATTTTTTTACTTTTTGCCGCAATACAAAAAATAAGGACGCTATGAGCGATACAAGTGGAAATTTACATTTTCCAATGAAAAGTGTTTTTTTCTCTTGCGAATATCTAGATAAATATTGGTTTTAGCAAAAAAATGGTAGGGATGTATTAGAAAGATGATAAAACGGTGATGAATTTACTTCCTCGAAAAATTCCTGTAGGATTAACAGTTTCGTTGCTATATACGTTTAAAAAAAATGTCGATTTCGCCCAAATGCCCAAATTATATTTGTACGATTTGATTTTATTCTTTAAACCTCCATAACTCTTAAACGGCGGTCCCTAGGCCAAAATACTTTGCCCTAACGAATTTGTAGAGAATTTAATGAGCTACAAAAAACTATTTTTTATTTTTTGACCTAAGACAAAAAATAAGGACGTTAGGAACAATACAAGTGGAAATTTACATTTTCCAAGGAAATGTGTTTTTTCTCTTCTCTTACGAATATAAATATTGATTTTGGCAAAAAAATAGTAGGTATCTATTAGAAAGACAATAAAATGATGATGAATTTGCTTTCTCAAAAAATTTCTGTAGGATTAATGATTTCGCTGCTATATAACCTTTCAACACAAAATTTCTATTTTCCCATATGCCCAAATTATATTTGATACTGATTTTTAAAATCTCCGCCAAGTGAAATTTATAGTTTTTTCCCTCAAAGCAGTGCAATGTATAGGATGATATTCTAGTAGTGACAGAGGTGTTCACTGATTTTGGCTGATAACTCGGGTGTGCTAAAAACAATCAACAAATTCTTGGACTTCATAAAAAAAACTTCTTCTTTCAGAAAACTCTTAATATTTGTAATAAATTTCTTGTGACTCAAATTATTCCATTCATTTGACAAGAGATTATATAATTGTACTGATTTATACCCGTAATTGTTAATATTTATCAATAAACGGAATAATGGGGCTATTATGGGTTTATGTCTGGTATTATAACTAGTTTCATAAGGTCTAGAGTGTCATAAGTCTAGGTGTCATAAGGTCTAGACTTTGTGATTATTCTTACTGCTCGTTTCTGCAATTTTAATATTTTTGAGGCATGCGACTCATGCGAGGATACTCCCCAAAGTAAGATAGCACATAACGCTATGGAAAAGAGCATGATATGCCATTAAAATTACATTTTGGTTAACTAAATTGTGAAGGTTTTTTAATACGTAGATGCAACTTGACAGCTTTTTGCATAGGCAATCCGTATGAGCTTCCCATGTTAACCTACTATCCAAAGTGAGACCTTGTTATTTGCGATGCAAGTCTGAGAGTTTAAATTGAAATTAGTCATTACTTTAACACGTTTAAAGCTGAAGGGAAAACACGGCAAGAGCCGTGCCAATACACAAATTTGATGGTGTTCCAGATTATCATGTTATTTAATATCTTCCTGCAGAATATGCCTTAACAGGATACGACACAGCCGGTAAAATTGGAACTAAACTTTCTGCATTAAAACAAATTAGGCGTTCTTCTCAGCAACTACTAACATCTGGAAAGTTTGAAATAGATGAGAATATGAGTAGAGCTGCAGAAAACTGTCTTACAGAAATTCTGTCAACATCAAAATATAATTCAGTTAAAGACCTTAGAATAAACCCGTACCATACAATGAAGCGCTTGGACTTTGAAAAACAGCATCCAGTTGTCAGGAATGACTTTTTTTCTAAAAACTGAAAATAGAAATTTTGACAAGTATAGTTAAGTTCATCTGTGGACCATTGCTGCATAAATTAAAATAATTTGTAACGTCTTGTTTTATATCAGACCTTAGGAGCTTAGGAAATATTAGTGATTTTGTGTATGCCTATTTTAGACTGTATATATTGTGTACATTATGGTACAGCCTAGCACTAAGCATGCTTTTATTTTGTGGTAGAAAATTGTTATGGACAATTAGATTGTGAAATATTTGTTTCTATTTAAATGTTTTATGTTGCAGTTAGCCTAGAAAGATGGTGTCGACTAAGGGGAAACCTATTATTTTACTTCAAAAACAAAGATCCTTGGTCAGAACCTTTGGGAGTGGTCGTCCTGGAACAGTGTCAGGTCAGAATAGATCCTCCTATGGCTTCTCCACCGCTTGCTGCTGAGGGGCATTATCCGTTTTATCTAGGTAACAATATTTATATTGTCATTGTTATGGAACTTTTTAACACTAATAAGAATATTATTTATTTCAGAAAACAGTAAAAAGTATATCAGTTTAAGAAAATTCGTCATTACTATCATATTGTAGTGGCCATTTTTCACCACTTTGATGGCAAATTGCTCAAAAACCGTCAGACAGAAATGTCTGTCATTACAGTACAGTACTGTACACATCAAAACAAACATAATGAACATGTAATAAACTGGAAATACTGTAGTAGCATTTTAGACGAGAATTTTCGTTTACTTATATTATTTTCATCTCAGAAAATTGCGTTAAAAACGTTTGGGGTTAAAAATACATAAAAGGATTTGTATTTGCCTGTTACACTTAACCTGAAAGTACCAGAGAATATATGGAATCAATACAATTAAATATTGTCAACTATATTCTATCTATATCTGATTTTTAAAACCACACATGGTAAATTTTATTCTCGTTCTATTTAAAATAAATACCTAAATTAAAAGAAAATTAATTGCGATAAAAATGTGTAGCAAAATATACAAAGCAAACATATGGAAATAAAAAAATTGTATATATTAACTTTAGTTTCCAACTCTATTGTCTGAGGTTCATTTAAATTAGAATGAGTGAATGAAAGAGTGTATACTGGCTTAGAATTTGTTAATTTATTAGTGATACATTGGAAATTAATCAGCATACGAAACTTATAATTTAGTGGTGCAAGGATCTTAGAGTCTTAATAAATGTAAAGACAGTTGAGTTTAATTGGTGGAATGATATAAAATTGTGGTTATGTTTTAGTGTTTGATGGTGGTCTCTGCCAAGCGTTGGCTTCAACTTCAGATATAGAACGTTCTAGCTGGATGGATGCGATAAGACAAGCCAGTTATGAGGGCATAAGGGCAGAGTTAAATGCTCTGAGACAATGTATCGAAAGAAGAAGAAATCCCAAACCAAATATAGATCTTCATACCTGGAGGTTGCAGCAAACACATGTTTTTGGTAATGCCCCGCAAATTTATTAACATATATCTAAATACCTCAGTCAAAGAATACATTAATGTAAAATCATAATTTAAGAACAAACAAACAGACAAATATATTAGAAAAACAACTCAGGTACCATAACCAGGCCCGGGCTTCCAAGGGGCCTGCCGGAGATTTGTTTTTTTTATTTTCAAATTTCTACCCCCCACTTATCAATTATTAAACGCGAGGGCCTGTTGGCTTTCGAGGCTTTTAGCGTGGGCTTTTCGAGTAGCGGAGGCCTGTCAGAGATGTTGCCAAAAATTTTGTTTTCAATTCCCTTCCCGCCTGCTCAAGCGCGATCGCCCATTGATTTTTGAAGGGTCCGTAGCGGGGGCCCGTCAGAGATTTTGGCAAAATTTTTTTTTCAAATTTCTCACACCCGCTCATCAGTTATTAAGTGTGGGGGCCCGTAGCGAGAGCATGCCAGAGATTTTGACAAAAAAAATTTTCCCCGCTCATCAATTATTAGGCGCGGGGGCCCGCCTGTGAATTTGGTATGGGGGCCCATGATTTGATGCGAGAGGGGGGGGCTGACTTTAACCGAGGGAGACAAAATGACCCCAATCATGCCAATATATTGTAAGAAGCCTCTCTTAAGAGGCATTCTTTCTAGTATCTCTGTCTCTAGCCCTACCTAGAGGATATATATTGTATCTGCACCCCGCCAATACTCAGCTCTAATTGGTTGAGGTGACGGCATGCTATTTGCCGTGGTACTTTCATTCCTTTCATTTTACTGCACTTTTTGTTATTAGTTGTTTACTGTCTCCTTTTAGTGTTCTATCGTATTTTTGTATGTATTTTTTTACTATTACGGTCTTACTCAAAGAAACCGAGAGCCCCATGCTATTACACAATAGTTGTTAGATGCCATCTGAACCAACATCTTCTAGGTAGGTGGATTCCCAAGGAACAATTTTTGTTTCTTAAATATATTCAAGGGTGCTATAAAACTATTTATAAAATGCCTTGAAAAATCTATTTGGCTGTAACAATATCCTTAATACCATCATAAAGTGACTTGTAGACTAAAAGGGCCCACCATTATGAAGGTTGGTAATGCCTTTTTAAATTCCATCATAAAACTCCTTAGTAAGGCATAGTGCCGCTATTGAAAACCTTGTTCGGGCCGTTTTAAAACTTTTCTTAAAACCTATTTTAAAGCTGTCGGAAGCTTTTTTATTAGCTTCCTGCATTTCTAGAAAACACCTAGAAGGCTACCTTACAACTGGTTTTTAAAATTCTTATAAGTCCATATTAGACTGAGAACCTATAAGAATGTTCACAAAGGAATCCAAATAATTTTATTATTGCATTTATTTTAAGCAGACATACCATCAGACTTATTGAAGATAAAATGGAATTTGAAATTTATAAAGCGTAGAGTGGCACTATAACCTCTCTAAGACCGATTTTAAAGGTAATAAAAAGGTGTCAGGTATGACAAAAAAAATTAAAACCAACGGCAGTTTATCGTTAAAACTACAAGGGAAAGGCCCAAAAAACAAGGGCGCCTCAGAAATAAAAATGATTTTAATATCCATACAAAATTTGCATAGACACGTAATCAGCAAATTTAAAAAAGTAGGCTGCTTCTCGGTTCCCACGGTAATTTTCAGTCGTTTCTTGTAATTTTACCTTAATTTGCTAAAGAAAAAGTGATAATTATTAATAATTATAATTGTGAGATTGACCTTGAATATTTTTATATAAGAAAAACATGGCCGGCCAACTAAAAACCTAATTGTCATTTTACAGTCCTCTCATTAAACTATATATTCTAATAATGGAAATGACCTAGAACATTTAATCCAAATGAAGTCCTTTTAGTCTTTTTGTATACCTACTATCACAAATAATCCATTCCTTACATAAATGCAAATGCACTTGGCGAAGATCACATGAACTTGATAAAGGCTGTAATAAAACATTTGGGATTTAAAAGAACTGCCTCCAAGACGAACCGCGTTGACATTTGATACAAAAAACTTAAAACTTAACCTCAAAATAATTTCTTCCAAAAAAGACATAATTACACATCAGTAAGTCGTGAAATGCTTTTAATTAACACACGATACTTCTGGCAGACATATTGTTTATTATTTTTATAATAAATGTTTTATTGAGGTTTTAGAAAGTGATTTATGGAATTAAAATTTGCCTTTTAGATTTATAGGGGCCTTTTTTTCTTCAACGGTTTCATCACAGTATTTGTCAAGGATGTTTTAAAAGTCTAGTTTTGTAATGGTCTTTAATAAGTACTAAAAGGCTAGTTTTAAAAAGGGTTTAAAATGCATTTATTGCAAATATGTTAAAACCATAAAGAATAATTTAAAGTCTCTTTAAATCTAAATGGAATTTAAGACGTTAATAAAACTAATTAGCTTTATGGAGAGTGTTATGTAGGTATGGAAAACCATTACAAATACATATTATCCTAGAAGCAAATTAGTTTTCTAATTAGGTAGAGAATGCTTTAAAACTTACCATTCTATGATAAGTTTTAAAGCAAGAGCAAGTATACTTGAAGCCTAAAAGGCCTTAACTACAACATCAATAAAGCACAAGACTATTTCCTAACCCTGACAAACTTTTCTTAAAACCTCCTCAAGTACAAATGACTTTTAAATTGTTCCTTGGGTTGGGCACGGAGGACCGACAGCCTGGTCTCCAAATTTGTTTGGCTTTTTATCTGGGCCACTAAAGGGAACTAAAGTACTACATCAAAAAACCAATTAGGGGTGAGTGTTGGTGGAGGGTAGATATAATTAATTGGTCATTTTGTCTCGTTTCAACGCCAACCAATTTAACTATCTGCACTGCTAGTGCTAAAAACTTACCTCCGCCGGACGCAGATAAATCCCACCAATTTTTTCTGAAACCGTAATAAATTTATTAAACCAATCTCATAAGGTTTTTTGAAAAAAACCGGTCGGATTTATCTGTGTCCGTCGGCTTCATCATAATTGACGAGTACAGTATGTATTTTAATACTTTAACACTAATAAATTACTTAATCTACTTACTTACTTTCAAATGAAATATGTCGGGTTGATTGTCAGCAAAATGGAAAAGTTTTTAAGATGGGTACTAAATTTTTTTAATTTTTCGCCAGTTTTGATAAAATTTTTAAAAAAACATTTTCTTTTGTCAAAATAGTTTTGGATCCAATAACAAATTATTTTTCAAGGTGATAGGGCTACATTCATAAACAAATCATGACGCCAGTACTAATTTTACTATATTTTTATTTTTTTTTACGTTATATACGACATATCTTATCTACAAATACTGTAGCCACAGATACAGATAAAGTAATATATTGTATTCTATTATAACAGCTAATAATGAAATTTGTGGGCAAAATCGGAGTTTAGCTAAAAATACACGAAAACCTAAATAACTCCTAAACTAACAAATTTCCCATGACAAACATGGGGGTCAAATCAATGCGTATTGAGGTCCTCTATCAACCTGCGCTGGGTGCTGCTGGTCCATCCTCAATGAAACACCCTGTATGAAGAGAACTTTATTATATATTTAATTTCTTTCAGACATAACCGAAGTTCCACTCTGCGAAATATCTCTAGCTTGTGATAACTTACTGTGTGATGGGCATGGAAGACCACCTAACCCTACGTTAGTTGTAGATGTTTATATGCCCTCTTTTAAATTCTGGGTACAATATGGAAGAACTGAAATAATTGAGGTAAGCCACGAGTGTGTCAACGTATTAAATCAACTAGTATGAAACGATTTTTTTTTTTTTGTAACATTTCAATAATCTATAAATCTGTCGTGTCTTTCTGATTTTTTCTTTTCTTTTTGCAGAGGTGCAGTAATCCAGGATTTCTTAGTACTATTAGTTTTCGTGCTTCTGATAGTCTTTCTGGTGATACCAGAGTTAGGTTCACAGTTTACGATGTTAGGGAGAGAGTTTCTCACACTGCCATACCACTTGGATCAGCTTGTGTCCTGCTAAGTGCCATACAAGATTCTACCCGCCTTAGAATACCGCTTCTTTCAAGAACCCAGAGCACTGCTGGATTTCTCACCATCAGTGCCTGGTCGCTCGAAGCAGAGGATAGAGGCAGCAGTACAGAACACACGCCTTGTAGGGTACCTTCTCATACGACTGCACAGGTAAGATTCTCTTTCTAATCTTTGTCTTTCCTCGTTTTCAAGAACACAAACTATGAATTTATGTGGCTTTATTTTATTTTATCTTCGAGACAAAAAAAATGCTCTGATTTACCCGATTCATAACACCACAATTTTAGAAAAAAGTTGTTATTACAAATGCTTACACTTCTATAACATACTGCCTACTAAGAAAAAGGAAATAACAAAAATCAAACAATATGATAATCTTTCTTTGAATTAAGGTCAGTATCTTAATTAATCAATGTATGTAATTTTTCAGTGTAGACAGTACCAAACAGAATTGTCAAATTGTTGATTCTGGTATGCAATAAATTCTATTCTATGTATTGATAGATAAAATGTCATGTAGGAATATAGCATTAGTTTTAAATGTATTTTTAATATAATTTATTTTATTTTATTTAATACCCCTCGAGTGGATCTCTGTTGTCTGAAGAATTCCGGGCCTTGATAATTACGTAGCTCAGTCTAAACTTTTGTGCTCAAAAATCTTGAAAAAATTCACAAAAGTACTTAATATGAATATAAACAAGCCAACAATCAGTGGCCTTACTTGTCAAATCCGATATGCACAGTGGTTGTTTTAGTTCTCAATATGTATACCATGATTAGTTATTTTGTGAGACAATGACGAAGTAGTTCAATGGACACCAAAATCCTTGGACACCACAATTCTCGAATACTACACTCGATATGCATTTCACCAACCATGCTGGCGTCTCTGCGATGGTTTAATTATATCCAGATGATGCCGGGATGGTTGGTGAAATGCGCATAGAGGGTACCATTCGAAAGTAGTGATATTTGAGTATTTTGGTATTTGCTGAAACTAGTTCATCTTCAGTGCCATACCAAAGAGTTAAAAACATTAAAAAAATCGTTTTATTTATATAATAACATGTCAAACTAACTAATTATAACAATAAATGCCCATTCCAAATATTTGATGATATCTTCATCAGATATCCAACATAGCATTATAAACTGCTCTTAAAATTCTCTTTACTTTAAAAACTGCAGGAAAAAGTTATTGTTAGGTACTTTCTACGCACCCTGTAAAGTCTATAAAAAAATGTCGGATATCGATTTTGACTTCTAGTGGAGTAAACGTAATCAAAAAAGAGGCGTTGTTTCGGAATAATTTGTAACTGTATAAAAATTCATAAAAACTTTTTAAATGTGTTCTAAATGAGTTTAAGTTCAAAGTCTACCAGTTGGTATTATACACTAAATCACTATTTGTTTACTAATAACAAAAAACTGCAAAATTAGTTGTTAAATGAAATATCTCGAAAATTAATCGAGGAGAAATCATGAAAATGATACTAGGGGTTTTTGTGCGTATTGATTACGAATTTGATGTCAGATTTGCAAAATTCAAAATGGCGGATACAAAATGGCCGACCGAAACGTATTAAATTAAATTATTCTATTATAAATAAATACGTTTGTTACGTGTACAATAGTTTTTTAATATTGATAATTCGTGAGCACCACTTATGAGATATAAAGAAGTAAAATTAAATAAAGAACACCATGTGCACGTTAATTTTACAAGGCGGTAAAATCTTGTATTCTCGAATTTTTCAATAATTTACGAAAAAATTTTTAAAATATTGATTTAATCAAATACATTAATTTCACACTATTGTTTATCAACTTAAACACGCCATAGTAGTTACCATTTATGCATGTGTAATATTAGTAGAATTATTAGTTGTGGTAAACTTAATTTTTTTTTAAAAACCTTCGCAATTTTCCAAAAATCGTGTTTTTACCGATTTTTTGCCTTTTTTTTACTGTTTAATTGTCATTACGTTCAAAAAGAAACAAAACCAAGAAATATTTTTCAAGATTAGTACCTTAGCTAACACCTCTATGCATTCAAATAAAAATAATAATTTTTTTAAGTTATTACACTTTTAATAGTGTTAAATTTTCGAATTTTTTTTCTTCTAAAACGTATAGTTCGACTTATTCGTAAAAAATTAATATAAAAACGCGTATGTATCATAAAATAAATCATTTGGGCTTTTAGTACATATCTTTACCTTCAAATTGATCACTTATAAAGTGCCGATATCACGATATTAAGCTTTGATATTGACGATTGAAATTTGGTGTCAACAGCGGAAAACGTCTTTTTTCGGAAAAGTACTAAGTTTAAAGGTCTGAATTTCCTAAAATAAATTTTTAAAATTTTTTTTTGTGAATATGTATTTTAGATAATCCCTTTAAATGTGCTATCCAAGTATTTTTTTTTTTAATAAATTATTCATTTTACAATGATTTTTACTAAATAATCGTTAATTCATGCAATGGTCCGCTTCTTTCAAGCTACATATGTAATAATTAAAGTACTTAAAAAATTATTTAAAAACATGTAATACTTCGAGGAAATGATACTTTTTCATATCCAATTGGTTTCATATAATTTGCTTTTTGCAATCAAAAGTTATAGCCACTTACGTACAACGTGCGCTCTGCCGCAAGCCTATTCCAGCATCAGTGGGCGGTCGGCGCAGCGTCATTTGGGACCTAGTTAACAAATTTCTACTCGCTCCAATTTAATGCACAAAATACATGTCATATATCTTTCTTTCGTAAAATTTCCCATATTTTTGCACTTAAATTGTTAAATAAAAATAAGGCGCGTACACTTTTTTGCGGTAGATTTTTCTCTACGTTATTCTAGCATACTTGAAGAATATTGTTCACCAAATTTTTCCGAAGTGAAAATCTTTGTTTACTCCACTATGCATCTTATTTTAAATGAACATTTGTTTTTTGCCTATCAGCCATTTAAAAAAGTTTTAGAGTGATTTATAGTTTTTTGTTACATATTAGATAACAATGCTACTTTAAATTGTGGTACTTTCAGTATAATGTAAAATCTGTGTCGAATTGTAAATTCTCGCTCCCATTTTCTATCATTAAATCTGGAACAAGATGCTGCAATAGACTTGATATGAAGGTAAAAGCTGATACTTTTGGCAAAATTGGTGATACTTCATCCACAAATGATCTGGCCATATTAAAGAAACCAACGGAATCCTTGAGAACAGTAATGCCCGATCTTACTTTTTTCTTTGTATATTCCATAATACTACCAATTCCCCAACTACTTGTTTTTGTGTTAAAATTTGGTGTCAATAAGTTAGAAAGTGCTTCAAGTATATCGTTTAAAAACTCTTCAATATCTCTTAAAAAGGTCGAAATATTTCTCACTATTAAAATTTCTTGGCTTTTAGCATCCACTGTCTAGAAAAAAAATGGAAAATGTCAGTTTCATATGGTTACCATTTTTGTGAAGCAAAGTGTCATAAGCAAAAGTTTGCCGATATTATGTGAGAACTTATGCAACCTTAATGACAAAATTGTATAAATGTTGGTTGTAGCATTTTCTTAATTTTTCTGTGTTTCTTAAGAGCAGTTAGAGGGTGTTGTTTTTTTGTGACAAATAATGAATAAGAATAAAAGTAAAAAAAATTACATATTTTACTGACGTTTCGAAAACCGAATCTGTTTCCTTTCTCAAAGCGTATTATAAGTGTTTGTGTGCTGTGTATATTAAATACACAGCTTTAAGAGTATATTTGTTATATCCATAGATACTTACTACTTGCACAGAACTGTTGATATCTAGTTGATAGCTTTATTATACTCTTCGCAAAAGCGAAGAGTATATTGTATTTGATCGGCACATTTCTAAAATCGTAAATATCGCTTGTAAAGAAAAAATTTTCATATCATTGTGTTAGTGAACGAATTCTGAACAACTTTCAAAATGTCCGTCTGTCCGTCCGTCCGTCCGTCACGTTTCTTGTAAGCACGATAACTTAAGAAAGAAAAGTCCGATTGTATTGAAATTTAGAAAGTAAGTTAATGTTAGCTAGAGGAAGAACCCTATTGTTTTTGAAGAAAATCGATCAGTAAATAAAAAAGTTATTAATTATTTAATTAAAAAAAAAATACTCTTAATTTTTGTCGCTTGTACTAAAATGGAAATCTTGCGAAATATTATTTCCATAATACGTTTTTTTTTTTTGTTTATGAATTTTACTAATATATTTCATAGAAGTACGAGTTGAAATATGTATGATTGTCGAAAAAATATATATATCACAGACAATCAATTTTCGTAGCAATATGTGGTGGTGCAGCGGCTAAAGTTTCGCGTTGCAATGCAAAGGTCCCGTGTTCAAATCCCACGCGGGTTGGATATTTTTTTCATTTTTATTTTTTTTCATATCATTTTTTTCACAACAAAGATGGTATCGCAAAATTTAGGATGTCCAAATACCAACATTATTTACAAGAAAACTGCGAAGAGTATCCTATAGAATGTGTTATATATAAAGAGATCAGTAAATTGGCGAAGAGTACGTTTTTAGCTTGTTTTAAATAATGTTCAGTTTTTTAAGTTCTTCTGTTAACATCGGCAGGCAGATTGTGCAAACATCTACGGAACAATTTGACACGCATTTATCCTCATTCAATAATATTATAGCTGATTCTTTAATTTTTCTTTTCTTGCTGTCTATCTCTTTTGTTAAAATTTTTGCCGAGTCCCAGTTTATTCTTTGTCCGTTCTCCCAAGCGTGATCGCAAATCTTCGACTTCTGAATCTCATTCTTCCTAATGTAACCCCTGTGCTCACCCAATCTAACACTAAATGGTCTGGATGACTCACCCACATAATGTTTATTACACTCACATGGAATACTATAAACGCAGTTTTTTGAATTTTTCACACAAACATTTATAATACGCTTTGAGAAAGGACACAGATTCGGTTTCCAAACGTCAGCAAAATACGTCATTTTTATATTTTTGTTCTTATTCATTATTTGTCAAAAAAAACACCCTCCTTTGAAGTAAAAGTTACAGGCGTAGAGGTTATTTTCCAGTAAAATACTGGATGATTGTATTATTTCGTAGATTTCACAGATATTTTTTAGAAGAAAATATATGTGGCACAGCATTCCAATAAGAAATACAGAAGACTTAATGACAAATTTGTAGTCGACCTTCACAGCTTATGTATAGTATGATGTTTTTGCCTAACTGTAGTAGTGTTAAACAAAAAATTATGCCTTTGTTTTTTATTAGTTACAAAAAGAGCATTTGTTGCTTATAGAAGAAATTCACATTTATGTTGCAATTACCTGTGTGTAAATGCCTGTAAGTACTAATAATAATATTAAAATCATCTTCACTTGTTAACTCTTTCACAAACATGCACATACTATGTCTGTTATGCCTCTTTAATGGTAGTCTTTTATTTACGTATCATAGTTTGATTGCCAGTAACCCATTATGTTTCATCTACTGTTCACAGCTGCCATAAATCAAAGAGCTTGCATAAATAATGGTAGTTATGATATGAAGACAGATGGCACATCCAAATACCTTTTGTTTACATTCAAAAATTTAAATATTTCATTTTAATTACACTTCACAAAGTAAATACAATAAGAGGTCACGCTTAGGATTTCTGTACAAGTGAAGTTTAAAGCATAATTCCTTTGAATTTAAATACATCTGATAATGTCCATATTATCTTCAACATATTATAGTAACATTAGGAAAATTATAATGAAGGAAAATAAAATAATGTAAACTTTTATTTATACAGTGATCTCAGGAATAATCCTTATATTTTTTAACTTTCTGACAGTATTCTTACTATTATGTAAGTAATTTTATTATTTTTCATATGGACTGTAGCTTTTTCACGCAGTTCAAGTAAGTGTTTTAATTATAATTTCGTATAGCTTTAGCCACATTTCAAGTTTTAAGAGTGGCGGTGCCGTGTTTAAGAAAATGATTTCGCAGTTCGACAATTTCTCCTATATCCCTGAAACAATTGAAAAATTTCTTTGCTAGGCTTTTAGATAGAACTTGATAAAATAGTACCAGACTATTGAAATCAACAAAAATAATTTTTTTTGATTTTCGTATGAGAAAAAAAATTTTTTCATTCTTTAGTTTTCAATAGCCTAGTACCATTTTATAAAGTTGTCTCTAAAAGCCCATCAAAAAATTTTTTGAATCGGTTCAGAGATGTAAGAGAAATTGTCTATTACATTCACCACCTTAAACGTACAAAAGAAATTGAGCATCTAGGGGTGATGCTATATATTAATGAAAAACTGTATTTTTGAGAATATTTTTCTAATTACTGGACAATTTCGGTGACAAAATGGCGACATTTTGTTAAACAAAGCGAAGACGCACATTGTTTTGTCCATAATTTTGTTTTTTATGATATATAAACAAACAAAGAATCATTTTAAAGTTTGATAAACCATCTTTAATTATATTCCTTAAAATTTTTAACTAAAGTGTCATAATTTCTAAGATATTCAACATTTAAACTAAACAATTCATCCTATAAACATTCAGACCACATCTTTAAACTTAATTATCTCCGAAACTATTAATTCTACATAATACATGAAAAACAAATTCGTTCTGGCATCCGCCGTTTTTTCGCTAAAACTAATATTGAGATATTTGCAAAGAAACAAAAATGTTACCTTTTCTTGAAAATCCCTTTTCAATTTAAAATACAATTTTTTTTTTAAACCAAGTGCTGTAAACGAACGAAAAAATTAACAAGCGCCCGCATAATATAGAAACTTTTCTTTAATATATTTACTATTACATCAAAAAGAAAACAAAATCTAATTCATATGACATTATTCCGAAGTTAAAACATCTAGTTACTGTACTAAACATACAAAATGTCTAACTGCCAATCCATGTCACTACAATACAACAATAAAAGGATTTCAACACTTTTTTTTTTAATCTTTTTATGGTTAGCAATATTTTGCATAATAATATATTGACCCAAAAAAAGCAAAAAAAGTCTTATAAAATGTTTGGTTTTTTCCTGCAGTTTTGCTTAAATTAATTATTTTCTAAAAATAAGATATTATCAGGCCATATACAGTGTGTTTCACTTGAAATGGTAACACCCCAATGAGTTTTTTAGTTTTTTTCCAATTTGAATCAAATTTTATTTAAGTATGGAACAAATTAGGATCTACTTATGATCAGAAAAACATTCGCCTCTTACAAATGCAAAGCCACCTGCGGTACCAAAATATGCGGAGAAAATCAAAAAATTATATTAGGCATATTTTTATTGGAAAATTTTGTTAATGAAACTTGTTCAGAATTGTCCGAAAACTTTAAGTCCAAAATTTAATCAAAATAAAAAAATATATAAATTTTGATTAAAATAATGTCCAAGTCCGAAAATATTTTAAAAAACTGTACTATGGCAATTTTGTTTGAAATTAAACCCAAGCTGCCAGGTAGTTGTCAAGCAACTTACAGTTTTTTTTTTTAAATAATTATTTTTGAAATTTTAAAAATTTAAATTTTTCAATTTTTTAGTTTTGATTAAATTTTGGGTTTATGGTTTTTGAACAATTCTGAACAAAATTTTTTGATAAGATTTTCTTCGCATATTTACCGCAGGTGATTTTGCATTTTTAGGAGGTGAATGTTTTTCTGGCCATAAGTAGATCCTAAGTTATTTTATACTTAAGTAAAATTTGATTCAAATTGGACAAAAAATAAAAAAGTTATTGGGGTGTTACCATTTCAAGTGAAACACACTGTATTTGGCAGCTTTAATCTGTATAAAACGTTTCCATTTCTTTATCTATATAATAATTATATAGTTGCATAAATTAACAGGAAAAGAAGATGAAACTGCCACTAAAGTTAATCAAGAGGAAATAAGTTAGTCATAATTTATTTATATCCTCACCTGCGTAGTGTAGTTAAGAATGTAATGTTATATATAATCTATATTTTCTATTAGAAATAAATGATTTTCTATTAGAAATAAATGATAAGTTCAGTTCAAATTGGTACCTACAATACAATGAAAAGAATAGGAAGAAGAAAAAGTAGACAAGATGAGGTTTATTTTTAAAATATATATATTAAAATTTGTCATAATACCTACCAATTATTATTAAGTGGAAAAATAATCGAGTATTTGGCTATACTATGACTAAAGAGGAGATAAAGTCGTTACAAGTTCCAGCTTGGGCCTCCTCTATAATGTGCATTGTATCACAGAAAATTTTACAATTTTTATTGGTTTTTCCTTTTTTTTTTTGCAAGCATACATTTTGTTATTTGCGTTTGTTTCCACATCACTCATGAGGTAGAGCTCTTGGGCTGTTTTTTTTTTAAGTAGTTTTTCCTGTGAGTTTATTTCACTAAAATTCTGTCTGATTTTATTCATTAATTTTTCTTCGGCTACTGAATTTAAGCACCCTTTTCCATGGCAGTTGGAGTAGTTAAGCAGTGCAATTCAAATGAAAAGAAACTGAAAAATAATTATTTTTTAAACTAGTCAAAAGTGCGAGAAGTTATTTTGTAGGCATGGAACCCACAAATAATTGTTTCATTTGCGAAATATAAACACTTTATAAATTATTTCTCTTATTATTAAAAATGTAATAATGAGAATAAAATAATTTATCTTATAGTTAATATTTCCATTAAGAAATTTGTAATGAAAATACATTTTGTACCTATAAAATAGAGATTTCACAGATCGCTTAATTCAATAACGCGCGACATTATATTGTATTTATTTAAATTTGTATTGTAACATAATGACATATTTTATGTTTTGTATATTTGTCACTAAATTTCTTACGAAATGACTCACCATATATACAGTCTGTATCCAAAATGGGCAATAAATATTATTATTATTATTATTATTATTAATTACTAAAAATATTTAATGTTTCTCCACTTTAAAAAATCTCACAGCATACAGACAAATCAAAATCGGCAATAATCACCATAGACAAGGGCAAAAAATTGAATCCAAAAATCACAATCAGCATGCATAACAGCCCCATGACATGTCCAGCAACTGATGTCATCGAGGGACACCATGATAAGGAGAAAGCTACGTGAGAGCATATCTTCTCTTTATTCGTAATATCACGAGTATTCAGTATGAATTGCACTATTGTTTATATAGAAATTGATTCTTATATATGTGTATTGATTTGTTTGTAAAAAGCGAAAGAAATTGCTAGATAAAAATTATTATTATTATAATTATTAATCATTTGTAACAGATTTTTATTAACTTTTAGCTTAGCATACATTTATTTGTTCTAGGTCTGGTCTCACAGACGGTCTCAGTCGCTTCCACCTAGATTGGGAGTGAAGATGAGGCTTCCAAGTCAATCTGAATTAAAATTGTTATTTTCTTCACCCCATTTACAAACTTACCGGTTCCACTCTGGACTTGGTGGAGACATTTGTGTTCATGAATATATGGCGGAAAGTCGCTTGTGTTTTTCATTTCCAAGACAAATTCTGTAAGTAAAGCTCTTATCAGACTATGACAAAATGATAAAATCACAAACATTTCGCTTTAATTGTCACACTTTGTAATTCAGTCGCTGCAATTCTTAGTTTCTTCTTTATACCAACCTTCATTAACACTTGAAGTAACTGCAGTATAAATATTGCAACTTATTTACATTAATATAACCAAATACTACTTTATTTTATCAAGTCGACTTTAAAACAGTTTAAAACATAAAAAAGAGCAGCTTAGCTCTGATAATAGCGGTGGCATCATTATTGCTTTTGACTGAAACCAAGGAGGTGGTGGGAAAATGTATAGTGCCTTTAAATTTTTGTTAAATTATCAGTGGTGTGCTGCTCAGCAACATTTGTATCGAGTGTACTACCAAGTACCTGGCTAGACAACACACCTCATCCA
This sequence comes from Rutpela maculata, assembly GCA_936432065.2. NCBI lineage: Eukaryota > Metazoa > Arthropoda > Insecta > Coleoptera > Cerambycidae > Rutpela > Rutpela maculata. The sequence goes on along the minus strand of OW386286.2, from coordinate 544,107 downwards.
GAAAATTGTGATTGGATGTTGGTAAATGGCGTTTTGGAGCCAATTCAAACGACTTTACCATCTGCTCCGGATATTTTATTAAATAGCATTTTTTGCAATTGCTCCAAAGGTAGTGGATCAAAGTGTGGCTGCAGGAAAATTGGATTGCAGTTTATTGTTTGTAATAATTGCCAGGGCCAATCTTCTCAAAATTTTGTGTCTTTTCTCAAGTAATTGCATTAATTTACGACAATAAATTACCATTCAGTAATAACTGACAATTACCAGTCAAATTTTTACTTTATGTTTATCTCTAACAGGGACGTGTGGATCCAGCAAGAGAAGGAACTGCTGCAGGAAGTAGCTGGTATGGGCGAACTTCGAGAACCCTGGCACTCCAGGCAAGTAGAACTTTTAGACAGGCATTTACATCTCCTTCGCCTCTATTCACAAGCAAGAGAAAATTTGCAAGCCCACAAAGGTAGCCTGTTTAAAGCTAGCTCCCGTAAATCAGATCGTAGTTTAGAATTTGCCCCGATAAATTTACATTTACAACGAATGTGGGTGCACAACGATACATTGAATAAAACTGGATTTTACGACTGGATCACTGTTGGGGCCTTTACAGCACATTCCCACAAGTCAAAGAATGGTGGATTAATAAAGTAAAGTTTTGAATAGTAAATTGTACGTCCATTAACACGTTTGTTTTTAGATTAGTTCAACAGTTAAAGGAGTCTCCCACTAAATCTAGTACTAATTATCAAATAACTACGAAAATATCAATGGCAAACGATGCAATACAGGTAAGGAAACGAAATTTTTTATTTGAAAACCGCTGCCTAAGGAATCGCTACTTCCACATCCAGATTTCCCATCCAAGTCTCTTACAACGAAAAAAAATTTGATACTATATTAATTTGCACTCCACTATGTGGAAATAATTCTTTATAAAACTTTAATACAATATTTGAAATTGTCTAGCCATAAAACTCATAAAACAATATGCCACATCGGTAGTGGGGGAGGGTGGTGACCGGTAGTGGACGTGGCGGATGCCAAAACAAATTTTGGAGCCTTTGGTTTTTGTTGATGCCTTTTGACAAAAAATGCATTTCTCTATAAAAAAAAATTAGTTTTACACAGTTGATGGACAGGCACTGGATCCATCTGAACTGTTGTCAATTTCTTTCTCTTTTTCTATTTTTTTCTCCTTAAATGTTCTATATTTCTTTTGCTAGTAAAACTAAAATAGCTATTTCAGTGCCAAACCAAACCGTCAAAACTGTTTGTTTTTCAAAATGACACAGTTCTAGAAGATAGATCATCTTCCCTTTAGTTGTTTATTTTTTCAGGGAGTTTTCAACAATCAATAAATGTTGCAAATGATTCCTCATAACCTTTGATTATAAGGCCCGATTTCCTACAAATTAAGCATAATTTCTTACGAGTTTCTTTTATACTAAATTTTATTTTTGTTTCTACCTCACTTTTAAAACGTCAGTAGTACTTTTCATTTTAATTTCTTCTGAAAAGCACTTACATCAGTTAGGTTGAAAATTCTACCAAGAAAATTCATACCAGCTGAAAGTATCTTGCAAACAGTAAACTAGGGAGTTTCTTATAACGTGTTAGTCTATTACATACAAATTTTATGTAACACTGAATTAATATAATCAACAAATATACTTATACTAGAACGGGCTAAAACCCGTTTTAGCTCCTAGCGGAGGGCTTGAGTGCTTTGCACTCAATTTGAGCGCTCCGTGCTCAATTTCACGTTTGAATTAATTTTTTTTTCCGTGTATTTCAAATTTCTTTAATATTTTACATATTTCCGAAAATTTTCCATTTTTATAAATTTTCAATTTGTTTTTTTAATTTGACATTTTTTTTAAACCGACATATTGGAAGATTTGACATCTTTTAAAAATTTTGACAATTTTTATTACCTTTAGTTGGACATTTTCTGAAAATTTGACATTTTCTTAAAATTTGAAGTTTATTGAAAATTTGACGTTTTTCTGAAAATTTAACATGTTTTAATAATTTTACATTTTTTTAAAAATTTGACATTTTTTAATTTTTTTTTTTAGTTTCGTTTCCGTTTTTTTTTATTTTTTTTTTTTATTTCCTAATTTTGAGTAAAATTCTATAAACACCTTATTTAATAGGTATTTTTCCGAGTGTATTCTATAAAGTTCATTATTCTAGGTTGAAAATGTACAATGTTTAGAAGTAATTATATTTACACAACAGTATTGGATGAATATGTTTCTCCGTGTAGCATAGGTCTTTTTTTATATATAAATAACTTGTGTGTAACAAATATTATGTAGAGCTATGTGAGCTATGAGGTCATAATGTTTTATTAACTTTTCACTTAATAATAATAATGTACGTTTCAAATATGAAGTCGATATCTCTACCCATCTGTGCGCTATAAGAATTTTTCACTTTTGTGACGTAGGTGTATGTTTGAATCACTCGAATTCCGTTTTTCTTCCAATAGTTCTACCCACGTTTCAAATATGAAACCAATATCTGTACCCGTGCGCTGCAAGAATTGTTCATCTTAGTGACGTAAGTGTATGTTTGATTTACTTGATTTCGTTTTCTTTCAATAGTTCCACCCACGTTTCAAATATGAAGTCAATATCTGTATCCGTTCGGGCACTGGAAGAATTTATTATTTTTGTGACGTAGGTGTGTTTTTTATTCACTCGAATTACGTTTTTCTTCAATAGTGTCACCTACATTTCAAATATGAAGTCAGTACCTCCATCCGTTCGTGCGTAGTATGTGTTTTTCTTTTTTTGTGACGTAGGTGCATTTTTGATTCACTCGAATTACGTTTTTTCTTCAATAGTGTCACCTACATTTCAAATATGAAGTCATTATCACTATTCGTTTGTGCGTAGTAAGAGATTTTCGTTTTTGTGACGTAGGCGTATTCTGGATTCACTCGGATTTCGTTTTTTCTTCAATAGTGCCACCTACATTTCAAATATGAAGTCAGTATCTCCATCCATTCGTGCGTGGTAAGAGATTCTCTTTTTTGTGACGTAGGTGTATTCTTGATCTACTCGGATTTCGTCTTTTCTTCAATAGTGTTACCTACATTTCAAATATGAAGTCAGTATCTCCATCCATTCGTGCGTGGTAAGAGATTCTCTTTTTTGTGACGTAGGTGTATTCTTGTTCCACTCGGATTTCGTTTTTTCTTCAATAGTGTTACCTATACTTCAAATATGAAGTCATTATCTCTATCCGTCTGTGCGTAGCAAGAGATTTTCTTTTTTGTGACGTAGGTGCATTTTTGATTCACTCGAATTTCGTTTTTTCTTCAATAGTGCCACCCATATTTCAAATATGAAGTCATTATCTCCATCCGTTCGTGCGTAGTATGGGTTTTTCTTTTTTGTGACGTAGGTGTATTTTTGATTCAATCGAATTTCGTTTTTTCTTCAATAGTGTCACCTACATTTCAAATATGAAGTCATTATCTCTATCCGTTCGTGCGTGGTAAGAGATTGTCTTTTTTGTGACTTAGGTGTATTTTTGATTCACCCGGATTTAGTTTTTTCTTCAATAGTGCCACCCATATTTCAAATACGAAGTCATTATCTCCATCCGTTCGTGCGTAGTATGGGTTTTTCTTTTTTGTGACGTAGGTGTATTTTTGATTCAATCGAATTTCGTTTTTTCTTCAATAGTGTCACCTACATTTCAAATATGAAGTCATTATCTCCATCCGTTCGTGTGTAGTAAGAAATTTTCTTTTTTGTGACGTAGTTGTATTTTTGATTCTCTCGAATTTCGTTTTTCTTCAATAGTTCCACCTACGTTTCAAATATGAAGTCGATATCTCTAAGACTGAGGGCGCTTATGCAGATCGACGGTTTATAAAATTGTCCTTGGTTTCAATCTGCATCGCACAAAAACACGAAACAAATGTCAATGTAGACAAATCGCCCTGTATATGACTTTTTATCGCCTCGCAGATTGACAGCAGTGGACGAATCTGATTGGACGTTTCGATATTTAGCTATGACGTAGGCACGGTCGGGACGAAAAAAAATTAAAAGGAGCCTCCACTTTGGCCGTCCGCAGTTAATTAATTCTTGAAGCAGGACAATTAAAAAAAAAAGACTTTTAGATAATTTAATTCTGCGCAAATTCGTTAGGGCGAAGTTTTTTGGCCTAGGAGCCACCGTTTAGGAGTTATGGAGGTTTTAAGTGAAAAATGTACCATTTTGAGTCGTGCATCGCCATACATTTGGGTCGATTTCTCCGAAACGAAAGTATTTAGGACAATTCTGATGGAACTGGGCGATTTCCCAAGAAATTATCTGGACCCTTGAGAAAATTTATTTTTGAGTTAGCTGCAGCCGTTTCCGAGATATAAACGAAAAACGGCGGAAAAAAAAGTAGCGTTTTGGAGCCGAAAAAAATGCATAAACATGCAATCTTAAAATGTTCATATTTGTCGAAATACACCAGCGGAACGACCGTACGATGTCGCGATGGAAAGTGGAAGAGTTCTAGTTGAACCGCATCGTAAATTTCATAGGGCAAATAGAAAATTCGGCCCGGCACGAACGTATGAAAAGTGACATTTTTTGACATTTCAACAAAATTGCAAAATGCAACGACACGACAAAGGGAGCATCGTGAATAAAAATTGAGGGTTTCAAAAATTCGTCCAGAAAGAGACGGACGAACTTAATCAGTTAATTAAGAAGTTAATCGTTAAATGGATTCGACGAAATATATCCTAATCCAGTAAGCATTTTAGTGTGTGTCCGTCAATACCGTTTCGCGCCCAGAGAATTGAGCGCGAAAAAAGCCTTTGCTGCAGTAAATTTGGAAAGAGTAAGGGGTACAGCCCTCTCAGATTTTAATATATTGTAATTTATTCCATATTAATCATTTTCAAGATAAAAAATTTAAAAATAGTACAAACCACAAGAGTTACAATGCACACATCTATTTAACGATAGACATTTGCGGGAAACAGTCTTAAAGTAGTGGGATGGCAAGTATTTCCAGTGAACGTGATGCCGCCAATAAGCTTCTTGGTTATTAGATCCTCAAAAAATCTTATATAAGAACCTTAGTAATCTGGAAAATAGAAAATATTTTATAAAGAATATTTTTTTTTGATAAATATAATGGTTTGGGAGATATCGTCGTGTGAAACAAAAAGTGTTTGAAAAATAATTAATTTTCTGCTGTAGTCGAACAAAGAAAATGAGGATTTTTGTTTTTTACTGCCATATAAGCCAACGTAAAAGATCATTTATTTATTTATTTTAAAAATAGAAATGCTACAGAGAATTTAATGATTTCTGGATAAAATATGCTTCATGATTGGCCCTATCACGTGGTGTGGTTAGTTAGAAAATTTTGATTTGTGTCCTTATATTCATTACGATTTTTTTACGACAAGTGGAGTTCTAATCTACAAGGTGTCAGCCACATATCTGCCAAGGTCATACATTTTACTCTAAAAGTACCAACGGGAACAAAAAGTAAGCGACTTTTGTCAACGAGAGCACTCCACTATTATAAGCTTATTTGAACATTTTACCAGTACTATACTTCCACGATGTGGAAATAATAAACATAAACAAACTAAGCTAAAAATACATATTATTAAATTCTGGTAATATTTAACCTTTAACTTGAATGCCATGGCCTTAGGGATTTCTGTTGTTACCAATTGGTGATTTCTGGTGTCTCTCAACTGTTAATGAAGGCTCTGTATTAAAATATTGTTGTCCACAGGCAATAAAACAACTGAGAAAGGAAGTGGTGGAAGCGATGAGAACTCTCATGCGGCTAGCCAAGGAAAAACAAACAAACGGCATGTTACCAATTTGCGAGGATATGATAAGTAAGACCCGAATTCTTTTAAGCCTCTGGGATCCTGGCTTAGTGGAAGAGGCCTTAAATTTTATCGAAGAGTATAAACTAGTCACAAACGAGGATTCGGGAGTTAGTGAGGATTTGAGTTTAGAAAGCGGAGGACGACCCAGTATGGTGCTGTCGCCCTTTAAACGCATCACGCAACAACTTACATCACTTGACCTGAAAAGCCCCGACCTAGATGATTTTGCCACGCCGTGCACTCCGATGAATGTGGAAGATATCTGGAAGTTACCGGACCACAGCGTTGAGAGAAATATGTCATACGATAGAAACAACAGCCTCTTGAATACCAGCGAGGGGGTAAAAAGCCTTTGTTCGAATATGCAGACTCCGGATGAAACTAACTTCATATTGTTTCCTGATTGTGAAGATAGTCAAAATGAGGTGAGCATCGAATTAGAATATAATTTACATATTATATATTTTAAAGTACCTTGACCCTTGTTTATCTGACCTCTATGGGGAATTTCTGAAACTTAATGGCAATATTGAACTAGTTCCTAGGGTGTTACAGAAGAGAATATACCCAAAATCACAAAACAAACAAATTGGAATCTTTTAAGGATGTATCTTTTTTACCAAAAAAGTATAAATTTGTTGACTTCATTTTTAACCCTTTAAGGACGGTTGCCGTATATTAACGGCTTTCCTGACTTTGTCCCACCGCCGACTGCCGTATATATACGTTAAAGGTTATTTTTGCTCTCGGGACGGCCGCCGTTTAAATGCACTTAATTTTAAAAATTGCATCCTCGAGGAACGGTTGCCGTAGCTAAACGGCTCATTCAAACTTCTTCACCAGACGAATGCCTTATAAAAACGGCACTTCTGCGCGACCAGATGCCGTACATAAACGGCGCATGTATTTTCGGAATGTTGAATAAAACTTTGTTTACTTTGTATTTGTTTTTGACAATTAATAAAAGTAATATAATAAATGAAACTTATAAAATGCCATTTAAATATGGTACTAAATGCATTCGCACTTACAAAAAAGACGCCGTATATATACGGCAACCGTCCCTACGCCACTCAAAATGGAGCCGTCTGGTATTTAGGTTGGTAAAATAAGGAGCCGTACTTAAAGGGTTAAAGTAGGTCTTTGATCCAAAAACATTTCCCAAAATATCAAGGTATAAATAAATCACCTCTCTACTGGTTCAATAAAAATCTCAAAAGTAAAAGTAAATCCTGTATTTAGCCAAAAGACTAATACATCATGAATACACATAAACACCATATAGATATAAAACAATATATACAAAACAAATCATCAGACAAATTTTACATGTCACACTATAAAATTTCCCAATGAGCATCTAGAATAAACGATAGTAATACAGCAACCAATATTCCATCAAGATTAACAAAGTTAATTTAGTTTTTAATTGGAAGGTTTGACAAACTTACAAGCAGCTACTCATCCAACAAATATTTTTTAAGTCGACTTCTAAATATTTTTAATGTGGGACTGTTAGTAATACTTACTGGTAGATTATTATATTCACTTAATCCCTTATAGAATAAACTATTTTGCGTTGATGTATGTTTGCAAATGAAAGTTTAGATTATTTCTAGTATTTAACTATGAATATCTGTATTATAAACTAACTTATCCTGCATATATTCGGAAGTTAATTTTATATATAAACACCAAAGTGAAAAATGTTAGGTATATAATCTTTTACAGAAAGCCATCCTAGTGTATTTAACATATAGGCCAGTGGAATTAGCAAATATGCATATTGTAATTCGTTTCAGGATGCCACATGGATTAAACGATAGTTTTATTGATTACGAACATGACCCTGAATTTGGTCCACTTTTTGACCGCCGGAACAATGTTTATTTAACGATTTATTGTTGAAAAATTCAAAAAAATCGACTTTTTTAAAGATAACTCAAAGACCTTTGACGATAGGTTTTTCAATTTGTAGATACTGTTAGAACTTTGAAAAACGGTTAATTTGAGAGTTGTTTCGTTTAAAATGCTTGAAAATTTGTTTAAATAATTGCAAAAAACCGCGAAAATTTTCGCAATTTGCAAATAATTTTCACTCTTTAACAAAAGCACTTTGGTGCTTGAAACTTTGACAAAATATGTCTTTTATTACCCCAAAGTTACCTTTAAAATTTCATCAAAAAATTTTAATTAGTGTAAGAGATATTCAATTTGTTTATTAAAAACATGAATAATGTAAAATGCAAATTCACCCAGTTCCCGTTGTCGTAGAGTGTTGATCTGGACATCATTTTTTTTGTTGAGACTTAAACTTTGTTTTCATTGATGGTAAATCAAATTTGCATTATTTTCAACTTCAAAATGGTGTTTGAAAAAGTGTCACATTTTGAGGTTAGGTTTTTTGCTAATAACTTTTAAACAAATGAAGATTTTGCAATATCATTCTGATATCTTTGTTGCTGGGGTTTTTTCACACATTTTCAAAAAAAAATGACTGTAGCCTTACTAGAAGCCGAGATGATTTTTTTTTTTTATAAATTCGTAAATCGAAACTTGGCCAACAACTAGTTTAATAGTCTATCTTTGTAATAGAGTTGAGTTTGGGGGAAAAAAATTCAATTTGCAACGATAACAATAATTAATTTTAAATCAGCGTCAGAACAGGAGTGAGAAGCATAAGTCATATCTGTAACACGTTCATAAAATGATCGAGATGAGTTCAAGTCTGTCATCCAAAAATTTACCGTTTCTCCGATTTTGACTTTTTTTTTAATTTGGGGTAGCGTGATGAAATAATAATATCTGTCATGTCGATTCTTTCCTAATTAAACAATAATTTGTTATAAACAATTATTTTTGTTAAAAATTATTTTACGAATTTATTAAAAAAAAAATCATCTCGGCTTCTAATAAGGCTACAGAGTCATTTTTTTTTGAAAATGTGTGAAAAGACCCCAGCAACAAAGATATGAGAACGATATTGCAAAATTTTCAATTGTTTAAAAATTATTAGCAAAAAACCTAACCTAAAAATGTGACACTTTTTGAAATGCCATTTTGAAGTTTGCAAATTTGATTTTCCATTAATGCAAACATAAAGTTTAAGTCTCAACAAAAAAAGGATGTCCAGATCAACCCTCTACGAACTGGGTGAATTTGCATTTTACATTATTTATGTTTTTAATAAGCAAATTGAATACCTCTTAAACTAATTAAAATTTTTTGATGACATTTTAGGGATAACTTTGGGGTAATAAAAGACATATTTCTTCTAAGTTTCAAGCACTAAAGTGCTTTTGTTAAAGAATGAAAAATGTTTGCAAATTGCTAAAATTTTCGCGGTTTTTTGCAATTATTTAAACAAATTTTCAAGCGTTTCAAACGAAACATCTCTCAAATTAACTGTTTTTCAAAGTTCTAACAGTATCTACAAATTGAAAAACCTATCATCAAAGGTTGAGTTATCTTTAAAAAAGTCGATTTTTTGGAATTTTTCAACAATAAATCGTTAAATAAACAATGTTCCGGCGGTCAAAAAGTGGACCAAATTCAGGGTCATGTTCGTCATGTTCGTAATCAATAAAACTATCGTTTAATCCACGTGGCATCCTGAAACGAATTACAATGAATTTCAGTCTTTTTTTTACTAATTCTACTGGACTAATAAGTCAGTCTACAGCAACCTAAAATTATTCTCATACTTTTGTTTTGAAGCTTTTGAAGTCTACTATCTCATTTTTATATAAGAGGTATAGAATTGAAGAATAGTAATTGAAATGGGGCAATATTCATGTATTATATATTGTAAGTCTGGTCCAGTAGTTCAAATAACCACTGCATCTACTTAACAAGCTTATTTTGAAACCTATCGTCTTACATATATATTTAGTGTGATCTTTAAATAATAGTTGGGTGTCAATAATTACTCCCAGATATTTAATTTTTGTAACCCTCTCAATTTCATCTGTACCAATATGAATTACGTGTCTATTAAATTTGCTCCTGTTCCAATAAGCATCCACTTAGTTTTTTTGTGAATTAACCTTCAGTAGATTCATACAGCAGTACCTGTTAACGTTTTCCAGCGAGTTATTTATTATTGTGAAACAGTCACTACTATTTACACTACTAACATAGATTAGGGTGTCATCAGCAAATAAATGTATTTTACAATTATCTATAACCTCCATTATGTCATTTATATATACCAAAAATAGTAGGGGCCCCAATACACTGCCTTGTGGTATTCCAGTATTATTACCAGGGTTGGCATGTTTAAAACAAAATGTTTTAAACAAAGTGTTTAAAACATGTTTAAAACATTGCACTGTGTTTTAAACAAATGTTTAAAACATATTTGATACACAATGCAATGTTTTAAACAACTGTTTAAAACAGTACGATGTTTTAAATAAATGTATTATTTGGAGTTTGTGGGAAAGCAGTGCCGATCATGGTCCATTCCCATAAAAAATTCTAATATAGTGGTCACATGCACTAAACTGAGCATTTTATTTGCAGAATGCTGTAAAATCCATTTAAAAGCGCCATCAAACATCAAGTAGTAGTGGCAGACATAGTGTGCCTGGCACCATTTAATTTTAAATGAATATAGTTTTAAACGTTTTAAACCTGTTTTAAACATACCATTTAAAACTAAAAAAAAAACATGTTTTAAACAAAAAGAACTGTTCAAAACAAAAAAAAACTGTTTTTTGTTTAAAATGAAAAAAACTGTTTTTTTTCCAACCCTGATTATTACTTATTTCAGAAGATGTTCATTCAATTTTGCGATCTAGTATCCAAATAATCAGTCAACCATAGTAATGCAATACCATCAATACCCATATTTTCTAATTTCATTAACAGCCTTGCCCTATCTATCGCTCAAACGCATGTTGCAAGTCTAGAAATACTGCAAGGGTAGCTTGATTTTTTACCAGACTTAATTTCCATTGCTGCTATTATATAATTTTCCGATTTATCCTGCATCATAATGTAAGGTGATCAAACGGACTAATCAATTTATTATTATTATTAACTCTCTGTTTCTTGTAGAATTCTTCTGAGGGTTCGGCCCCCAACAGTCTTACCAACAGCACAAACAGCTCCGAACCCCGTTCTCTAGATCCAGATACCGGAAGAATGTTTCTGGATACGAACGTGATGTGCAATTCACCTTCCGCGAACTATTATAAACCCACAGATGAGCCAGAACCGTGGGACATTACGCAGCTTAACATAGAAGCCAGCGTCATGTGCTTAGTTAGTAAGGTAAAATTTCTGTGTGGGCGGTGTGGCAGTCCTGCGGTACGACTTAAGCAAAATACCAGGAGTTTTAAGAAAGGCGTGATTACCGACCAGCCTGGTGGTGGAAATATAATCAACAAGGAAGCCGAGGCGGTTTCCAAAGCTGTTAATAAAGTTGTAAGAAATGGTAAGTGTAAGATCGAATATATAATACTCTGATCAAGGAACTTACTTAGATACATAATCATAATGCCTGTCTCAGCAACAATAGCACGTAAAATATACGTTCCAATGGTTTAAAAGTGGTTTTGGTATAATAATTATACGTTTATGATATACCACATTATGATTTTGCATTTTCATTGTATACAGTGTGTGCTATTTAATAGCGCAACACTCCATTATTTTGGAACGCGTTGGCCGATTTCAATTTTTTTTTTTTTTGAGATATAGTGCTCGATCAGCTTTATTTGACTGTTTTGAAAAATTTGTAATTTTCATATTTTCAAGGCCTCCATTATTTTGGCGTTGGCCGATTTTCCATTTTTTTTTTTGAGATATAGTGCTTGAAGAGCTTTATTTGACTGTTTTGAAAAATTTGTAATTTTTATATTTTCAAGCCATACTAAGCCCCAAATGGGTCGAAATTTCGAGATCGACTATTAGGCAATTTTTTATCGGCAAATTGGATAGCGTATTCGCTTCGCAGTTGTCTCAAATACCTTTATACAAAATTTTAGCTCGGTACCCCATATGGAGTGTTTGTTGTTCAATAGCCAAATTTAAAATTTCTCACTTTTCGACTGGCCCTGTATAAAAGTCGGTTAGGTTTACTAATAAAGTAAAGTAGTCATTTGACTTAAGGAACATGAGACACTAAATGAGAAAGAGAAAAGAAAAGTTATTCTTTAAATAAATAGTGCTTGTATACATTATTCGGTACGTAGGTGTAGGTGCCTTATCTAGTGCTTCCTTTTTGCATCTACATTATTTAAAATAAAATCTAAAAAACAAAATATTGCCCCAACTAGCTCGTAGTTTATTTCTTTTACTCTTACTAAAAAAGGTACTATTAATCAATAACAAACTATATTACTAAATCTTACAAAGAGCACAAGACGTTATAGGATGTGAGTGAAAATGAAAATATCGCTTTTACAATAAAGAAACAAATATACACAATGTATACTTAGGTGTAGTGCACAAGATAAACGAATTATACAAAAATCTTAAGAAAGGCCCTCCACCGTGATACCAAATTACTATCTACTTTAATTCGTACCATAAGGCAAATAACAATAACATCTTAATCACTTTAATCTACTGAACAACATAATAACCAATCTTTTTTTATGATTTTACGATAATTATAAAAACACTGGATGTTAAATAGTCCACTTAAACATTACAAAACGGCAAAATGCCCTCAAAATCTACCTTTTAACCATAATGGTTATAAAAGTTAAATCACTCTTTCCACCGCAGGGAAAGTTAATTCTCTAACACCGCACACAACACTTAATTTCTGAGACTGAATGTAAGCCAAGAAACGATGATATTTAGGGTACATGAAGCGAAGATTGCTGGCAGCTTATCAAAGACAATCCAAACAGGAAAAGAAAGTGTACTTACGATTTGTCCTGAGACGAAGCACCTAACACTTACTTATTTAATTGTGTTAACATTTTTCTAATTAACAAATCAAATTGGAACAAGTAGACCGCTATTTGTTAATTGGTATTAAGTACAGCAACCACCGTGCCCAAAACATAGAACAAGTTCTGTTAAATTCGCTCACTAAACCATACTTTGCACTGTCTTTTTTCTAATACTCAAAACTTCTTTTATTCTTTATTCAGTACTGTTATATTTATGTCCAGGAATAGCCGAAATCTAATAAAATGAAACAGCAAAGCCGGCTTCACTGGCCCAACTGCCCTAAGACTTTACTCGTCCAAATCTAAATTACCAATCCCCCGCGGGGGGGTTATTCTCTAGTTATTTATCCAGAGTGGAAAATGACGCTAGAATATCATGTATTGACTAAATTAGGCTAATCGTAGGCCAGGATTTTTGATATGACCTTATATGGGAATAGGACTCGAGCTATTACCGCCTTTATTTTTCGTGCATTGATTTCTTAATATGGAGTTTGATAAGATGGTTTCGAGGATATTAAATTATAAGATAAAGACAAAAAATTTGTAAATCAGTATCAACAGGGCCTTTAATTTTGACCCCTTACGCTTAATGAAAATTTTTCAAAATGGATTGGATGGAATAGCTTTTCTTTTTTTTTTCTTATTTAGTGACATCAACATCAGAAGATACGCATTTGTAAAACATCTATTAAATGTCATATTGTAACTAATTTACTACTTACATACAGGTTATAAAATATATTTCATGTCAAATTGTCATGTAACAATTTCAGAAATAAAGTGTTAATTTTCTGTTTCATTATGACTGGTCATAGAAAAAATACTGTATGCAACTCACATTTAATGGCAAAGCAAATAAGACACTCGCATTCATCATGACATTCGCCTACGGCTCATGTCTTAATTCTCATGCTCGTGTCTTAATAGCTATCATTAAATGGTCGTTGCATAATATACTATTGTGAAACATTTATCAAACGTTTATTAAATATTATAATTTAACTACATTTCTAGGTATAATACATACGATTTATGAATATTGATTTGGCCGGACATTTGTCGCATTTAAATTTACCGTTTTTTGACATACCCCAAGCAACACACATTGGTATATTTGTGGTGTATTATACGTATATTGGGTATATTTTTGTTATAAATATATACATTTGTTTTGGAAATCTTTATTTATTGTGTGATTTGAATCAAATTTTACTCAAGTATACAGCAAATTAGGATATAATTTTGGCCAGAAAAACATATGCCTCATATAAATGCAACGCCACTTGCGGTCACAAAATATGCGGAAAAAGTCAAAAAATCATATTAGGCTTTTTTTTATCGGAAAATTTTGTTAATGAAACTTGTTCAAAATTGTCCAAAATTTTATCAAAATTTAAAAAATGTTGAAATTTTGAATAAAACAGTGTCAAAGTCCGAAAATATCAATTTAATGGGGTTTTTTGTTTAGAAAACTGTACTATGACAATTTTGTTTGAAATTAAATCCAGGCTACTAGGTAGTTGTCAAGCAATTTGCAGTTTTTTTTTAAAGCTATTTTCAAAATTTTTAAAATTTCAATTTTTTAATTTCAATTAAATTTTGAACTTACGGTTTTTAAACAATTCTGAACAAGTTTCATTAGCAAAATTTTCCAATAAAAAAATATGATTTTTTTAATTTTTTCCGTATATTTTGGTACCGCAGTTGGCTTTGCATTTGTATGAGGCGAATGTTTTTCTGGTCATAATTAAATCCTAATTTGTTCTATACTTGAGTAAAATTTGATTCAAATCGCACAATAAATAAAGATTTTACAGGGTGACTCCAAAACAAATGGGTCACACTGTATATAATAAGCATTTTTATACGTAATGTTTATCACATTCTTAAACCTTAATTGAAAATTACAACATTTTTGCTGATTTTAAATAATGGAACATACAGTTTTGGTATTTCCATCTTGTTTATTTTAAGATCTTCAATCAATCTTAAAAGATTGTTATATGACGTTTCCATTTCACGTTTAATATACGTTATATTGATATTTAAGAAAATCGTGTATTCAACGTTACAATATAACTAATATTTCAAAAATTTTTATTCGTGTTTAATAATAATAATAATAATAATAATAATAATAATAATAATAATATTTATTCATTTCAGAAAACTACAAGGTGTAAGTTTAAGAAATTTTGTCACAAGTAGCTTATCTAATAAAAAAAATTTTTAGATACTTATATAATTACAAACAATTATAATATAAAAATAACAATAATTGATAAAAACTAATACATAAAACACACAAATATACATACATATATATATATATAAGTCATATATACAATTAATGGTTTAGGTTTGACTTGCAGACAAAGAAAAAAACTCTTAAGTGTTTGATAAGAATTCATCTATGGTGTAGCAATTTTTATTTAATAATAGCAATTTTACAGCCGTTTTGAATTTATAAATTGTTGGTAAACTTTTTACATTTTCAGGTAAAGCATTGAAAAGCTTACATCCATTAAAAAAGAGACTTCTTTGATACAGTGCTGTTTCGTGCTTATGTGGTATCAGCAGGTTTTTTTTCCTGGTGTTATGAAGATGTTGAGCTTTATTTTCAACAAAGACTGTTTTATTTTTGTATACAAAACAGGAAATTTCATAAATATAAACTGATATCAGGGTTAGAATATTTAATGATTTAAAGGAATCTCTGCAAGATTCATTATAACCTAAATTTGCCATAATACGTACTGCTCGCTTTTGTAAAATAAAAATGCTGTGTGCATCCGGTGATAGACCCCAATGGACTATGGCATATCTAATGCTGGAGTGAAATGACGCAAAGTATAATTGCCTTATAATAGATGAACTGCACTGCTTTGATGTTAAAGCTAATGCATAGCATGCCTTAGATAATTTAGTACTGACATCTTGTATGTGGCTAGACCATTTAAGATGACAATCTATCCTTAACCCTAGCATTTTCGAGTTCAAAGAGTAATTGATATTAGTTTGGCCATCTAAGACTATGCCATCATTTACATTCAGATTAGATTTAAATGTTTTAAAAAGTATGATCGCTGTCTTTTCATGGTTAATGCATAATTTGTTCTTCTCAGCCCAGTTACTAATTTTGGCATACATTAAAATTGCACAGTTTTCAGCATCAGTCAGGTTATTACATCTGATTAAAATATTAGTATCATCTGCATATGATACTATAGAACATAATGGATGTTCTAAATAATTTAACATATCGTTAATAAAAATAATAAATAACGTTGGGCCCAATATGGATCCCTGAGGGACTCCTGTATTAACAGCAGCTAATGATGAAAGTGAGTCCTTAATTTTAACCTGCTGAACGCGGTTTGACAGATAGGAATTAAACCATTCATAAGCAACACCTCTAACTCCATATTTTTCTAATTTAGTTAATAGTAGAGAATGATCGACACAGTCAAACGCTTTAGAGAAATCTACAAATAGCCCCATTGCAACTTCTGATTTGTCTAGTGCGCTCACTATTCCATTTACAAAATCACTGAGTGCCGAGTCTATACTTTTTTGTTTAGTAAACCCATGTTGACTTTGGGAGAGCATGTTATTAATTGTAAGGAAACTTAAAAGCTGTATATTAATTGCAGATTCAAAGACCTTTGATACACTTGGCGATAGGCTTATTCCTCTATAGTTAATAACTAAGTTTGGGTCGCCCTTTTTGAAACTAACTTCCTTTATGCCAAATAAATTTTTTTTTATTGATTTTCACAGTTTTAATTTTTTATTTTGTTTAATGGTTCATCATATACCGACAATATACGTTTATGGCGCGGTCATTTTCACATATATATAACTTGTATTCAGAAAATCGGACCGATTTTAATATGTTTATTATACCAAACTGTGTTGCTTGGGACAGTTCAGCAGCATATAAAACGTTTTTTTAGACTTATTAGTGTTTGCTGGGTACCTTGTCTGCTGCTAGCATAGTAATACTTATTTCGTATTATTTTAATAAACACACCACCACACTACAAATTAGACAACCCCCAATCCAAAGCCGAGGCCATCTAGAAGCGAGTAATAAATTCAATGAATGAATTTTACGTTTAGGTAATAAATTCACTGATGGACTAGATTTGAAGAAAATTAGTGACTGGGCTGCCGAATTGAGGCCAAGTATGAGAAAACTAAGGCAAGCCATGGATGGGCTTTTAAAAACAGCCAGACTGACACATTCAGTATTTAGGGTTCAAGAAGATCCAAAAGCTGCACAAAGAGTATGTAACGTGAGGTATCGGAGGGACGTTTGTTTTTCTCAAGCTGTAAGTAATTTATATTTTATGTTTTTGTATGTGATCGTTAGTTGCCTTGTAGTTTTGTCGTTATTGGAATATTAAAAATTCAGTATACAGGGTGTGTCAGAAGTGGACGATCAAACGAAGTGAAATGGTAGGAGAGGTAATTTCCAATCAAAATAACTGTATATTTGGTTATCCAGTTGTTTGCAATAATTATTGGAAATTTCTACCATGTACACTTTATTTCAGAAAAAAGTAGTACACTTTATTTTACCTATGTAAACATGACTCTTGCCAAAAATAGATAGGGTTAGAAATAGATACAGGAAAAGTTCCCCCCCTAACTTTAGAGATGAAACGTCCTTTTTCTGCAAAAAACCACCTTCAACGGGAACTAAAAGCTGGTTTTTCACTTTATGTCTTGTAAACCGTTCGTCGGAAGAGAAAAAAGTACAAGAAATAAAAAAAATTTGTCGTTAAATTCTGCATAAAAAGGGCCCTATTAACCTTGTAGCTTATCCTCACCTATTTCGTACTTACAGAGTCCGAACCAGTGATACAAAATTTCATGAAACTTAAAATTTGTGAAATTTCAATGACATTTTTGTGAAAGTTTTGAAATTCATCTGAAATTTATGAAATTTCTGAAATATAAAATTAAACATAAGTATCATGAAACTTTCTTGAAATTTCAATGAAACTTTCATTTTATGAAATTTAAATGAATAGTTTCCTAATATTGTGAAAGTTAAGTGAAATTTCGTTGAAATATTTCATGAAATGATGAAACTTAAAGTTCTGTGTAACATTTGAAACCAGTGATGCAAAATTTTGTGAAACTTAAAATTTGTGAAATTTCAATGACATTTTTGTGAAAGTTTCGAAATTCATCTGAAATTTATGAAATTTTTGAAATATTACTTAAGTATCATGAAACTTTCGTGAAATTTCACTGAAACTTTCATTTTATGAAATTTTAATGAATATAATTCCCGAATATTATGAAAGTTAAGTAAAATTTCATTGAAATATTTCATGAAATGATGAAACTTAAGTTCTGTGTAGACTAGTATTACTATGAGAAGATGCCAGGGCGGAGCCAAAATGCGCGAATATTTTTACCAGTGGCATAGCTTTATCTGGGGTATAGGAATGTGTAATTGCAATAAAAGTTTCGTGGTCAAGGAACTGTGAAAATGGAGTAGAATAAAACTTGCCAACTGTTACGAGTAACCTTTGTTCAGGAGAAGTGTAAGAATAGTAAGTTCTACTAAACTTTGCCTAATAAAGTTGTTTTATTATTATTATTACCGTTGCCAACGCTCTACTGCAGGGCACCGCCGCCACTGGTGTTGACATTGAATGTCACGTAATTCTTTCTCATTGGTTTAGAATGATGGAGCGCACAAACTCGTTTCTGCGCATATTTTTTGCTGGCATCTTCTCATAGTAATACTACTTTAACATTCGTAATGTTTTAAACCTCCAAGAGATAATGACTAATAAATCCCACTTTTGCAACTAGTCTCACACATTTTTATTTTTAATTTTTTTTTTTTAATGAATATCATTTTGTTTTCTTTATAACAGGATTAGAGCTTACAAATAATATATTTGTGAAAAGTAAAAATAATAATACATTTTTCAAAACGTTTTATTACAAAATCGACAAGTCACATTGTTATTATTTTGGGAACTCGAAAAATATTTCCAAGTAGCACTTTTTGGCTTCATTTTGTTGATTATTATGGGTTTTAACTTTTAACACTTTTAACGGCGTTTCTTCACTTTCCCGCGACTTTTAGCTAACCTAACCTCTATAATAAATGTCAAAACCAGACTTTAATCCGTATTGGTTGAAAAAAAGCTAAAAATGCTCGCGAAATTCAAATTTTGTTTGATGTAACGGAAATACAGATTTTGCGGCTGAAACTTTCATGAAAGTTTCAAAAACATTGTAATTTTCAAATTAATCTGAAACTTTCATAAAATTCAGATATTTCCGAAATTTATGAGGGCACGTTGAAACTTTCAGAAATTTCAAATTGAAATTGAAACATTCAAAATGAAATTTGAAATTTTGCATCACTGGTGGTAGTTTGGAGCGCACAGGTAAAAATCGATCCTATTCGAAGTTTCACAGCGAATATCTTAAAACAGGTTACTTTAACGAGAAAAATGCACATAAATGAACTTTTTTTTATTTATTTATTGAAAATATCATACAGAGATAAGATATTCGTGAAACTTCGAATAAGATTGATTTTTACCTGTGCACTCCATACTACTACCTCTGTTCGGATGCTGATAGCACGAAATAGGTGAGGATAAGCTACAAGGTTAATAGGACATTTTTTGCAGAATTTAACGACAAACTTTTTATTTTCTATACGTTTTTCTCTTCCCATGAATGGTTTACAAGATAAAAGTGATAAACCAGCTTTAAGTCCCCGTTAGGGGTGGTTTTTTGCAAAAAAGGGGCGTTCCACCTCTAAATTGAGGGGGAACTTTTCGGTTATCTATTTCTAACCCTATCTAGAGTACGCGTTTTAAATATTATTACTTTATAAATTATTTCTCCTATTCTGTGTTTTTTTAATCTAATTTGCGTGTACTATTATCTAAACGTCAACCTTCACAATTTTTTTCAAGTTAAAGTTTATTAATATGCATGTTTTGATTAAGATGAGGCAAGGAGACAATGCACAAAGTTTCATCGGTAAAGCTAAAGCTGAAGTGGGGCGAAGGGTAGGCAGTGTGGCTATTATAGGGCATCTGCACGCGACGTCACAGCTAACCTCAAAAATGTGCGTTTCTTAAGATTTAAGAGTATTACAGAGCTATTATTAAAATTTCTGCCTGGTTCCCGTATTTTCAACTAAAACCTAGTTCAGTGAAATGTTTAGCCAGTAGTACGCCTCCAAGCTAAAAATGCGTGTACAAACATTAAAAATGAGAATAAACTTGAAAAACTTAAAATTTAAGGTTATGTTGGTTACATGATGCAGATGCCCTATTGTAGTGCTGTAGGTGGCACCATCTATTACTAAAAATCTTGACTGGGAAAAAGCAGTTTTTGGCCAAACTGAAAAAAAGATATTCTTGTAAGTAAATGAATACTACACTTCTATTAAAGAAAGTTTTCAGCTATAATTTTGTTTATTACGAAGATCTCTCTTCACATTGGCTCATTGCTGCCTGCACCCTCTGATTTGATCACCTTGCTCCCTCTTTTTAATAATGTCTAGACAACTAATAGAAATTCAGAAGATTAGTATTATTTACAAATTGGAAAATGGATTGTCTATCAGAGCAATTGCATAACATAAATAAATGCAGTGTAATGAAAGTTAAAAGAAGATGGGAAAATGAAAGAACCAGAGATGGGTAAACTTTCCACGGGATGGAGCAATGACTAAATATTAATTGCTCTATTACTGCCAAAAGAACAATTTAGGCAACTAAAAAACGACCATTTTCTTATCTAAGAGTTATACTACTTTTTTTGAAATCAAGTGTAATAGAACACATAATCGGCATCATCAGATAAAATTTCTTTTAATTAGCCAGAAAGCTTGCTCGTAATTATACAGGTTAAAAAAATACTACTAAATTAATGTTTCAAAAATATACCATAACTTTTTTTTTTAAATAGCTCTTATTTCAGATCGTGATTCTACATTAAAAAATAATGCCAAACTGTATTTACTTTCCCTTACCAAAAGTGTATTGTTTTTAGGATAAATACTACTATAAAGAAAATCATATGCTTACAAATATTTTCTACTCGTTTTCAGTTTTGCATCATTTTTTAATGAAATATCAATAAGTGAAATAATATTTGCCATTAAAAAAAAGAATTTTGACGTATTTTTTAAAACGTAAGTTTAGTGGCATTTTTGACCACTCTGTATAATTATTTTTGCTACTGTTTATATCTATTTAAATTCTACCATTCTAGCAAAAGAGTCTCTTTGCAACTAGACGTAATAATCTGTTTGATATTTATTATTTGTTTTAAGGTCATCGTGATACTCCCTGTACAATGGTTTTATACATTCAATACACTCGCTATGAGATCTGTTGATGTTCATAATGACACACTAATACTGGCACATGTAGTACGCAATTTTTGATTACTCGATATTCATTCAAATAAATTTACTTCCAGCTGACGTCGCTCGTCACGGGGTTGATGACCAGACTTTGGTGTCACAAACCTGACCCAGCATTCGTCACAATACTGAGCACCTTAGGCCCTTTGGCGTGCTTCGAAGGTCTCCTCAGCTATTACGGCAATGAAATAGACATGTGGGGAGACATGTCAGTGGCCATAGAAGACTTAAGAACGGTACTGTTCACTCTGGTTCGCAGCCCTAGTCCTGCTTCTGAGCCCCACCCGAATCCCAAAGTTGGTGGTAGCAGAAACTCTCTTACAGTATCCCTCCCGGTGCCAGATGCTTTATACAGTCTAATACCGACTAGGCAGACTTTATCGTTTCACGTAACGCCAGTATTCTTTAACATTGGAATCAATGAAATGGCAACTATAGCCGAGACGATAGGAGCAACGAGGCCTCAGGAGAGGTCGAACGTAGACAATTTCGAAAGACTAAACGAGTATTTTCTTCGGTATAAGAAATTGAATATTCCCGAGTCCAATGTAGGAAATGGCAGAACGTCGGCCTGTTCGCCTCAGTTAAGATCTCTAAATGAATTAGTAGAGGATCTCAGAAATTCCGTGCACAGCGCAAGGACTAAAAATGTCGATATTTTACATTTATCTGCACAAATTTGTAGGCAGATTAAAGGTTCGTATTTGACATTTAAATTGTGAACCCAATTTAATAACTTTTGTTTTACTTATAGGCATAAGGTTTACGAGTTGTAAGAGTGCCAAAGACAGAACTGGTATGTCAATAACTCTTGAACAATGTCAAATATTAGCAGACGAATATCATTTAGCTGAGCATGAGTTCCAAAGGGCATTAGACTGCATGAGAAGGTAAAAAATAATAATTTGCTTAATACTAATATAAGTAGGGTTAAGGAAAGTTAAGTAAAAGGAGAATAGCGTAGCTTCGTTGATATATTTATGGCAAAACCTTTTACTTCAGTTATATACATAAATATTTTTAATTTTACACTTATAGCACGTTGTAGGCATGACACAACACATTCGAAGGAATACATACCAAAAAATACTAAAACTTTGGTCTGCCTAAGCGTATTCTGACGAGAGGGTTTTTAATTAAGCTAATTACGAGCTACATTCTTTCAAATTTATCATGAATTAATTGTATGTTCAATGATGTAGGGTTCCAATATGGTCGCCTCTCGGACCATCTCAGGTCATGATATTTGACGAACTTACGTGATTTTATTTATTCTTTTCATCTATTACCATAACTGAATAGAATCCTGTTGAAATTGAATTGTGGTGACTTAGTCCAATCGGTAAAGTCAAAAATACCCCAGAAGCTCGCAAAAAATTTTATCTGAGATTTTTCTTCAGTAACAGAGGTTATACATCACAAAACCACTAAAATCAGTTCTGGAGGTGCCACGCAACCCCCCCCAAAAAAAAAAACAGCCCTTTACTGAAAAAAGCCTTATTTTACTGATAACTCATTAACCGTTGAAGATATAAAAAAATCGCTCATTATAAAAAAGAAAGCTTGACTAATTTCCTAAAAAATGCCCTTCTGTAATTTTTTTTTATATGCCATAGTTTTCAAGAAAATTGATTGTTAAAGCGTAAAAATCCGTCCTTGTTTGCAGAAACATTTTATGACTTTTTGTGAGTGCCCATCTCTAAGCACGGATGCGTGCTCATCTCTATGAACTATGATCTCTTTATGTCTTTTTAGTTTTTGTATCAGTAGAACAGAAGTAGTTGTCTAGAGTTGTTGTACGTTAGTCTATGAAAACGTATGTCAATAAAGTCTATGAGATGTCTATTCAAACAATTTATTTCAATAACAATTAGCTATAGTACTACAGTCCATTTTCAATACAAAACATTGATATTGAAAATATAAGAAAAGTTGAATTTTTAGAAAATGCGTTATATAATCATTAATATCTTTGCCAATTGTCGACATATCTAAGAAAGTCAGGAAAACAAATGAAAAATATTTTTATAACCTTCAATTTTTCACCATAAAAAATTATAAAAGTAACTAGATTTCTAGGGTTTTTAAGGTCGTATTAGTAAAAGTTGATTTTTTCTCGATTTTTTTTAATATATATTTGCCAATTGTTAACATATTATAAAAAACCGCTGCCCAAGGAATCACTACTTCCACATCCAGATTCTTTTCCAAGTCACTCACGACGAAAAAATTTTGTATGTGGAAATAATTGTTTATGGAACTTTAATAATATAATATTTGAAATCCTCTACCCCAAAAACCCATAAAACGATACCCCACATCGGTAGCGGGGTGGGGGTGGTGATAAGGGGTGGTAATGGGGGTGGATGAAGTAAAAAAACATTTTGAGGTTTCTGGTTCTTGTACACACACTAAATCACAATTTTTTTTCATCCCCTTTAATAATGGGGTGGGGGTGGTAAGGGGGGGTGGCTAATGCCAAAATTTTTTTTGAGATCTTAGCTTCTCTTGTATATACTAAATACCAATTTTATGGACTCTTACCTGCTTGATTTACCTATTTTCCCCAAATTTACCCCAATTTACCCCCCAACCCTTCGACGGAACAAGATGAAAATATAATCTATTTCTAGATCTCGTTAAAGTACATATGTGTACCAAATTTTAAGTCAATATCTCAAACGGTTCCAGAGTAAACGTGCGCACAAAAAAAGTTACAGACAGACAGGCAGAAATTTTTTTTTTCGCTCAAACTTAAAATCTCGACGTTTCGTGACATTCTAAGCCTATTTGAACAATAAAAATTTTTAAAATTTTTTTTGTCGTTACTATACTTCCACTGGACATGGAAGTAAAATAGAATCAGATATGAAATACATTCATTTAATAACTTTGTAACCATAAAAAATAATAAAAGTACCTATATGTTTTGTAATTTGGAGATTGTGTAATTAAAAATTTTTTTTCAAATTTTTTTAATAATAATAATAATAGGCTTTTATTGAGAACAATATAAATTATCCACAATAGGGCGAAGTTTAGATAACATAATCTATTCCTACACTTAATCTTTGCCAATTGTTGACATGTTATGGGAAAAGAAGCAAATGAAAGATTTAATAACTTTATATCATAAAAAATTATAAAAGTCACTATATTTTTACTAATATTGAGATTTTGTCAAAAGTAACAAAATGAAACACTTAAGTAATTACTTTTGATCTGAGTTTATTCACAAATTAAAAAAAATATATATTTTACAATATTAACGTTTTTTTTTAATATTACATCTTCAGCTTCATTGGATATTATTTCTTCGTCGTAATCAACTTCTTCTGGAGGTGTATTTGTGCATGTGTCGTTTTTGCAAGAACCACAAGCTTCGGTACAAAATAGGCCAGCTTTTTTACAAGAGCAAGCATTTCCGCAACTCTTTTTACAATTGCAAAAAATTATTTTTAGAATTTCACTTGATGCTGGCGGTTTTGTCATCATATTTGGAGTTAATATTTTTCCTTTGTTCCATCCTCATTGTTCTGGTAATAAATCATTTGACAACGATTTCTCAACTTGTAAATATAGGGTAAGTTCACATAACTGCGAAATTTCGGATTTATTTCTGCGGAATTAATGTGATTGGTGAATAATTTCCACCAATTACATTAATTCCGCAGAAATAAATCCGAAATTTCGCAGTTATGTAAACTCATCCATACTCTGACACAATATTGTCATTGGAGGAGGAAGAGATGCAAGATTCGCAGCCTTTTTTTTTGACGATGTTTTTAAAGAAAATTACATGTCTCAACCCATTGAAGCATTTAATGTTCTTCCCTGCGTTGTAGATTTGTAGAATACAAGAAATGCCATTTTCTGAAATTGATTCTGCCGATTGATCTTTCTGCTTAAATACTTCTACTGCATTCTTGACCTCGCTACTTGCCTTCTGAAATGATTTAAAGATGGAATTTTTTCCCTTAAAATAGAAACGCGATGTCGTATCACATCCAGATATTGCATGTAAAAATAGAACGTTTTTTTTTACAAAATGGCATATGATCCAAGCTTTTCGGGGAACTTTTCTCTTTCTGCTGGTGCTAAAGCTGTTAATATTACTAATACGTCGATGTCTTCACATACTATGACTGGTATTTTCTCTGTTTCACTAATAGCAGTCTGCACGATGAGATCAGCATCATCCAAATGCTGGACTACTTTGATGTTTTCCTGTATTAATTTTTGCGAAATAACAAACACTTAAAAAACAGAAATACGTATTTAAATCTGTATGATTAAACAAAATTATTGTAAACCCAGTTATTTTTCACTTGAAATTTCACTAATTCTATTTGTTTAATAGTTAATTTAATTTAATAAAATTTATTAGAATATTTCGAAAAAACACATGGCTGTAAAACGATGCACATAGCAGAATATTTCTTTGCAACTGTTGTATTTGAGTTGTTTGTTGTAGGTTGTAGTATGCTATATAATGCACAGAGATGCGCGCGCCTTTTCCATCCATTCTAAACAGAGCGTCACTGTGCGTTAAAATTCTCTCCTTTTCAATAGTATTTTTTTCTACCTGTGAAATATAGTATAATTTTAAATGGTATGATCAAATAATATGAAGTCTTACCTTTATTTTTAGATCGGGTACATTCAAAAATATTAAAATACAAGGACGCTAGATTAATTTTAAAAAAAATCCATATTCAATTTTTTGATGATATTTTTTTTAATGCAATTTTTTCACTATAACAATAGTTATATGATATATAAACTGAAAAAAAAAAATTTTTGAGCTAAATTTTCAAGATTTTTTTTTATTTTTAGGAAGCAATAAAAAATTGGCCAAAATTTGGCTAACTTCAATATGCTGGTAAATTTATAAATGTGAATATTTTTTATTCCTAACTTTTCCTGCATTGAAGTACTACCTTGAACTAAAAGATAATGCATTTATAACTTATATTAAAGTAAGTTATTTTTTATGGGTCTGTGAATAGTTAGAAATGCAAAAAATCAAGAGATATTTATATTGTATTGTTATTTTTATATACTAATAAATATCAATAGCCATCAAAAATGGCAACACAAGAGAGTATTTTATATCCCTTTTAAAACCCATTTTGATTTTTCTTCCTAGCTTGTTTGATTTTCGAGCAATTCAATTTTTTCTGTAGGTCGCGCGCAAAAAATTTCAAATAAACGAAAATTCGCGCGCATTAAAAATACAAGTTTGACAATTTTTTCAATATCGATTTTCTTGAAAACCATGACAAGATAATTACAAGAGGAATTTTTTTTTGGAAATTAGTCAAGCTTTCTTTTTTATGATGAGCAATGTTTTTATATCTTCAACGGTTAACGAGTTATTAGTAAAATAAGGGGTGGTTGCGCGGCACCCTCCAGAACTGATTTTTGTGGTTTTGTGAAGGAAAATCTCAGATAACATTTTTTGCAATGGAAATTTTTATAATTATTGGACAAACTAATAATATTAATAATGTTACATGCCATTAATATAAGTTAGTATATCATATTTTTATTTTATTTTTAATGAGAGGATAAACGAGTATGAAATAGACTAGTATTGCTATGAGAAGATGCCAGGGCGGAGCCAAAATGCGCGAATATTTTTACCAGTGGCATAGCTTTATCTGGGGTATAGGGATGTGTAATTGCAATAAAAGTTTCGCGGTCAAGGAACTGTGAAAATGGAGTAGATTAAAACTTGCCAACTGTTATGAGTAACCTTTGTTCAGGAGAAGTGTAAGAATAGTAAGTTCTACTAAACTTTGCCTAATAAAGTTGTTTTATTATTATTATTACCGTCACCGCCGCTCTACTGCAGGGCACCGCCGCCACTGGTGTTGACATTGAATGTCACGTAATTCTTTCTCATTGGCTTAGAATGATGGAGCGCACAAACTCGTTTCTGCGCATATTTTTTGCTGGCATCTTCTCATAGTAATACTACTTTACCTAATTGTAATTTCCTTGATTTCAATAAAGTTATTATAAACAAAATTCATTATCAACTTTTTCGTTTAATTATGAATTCGATTAATTGTTATAAACAAATTTTTTACAAAAATTTGCTTTTTCAAAAATATAATTTTTCAGGAGTATTATTATTTTTATTTATTAGCATTTCGTATTCATTTTTTTCATTGACTAATGAATTAAAGTTTAAGAGTTTTTTTTTTGTTTAATATCTTATATCAATTGTATTTGTTTATTTTCAAGCGAGGGATGTAGAAGAGAGAATACCTTCAAAAACATTGGAGTCGGTAAATATGCCTTCAACACCATGCAACTTCTGGCATTTCCAAAGCTTTATCGACCACCGCCAGGAACATATGGTTCTGCACAAACCTAGGGTAAAAAAAATGATTACTTAAGGATCTTCTCAAGGTGCCAATTACGTCATAAATAGTCATGTTTTACTACTTAACTGTTACTAATTATTATTGTTAAAATATGTTATTTTCTAGTTATATATTTAATATATTTTTATTTATAATAATTATTTATATTTTTATTTTCTGTAATGCAAATTATTATAGAACACCGGGACAATCCCTCTTTAGAGATATATGAACAAAAATAAAGTTAATTTATTTCAGTTTCAAGGTTTTTTTATTAAGAAACAAGTTAAAACACCAAAAAAAATGTTGGCATTTACATGATAAATATGTCTACATATAATGAGGCTAAAATTATTGTTTAACTTATTCAAATGTTACTGATAAGTGACTGTTACTTTCGATGCTATTTTAAAATTTACAGAACACACGTTAGAATGTTTCGAAAAGGGACACTACTATGCTTCTTTATTCAGCGACCTCAGCAAGGCATTTGACTGCTTTACTACTTTATCAGATCAAAAATTGTCCAAATATAATTGCGGTCAATATGTCTTATTAAATCCAACCTAGAGAAAGGAAGGCAAATGTTCAGACTAAATGGAATGACATCCGAGGAGTTATATATTAAATCTGGAGTACCACAGGGCTCAATCCTGGGCCTGTTCTATTCCTAATTCATATCAACGACTCTTCAAAAACACTCGAGAAAGTCAGTTGCATATTTTATGCTGATGACTCAACACTCCTAATGTCCAATCCTATCTTGAACAACCTAATGTTGAAGTGTGATGAGCTCTCAGATGCTGAAAAGTGGTTTACAGCTAATTTTTTAGCACCGAATCCAACTACACTCAAAGAAAATGGTAAATTCAACCAAAAAGAGCATATGAAATCGCGCCTATCTAGTTTCATAGTTAAATCAATCAGTAAAGAATAGTTATACAACTTTATTTGTTTTCGTAAACAAATAGTAGTTTAATAATCATATCTTCTTGTAACAAATTAAATAGTACAATCACATTTTTTTATGTTCACTAACCATTTTCAATTTGGTCTACAATTAAATAGTACAACGACTTTGTTTTTTGTTCACCAACTAATTTTTACGTTGATCTACACTTTATTTTTATTGTATGATGAAGTTTTTTTTTGGTTAGCCAAAATCTCAGTATTGAGACATCAGACCACCCAAACTAAAGATTAAAGATCGTTTATAAGATCCATCCAAATATATTGATGATCCCTGAGAGAATTTGAACACTGCAATCATGTTATTAATTTTCTATGAATTCATAAGAGTATAAGATAATGCATGATTGATTATTGTCAGTGATTTGTATGTGGCGTCATCTGGGAATAATTTCTGTAATAAACTACGTGGTAAGCAAGCAAATTTTATGGTAATTCTTTTAGAACTTCTAGAAGACGACAATAATATTGGTTTGTCTACCAAGTACAATAGTACAGCGAACTAATACTGGGTTAGAATTTTAATTCGATAATAGTTAAAAATAAAATATACTATTATCTAGTTTAATTTGACAGAATTCAACAAAATAATAGTCAGAAGAACAAAATAATAGTCTTATTCATCTATTTTTTAAGTTAATATTTTTATTAATTAAAATAACAATCACCTCTTGTTTAAAAATACATCAATATAATTTGGTTTAACAAAATTAACGATATTGTTGGTTAACCATTTTCTTTTGTTGAATTTACCCATACTATTTCTTTGAATGTAAAACAATAAAAATGATCTCAAGTACACGGGACCTAAGCAACTTACCGAATAACTCCACAAATAGTAAATTTCTAGAAGTCTTTATTGACCAATCTCTTCGTTGGGATGCTCATATTGATTATGTTGCTGAATAATTGACAAGAAATATACGTGTGTTTCAGTTAACATTCCCACAGCCGATATTTCGGAAACTAATAAATATATTTTTATTCTGTAAACGGTAATGGATTTCTATGGTTAATGCCTTCTTCAGGAAGTACAATTTACTATTATAACATTATCACCAGAGATGCGCTGCAGTTTAAAAATATTTTTCGATCAAGGAAGGTTTGAAACATATGCCATTCGGTTAAGAATTAAGTTCTAAACAAAATTGTTCTTATTCCAAAAAGTCAAATCTGCAGTAGTTTTTGAGTTATTTTAATTCTATTGTCTAATTCTTCAGTGTATATACTGTATATGAGACCATTATTT
The DNA here is from genome assembly GCA_936432065.2 of Rutpela maculata. Taxonomy (NCBI): domain Eukaryota; kingdom Metazoa; phylum Arthropoda; class Insecta; order Coleoptera; family Cerambycidae; genus Rutpela; species Rutpela maculata. The sequence goes on along the minus strand of OW386286.2, from coordinate 514,304 downwards.
GCAAAACTTGCTGTTTGTTCCAAAAAAATTTTTTGGGAAATCGAAAAAAACCATTAACGCTTGTATGGTGTCTTTTTTGCAATGTTAATAAGTTGATAAATGTTGCTTAGAGTTTTTGGGAGTGGAAAGTTAAACTTTGCAACCTAAAATATTTACAGATTTTTAGAAAAAAATTAATGTTTATTGCAAATAGCGAGTTCTGCAAATAAATTTTATTAAAAAAAAAAAAAATAGTTCACTAAACGCGCAAGAGATTTAAGGGAAATCAAACTAACAATTTAAATGTAAATGGAAAAAAAATTAAAAAGGTTTATGAACTTATACGAAACGGCAGTCATTCTCGGCATTTTGGCAATTTTCCAAACCATCAACTGCTCCAGAAGTAAAGAAGAATCTTTCTGCAAGTGTTCTTTATAAAAACTTCAGGAAGCGTTCTCCAATTTTCTCCGTAGTGTTTAGAAAGAAGACCAATAATAGTTCCTTTATCGCCCTTTAGTGTTGTTCCTAGTGGAAATTTCTCAGGCGTCATTGAAGAAAGAGAAAAATTCTTCTTACAAACACCTTTAGCTTTTCCGACGTCAAAAGAGTAATTGGGTTCACCTTGGGTTAGAACATTACCATCTTTTTTGTAAAAAATAAACCTCTGCCTTAAATTCAAAATGCCATGAACTAGGCAACTTAGTGATTCGTTTTGTTTGTGTCTTCCAATCATACACATCCCAATCAATACCAATTTTCCGTATAGTGGAATGCTTTCTAATTAAATTATCATAGCAGCTATTTTCCACTATAACAGGCATTTTTCTTATGTCTTTTTCGATAATAATAAGTTTAATTCTGATAATAAAGATTCCACTGTAACTATAAATTCAATTAACCTATGCCATGTTAATGTTCAAGGGTTTATGAGTAAATTTAATGAAATTGAATTATTTGCCCTTATTGAAAATCTTGACATATTATGTATAAGTGAACACTGGATTTCAAACAATGATATAATTAATCTTAATTTTCCCAGTTTTAATATTATTTCTTATTATGCTAGAAGTGCCCATATACATGGTGGAACGCTAATATTGGCAAAACCTGATATAAATTGTATTAATTTGGATCAGATTAATAAATTATCAGTAGAATTACAAATTGAATTATGTAGTGTACTATATCACACTTCTAATAAAGTGAAAATTGTATTAATTACGTTATATCGACCGCCAACTGGCGACATAAATGTTTTAGTATCTAAATTATCGGAGGCCTTAACTATTGCTGTGGCAAAATCAGACTATATTATATTATGCGGAGACTTAAATTTAGATTTTAATAATAAAGTATTAAGTACAAAGATATTAATTGATACTCTTGACTCTTTTGAATTGAGTGTTGTAACAAATGTACCCACTCGAGTATTTACGAACAGAAAAGGCCAGACATCATCCAGTTGTATCGATTATGTAGCCACAAATATTCCATTTGAAATGTAAAGTAACGAATCCCAACATTGCCGATCACTTTGCACATGTTTCAATTTCAATGAAAGACTATAGAAAAAATTTAGTAAATCCTATGCAAGTGAGCACCAGATTATTTACTGAAAATAATCTCAATGAGTTCAACTACCATCTAAGTAGAACTGATTGGACAGGTCTATTGTATTTAGATCTCAATGATGCTTTCAGATTATTTTTAGAAAATATAGCCTGGTGTCTCAATGTTAGTTGTCCTATCAAAACTTATAAAAAACATAATGTAGAAAAATCTAAAAATGGCTGGTTATCCACAGAGCTGGTTCTTGAAAGCAAACAACTAAAAGATATGTATTATTATATCAACCAAGGCAACAATGAAGACGCAAAAACAACATATAATAAGAGGAAACAGGAATATAGAAAAAAAATAAAAGAAGCCAAAACACAATATTATAGAAATAAAATAATAAACTCAAATAATAAACCCAAAGAAACATGGAAAATTATAAATGAAAAACTTGGCAGAAATAAAATCAATAACAGTAAAATTGTGTTAAATTTTGATAATACTGAAATAACAGATCCAAATCTAATTGCTGACTTATTTGCAGATCATTTTTCTACACTAGCCGAAAAAAAACTACTAAATCATTTTGGTTCCAACTTAGTACTACCTTGTACTCTAATGAATAGAACTGTAAATTCAATTTTCTTTGAGCCTGTCACTGAACTTGAAATTAAAAATATTATAGATTCCTTAAAAAATACAAAATCTAGTGGTTTCGATGAGATAACAACTCATGTACTAAAACACATTAGTAATAATATAATACAATATTTGGTATATCTATTTAATTTATCGTTAGAAGTAGGTAAATTTCCTGACGTATTAAAAATGGCATCGGTTTTACCTTTACATAAAAAAGATGATTCAATGATTATTGAAAATTACAGACAAATATCAATTCTAAATATATTATCAAAAATTTTAGAAAGAGTGGTCTATAATAGAATTGAAAATTTTTTAGAGAGATATAAAATCCTAACGGACTCTCAACACGGTTTCAGGAAGCATAAATCCACAGAAACAGCATGCTGTCACTTAATGGAATATGTATATTCCAATCTTGATAGAGGCCAGTATGTTGTTTCTCTATTCTTCGATCTATCTGCAGCATTTGACACTGTGAATCATCAGTTTCTTATAGAAAAATTATATAATATAGGTATCAGAAATTCTCCTTTAAGTTGGATCAAATCTTATCTTAGTGGTCGGAAAATGGTTGTAAAGTTGTCAGACAATACCTCAAAAATTCATGATGTTAAATTGGGCGTTCCCCAAGGTTCAGTTCTCGGCCCACTGTTGTTTGGTTTATATGTGAATGACCTTCCATTTAACATTACAAATGGTACAGTCACAATGTTTGCAGATGATATGACAATAACTGTTTCAGCAAAAACTCCCGAGGAAATTCAGATTGTGGCAAAGTTAGTGGTAGAAGAATTAAATATATGGTGTGATAGAAATAAGTTAATTTTGAACAACAAAAAAACTGTCTGTTTAAATTTTCACCTGCAAGAGGACCTGCTATCTATGATAAATATAAAGTTTGCAAATGATGTTAAGTTTTTAGGTACCTACTTGGACAAAAGATTGTCATGGAGCTCTCAAATTGAGCATGTCTGCAAGCAGCTCAATAAGGGATTTTTTGCTATCCTCCAGCTCAAAAATTCGATGAATGAGCAGGTACTCTTGGACGTCTATTACTCTTTATGCTATTCATGTATCTCATACAGCATTACATCTTGGGGTAGTGCAATTGAAATGAACAGAATATTTATAGCACAAAAAAGAGTTGTGAGACTTATATTTGGGTTGAAATATAGGGAAAGTTGTAGAGAAATTTTTAAACAAAAAAAAATCTTAACTGTTCCTAGCATATTTATTTTAAAATGCGTCACATTGTTCATTAAACTTAAAGACAAGTTCACAACGTTGTCTTCAAGTCATAACTACAACACTAGACATGGTGACCTTATTTCTATTCCCAACCACAAAACTAGTAACTTCAAACATTGTTTTTATTATAATTGTATAATTTGTTACAACGCTTTACCAAATGAAATTCGCAGCATAAAAAATTGTCATAAATTAGTGAAGGAAACAAAAAATTTTCTCCTTGAAAATGGGTACTATAATTTACAAGAATTTCTCTATAGAAACTAATACAGTTTATACCTTGCTTGAAGATTATTTTTATTATTGTTTTTTTTCTCTTCTTCATTCCATTTAACAATATAAATATTTATGACTAATTACATGTCTCTCATTAAATTTGGGCGTGAGCGGTGATTATTTACTTATCTTTATTATAAGTATTTTATATATATATATATGTATATTGTATTTGTTTATTTATTGACTTGTATTTTTTAATTTTTAAATGTTATTCTGAATTGACTTGCCATATGTACAGTAATTGTATCATCCTGTGGTTAATAAATTATCTATCTATCTATCTATAAGGCCGAAGATACGGTCAGGCGGAAGAAAGGAGTGACCAACGATTGGAAAAACGAATTCAACTTGTTTAATATGTTGCGGCGATTCTTCTAGGAGCCAGTAAGCTAGCATTGCCATTAAAATTGTATTTTTGTTTTGTCCGCTGCAACCATCAGCGAACAGACGGACTGTTGTTATGCTAGGATTAAAATCAAAATTCTTTAGAACATGATTCAAAGCCGATGCTATTGTATTAGAATCTTTGCGGGAGTCGATTTCTGTCCACAAGTAGGAAAACACATTTCTTGGGCTTAGTTTATCTTTTGAAGTTCCAGCGACAACGGTAAAATTATTATAGTTAATTTGCTGGCTGAAATATGCCGCTTGATCAGGCAATCTAGGCAGGGCAAAATTTTTTTGGCAGTCGAATGAAAAGTAAGCTGTGTTAGTTTTTGAAATTTTAAGGAGTTTAAAAAAAGCTTTGGCTTTTGCAATATGAACACGATGCTCAGTAAGTAACTTTTGCCGAATATTTAAAGAAGTTGTTATTTTCAACTGCCCCTTTGTCCTCAAGCAAGTGAAGCAACAATCAGTCAACGGAGTTCCGAAACAAATATTGTAGTTAGCATTCACGTATTTTCTAAAATAACTAAGCGTCACATACATATTCTGTGGCACTCTCCGTAGATAATGGTCGAAAAGTTTTTTAAAATTCAAGTCACATGGCAAATAGACCCTCATGCTTGTCTTACTCCTACAATAATGAGACTCGGTACATGTAATAGATTCTATAAATTGCTTGATGCAGTTTCTTTTTTCGTCATTTTTTGGACCCACTCTATTACCACCTCTGCGTTCCCTGGGTAGCTCCCATGTGACAACAAAATTTCTTACAATTCTTTGAATACGATCCTTACTTAAATTCGTGATTCCTAGAAATGTTTTGGCACATACTCTAATCATCTCGCCATCACACAAACGGACGTGGTATTTTATCAACACTGCAGCATGATTAGATTTTCCTCTTTTCGGTTTTTGTCCTTTACAGCAAGCCAATATCAAAAGATCTTGTTTAATTTTATCTTTTGATACATAAAGGTAGGCATGAAAATCTTTAATTTGCTTCATTGTGAGTTGGGTACAATAATACGGCAATCCAGGCTGTCCATTATGACTACAAGTGGGATAGGCCGGCAGTGATTTTGGTGTATTTGTGCAGCAACAGAACTTAGGATTATTAAATTGTCTGAATATCCCGATCTACATTATAAAACACACGAAAAACAAGCTAAACTTCATAACAAATTAAAGGCTTGCGGCATAATTTTTAAAATTATCAGTTTAAAATGAAACACATACCTTGCAAGTTTATTAACATTCCTTTTATGCGCTTCTGGCCGAAGAAGTTTCTTGCGTCCTTTTCCCTGTGGACTAGGTTTAACAGACATAACCTCTTCACCCACTAACTCCATAATATTAAAAACAAATTAAATGCTCATAAAAACACCTATTTCGTTCTGGGAATACAGTTAACAACTGATTTCTGAAGATCTATTGTAAACACTAAATCACGCGTTTGTCACGAGGCCAACGGGCAGATAATTTGATTGGTGGTAGAGCAAACAGCAAGTTTTGCAAATAAGATGTCAAAGCAAAGAGCGAGTTCTGCATATAACTACAATTTTCTCGCCAGTATTTGCATGATAAAGAGAGGGTTTTAGAAATCACTGATTTTATCATTCGATTCCCGTTTAAAATGTATATAAAACTTGCAAATAACGGCCTCATATATACTCATGATACATTGTCAGATCCTAAAAATAATGTCAAGAGAAAAAATTATGTCCATTCATATGTCACAAGTTACAAAGTTATAAGTGCAAGATGTGCAGTCGAACGAATTTTCATTATTCTGATTTTGCCTGCCGCCCCTAAAAATGTGCCGCTTTATGCACGTGTATAATTAGAGTATAGGGTAATCCAGCACTGGTCAGAGTCACTTATAAACGCCCTGTACATGAGGATGCAGATCAGATGGGAAATAACACACAAGTATGACAATAAGCGTAAATAAAAATTTTATTGGATATATATATATATTCCTATATAAAAATATAAATAGCTCATTAAAAATTACAATAATAAATAGTTAGTAGGTACTACAAGAAATGGTTATAATATAAAGAATGAATATCTTCTTTTACCATCTCAATGGAGAATTTTCGGAATATGGATACTTATGAGGGCTAAAATAGAACATTTTATATTAAAAGAACAACAGTAATTACAAGGATGCAACATTACCTGGCAGTATTAACGATCGTGATAGACTGTGGATTGACTAATGGTTGCAATTTTTCGATAAACCTTTTATAATTTCTGTCCAGTTCTCTTTGATAATCCCTTTGGTCCGGTCCAATTAGATTCTTATTTTTCCTCAAGGCATCATAACACCTAAAAAATCATCATCAATCAGGACGCGGTAAGTGTATAGTAATAATAATAACAGTTCTTTATTGATTATATACATAAATACAAGTATAAATACATCTATAATCAATCCGCCATTGACCAAGATCCTTCAGCTAGTGTTGTTCAGAATTAAAATTTATTTTAACCATTGTATATGTAACGGAAGTATTTACTACTTTGTATGTACATAAAAAATAATAATAATAACAGAGAATAATATTTGTTGGATAAAATATTCCAAAAGGCCAGCGACTGAAGTCTTTCAGCCTGTCTTACAAATACGTTTTTTTTACACTTTATTATTTTAATGTCCTACAAGTCTGTTATTTTACAATAACCACCTTATTTTGAGATACATTAAATGAAAAATAACGCCCTAGGGCGTTATGAATATATATAACGCCCTAGGGCATTATAAAATTATAATACAACCCAAAACAAGCAAATTATGATAGCATTATTGACAAACAAAATGCGTTGCTATACAACGACGGCGTTTGCAAACAATTTTGATTTTTACTCTCTTTTAAATCAAATCGTTCTGAACATAATAGATGTCAAATTAATAAATCGTAAATGTCAAAAAAAATAATCGAATTAAATAACAGACTTGCAGGACATTTAAAGTTGAAGGCACCGGGTGTTATAGGATAATGACGCCCTCGGTCGACGTACATTCCCTCGGGCCAGAGGCCCTCGGGATTGTACACTGCCGACCTCGGTGCGTTATTATCCTTATAACACCCTTGGTACCTTAATAACTATAATATAACAGTTCCTCGGTGAATTTAACAGGTACAAAAAAAAAGAAATAATAAAATATATTGTACTAGTGATGGGTAAAAGCAGGTATTTTTTAATAACAGTTTAAACTGCTACTGCTATTTTGAAACAACAGATTTCTGAGAAGTGGCATGAGCATACTGCAGCGCGTAGTTTGCAAATGTCATTTCCTTATTTCAGAGACGTCATCATAAATTTCCCTTGAGAAATGTGACCTAGGGCCATTAAATCTGGATATAACAACTCAGCAATGGGGAGGGGACTCCCAACATGAATGAATGAATGAATGAATTTATGAATGAATGAATGAATGAGTGAATGAATGAGTGAATTAATGAGTGAATGAATGAATGAATGAATGAGTGAGTGAATGAATGAATGAGTGAATGAATGAATGAGTGAGTGAATGAATGACTGAATGAATGAATGATTGAGTGAATGAATGAATGAGTGAATGAATGAGTGAATGAATTAATGAATGAGTGAATGAATGAATTTATGAATGAATGAATGAGTGAATGAATGAATGAATGAATGAATGAATGAATAAATGACTGAATGAATGAATTAATGAATGAATGAATGAATGAGTGAATGAATGAGTGAATGAATGAGTGAATGAATGAGTGAATGAATGACTGAATGAATGAATGAGTGAGTGAATGAATGAGTGAATGAATGAGCGAATGAATGAGTGAATGAATGAATGAGTGAATGAATGAGTGAATGAATGAGTGAATGAATGAGTGAATAAATGAATGAATGAGTGACTGAGTGAGTGAATGAATGAGTGAGTGAATGAATGAGTGAATGAATGAATGAATGAGTGGGTGGGTGAGTGAGTGAGTGAATGACTGAATGAATGAATGAGTGAATGAATGAATGAGTGAATGAGTGAATGAGTGAATGAATGAATGAATGAGTGAGTGAATGAATGACTGAATGAATGAGTGAATGAATGAATGAATGAATGAGTGAGTGAATGAATGAGTGAATGAATGAATGAATGAATGAGTGAATGAATGAGTGAATGAATGAATGAGTGAATGAATGAATGAGTGAATTAATGAGTGACTGAGTGAGTGAATGAATGAGTGAGTGAATGAATGAATGAATGAGTGGGTGAGTGACTGAGTGAGTGAGTGAATGACTGAATGAATGAGTGAATGAATGAATGAATGAGTGAATGAATGAATGAATGAGTGAATGAATGAATGAGTGAGTGACTGAGTGAGTGAGTGAATGACTGAATGAATGAATACATGAATGAGTGAGTGAATGAATGAGTGAATGAATGAATAAATGAGTGAATGAATGAATGAGTGAATGAATGAATGAATGAGTGAGTGAATGAATGAATGACTGAATGAATGAGTGAATGAATGAGTGAATGAATGAATGATTGAATGAATGAGTGAATGAATGAATGAGTGAATGAATAACTGAATGAGTGAATGAATGAATGAGTGAATGAATGAATGAATGAATGAATGAGTGAATGAATTAATGAATGAGTGAATGACTGAATGGGTGAGTGAATGAATGAATGAGTGAATGACTGAATGAATGAGTGAATGAATGAATGAATGAATGAGTGAGTGAATGAATGAGTGAATGAATGAATGAGTGAATGAATGAATGAATGAGTGATTGAATGAATGAATGAGTGATTGAATGAATGAGTGAATGAATGAGTGAATGAATGAATGAGTGAGTGAGTGAATGAGTGACTGAGTGAGTGAATGACTGAATGAATGAATGAATGAATGAATGAATGAGTGAATGAATGAATGAGTGAATAAGTGAGTGAATGACTGAGTGAGTGAGTGAATGAATGGATGAGTGAATGAATGAATGAGTGAATGAATGAGTGAGTGAGTGAATGAATGAATGACTGAATGAGTGAATGAATGAGTGAATGAATGAATGAGTGAATGAATGAATGAATGAGTGAATGGATGAATTAATGAATGAATGAGTGAATGAATGAATGAGTGAATGAATGAATTAGTGAATAAGTGAGTGAATGACTGAATGAGTGAGTGAATGAATGAATGAGTGAATGAATGAATGAATG